>LR812523.1:77829273-78051773 GCA_903798195.1 Danio kyathit | reverse complement strand
AATAAAACATAATATAATATAATATAATATAATATAATATAATATAATATAATATAATATAATATAATATAATATAATATAATATAATAAAATAATACAATATAATATAATAAAACATAATATAATAAAATAATACAACATAATATAATAAAACATAATATAATATAATATAATATAATATAATATAATATAATATAATATAATATAATATAATAAAATAATACAATATAATATAATATAATATAATATAATATAATATAATTAATATAATATAATACAACATCATATAATATAATATAATATACTATAACATAATAAAATAATACAACATAATATAATAAAACATAATATAATATAATATAATATAATATAATATTATATTAAATAATATAATGTAATGTAGCCTCACAGCAAGAACGTCGTTGGTTCAAGTCCCGACTGGGTCAGTTGACATTTCTATGTGGAGTTTGCATGATCTCCCCGTGTTGGCCTGGGTTTCCTCCAGGTGCTCCCGATTGTATGTGTGTGAATGAGATTGTATGGATGTTTCTTAGTACTGGGTTGCAACTGGAAGGGCATCCGCTGTGTAAAACATATGCTGGATAAGTTGGTTCATTTCGCTGTGGCGACCCCTGATAAATAAAGGGACTAAACCTAAGGAAAATGAATGAATAATATAATATAATATAATATAATATAATATAATATAATATAATATAATATAATATAATATAATATAATATAATATAATATAATATAATATAATATAGGAGTTTGCATGTTCTCCCTGGGTTCGCGTGGGTTTCCTCCGGGTGCTCCGGTTTCCCCCACAGTCCAAAGACATGCAGTACAGGTGAATTGGGTAAGCTAAAATTGTCCGTAGTGTATGAGTGTGAATGTGTGTGTGGAAGTTCCCAGAGATGGGTTGCGGCTGGAAGGGCATCCGCTGCGTAAAATCGTGCTGGATAAGTTGGCGGTTCATTCCGCTGTGGCGACCCCGCAAGGGACAAAGCCGACAAGAAAATGAATGAATGAATGAATAATATAATATAGGGCAACGCAGTGGCGCAGTAGGTAGTGCTGTTGCCTCACAGCAAGAACGTCGCTGGGTCGCAGGTTCGAACCTCGGCTGGGCTGGGTCAGTTGGCGTTTCTGTGTGGAGTTTGCATGTTCTCCCTGGGTTCGCGTGGGTTTCCTCCGGGTGCTCCGGTTTCCCCCACAGTCCAAAGACATGCGGTACAGGTGAATTGGGTAAGCTAAATTGTCCATAGTGTATGAGTGTGAATGTGTGTGTGGAAGTTCCCAGAGATGGGTTGCGGCTGGAAGGGCATCCGCTGCGTAAAATCGCGCTGGATAAGTTGGCGGTTGATTCCGCTGTGGCGACCCCGCAAGGGACAAAGCCGACAAGAAAATGAATGAATGAATAATATAATATAATATAATATAATATAATATAATATAATATAATATAATATAATTTAATAATATAATATAATATAATATGATATAATATGATATGATATAATATAATATAATATAATATAATATGATATGATATAATATAATATGATATGATATGATATGATATAATATAATATAATATAATATGATATAATATGATATAATATAATATAATATAATATGATATAATATGATATAATATAATATAATATAATATGATATAATATAATATGATATAATATAATATGATATAATATAATATAATATGATATGATATAATATAATATGATATAATATAATATAATATGATATAATATAATATAATATAATATGATATAATATAATATAATATAATATAATATAATATAATATAATATAATATGATATAATATAATATGATATAATATAATATAATATGATATAATATGATATAATATAATATAATATGATATAATATGATATAATATGATATAATATAATATAATATAATATGATATAATATGATATAATATGATATAATATGATATAATATAATATGATATAATATAATATGATATGATATGATATGATATGATATGATATGATATAATATAATATAATATGATATAATATGATATAATATAATATAATATAATATGATATAATATAATATGATATAATATAATATAATATGATATAATATGATATAATATGATATAATATAATATAATATAATATGATATAATATGATATAATATAATATAATATGATATAATATGATATAATATAATATAATATGATATAATATAATATAATATAATATAATATAATATAATATAATATAATATAATATAATATAATATAATATAATATAATATAATATAATAATATAATATAATATGATATAATATGATATAATATAATATAATATGATATAATATGATATAATATAATATAATATAATATAATATAATATAATATAATATAATATAATATAATATAATATAATATGATATAATATAATATAATATAATATGATATAATAAAATATGATATAATATGATATAATATGATATGATATGATATGATATAATATGATATAATATAATATGATATAATATGATATGATATAATATAATATAATATAATATAAAATGATATAATATAATATAATATAATATAATATAATATAATATGATATAATAAAATATGATATAATATGATATAATATGATATGATATGATATGATATAATATGATATAATATGATATAATATAATATAATATGATATAATATGATATAATATAATATAATATAATATAATATAATATGATATAATATAATATAATATAATATAATATAATATAATATAATATAATATAATATAATATAATATAATATAATATGATATGATATGTTCCCAGAGATGGGTTGCGGCTGGAAGGGCATCCGCTGCGTAAAATCGTGCTGGATAAGTTGGCGGTTCATTCCGCTGTGGCGACCCCGCAAGGGACAAAGCCGACAAGAAAATGAATGAATGAATGAATGATATGATATAATATAATATAATATAATATAATATAATATAATATAATATAATATAATATAATATAATATAATATAATATAATATAATATAATATAATATAATATATTACTCTGTGACCTTGCTTTCAAAAAAGCTGTTGGAAAAAGGATCAGAACAAGGAAAAAACCCACAGGCTTGGTTTAATGAATACACAAAAAGTACTATTGGAGGGCATCTGGAATCCCACTGCATTTTGTAATCTTACTTACTTTAACCATCTCTTTGAAAATTGCATCCACTTCATTTAAAATTCAATTCTGCTAAGTGTCAAAGAGAAAAGGGTCTTTGTAAGATGGATTGAGGCCAGATTCTCTTGCCGTTTTCTGAGGGAAAGATCAAATTGTATTAGCAGTGAATAAACTTAATCAGAGCATTATCTTTATGTTGCTGCGGGGCTTTCTGAACTCAGATAAAAGAATAAATATGAAATAAAAGGCTTACAGTATAAGTGTATTTAAACAGAGAACATTTCAATACTGTCCCATAAATATGTTCAAAATCAGCTAAATATAATACCTGCTGTATTTTAAAAACATCTAAATTCAGGTTAAACATGTTTAGGAAAACTAAAAGCTAAATAGCTAGAATGTGAATATAGAATTGTCACTTAAAATAAATCATTATTATTGATTTTGCTAATCAATGTTTAGTTGTTTACATACTATATAAATAAAGACGACCTTGAAATACCTTCATTTTTATTGTGATGTCTTTAAAATATGCATCATGTTTTCTGTTATCCTACAAAATTATAATATAGTAAATAAGATAATATAATCAGTAAGTAATATAATCAGTAATATACAGTCAGTAAAGATATAGCCACAATGTTAATTTTTGTAAATTACACAGTATTTAACTGTAATATGAACCGTTTTTTTTTTTACTTTAGGACAGTTATACGGTATTTTACTGTATTTTATTTTTTTCTTCTAAAAAATGACTGTATATTTACTGTAAATGCTGTAAATACATATACAGTAAGGTATGGTGTCGTAAATGTAAATACAGTACTTTTGCTGTAATTGATTTACAGTAACTTACTGGCAAACTGACCTGTAACATCAACTAAATCTTACTGTAGGACAGTTATGCAGCATGTTACTGTATTTTAAAGTTGCATTGTGGAAATTACTGTATATGTTACAGTAAAGATATACAATAATGTAAATACATACACAACAAGCTAAATAGTGCTGTAAATGTAAATTTTTGTAATTGCTGTAATTGATTCACAGTAAGTTACTGGTGAGCTGAACTAATATGAACTGAACTTTACTGTTGGACAGTAATGCAGCACGTTACTGTAATTTAAAATTATATTGTAAAAATCACTGTATATTTTACAGTAAAGATATACAATGCTGTAAATACATGTACAACATGAAAAACGGTGCTGTGAATGTAAATGCAGTATTTTGCTGTAATTTATTTACAGTAAGTTACTGGCAAACTGAACTGTAATATGAACTGAACCTTACTCTAGGACAGTTATGCAGTATGTTACTGTAATTTAAAGTTGCATTGTGAAAATCACTGTACATTTTACAGTAAAGATATACAATGCTGTAAATACAACATGAAATACAGTGCTGTAAATGTAAAATTATTGTATTTTGCTGTAATTGATGCACAATGCAGTAAAATTTGTTAAATTGTTAGCAGTGCAGTAATATATATATATATATATATATATATATATATATATATATATATATATATATATATTAGGGGTATCAAAATTAATCGTTTTTTCGGTGCACGACAATTCGGTATCAGTTCAGTAATAATCATAACCGGTTATTATGTACTGACGTCATTTATCTCACATGCGCTATGTCGCCGTAGCTTACTATAGCGAGGGAGGCGAGCGCGAGTATTTACAACACTCTAACTACGTAAAAACTCTGAAACTGTGCACAATTTCACTGTGTGTGTGTTTGCTGAACTCTGTTTCACTGACACTTACAGCAAAAGCCGCTATTTCACGGCGATTATGAGAATGAAAGTAATCTCCATTTCTCTCTCTCTCTCACTGTGGCCCATGAGTGCATCTGTGAAGAGCGCCAGCATGTAAGAGCCAATCGCAGCTCTTTCTGTTGAGCGCGGGACCAATCAAGGGGTGTAAGAAAGAACTTGGAAGGACAAGGCTCAGAAAGCGAGCGGGATATTTATATTTGTTTATTTGCTATAGACCATTTCAATGTGGTCATGTCAATGGTCCATGAACATTTCCTGCTTGACGTTAAACTATTTCCTAACTGTAACAAGAGGCAATTCAATCATAACTTGATTTTAAATCAGCCGTCATAACACTATTTATCAATTTGTGGACCTTTTTGGATTCTCAGAAGCAATGGAAATTAAAAAAGTAAAACAGGAAATACGTTAGGACCATTGTTTTTGTTTACAACCCTCAAAATGGTCTATAAATACTCGTGTTGTTTAAAGGTACAGTTTATATATCTGACTGTTTGTATTAAAGGACAAAATTCTTTTACAAATAGTATATAAATATATTTATACATTTTAATACAAGAATTGCTGTGCTGTGAAGAAAATATAAAACTGTGTATGGAAAGCATCGTCAATGCACCATGATATCGAATTGAACCGAATCGATGGCATGATAATCGCAACTGAACCGAATCGTGAGACCAGTGTAGGTTTACACCTCTAATATATATATATATATATATATATATATATATATATATATATATATATATATATATATATATATATATATATATATATATATTCTACACATCAACAATTATTTGATTGTCTGTTTATGTACAGTTGAAGTCAGAATTATTAGCCCCCCTGAATTATTAGCCCCCCTGTTTCTGTTTAACGCTGAGAAGATTTTTTCAACACATTTCTAATCATAATAGTTTTAATAACTCATTTCTAATAACTGATTTATTTTATCTTTGCCATGATGACAGTAAATAATATTTGACTAGATATTTTTCAAGACCCTTCTATACAGCTTAAAGTGACATTTAAAGGCTTAACTAGGTTAATTAGGTTAACTTAGGCAGGTTAGGGTAATTAGGCAAGTTATTGTATAATGATGGTTTGTTCTGTAGACTATTGAAAAAATATATAGATTAATGGGGCTAATAATTTTGTGCTTTAAATGTTTTTTAAAAATTAAATACTGCTTGTATTCTAGCCGAAATAAAACAAATAAGACTTTCTCCAGAAGAAAAAAATATTATCAGACATACTGTGAAAATTTCCTTGCTCTGTTAAACATCATTTGGGAAATATTTGAAAAAGAAATACAAAGGTGGGCTAATAATTCTGACTTCAACTGTATGTATGTATAGATGGATGCTGACAGCTTTGAGATCAAATTAATAGAGCATATTAATCAGAAGACCCTGATAATCCATTAGACTAATATGTACTGTAAATGCTTTTTCAGTGTTGTCCTTCGTGCCGTTTTTCCTGGAAAACTATATTAAGACTGGAGATATTGATGTGCAGTCTTAAGGATTCGTTCTGCGTTTAGGGTCCGTGTCAGACAGGAACCTTTAGGAGTTCATGCTTTGCATCATTGCCTTGTTAAGATTGATTAGGGTGTGGTTTACTCTAAAGCACTGTAGTAAAAAATACAATCCAGTTAATGGAGGTAAGAATAGGAAAAGACCAAAAACACCCACATTACTGTATATGATTTAAAAAAATATATATTAGAGATATAGGCGTCACGGTGGCGCAGTATGTAGCACAATCGCCTTACAGCAGAAAGGTTGCTGGTTCGAGCCTCGGCTGGGTCAGTTGGTATTTCTGTGTGAAGTTTGCATGTTCTCCCCGTGTTGGCATGGGTTTCCTCCGAGTGCTCCGGTTTTCCCCACAGTCCAAAGACATGTGGTATATGTGAATTGAATAAGCTAAATTGTCCGTAGTGTATGTGTGTGAATAAGAGTGTATGGTGTTTCCCAGCGATGGGTTACAACTGGAAGGGCATCCGCTGTGTAAAACATATGCTGGATAAGTTTGTGGTTCATTCCACTGTGGCAATTCCAGATTAATAAAGGGACTAAGCCGAAAAGAAAATGAATGAATGAATATTAGAGATATTAAGTGATGCTTAATGGTGCAAGAATTTTTTTTTATAACAGTAAAATCTTTATTCTTTTGGATAATGTCATATTTCTTTTAGTTTGACTGAAATATATATATATATATATATATATATATATATATATATATATATATATATATATATATATATATATATTTTAATTAGCTACAGAACAAAACGCTTTTGTTCAATAACTTGCCTAATTAACCTAACTTGCCGAGTTAACATAATTAAGCCTTTAAATTTTAAGATGAATACTAGCATCCTGCAAACTGGTAACAATTTACTGTAGAATCTACAGCAAGTTACTGTAAATCAATTACAGCACAAATACTGTATTTCCATTTACAGCACTATTGACTTGCATACCTGCCAACACTCCCGTTTTTCCTGTAAGTCCTCCCACCACCCTCCCATTTTGTTATTTCTCCCAGAAAACTCCTGTAATTTCACCCCGGCCCCGGTCCTCAGTTTTTTGGTAGAGTCTGTAACCCCCCCCGGGTCGCCAACTTTGGTATCATATCCGATCGCAGCAGCTGCCTGAAGCCTAGTCCATAGTACAGTTACGCAGTTACTAACCCGATTCTCAACGGTGTTATTCAGACAAACACACAACCGCCAGCCCCACCCACCCCCCTTTCTCCTGGAATTTCAGAGACAAATGTTGCTAATCATTTTGTCTTCTATTTTTAACACTGAATTGTTTCAATTTTCAAAACAAAAATAAAAGCCACACATTTACTTTTTTTGTAGTAAATAGTAACCAAAGGATAACAGAACCCTTTTGTTTTTTGCTTTGTGTTTCTGTTTTGTGTGGTGGGCGGAAAAAAAAGTGTCTTTCTTACAGTTGCCATCACTAGTGGAGTGGAAAATGAGACGAGAAGGAAGTGTGAAAGACTTGCTGGCATGATCCGATTGGTAGTGAGGAGGTGATAAGTCAATAAAATAAGATCCAGGTGTATATTTAGGCATCCAGAAAGGGATATCTTGAATTTTACCAAGATTTTTTTTTTGCCTGAATAAATATTCACTGCATTGAAGGCATACATTTGGTCATTATGCTTGTGATCTTAAAGTTGTTGCTTTTTGCTCTGCTTGAGCTTAATGACACACACAAAAAGTAAAATAATTGTCAAAAGATCTAAACTATATAGATCCTAATTAAAAATATACAATCATGTTATAATATTCACATTATAGTGTTTCTAAAATGCATATACTGTATGACCTTATACTCAAAAAATGATGTTTGCTGTTAGTTCAAACTACTTATTTAAAATGAGCTGAAACGACACAATTCATTCATTCATTTTCCTTCGGCTTATTCCCTTATTTATCATGGATTGCCACAGCGGAATGAACCACCAACTATTCCAACATGTGTTTTACGTAGTGGATGCCTTTCCGGTCGCAACCCAGTACTGAGAAACACCCATACACTCTCGCATTCACACACACACTCATACACTACAGCTAATTTAGTTTATTTAATTCACCCATAGCGCATGTCTTTGTACTGTGGGGGAAACCGGAGCACCCGGAGGAAACCCACGCCAACACGGGGAGAACATGCAAACTCCACACAGAAATTCCAACTTACCCATGCAATTGAACCAACTTGAACCAGCGACCTTCTTGCTGTGAGGTGACAGTGCTAACCACTGAGCCACCGTGTCACCCTCAATCCACTTAAATAAGTTAAATTAATATTAAATTAAAATTAAGCCTCGGATACTTCTTCTGGATTCTACTGCTGACTCTGATGCATGTTTATATAGTAGTTGTCCCAACACAAATTGATTGTGTGGAACCCAGCATTGTTTTACAGTGTATAAGACCACAGAAACATTAGCTGAATGTATATTTGAGGATGTACATTTTGTTAGGATAGGATAATATTTGGGTGAGATACAACTATTTGAAAATATGAGGGTTCAAAATATCTAAATATTAAGCTTTTGTCTAAAGTAGCAATGCATATTACCAGGGCTTGACATTAACGTTTTTGATGACCAGCCACTGACTAGTCACAATTTTGTTGTTGGGAAAACATATTTTACGTGCCAAAATTTGACTTTGGGATGCTAAAATTACTTGATATAAATTATGTGTTATGTCCACATGCCTCCTCATTCATTAAGCTTTTTTGTGTGTTGTGACCTTGCTCACTGAGGATGAGCAAATGTGTTGTGGTTTCATAGTGTTACATTGCTATTAGTTTTATTTCACATGACTTTTTACAGCTCAACACTAAGGATTTACCAATTTTCTCTCTAGCCACACCAAACTAATTATTTCCTTGCCACAAATTTTAAATAATGTGGATGATCGTATATTAATAATCTGTTCAAAGAATGGGTAAAGCGAAAGCGGCAACCGCTGCTGCTTACAAAAAACCTCAAGCTCTAAAAAGCGGCAGGACTGTGGATGCACAAGCACCTTCAGTTTTCCAGTCTATTTCAAAAAGAACCAAATGCACTAGTTGAGTTTTCAGGCACGGTTGCTTCGCGCGAGCAAATGGGAAACGGGAGCTTTTAAGCACTTGCGTGCATCACATTAGCTGTGCATGCGACACTAAAGCTCTCGTGAGTGCATGAGAATCTGATCATCCTCTTATTCGGTGGCACATTTGCTCGCATATTGACAAACAGTCATAAAGTAAAATTCTAAATTTTAGTGACGAGCCAGCACTGGCAATTTAAAAATTATTTTCAGCCAGCCAGATTGGCTAGTAGGGGTGTCTGTCTAACCCGCCAAAGCTGAAATCTACCGGCATTTGGTGGGTTGGCGGGTGTTAATGTCAAGCCCTACATATTACTAATCCAAAAATATGTTTTGATATACAGTTGAAGTCAGAATTATTAGCCCCCCTGAATTATTAGCCCCCCTGTTTATTTTTTTCCCAAATTTCTGTTTAACGGAGAGAAGATTTTCTCAACACATTTCTAAACATAATAGTTTTAATAACTCATTTCTAATAACTGATTTATTTTATCTTTGTCATGATGACAGTAAATAATATTTGACTAGATATTTTTCAAGATACTTCTATACAGCTTAAAGTGACATTTAAAGGCTTAACTAGGTTAATTAGGTTAACTAGGCAGGTTAGGGGATTTAGGCAAGTTATTGTATAACAATGGTTTGTTCTGTAGACTATCAAAAAATATATAGCTTAAAGGGGCTAATAATATTGACCTTAAAAAGGTCTCTAAAAAATTAAAAACTGCTTTTATTCTAGCCGAAATAAAACAAATAAGACTTTCTCCAGAAGAAAAAATATTATCAGACATACTGTGAAAATTTCCTTGCTCTGTTAAACATCATTTGGGAAATAATTAAAAAAGGAAAAAATTCAAGGGGTTTGGTAATAATTCTGACTTTAACTGTATCTAAAGTAGGAAATGTACAAATTGTCAACATGGAACTTGATCTTCACTTGTATATAAAGAAAAATTGTACATTTTGACCCAAACAATGTTGTTGTTTTTTTGGTCATTGTCAAAAATATACCATGAAACACATTGGTTTTGTGGTCCAGGGTCACATATGTTCATATTTGATTGAATCCGGTTATTAGAATCAGCTTAACTTGCAACATAATCATACTCAAAAATGAAGATTAAAGGGATAGTTCACTGAAAAATGAAAATTTAATCACTGCTTTCACACCCTCAAGTGCTTCCAAACCTTTATGGGTTCCTTTATTTTGTTGAACACAAAAGAAGATATTTTGAAGAATGCTAAAAACCTGAAACCATTGACTTTCCACACTGTAAGACCCGATAAGTTAACTCAAACCATTTGAGGAAACCAATTGCGGCAAACCGTTTTAATTTTGAAACTATATGGTTTGAATACTGTAAACTTGTATATTGAATCATATACACTTATTTGAGTTCACATCACCAAACATTTAGACTATTAGTAACCTAAACAAATGAAGTTCTGTTATCAAATCTGGATGAGTTCAGTTAACTAAAATGAATCGAGTCCAAACAACTGTATAGCTACTCAAACGGTTTGAGGAAACCGTTTGCGGCAAATGGTTTAAGTTGACTAAACTCAAATGAATAAAGTTAGTCAACTTAAATGGTTTGCCGCAATCGGTTTCCTCAAACCATTTGAGTGGCTATACAGTTGTTAGGACGTAATTAATTCTATTACCTGAACACTAATAGATTTTAACAAAAACTAACATGTATAAACAAGAAATTACATAAAAAGAAGGTATTTTAAGACAAATTTATTAGAATAAAACATTTATTTCAGTCAAGCATATCAAGTACAAAACAAGTTATTATGTATGGAACTCATTGGTTACAGGTTTTCAGCATTCTTCAAAATATCTTCTTTTGTGTTCAACAGAAAAAAAATACTCAAACAGGTTTGAAAGAAGTAAATGGCAAAATTTTCATGTTTTGGGTGAACTATCTCTTAAAGTACATGTCATGTTAACAATAAACTATGTTTTTAAGAACTGGATGAGAGATGCAGTTCCAACCACAAAGGTGTGTGAGGCTTTTTAGTAAATGTGCACTGGAAACTCAGTGAACTGAAGTGTGTTGGGTAGGACAGCCAGTTGGCTCATGATGCTTTTGAGAAATGCACCCCAGATGGGCGGAAACAGCCTGGCTTTAAGGCTGTGTGAAGCTGCGAGATTAGCATAACCTGCATATAGATGTATACTGATGTACTGTACGCTGAAACCCTTTCATCAGTATGGAGATAATTAAACAAGCATCGCAAGCTCCAAACTAATGCACATATCAGTTCAGATTTGAATATTCACATCTTTATGAACAAGATCCACTTGTACTTTATATGAACACCTCCCTCAAATGCTGCATTAAAATATACAGTGTAATCTATAGTGTAATCTACAAATGCATATCATTTGCATGCACTTATGGCTAGTTGACTTATAGGCATTTTTTGAAGAAGTCTGATATTTGAGAAAAAACTTAGTAGCAGTTAGTAAAGTAACATCAACAACGCTCATACTCACCAGCCATTTTATTAGGTACAGTACACCTTACTAGTACCGGGTTGGACCCCCTTTTGCCTTCAGAACGGCCTTAATCCTTCGTGGCATAGATTCAACAAGGGACTAGAAATATTCCTCAGAGATTTTAGTCCATATTGACATGATAGCATCACGCAGTTGCTGCAGATTTGTCAGCTGCACATCCATGATGCGAATCTCCCGTTTCACCACATCCCAAAGGTGCTCTATTGGATTGAGATCTCGTCACTGTGGAGGCCATTTGAGTACAGTGAACTCATTGTCATGTTCAAGAAACCAGTTTTAGATGATTCGCGCTTAATGACATGGTGCTTTATCCTGCTGGAAGTAGCCGTCAGAAGATGGGTACACTGTGGTCATAAAGGGATGGACATGGTCAGCAACAATACTCAGGTAGGCTGTGGCGTTGACACGATGCTCAATTAGTACTAATGGGCGCAAAGTGTGCCAAAAAAATATCCCCGACACCATTACACCACCACCAGCAGCCTGAATCGTTGATACAAGGCAGGATGGATCCATGCTTTCATGGTGTTGACACCAAATTCTGAACCGATCATCCGAATGTTGCAGCAGAAATCGAGACTCATCAGACCAGGCAACGTTTTTCCAATCTTCTATTATCCAATTTTGGTGAGCCTGTGTGAATTGTAGCCTCAGTTTCCTGTTCTTAGCTGACAGAAGTGGCACCCTGTGTGGTCTTCTGCTGCTGTAGCCCATCCTCCTCAAGGTTGGACATGTTGTGCATTCAGAGATGCTCTTCTGCATACCTCGGTTTTAATGAGTGGTTATTTGAGCTACTGTTGCCTTTCTATCAGCTCAAAACCAGTCTGGCCATTCTCCTCAAACCTCTGGCATCAACAAGGCATTTGCGCCCACAGAACTGCCGCTCACTGGATATTTTGTCTTTCTCAGACCATTCTCTGTAAACCCTAGAGATAGTTGTGCTTAAAAATCCCAGTAGATCAGCAGTTTCTGAAATACTCAGACGAGCCTGGCATCAACAAACACGTTCAAAGTCACTTAAATCACCTTTCTTCCCCATCCTGATGCTCGGTTTGAACTGCAGCAGATCGTCTTGACCATGTCTACATGCCTAAATGCATTGAGTTGCTGCCATGTGATTGGCTGATTAGAAATTTGCATTAGCGAGCAGTTGGACAGGTGTACCTAATAATGTGGCCGGTGAGTGTATGTGTTTATCAAAAAAAAAAAAAAAAAAAGTGCTACAATATATTAGAATCAAAAGTTATATTAAGATATTTTACATTTATGCATTCATTTGTGATACATTTTCCCAAGGTGTTTATACGCTTATTTAACGACGATCCTCCAGCTGTTTCTGCAATTTCAAAGTGCAGATATGGTGTAACCATCACTTTAATATCATTCAGTTAATGTCTCTTTAAGAGTAATACGCTTAAGTGTCCTCCTAGACTCCAGTTCATGGCACCAGGTAAACACCATGGGGACGCTTCCCTGCTTCAGCCTATGTAACCCTGTGAGCGGTAAAACAATGCAGTTCTCTGTAGCACACCATTGTGTTGTCTGTAATAATTTTGTCTCGGAACTGAAATTTTTAAAACGTCCATTTCCCGCTAACATTTAAGCTCCGCTGAGGGCGTTCTTAAACAGCGCTGACTTACCATAGTATTCACCAGTACTCAACAGAAATGACTGTGATTGGCCGTGAAGGTCATCAGTTCACCGCTCTTCACCGAGTGCAAACACAAATACAGGGACACTGGAGCGTTTTAAAGCTGCGAAGATCAGTTGATTGCTCGTCTGTGTTTGCACTCGGTAAACAGTGGTAAAGTGCAGTGAACTGATGACCTTCATGGCCAATCACAGCCATTTCTGTTGAGCACTGGTGAACACAATGGTAAATCAGCGCTGTTTAAAAAACGGGCTCAACAGCGCTCAAATGTTAGCGGGAAATTGACGTTTTTTTTTTTATTTCAGTACCAAAAATCAGTATCATGACAAGTCTAATATAGTGAAAGAATCAGTTCATTAACTTGAGTTTGATAAATGGCATCTAAACCGTGTGTTTGGGAAAGAAAACATTAGCTAACGAGTGCCATTTCACCTTAACTTAGCTGAAAATGAGGTCTGATATCCCTTTTTATTTTGATCTTTATATTGACCTTTGGGTCACTGGGAAAGCAGTGAAATGATAAATTTGTGTCACTTTCTCTTCGCTGATAAGATATACAGCCAGGTACACGACGTTCCTATGTGACTCCAGGCAATACTTCCGGGTTTCTTCCCACCGCAGCCTCGAATTCGCTTTTAAAATGGCGGCAACGTGAAATCAGTCTATAGGACAATCTATTTATTCAGAGGAAGTAGTGACAAGATTGTTGATGCTAGAAATGAGAAAAAGGAAAGAAACTGATACATGAAAGCATAGGGGAAATATATATGTCTAGAGAGAGAGAGAGTTCCAGGATTTAGTCAAGTGTTCGTGGAAAATATTAGTCTTTATATAGTCTTTGAACATCAATGAGGGAACACACTGTTCAGGATCATGTTTGCTTATGTTTTGTTCTTGTTTCGTGTTTTTGATGTCTTATTTGTGTTTAACAGTACATCATTCTCTTGCATCAGCATTCTGTCAAGCTATTTTTAAATCAAAGTTAAGTCAAGCGTAGTCTTTGGTCTTTTGGTTTTGATTTAGTGTTTTTTATTTAATCCTGCGTGTGGGTTCACAAAATTTGACTTTCCTCTGGGGTGAATAATTTTAAGATCATTCTGGAGTAGAAATTATACCTTGTTTTAGGGATTATATATATATTAGGACATGAAAACTACATTTAAAGATGCAGGTTATGAACATCTTACACAAATTTATAGAAAATAAGAAATAGGCTGAATGAAAAGCAACCTAATTCGCTGGTATTGGCAACCCAAATCTGGGTCAAAGTGAACAAGAGCAGCGAGTTGTTTTGACCCAGCTGGTTAATTGTTTCATGGGTATTTTTTTAAACTATGTTGAGTAAGTAAATAAATATCCCATCACTAAATTTACTAATAAATATGTGAAGTTTATTGAAAGGCAATAAAACAAAAAATTGTCAAAAATGCAAGCAAAAAATCTGAAAAAAAAGAGCAGAAAAATATGGCGAATTAATAGTCGTACAGCTTATTTAATAAAATGTTCTATAACATAAAATAATGTATAATACTTTTTACTGGGAGACAAATAAAATAATATTTGCAGGTTAATATTCATAGACACTAGTCTGAAACTCGATTTGATTGTGCACAGTGCTACTTTTGATTTAATCATTACAAAATTGACTAAATTCTGATATAATAGTTGTAAATAGTTAATAGGAAACTATAAATGTGACCTTAAATTCACGAGTCCCTGGCAGTCAGAAGTATTCAGTGCTCATGAACCCACTGAGAACAGCCTTACCTCGGCTACTGCTTCTGGAATCTACCACTGACTCTGTTGTATGCCTCTATAGTGGTTAAACATGATATACAATTAATTTTATGTGTATAACCATCTGTTTTTTCCATCAATCTTGTATTTACTCCAGAATAAACAGGTTATGGCTGAAGGCAAAATTGTTTATTTTTATGGAATTTTAATGCTTCATCAATTGCTGCCTTTAAATTTTTTGCATTTAAGAATTATTAATGATGTTTTTTAAATAGATGCTGTTTATATATATATATATATATATATATATATATATATATATATATATATATATATATATATATATATATATATATATATATATATATAAATATATATATAGACAGTTCTGTCTGGTTCTCGAATCTGATTGGCTGATAGCTGTGCGATATTAAAGTAATATCCGCACTCGTACAGCCTCTTCACTCTTGCATATTACTTCGACCAAGTAGCAAGCAGAGGCAAAATATTGCAGCTGTTGGACAACATAATGTACTTTTGAGGCTTTTTAGGCCTGGTAGTGGTAGTGTTTGCTTTGCTTTGGCTTTTTCAGGGTTAATTATTGTGATCTCTTGATTGCAACAGGGAAATACTGTGAAATCTCTATAGACTGATTTCATGCCGTTTTGCCTTATGATCTTAAAATGTCCTGTTTTGTCATCATTTTAGATATTACGCTAGAGAATCATTCAAATACTAGCTCTAAAGTGACGTTGGTGAATCGGCGGAAGAAAGTAGTTCCTCTTACAAAAGGGTTTTTGAGACTCTCCGTGCTTGATTTTCTTTTTTATGTACACGATTATGCCATCAAACTGTTGTGTAAACGCAATATAACGCGAGTAGCCCTGTGGCCTCGAGCCAACGCACGCCTCCCACTAGTGCCGATATACAGGCTTATCGCACTGATTCTGTGATATTGCTCATATATATATATATATATATATATATATATATATATATATATATATATATATATATATATATATATATATATATATATATATATATATACAGGGAGTGCAGAATTATTTGGCAAGTTGTATTTTTGAGGATTCATTTTATTATTGAACAACAACCATAAAAAAATCTTGAGAAATTTCTTGGCCCAGTCTTGACGTTTCAGCTTGTTTGTCTTGTTCAGTGGTGGTCGTTTTTCAGCCTTTCTTACCTTGGTCATGTCTCTGAGTATTGCACACCTTGTGCTTTTGGGCACTCCAGTGATGTTGCAGCTCTGAAATATGGCAAAACTGGTGGCAAGTGGCATCTTGGCAGCTGCACGCTTGACTTTTCTCAGTTCATAGGCAGTTTATTTTGTTTTATTTCAGCTAGAATAAAAGCAGTTTTTAATAAAAAAAAAAAAACATTTTAGGGTCAAAATTATTAGCCCCTTTAAGCTATATTTTTTTGATAGTCTACAGAACAAACCACTGTTATACAATAACTTGCCTAATTACCCTAACCTGCCTAGTTAACCTAATTAACCTAGTTAAGCCTTTAAATGTCACTTTAAGCTGTATAGAAGTGTCTTGAAAAATATCTAGTCAAATAATATTTACGGTCATCATGGCAAAGATAAAATGAAACAGTTATTAGAGATGAGTTATTAAAACGATTATGATTAGAAATGTGTTGAAAAAAATCTCTCCGTTAAACAGAAATTGGGGGAAAAAATAAACAGGGAGGCAAATAATTCAGGGGGTGCTAATAATTATGACTTCACCTGCATACAGTTAAAGTCAAAATCATTCGCCCTTCTGTGAATGTTTTTTTCTTTATAAATATTTCCCAAATAATGTTTAACAGAGCAAGGAATTTTTCACAGTATTTCCTATAATATGTTTTTTTCCTCTAGAGAAAGTCTTATTTGTTTTATTTTGGCTTAAATGAAAGCAGTTTTTTTAAAAAATCCAATTTAAGGTCAATTATATTAGCCCCCTTAAGCAATATTTTTTTGATTCTCTGCAGAACAAACCACTGTTATACAATGACTTGCCTAAATTCCCTATTTACCCTAGTTAAGCCTTTAAATGTCACTTTAAGCTGAATACTAATATCTTGACAAATATCTAGTCAAATATTATGTAGTCATGAGTTATTAAAACTATTATGTTTAGAAATGTGTTTTAAAAAAAAAAAATCTTCTTTTGATTAAACGGAAATTGGAGGAAAAATATGCAGGAGGACTAATAATTCTGACATCAACTGTATGTATATATATATATATATATATATATATATATATATATATATATATACATATACAGTTAAAGTCAGAATTATTAGCCCCTTTTGATTTTTTTTTCTTTTTAAAATATTTCCCAAATGATGTTTAACAGAGCAAGGAAATTTTCACAGTATGTCTGATAATATTTTTTCTTCTGGAGAAAGTTTTATTTGTTTTACTTCAGCTAGAATAAAAGCAGTTTTTAATTAAAAAAAAAAAACATTTTAGGGTCAATATTATTAGGCTTTTTAAGCTTGATTTTTTTGATAGTCTACAGAACAAAGCATCGTTATACAATAACTTGCCTAATTACTCTAACCTGCCTAGTTAACCTAGATAACCTAGTTAAGCCTTTAAATGTCACTTTAAGCTGTATAGAAGTGTCTTGAAAAATATCTAGTCAAATATTATTTACTGTCATCCTGGCAAAGATCAAATAAATCAGTTATTAGAAATGAGTTATTAAAACTATTATGTTTAGAAATGTGTTGAAAAAATCTCTCTGTTAAACAGAAATTGGGGAAAAAATAATAATAATGGAATAAAAAATAATCACAGAAAAACAAAATATCACAATGCCAGTTTTTTCCAATATCGTGCAGCCCTACTGAAGGAGAAATACTGCAGGCGGAGTGATAAAATGCTATATCATTACAGAGGAGTGCTGTTATCACTATATCTAGAATGACTGGAAAAGGCTCTCAGCCAATCGCATTCAGGCACCAGAAAGACCTGTTAAAAACGTATTTTCCTTTCATTTTCTTGATTTTTCTCCTCAGTTCTGGTCTACAAGTCTCAATTTTGCCAAGTCCTACAGTGTTTCATGGGAATCAGCTTATGAATAGCTTAATTATAGCTGCATCTACATTAACAAAAAAAGAACGAATTACACACACGTCAAAAGAAATCACACACTTCACCTTTCAAAGATATGCCATTTGTAGATTTTCTCCAGCATAGCCAACACACTTTATGCCAGTTTTCCTTTTCCATTCAGAAATAAAGGGCGGCACAGTGGCTCAGTGGTTAGCACTCTTGCCTCACAGCAAGACGGTCGCTGGTTCGAGTCCCAGCTGGGTCAGTTGGCATTTCTGGTTGGAGTTTGCATCTCCTCCCCATGTTGGGTTTTCTCCGGGTGCTCCGGTTTCCCCCACAGTCCAAACACATGCACTATAGGTGAATTGAATAAACTAAATTGTCCGTTGTGTATGTGTGAATGAGTGTGTATGGGTGTTTCCCGGTACTGGGTTGCAGCTGGAAGGGCATCCACTGTGTAAAACATATGCTGGAATAGTTTATTCCGCTGTGGTGACCACTGAAGAATAAGGGACTAAGCCAAAGGAAAATGAATGAATGAACAATGAACAATCGTGAGAATGATTTTCTTTTACACTTTCCCCTTTGAAACTCTCTCTCATGTTGTCTTTGGGCTTCTTCTTCTTCTTCTTCTCTATTCCCTGAATGAGTCACACTGAAACCCATCTCCTCCAGCACCTCCAAAGAACAGAGAAGTAGGCAAATAAGTGTAAAAGACTAAAAGGACACCGTTGTTAACAAAAGGAATAAATGGAGGAGAACGACGAATCCACGCCACCTCCTTCCTGTCTGATTTGGCACGTGGCAGTGTGGAGGTCTTTAAACAGAGCTATTTCAACAGAAGTGTGTGTGTGTGTGTCATCTCACTCTTCTCTGCTGTGTGTTTGTGTGTTTTCCTCAGATCTCGCTCTACCTCTCTCTGAATGACTATTATGCCTCGCTGCATTAAGAGTCTGGTCACGTCAGCCTCTGTGTGTTTATGTGTGTGGCGTCCAATCATTTCAGGTTACTGCACTTTCCGTTACTCCCACGGCTAATTAATATCTAACTGCATGCCTGTAGCTGCAGCACGACGCTGGTGTGTGTGTGTGTGTGTGTGTGCGAATGCATTGCATACATGTGTGTTTCTTAGCAGGTAAACCATGGGATTTTTCTGAAATTATTCAGATGCAAAATAATGATTAGCATTTTGTCAAAATCAAATGAATTAAATATGTGTTACTCTACTAGAGAAATATAAATACACACACTTTTCCTATATAATCCTAAATTAAACTCTCTGGAAACAATTTTTGCTAATTGTAAGAACCTGAATAATTATAGTGCACCGGAAAGTATTGATAGCGCTTCACTTTTTCCACGTTTGTTTGTTACATCCTTATTCCAAAATGAATTAAATTCATTTATTTCCTCAACATTCTACACACAATCCCCCATAATGACAATGTGATAAAAGAGTTTTTGAAATTGTTTCAAATGTATTAAAAAATAAACAATCTGAAAAATCACATGTACATCAGTATTCACACCCTTTGCTCAATACTTTGTTGATGCACCTTTGGCAGCAATTACAGCCTCAAGTCTTTTTGAATATGATGCCACAAGCTTGGCACACCTGTCTTTTTGAATTTTTGCCCATTCCTCTTTGCAGTACCTCTCAAGCTCTATCAGGTTGGATGAGAAGCGACGGTGTACAGCCATTTTCAGATCTCTCAAGAGATGTTTAATAGGATTTAGGTCTGGGCTCTGGCTGGGCCACTCAAGGACATTCACCGAGTTGTTGTGAAGCCACTCCCTTGATATTTTGCCGGTGCACTTTGGGTTGTTGTCCTGGTGGAAGATGAACTGTCGCCCCAGTCTGAGGTCAAGAGCGATCTGAAGCAGGTTTTCATTCGGGATGTCTCTGTACATTGCTGCATTCATCTTTCCCTCTATCCTGACTAGTCTTCCAGTTCCTGCTGCTGAAAAACATCCCCACAGCATGATGCTGCCGCCACCATGCTTTACTGTAGGGATGGTATTAGCCTAGTGATGAGCGGTGCCTGGTTTTCTCCAAACGCCTGGCATTCACTCCAAAGAGTTCAATTTTAGTCTCATCAGACCAGAGAATTTAGTTTCTTATGGTCTGAGAGTCCTTCAGATGCCTTTCTAGCAAATTCCAGGTGGTGGGTGGCTTCTGTCTGGCCACTCTATCATACAGGTCTGATTGGTGGATTGCTGCACAGATGGTCGTCCTTCTGTAAGGTTCTCTTCTCTCCACAGAAGAACGCTGGAGCTCAGACAGAGTGACCATCGGGTTATTGATCACCTCCCTGACTAAGGCCCTTCTCCCTCGATCACTCAGCTTAGATGGCAGGCCAGCTCTAGGAGAGTCCTGGTGGTTCCAAACATCTTCCACTTACGGATGATGGAGGCCACTGTGCTCACTGGAACTTTCAGAGCAGCAGAAATGTTTCTGTAAGCTTCCCCAGTTTTGTGTCTCAAGACAATCCACTCTCTGAGGTCTACAGACACTTCCTTTGTCTTCATGCTTGGTTTGTGCTTTGACATGCACTGTCAACCCTGGGACCTTATATAGACAGGTGTATGCCTTTTCAAATCATGTCCAATCAACTGAATTTACCACAGATGAACTCCAATTAAGCTGCTGAAACATCTCAAGAATGATCAGTGGAAACAGAATGTACCTGAGCTCAATTTAGAGCTTCACAGCAAAGGCTGTGAATACTGATGTACATGGGATTTTTCTGTTTTTTTATTTGTAATAAATTTGCAACAATTTCTAAAAATCTTTTTTATTATTATTATGGAGTTCGATTTCAAACGATTTATTAATTTTCAAGATCTGCTGCTGCTTTCAGTAGTATGGCAATAATTTAATGTAAAATGGCATTCAAACTCACATTATTAGCATTTAACACTGAATAAAGCACATGAGGTGTACCTGAGGTGATCAGTCATTTATCCTGTAAATATTAATTTTAGGTGTTTGTTAGAACAAGGGTGACGTGGTGGCGCAGTAGGTAGTGCTGTCGCCTCACAGCAAGAAGGTCGCTGGTTCGAGCCTCGACTGGGTCAGTTGGCATGTTCTGTTGTCCATGCAGGATTAAATGCCAATAATTATTTTGTAAGTTATTTAGGAATGAATTCTTGTCGGCTTTGTCCCTTGCGGGGTCGCCACAGCGGAATGAACCGCCAACTTGTCCAGCACAAGTTTACGCAGCGGATGCCCTTCCAGCTGCAACCCATCTCTGGGAACTTCCACACACACATTCACACTCATACACTATTTAGCTTACCCAATTCACCTGTACTGCATGTCTTTGGACTGTGGGGGAAACCGGAGCACCCGGAGGAAACCCACACGAACGCAGGGAGAACATGCAAACTCCACACAGAAACGCCAACTGACCCAGCCCAGCCGAGGTTCGAACCTGCGACCCAGCGACGTTCTTGCTGTGAGGCAACAGCACTACCTACTGCGCCACTACGTTGCCCGAATTATTCCATTTCATAATCAATTATTAAAGTTGTTTAATTATTAAACTTTAATTAAAACAAGGATATGCATTAATAAGACGTGGTCGTGGAAGCGAATTTGTAATTCAAAATATGTTCAAAGCTCCTAGTTTAAAATAGGCTAACAGTCAGTTAAACTATATAGTATGAGATAACACACACAGCTCCCTAAATAAATAGGCTAAACAATACACAGCTGATCACTTAGGCCTATAAAATTCTTATTAAAAAAACTGTACTGAAAGAAAAAAAGCACAACCGCTTAGCTCACATGCTCTGGCTGCTACAGTATATCAGTTCAGTATGCTCACTATGTTACATAACTGCCCCCTGCTGGCCATGTATTTCTTGTGTTAGACCATGTTCCGTTTTACCGCGCTTTACTGCGGAGATGTACGAGATTTGTTTAAATCACTCGCGCATTCTCAGTAGCCATATCTGTAGTGAGGCACACTCGCATCAATCTGGTGCTTGCGTGGACTCGTCAGAGGAGAAGTCGAGTGAAAATGTGTTTTGATCCAGGAGTGCAATACCTAGTTCAACCACTGGGTGTCAAACTTACATACTGCACCTTTAACTACAGACAGCCATTATCAATCAAAATGTTTCCACCAATTGTTTTCACATTTACAGTAGTAGAGTACAATCAAATGGTTTTTGCATCTGTTTTCACACACACACATAGACACACACTTTCTGGTTGGATAGATCTCTGGTTTGTGAACATAAATGTCTCTCTGCTAAATGGATATACTGTAAATCTGACCTTCAAATCCTGTGCTTTATTCATCTTTATTCTATCAGTATTCATATAACGCTTTTACAATGTAGATTGTGTCAAAGCAGCTTAACATAGAAGTTCTAGTAAATTGAAACTTGTTCAGTCCAGTTTTTATGCAAATTTAACAAGGTTATGTTCACTAAAACGTCAGATTCGCTGCATTTTATTTCAAGAGTTCACACTTAGATAATGCTTGACTATATTAGCTAGTTTGGCATGCTGTCCCGGGACAGAACCCTGAGCTCAGAGATAGGTGAGCCCAAGGCTCCCGCCTGGTCAAATAAGCATTAGGAGGAATACGAGATCAGGTAGTTCTCTACAACCTCCCGAGAATATACCTCCAATTATGTTAGTGTGTACTTAGTAAGTGCTTATGACTTTAACTGTAGTTGCATGTTTTTGAGTGTGGGAGGAAACCGGAGCACCCGGGGAAAACCCACGCGAACACGGGGAGAACATGCAAACTCCGCACAGAGAGTGTCGACTAGTTCAGTTAGCATTGAACCAACTCGACCTCCATGCTGTGGGGCAACAGTGTTAACCACTGAACCACCGTGTCGCCCGAAATCTAAACTGAGGAGGAGGGAGAAGGGATGGATGGGGGGGGGTTTCCAAAACGAAGATGAGAAGTGAAGTTTAGGCTGGGTATTTATATTAAATCTGAAATGATCCGATTGGCTAGTTAGTGATTGGTGATAGGGATCAGCTGTAGTCAATCCTATCACGTGCTCCTCTCGAAATTAGTTTGTGAAACTTCACATAAAATTGTTTTTCACAGAAATGTACGCTACATATATTATTCGGCATACAAAGGATTTCAAACGTAGGCTACAGCTGTGTTTCCCAACCCTGTTCCTGAAACACCAACAGTACACATTTTCAACCTTTTCCTAATCAAGCACACTTGAACCAACTCATCAGAACATTAGAAGAGACTCCAAAACGTGAAGTTAATGGTTCAGATAAGGGAGACACCCAAAATATGTA
Organism: Danio kyathit; assembly: GCA_903798195.1. Taxonomy (NCBI): domain Eukaryota; kingdom Metazoa; phylum Chordata; class Actinopteri; order Cypriniformes; family Danionidae; genus Danio; species Danio kyathit. Next base: position 78,027,861 of record LR812523.1, on the reverse strand, counting down.
CTGTTGGTGTGCCTCCAGGAACAGGGTTGGGCGGTTTTATGACAGCATGGCAGCAGGAAAACGTGCCATGTCATAAAGCGCGAATCATCTCAGATTGGTTTCTTGAATATAACATGAGTTCACTGTACTCAAATGGCCTCCACAGTCACTAGATCTCAATCCAATAGAGCACCTTTGAGATGTGGTGGAACAGGAGATTCGCATCATGGATATTTCCAGTACCTTGTAGCAGTTCTGAAGGCAAAGTGGCAGTCCAACCTGGTTCTAGTAAGATGTACCTAATAAAGTGGCCGGTGAGTGTATATTTCACAGATTTCTGAGGCAGATGTGCTAAACAAGTAGCTATATGCAAAAAAGAGATTTCTTTAATGATAGAATAGCATAATAACCACCACATACGTGTCTTTCTTCACATTTTACCTCTCGTTAGTACTGTAGCTTCACTTGGAGAGCAGCTCAACCTACTGTACATGTGGAGCTGGAGGATTATTCCCGCTCTACTGCACTCACATTTGTTATAGTTTAAACATGCGCACGCACACACACATACACACTGTGAACTGGTTTCTCTCAGGTTTTTACGCTGCTTCTTGTCAGTATACGAGTTCTCGGCCCAATTAATTCAAACATTCCCCCGTCTGACAGTAATTCCAGCCTCCAACGTATTCACAGAGTTCACAACCCACCTCCCCTCCTCTCAGTCTTCATCATTTCTCTTCATTTTCTCATCTCTCACTAAACGATGAATAGAGAATTGAAGCGCTGGCGTGTGCGTGTTTGTGTGTGTGTGTGTGTGTGTGTGTGTGTGTGTGTGTGTGTGTGTGTGTGTGTGTGTGTGTGTGTGTGTTTAGCATACAGCAGGTTTGTGTGGCGTTCAGAATTAACTAGAAAAAAAATTCAATTCCTGAATATGAATAGGATCCATGCTAAATTAAAATGGAATTGCTATCAGATATTCATATATAATGAATGTATGTATATATTATGAATGTATTCATATACAAGATTAATGTAAGTGTAGTTTTACATACATTTAAAGTAAAGTAAATGGGAATAATTTATATGTAAGCTACTATACATAAACTGGCATTTATAATATACAGTTGAAGTCAGAATTATTAGCCCCCCTAAATTATTATCCCCCCTGTTTATTTTTTCCTTAATTTCTGTTTTACGGAGAGCAGATTTTTTTCTACACATTTCTAAACATAATAGTTTTAATAACTCATTTCTAATAACTGATTTATTTTATCTTTGCCATGATGACAGTAAATAATATTTACTAGATGTTTTTCAAGACACTGCTATACAGCTTAAAGTGACATTTAAAGGCTTAACTAGGTTAATTAGGTTAACTAGGCAGGTTAGGGTAATTAGGCAAGTTATTGTATAACGATGGTTTGTTCTGTAGACTATCGAAAAAAATCAAGCTTAAAGGGGCTAATAATGTTGACCTTAAAATGGTGTTTAAAAAATTAAAAACTGCTTTTATTCTAGCCGAAATAAAACAAATAAGACTTTCTCCAGAAGAAAAAATATTATCAGACATACTGTGAAAATTTCCTTGCTCTGTTAAACATAATTTGGGAAATATTTAAACAAGAAAAAAAAAATTAAAAGGGGGGCTAATAATTCTGACTTCAACTGTATTATGTACATCTCGACATGCGAAAGTGTTCCTCCTTATGTTTTCATCGATGTTGTTCACAATACTTATCCATCCACAGAATTTGTAATGTAGTCAAATGTGTAAACATTTAGCTGCGGTTCGCGTTTCTGCCATTGGATGTCTCTGGGACAAAGCAGCTACATGAATGCTAAAGCTTTAAAGGGCCACAGAACCCCCTGTTCAGCAGGGTGTCTTCACACCTCTAGTTTGGAAAAAGTCAGGAAAGTGGGCGTGTCCAGCTCTGTTTAGGTGGGAGTGTCGGGGAAGGGAAAGAGGGAAGGTGCATAAAAATTTGCATAAAAATGGGAGTGTCCGTGTCCCAAACGCAGGGGAGAAAGACAGTGACTGTGTTTACATGGACAGCATTAAATGATTCTTTGTTTGTTTTGTATAAATTATAAATAAACATTTTATTTAGGGATGCACCGATACCAATTTTTTACAAACCGATACGAGTACGAGCATTTTGATTTGTGTACTCGCCGATACCGATACCGATACTTCATAGATTTGGTTTTAACTAAGTTTATTTGTTCGTTTTTTTGCTTTGTTGTTTGTTTTTTGCCTGTAGCAAGGATGAACACAAAAATCTTTAACAGGAGGCTGTTTCAAGCCAAAAAATATACACAATGTTGAAAACCCTGCAACCCAGACCTTGTCTATTAATGATTAAGCATGGACATTTAAAGGATGAGATATCCTTGCGGCTTACATGTGTGCACAACTTCACACATTACACAAGGTGTGTGCAGTGTACGTTACCTTATAGAGTCACTGTCATTGCATATTGGGGACGCATAAAACACTGTTTTGCACCATTCTTTCATATTCATGAGTCCTGCCTTTGATCCGCGGTCAATTAACTAGATGTTTATGGGTGGGTTGCGGTTAATAGCTCATTTTAAAAATCACGCGACCATCATCTCACAATGTTTATTAATAAATAATCTTGTTTAATTAAAATAAAAGTGATTTCGCAATGCAGAGCCACTGACAAAGCCAACTGCAGAAAAACAAAGCAACCATCGTGGCAACCGCAGTGATCTCTTTTTCCGAAGTTCAGCTGTTCTTTTTTGCACTTGATTATTATGCGTTTAATGTTAAAAAATCAATAATGAATAGACCTCAAAAGTGTATCCTGTGTGTGTGTGTGTGCGTCTTCACTGAAGCCTCTCTCTTCCAAAACCGAAAGTTGTTGCAATATTTCGGCTTTTAATCCAATGAAAAGTTAATTTAAATAAGCCAATATTTAAAAACTGCAGTAAAGTAACTGTGACGTGCGGCCACACATCGAAACTGAGGTCTGATCTAATATCTCTCTCGCTGTCATCCAGACAATGATACGGAGACGCCGCACAAGTCAAGCCGCAAAACGGAGGCTGGTACCAGTTTACAGAATAGCTGAAGCCTTTGCGAAATCTGTCAAAATACAGCACTGAAATTTATAGGCATAAATGTCTTTGAGCCAAAAAGCCTTGGCTATCGGTAGGATATCTGACGCAATCAGAGCCGATGGTATGTACAATTTGTGTAGCCTAATAACTATATTAATTCTAATAAAATGAAAACCAAAATCAACAATTCATTGCATTTTTCGTTTGATAAAAAATATACGGAAACAAAAAAAATCAAAGGGTGACTAGTTTGTATTAATTTGTTTTAATATGAATAAAAATATGCTTAGCCTGTTTAAGCTTAGCGGTTATATGCGCTGCCAAGGCAAGCCATTCAAAAATATTATTTTACTGTGTACTGAGTTATAAGGTATATTTTACAATAATAACTAAATGTAGCATGCCTTGCTGTCATTTAAAACATGCAATTCATAACACCCCAGATCTGTAGGCCTGTGTATGCAGTGTGTAAACGTACAGGTATATTCATACTGCGCACCCAGGGCCGGCGCGTCCATATAGAGGCGACCTATAATATATAATAGTGAGGGCGGCAAACGCGCCCCCAACGTACTGACTTTCAGTGGCGCCTGCAGGTGTACGGCTGTACGCACTGTGCGTACCTATCATGAGAGCAGGCTCGGCGCCTTTCATTTAGGCTATTTATTCACTTATTTATTACTTTGCATTACTACTGACTTAATGCAGTAATATACTTTTTATAGTAATAATAATATGCAGTTTCACTATTACTGATTTATCAATGATACCTTTTATTAACGCAGACGGATCATGGCTTCAGCTCCAAATGAGTGGATTAAATTATATTTTATTCTCCTTATTTCTTTCCGTTTTATTTAACATAATATAAATGTTTAAAGTTTTAGGTAAAGACGTCAAACTATGCCCACACAGCAAAGCTAACTCACTTTTCATATAACAGTCAAACCAGCATAACAGAGTCATCACGCTTCATTACCCAACCAATATCAGTGTTAAGAAAAAGTTAAATGTTACAATCTAATGTCATTTTAAAATATAGTAGCTAAATGTGCTACTTAGTTACATTTTAAGGCATAGGCTAGTGTAGCAAAACAGAGTGTGAGAGGTTGATCCGCGGCAAATCCACTCACTCACACTATGTAGCCGACCTGTTTCATTTATATCTCTGTAAACTTGACTTCGCAGGCTGATCATCTTTAAACTCAAAAGTCTTTACTTCTGCTGCATAACGGGATGCTTCTTTTCACAACTGTTAATGTGTGGTTTAACGATTTGAAAATGAAAGCAAACCATTAAAAGGGTTCTGCGTTTTGTAAATGTTAGAGCTTTTAATAATATTAATAATAATGCATATAATAAATTGTGATATTTATTATAGCGCGGACTGTGCAGTGTCCACTGTCCAACTAAATGTTTTTATTAGGCTATTAATCCCGAACTGAAAAACTAATGTGAAAATGACAGGCGGTTGCGTCTTTGCTAATTAATTTAACGGCAGATATCTTTAGCGTTTTTTTTTCCTTTAGAGCTCAAGAAAATTGTATTTAAAGAGTTAGTTAACCAAAACATGACTTGAACTAGGCTGCTCGCCTTCATGTCACGCACTAGTCTTTTTTTTTAGTTTTCTGAGTGATCCACTAGTCCAGTGAGTTTAGAGTGCGCCTCCGCCGCCGCGTGCGCGTTTTAAAGGCTATTTACAGGCGCACCCTGACAATCCAGTTCATGTTTGGCACTGAAGCATATAGCGGACTGGTTTTGAACTTGAAGCACTTCACCTCAAATGTTATTCGTTCTTCTATCTTATCTAGTAGATAACTGACCAACAAAAATATTTAAACTAAGAGACAAACTATTCGAAATTCGTTTTAAAAGTATATATTTTCCAGGAAAAATATACAAATTATATTTTTGTTTGAGCCCATCTTCTAACTGTGTGGTTGGATGATTTTCGGTCAGTGGAAAGTAAGGATTTAATCATAGGTCATAATTTTAAAACTTGCGTCTTGAGCGTCTGATTTTCCTTGGTGCTGATGTGCTTTTATTACATTTAGGTTTCAAAGAAATATTAATATTAAAAAGAAAACAAATTATGTCGTAACGAATGCCCTTAAATAATGTTGCCTTTGGCAATAAACACATCAGTGTTTCTTGAGATGATTGGGGGGAAGGGGGCGGGGCGGTGCTGAATTTGTGCGTACCTTGGAATAAAATCCTGCAGGCGCCCCTGCTGACTTTCATCTGCAACATCAACACAATCCCCCCTAAATAAAATATACGGGCCGTGAAGTTCAGCACTTGTCTTGCCAGTGTATGCTGCTGTCTGTCTTGTGTGTATAGATGCTGCTGCTGAAAAAGCGCGCGTGACAGCTCAAAGCCGGTATCGATTTAACCACAAGCAAGATCATCTCGTTATAAATATTACATTAACGATACTTATCGAAATATTTATACATTTACATGGTGTTTGAGATTGTGTGATCTGTATAGGCTGTCTGATCTTTACAGAAGCTGTAAACTGACACGTGCGCAGTGACCGCAGTGATGTTTAAACTCAGGCGCTTTTATTTAGCCTGTAGTCTTTAGATTTTCTTTTTACATAATGTTCCATTTCTTAAAATTTATTTCATTTTTTTATTTATAGTTTATATATAAAATGAGTGCTAGCTTGTTTGAGTGCTTAGCTGTGATCATTATGCAAGGATCCTATTTCACATTCGGTTTATTCTTCAGTAGCCTAGGTTATAGATTCGTTAATAATGTATTTTATAAACAGATTGTTTAAAAGGACTAAGCTATTAACATATAATACATTAGGCTAATTAATACATTAAGACACTGAAGTCAGGTAGGGCAACAAATCACATCCATAGTGAATTACTGTTCAGCGGTATCGGTGCGTGGTATCGGCCTTTCATGTCCAATACGAGTACGAGTATTTTAACCAAGTATCGACCCGATACCCGATACTGGTATCGGTATCGGTGCATCCCTAATTTTATTAAAATCCAATATTAGTTTTGCTAAAACGTGCATTTGTTTTCCATATATATATATATATATATATATATATATATATATATATATATATATATATATATATATATATATATATATATAAATACAGCCTATTTATTTACAAACTATTACAAACTATTTCTTTTACAAACATTATGGAGAATATTCCATTCGAAAACATAAAACCACAATAGCTAAAACAGGCTAATCTCATGTTTGTTGAAACAGCGGATTTGGGAAACATCAAATTGCTGAACTAAAGTTTTAACAACGAAACTTGCGACTTTAGTTGACTAACAATGGTTTTCGGAAATTCACCCCTGGTTTTTTTTTTAATTCATCCACTGTATACATCCACGTTTCCTTTCATACAAACTATCAACATCAAAGATGAACGTGCCTTTCCATCATTTGAATCACGTTAGTTATAATGTAAAACATCCGTAATGATGCTCTAAAGTGGCGGAATAACAACCTCATTAGAGACAATCAGCATTAAATAATTATTTTTTGTTTGGTATAAATTATGAATGCACATTTTATTAAAGTCCAATATTAGTTTTGCTAAAAATGCGCATTCGTTTTCCATATTAATATAAAAACAGCCTATTTATTTACAAACTATTACAAACTATTTCTTTTACAAACATTATGGGGAATATTCCATTCGAAAACATAAAACCACAATAGCGAAAACGTAGGGCAATCTCATGCTTGTTAAAACGACCGATTCGGGAAACATCAATCGCTGAACTATAATTGTAACAATGGAACTTGCTAACAGTGTTGGGCAATAACACGTTACTAGTGATATTTTCATTTTTGTACTGCTGGTCTGACTTAAATAAAGTAGTGTTTAAAAATTACTTTGAGAGTTTAGTTGGCTAATGATAATTTTCAGAAACGCATCCCTGGTTTCTTTAAATTCATATACATCCACGTTTCCTTTCATACAAAACATCAACAATGTCTTTGTAATGTACTGTATCTTTGAAGATGGCATCACCTAAAAAAAACTGTTAGCAATGCTAGCGTGTACCTGATTATTGAAATTTGGAAAGATGAATGAGCTTTTTCATCATTTGAATGACATTAGTTCGTAAAACGTCCGTAATGACGCTTTAAATGTGGCAAAGTAGCTTCTTTAGAGAAAATCAGCAATAAATGATTCATTTTTGTTTTGTATAAATTATGAATACACATTTTTTTTCTAAATCCAATATTATTTTTGCTAAAAATGAGCATTTGTTTTCCATATTAATATAAATACAGCCTATTTATTTACAAACTATTTTACAAACATTATGGAGAATGTTCCATTCGAAAACATAAAACCACAATAGCTAAAACAAAGGCTAATCTCAAGTTTGTTGAAACAACGGATTCGACAAAACATCAGTTGCTGAACTAAAATTTTAACAACGGAACTTGAGACCTTTGTTGGCTAACGATGGTTTTCGGAAATGCACCCTTGGTTTCTTTGAGTTCTTCCTCTGTATACATCCATTTTCCTCTCATTCAAATTATATATATATATATATATATATATATATATATATATATATATATATATATATATATATATATAGGGCTATAATGTCTTTGTAATGTACTGTATCTCTAAAGGTGGCATCAGTTGGAGTTGGAGGTTGTTGGAACTAAACTATGCAGAGCTGCGGCCCTCCAGGAATTGAGTTTGAGAACGTTGAACTAAAACATAGGCTAATCTCATGTTTGTTGGAACGACGGATTCCGGAAACATCAAATTGCTGAACTCAAATTGTAACGACAGAACTTGCGACCTTAGTTGGCTAACGATGGTTTTTAGAAACACACTCCTGGTTTCTTTGAATTCATCCACTGTATACATCCATTTTCCTCTCATTCAAATCATCAACAGGGCTGTAATGTCTTTGTAATGTACTGTATCTTTGACACGGCATCACAAAAATAAATGAGCAACTCTAGCTTGTATCTGATTATTGAATATCCCTTTTTGCTTTGTCTACAGAATAACCTCCCTTTGGATTAAACGGAGAAAAGAAAAGATGAATGTGCTTTTCCCCTGACTGGTCCGGCAATCCAGAAGGAGCTCCACTTCAATTAGCGAGGACATCTGAGGACGCTTCTTTCTCCTAAAGCTAGAGCCGAGCGAACAATGGCACGTAATTACAAATAACTCCATTTTAGGCTTTTCATTCGAGGCGAGGAAGAGAAGTCAGATATTTTTTTGAATGAGGATTTGAAGTACTTGCCACCGAAGTGGTTAGTTGAAATTGATGCCGAATGTGGATGTGATATCTTGTGTTTTTCATTCTAAGGACCACTTTATTGACCAGAAAAAGGAGCGTTTACTATCACTGATTAAAACATCTCTACAAATCCCGGACATTCTGCATTTCTCTGGAATTACAAGCTTTTTTTTAGGATGTACAGTGTTGCATCTGACTGATTCTCAAACAACATCCCGATGAGAAGAAGCGCCTTCACAGCCTGGCAAACAGCAGACAGTCAAACAGCAGGAAAAGGCATCCAGCGAGTCAATGTGGAGTCCATTAGCGCTCCCTGCCAGATCTCCCTCCGAGCTGAAACAGCACCTACTCAGCTTTGGTGTCAGAAGTAAGAGCTCTCTGTGTGTGTTATCTCCGTCTTACCCACTCGCTCCGGCTAGCTTATCCTGATCCTAGTATTGACAGGCCTGATGTCCAAGTCAAACTTTAAAGGCTGTGTTAGTCTTTATTGTCTTGTTTTCCGATTGCCTCTATGCCACTGGAATTGTCAGGTGACTTGGGCAGTATTCAACGCGAGTTTTTTTGTGTAGCGCTTTTCACAATTATTATTGTTTCAAAGCAGCTTTACAAAAGGTTAATACACAGCATATACAGTTGAAGTCAGAATTATTAGCCCTTCTGAATTATTCAAATTATTATTTTTTTGCGCCAATTTCTGTTTAACGGAGTGAAGATTTTATTCAAAACATTTCTAAGCATGATAGTTTTAATAACTCATTTCTAATAACTGATTTCTTTAATCTTTGTCATGATGACAGTAAATAATATTTGACTAGATATTTTTCAACATACTAGTATTCAGCTTAAAGTGACATTTAAAGGCTTAACTAGTTTAATTAGGGTAATTAGGCAAGTTAGCAACCCAGGCTTATTCTGAAAACGTAGTCCTGTGGACATTTCTGGAGACCGTGAATTATGTAGCCAGAGGTACGTATGGCTGCGTTTCATTTTTTAAGCGAACGCTACGGGCGGTATGACGCTCTTCCTTTTGGCGCTTACCGGCTGACCGCTCACCTCCCTGTGGAGGCCTTTCCCACCCCATCCAGTTTGACCTGTTAGCTCGTCGTGTACGTCGGCGGATTTGAGACGCAGAGAGGAGTTGACCATGACGACGTCGAGGACCGGGTTCGAGTCCGGGGAAGAGCGGTTCCAGAAATCAGGCAAGACAAAAACAGAATCCAAAAGAATAAAATGAACGAGTGAATAACAGGCTGAGAACGTGGTAAAATCTGAAAACGTGGTAAAAATCAGACGAGGGCTTTTCTTTTTCTGGACGGCTTTTGTAAACCGTTGGTTGGGTTTAGGGAAGTATGTTGGTGGGCGGGTCAATCTGTAAAATTAGTTGGGTTTAGGGAAGGAGGAGGGTGGGTTAGTCAATTGGCCGGTCGCCCAGTCAATCATTCGGTCAGATAGACAGACGGACGGTCGACAGCGGCCTCTGGTGGGTTTACGCGAGAACAGCGCGGGAGCGAACGGCACTCGGGTGAGACATTTGAGATACGAAAAAGCGCACGCAGCGGCCTCTCGCGGATTCGCGAAAACAAAAGCTGCAAAAATACGTACCTCCCGGGACGTATTTCGCGGTCTCTAGAAACGTCCACAGGACAATCGTTCGTACAGTTTCATCCAAAGCAGAGGAATGGGAATATTTTTTGCATGTTGTATCTCCGCAGTTCAGAGAAATGACACATCCTGTGAGTGAGGCTAAAAGGTTAATGCTGTAGCACATTCCAGAATAATGTATTACCTGCTCTAAACCCTATTGACCTTATTCTTCAATGCGGAAGTGCGCTCATTTTTGCGATTGTTTTAGAACTTCCGATTCAGTTGCCTATGGGAGAAATGACTAGGAATAATAAACGGCTGAAAACGGTCAAACTACTCGCTCTACAAACAAGTGTTTGCATGACTAAACAGACAAAATAGAATAATATAATAAGAAAACCTCAGTTTGCAACATCAAGCAGCAGAATGAGCTGTTTTTAATGTCTAAAAATGAATGGAAGTGAATGAGACCGGAAATCTCGAGCCAAAATTACTCAAATGGCTGCGCCCGCTCGTACGCGCAGAATAAGGTGAATACCCTAAACCTGGCATTTTTAAGCTACACTGTAAAACCCAACAGTCAACTTTATCAAATGAAATGAGTGTAGTTAACTCCAAATTGACTGAAAGTTAATTCTACTCATTTGAATAGAGTTTTGAACTCAGTGTTGAAGGTAATGAGTTAATTAAATACCTCATAAATACGAAAAAGTACACGCAGGGGCCTCTCGCGGATTCGCCAAAACAAAAGCTGCAAAAATACGTACCTCCCGGGACGTATTTCGCGGTCTCCAGAAACGTCCACAGGACTACGTTTTCAGAATGAGCCTGGGTTGCAAGTTAGGGTAATTACAAATCATTGTATAATGATGGTTTATTCTGTAGACCAGAGGTTCCCAAACTTTTCAGCCTGCAACCCCCAAAATAACAATGCCAGTGACTCGCGACCCCTACATTCCTCGGAGGTGGTTATAAATATAGAAATGCTGCACACACAATAGGCCTATATAAACACGAGCATATTGACAACACAAATAAGTGCAACAGTCTAACAACCATAGGCTATAATTTATATAGTCATTTATTAATTTGTGAATTAAAGGGCACCTAGGTTACCCCTTTTTCCAGATTTAATATACGTCTTTTGTGTCCCCAGAATGTGTCTGTAAAGTTTCAGCACAAAACACCCATCAGATTATTGATTATAGCTTTCACTAGTTTGTATTTTGTAGCTCTCAACAGCTTTTTGCTGTTTTTGTGTACTGGGCCTTTAAGGCTAGTCCTCCCCGCCCACCATTCCCACGTGCCTGTCAGCTTGCCTCAGTCTCGGCCCTCGGCTGCCTCAGACAACTGACAGACATAAAGGGAGCAGATCTCACGTAACGTTTGTGAGGAAAAACTACAGTAAGAACTTTACCAATGAGTATTTGATGCATTTGAAAACAAATATTGCTTAAAGTACATCTATTCTACCTTTTTTTCAAGATTTAAGATGCGTCTTTTATGTCTCCAGAATGTGTCTGTGAAGTTTCAGCTCAAAACACCCATCAGATTACTTATTATATCGTTTAGAACAGTGGTTCTACCAGCAAAATAATCTTATGCCAGAAGGAAAAACAAGATTATTTTGCTTACCCCATTGGCAGATTATTTCGCTTGTTTTAAGGGAAAACTCACTTAATTTTGGCATATTATTTCTTAAAACAAGACTATATATTTTGCATGTTTAGAAAATGCTTCTTGATTTAAGAATTTTTAGATATTTGGACTAGAAACAAGACAAAAACTTTAAGTAAGACAAGCATTTTTTGCAGTGTGTTAAAAAATCTTCTCTCCATTAAACAGAAATTGGGGGAAAATATTATTCAGGAGGGCTAATAATTCTGACTTCAACTGTACATATGTTCATATTTGACTATATATCATATTTCTGTACAGAGTTTCCCTAAAAATCCAAAGACATGCAAAATGGAAGAAGGTTAAATTAAGCAGTGGGTAGAAATTATGAGGTGTGAGTGTTAATGTGTGTGTGTGTGTGTGTGTGTGTGTGTGTGTGTGTGCGTGCGTGCGTGCGTGCGTGCGTGCGTGCGTGCGTGCGTGCGTGCGTGCGTGCGTGCGTGCGTGCGTGCGTGCGTGCGTGCGTGCGTGCGTGCGTGCGTGCGTGCGTGCGTGCCTGTGTGTGCCTGTGTGTGTTAGCCCTGTGATAGATTGGCCATCTGTCCAGGGTGATTCCATGCCTGAGTTACTGGGACAGGCTCCAGAATCCCTGAGACCCACAGGACAAGCGTTCGTTCAGTTTCATCCAAAGCAGACGAATGGGAATATTTTTTGCATGTTGTATCTCCGCAGTTCAGAGAAATGACACATCCTGTGAGTGAGGCTAAAAGGTTAATGCTGTAGCACATTCCAGAATAATGTATTACCTGCTCTAAACCCTATACCCTAAACCTGACTAATAGCGTAAACCTTAGTAAACACAAGAAATTTGCTGAAGCAACAGTGCCATTTTACCTGGCCTTTTTAAGCTACTCTGCAAACCCAACAGGAAACTTTATCAAATGAAAGGAGTGTAGTTAACTAAAATTGACTGAAAGTTTATTCTACTCATTTGAAAAGAGTTTTGAACTCAGTGTTGAAAGTAATGAGTTAATTAAATACTTCATTACTTCAACTTAGTTCACAGTACTCATATAGATTAGTTTTTTTTTTACTCAAATGGTTTGTAGCAATGTAATGTAATGTGTATTTATATAGCGCATTTATTGTGTATGGCCATACACCCAAAGCGCTTCACAATCATGAGGGGGGTCTCTTCACACCACCACCAGTGTGCAGCATCCACTTGGATGATGCGACGGCAGCCACAGGACAACGGCGCCAGTGCGCTCACCACACACCAGCTATTGGTGGAGTGAAGAGACAGTGATAGAGCCAATTCGCTGAATGGGGATGATTAGGAGGCCATGATGGGTTAGGGCCGATTGAGGGAATTTGGCCAGGACACCGGGGTTACACCCCTACTCTTTTACGAGAAGTGCCATGGGATTTTTTTTAATGACCACAGAGAGTCAGGACCTCGGTTTAACGTCTCATCCAAAAGACGGCGCCCACTGACAGTGTAGTGTCCCCTTCACTTTTACTGGGGCATTAGGACTCACACAGACCACAGGTTGAGCGCCCCCTGCTGGCCTCTCTAACACCACTTCCAACAGCAACCTAGGTTTTCCCATGTGGTCTCCCATCCAGGTACTGACCAGGCTCAGCCCTGCTTAGCTTCAGTGAGTAACCGGTCTTGGGCTGCAGGGTGATATGGCTGTGGCGATCGGCAAGTGGTTTCCTCAAAGGGTTTGAGTTACCTTCACTTATTGGGTTTTATAGTATAGAGTACACTCAACAATAATTTTAGCTGCTTGTTTAAACTACTTATTCAAAATGAGCTGAATCAACATAGATCTTGAGTGTTATTTTGAGACAACTTAATTGTTTTATGTTCAATTCACTTAAATTTGTAAAAACAATTATGTTAACTTTATCAATTTGTGTTGGGACAACATGAAGGAACCTACACTGTAAAGCACAAAAGTTAACTGATTGCAGCAAACCATTTAAGTTTTGAAACAAAATGGTTTGAATACTGTACACTTATATATTTATTGAGTCCTATACACATATGTTATTTGTGTTGATATCATCAAATATTTAGATTATTAGAAACTTAAACATTTTAAGTTCAGTTATCAAATCGGTATGAGTTCAGTTAATAGAACAAATTAAGTCCAAACAACTATATAGCTACTCAAATGGCTTGGTAACACAAAAAATATAATTAATCAATTCATAACTCATTAAGTTTGAGTTCTGCTTAATATAATCTGTTCATGAGTCACCATAACTCTTTTTCATTAAGTCAGAGTAACTTTTTTTTTATTATAAGTTAAAATAGCTAATTTCATTTAGTGTTTTTCATTTTAGTGTACTCAATATGAGTACTGTGAACTTACCAGAGAGGTGTAAAGTACTAGAGACCCAGACTTAAGTAAAAGTACAAGTGCTCTAACAAAAAAGTGACTTGAGTAAAAGTTGAAGTGCTCTTTAAGCACAATACTTAAGTGGAAGTACTGAAGTATTCAACATTTTTTGTACTTAAGTATTGCAAGTAGTTTATTTAAAAATGTACTACTCAAGTACTGAAAGTAAAAGTAAAAGTATTGCTTTAGGTAGTTATTTTTAAAAAAGCAGTCAAAAGACATATTGTTTTGTTTATTTTAAATATCTTTTTTGGGGCACAGGATTAAGCAGAACAAAAAGAACCATGGTTTACGACTTATAATATAAATAAATATATATATATTTATTTATATATATATATATATATATATATATATATATATATATATATATATATATATATATATATATATATATATATAAATATATATATATATATATATATATATATATATATATATATATATATATATATATATATATATATATATATATATATATATATATATATATATATATAAATATATATATATATATATATATATATATATATATATATATATATATATATATATATATATATATATATATATATGATGGGTCAAAAACACCATTCAGCATGACAGCCTTTATGATAGACAGTTAATGTTATGTGAACTTGCAGCATGATATGAACAGCGGGTAGCTAACGGTAGTTAACTTATCTAGCTCTTATGGATAGCTCAAACTGCTATTTTGTGTATTATATTATCTTTAACTTGACATGTTTCTTCAAATCCGACGGTAGAGTATGCACTTCATTCTATATGAACTGTCTTTCACTCCCGACAAATGCAAACATTGGCTTTAAATAGGGTCACGGGTGGTCTTTTTCCTCATCGCCACGAACAGTTGAAAGTGAAGGAGTTGAAGGTGAAATTTCTGGGTTTTCCATGTCTAAAACCAACTAAAGTGCTCTCAATGCAGGCAGGCAGCACTGTCTTCTTTGATCGTCTGATCAATGAATGATTGATTCGTAACATTTTTATAATTGTAACGAGTAACTATGCAACACATAAAAATCTACTGGAGTAAAAGTATTAAGCTCATCGAAAATATGTACTGAAGTAAAAGTAGAAGTAGGAGAAAAAAACAATACTCCAGTAGAGTACAGATACAGCCTTTTAGTACTTAAGTACAGTAGTGAAGTAGTTCTACTTCTTTACTATACATCTCTGGAACTTACTCTATTTAAGTTGAAGTAATGAGGTATTTAATTAACTCATTACTAGGCCCAGATTTCCACAGATTTTTAGCCCATCATTGATTCTGTTTATTTACTTGTGTAAATGTGTGTAAATTTATATTTATTCAGTTTCTAAAACAATTTTAGTAATATTATTGACTAACATGAAAGTGTTCATTTGATTTATTTACAATACAGTTTGTAAAGTCATATTTTCTGTCTTTTAGTAGATATATTATATGAGAGACTTGCTTTGTTTACCAAATAATTGGATCTAATTGGATTTGCATTGTAAACATTAACTAACAGCTAAAAAGGTATTATAGTTTACTTCATATATTAAGTTTTTAGTTACAATACTCCCAAAATAATTCAGCATAAATCCGCAGATTTTTATCAAAATTCTGGGCAGAAATAGCTGAAAATGCGGTCACACTTTATTTTGATGGTCCGTTTGTTGAATTTAAGTTACATTGCAACTAATTCTCAGTAGATTATAAGTAGACTGTTAGGTTGGGGTTGGGGTTGGGGTTAGTGTAAGTTGACATGTAATTGCAAAGTTTCTTATAGTCAGTTAAATGTCTGTTGAAGGACTGTTAAATGTCAGTATCAACAGATATTAAGCAGACAGTCTACTAGTACTCAAATGGACTATCAAAATAAAGTGTTACCGAAAATGCCCGCAGATTTTGTATGGCCCTACTCATTACCTTCAACATTGAGTTCAAAACTCTTTCCAAATGAGTAGAATTAACTTTCAGTAAATTTTAAGTTAACTACACTTATTTCATTTAATAAAGTTTCCTGTTAGGTTTTACAGTGTAGCATTTTTTACAGAGTTCATATAAAGCTGGTAATGTGATGCAAAATAACTAAATATTTGTCATTATATAGTTGAAAGTAGGGATGCTCAAAATAACCGCTTAACCGTTAACCGAAAGGGTGCGTTTGTAACCGATTAATGGTATCAGTTAAACGATTAAAAAATATTATTTTATATATTTTTAAAATGTGGCTGCATAAGGGACCGATCACCGAATGCGCTTTTTGCGAGCCGCATATTTTGAATAGTTTAAGCGCTGTGTATGCGTCCTGCGCGCCTCACGTTATGCCATTGCGCGCTGTGTGCTCCCAGTTGAAATAAAAGTCAACTGAGCCGAAAAAGCGTTTTACGTCAGTCGTCTGTTTCATTCTTCAATTATGTTATGCTGCTCTCTTATATGTGCTAAATAGGCCTATAGCTACAAGTCACAGCACTAGTAGGCCTATTTATTTAGTATAGGTCATGTTGCGCGGCTCCGGGCAAATTTTGATTTGGAGGGAAAATGACCAAAATGTAACGTGATGATTGAAAATGACTGGCGGGAAAATAAATAATATATTTCAAATCTCTGTACATAACAGAAAAATAAACAATGATAATGCACCAAAAATAGTGCATTTTTATTATAGTGGCAGAACTTGTCATTTTGTATATTTGCATTCACAAAAATATATTTATTATCTGTTTTTTAGTCCTGTCTGTAATTCTGTTGCACTGTAGAAGCTCTATCACGAAAACAAATTCCTCGTATGTGTGAACATACCTGACAATAAAGCTCTTTCTGATTCTGATTCTGAAGTATAATTTTGGACAGGCCTTGTCAAAAGTCAGCGGGCACTTTCACTTATAAAAATATAGCACTTAAATTATTTCATTTTTAACAATAAATTAAATTACACAGTGGTTTTATATTAAAAGTTGAAAATGATATAAAACATACTACACGTTGATGGTAAAAAATAAGCTTTTAAGCGATGGCTTTTATTTGTTTCAGTATTCAAACATTAAACATTGAATCCATCAAGTTAAATAAAAAACGAATACGAAACACATAGCAGGATATAAAGCATATAAAGGACTATTATATTTAGCAAAATGCTGCTCTTTTTATCTTTGTATTTTCATAATTTTATTTCTGTTTTTTTAATTATGTTTTTCTCTTCATAATTAACTAACGAGCTATAGACACATTCCCGCTTGACATTTTAGAAAATATTTTGCGCAGCTGCCCAGTATATATTAAAGATAATCGAGAAAAAAAAACACAGAAACATGTTACATGTCCCTAAATGTCCAACTTATTTAACTGAATCGTATAATGGCCTAGGCTATAGCTGAAATGTTGAAAATTGCTCATTTTATTTTTTATAAAACATTTGTCAAGACATATTGATTTTTTTTTTTTTGAGTAAAAACATTACCGGCATTTAACAATCCATATTTATTTTATTTATTCATTCATTTGACTTGTTTATTGGTGCATTTATAGGCTATTATTTAAATCTAACACAATAATGAGCACCTCGGACAGTGCCACTCCATAAAGCTTTCATGCAAAGTCCAAAAAACTTAAGAAAGATTAGACTTTCTCCGGTGATGGCCGACACGCCGTAACCGTCTTTCAGTTGGTATAGCTGGCATTACATTACAAAACAAGCATGCTGCAGTCTGGTTTATGAATTAAAAAGTGCAATTATTCCCTTATTGTTCAAGGAGTCTGCAAGTTTGTGTTGTATGGATATAGCCATCTTAAGCGTTTCTTTATTCGATGCGCCGCAGGAAAAAAAAGGTTTTTCAGCAGTGCATGTACTCATTGGTAAAGTTCTCAGAGCGAGTTTTGTGCTTCCAAATACAGCACGGCATGCCATAAGCTCACGTTTAGTCAGGCGAAATAAACGTCTCTGTCTAGGATGTCAATCAAATTAATGAAGCTCAAGCCACGAGCAAAACAATATAGGCTATTTTATTATTTTAAGATTTTAGATTGCGGGTTAGTAATTATACACGGGTAACTATATTCAAGTCAATTAAATAATAACTTTGATAAATAAAATATGTTCGTGAGAATGTGGTGGGCCAGTGACTCCCTTCTCTGCCAGAGACTGCTCTGTGGTTTTAAAACCCTTTGCAAACGGTATGGTTTAGACCTGTATCAGTTTTTCATGTTAAATGTGTAGTTTACTTGTGGATGTCTGATGAGTAGCGCGCTTCCGCTGAGCCAAATGTGGTGGCAACGGAGCCGCGACGTCAACACACAGAATCTGTCGGCACAGTTCAGCACGGTTGTCTAACCCTGCCGAGAACGGTTTGTAATCGTGCCGCGCCGTTTCAGGCTCAGTGGAGAAACAACCCTAAACGTACCGAAGTGTTCTTAGAACGGTTTGGCACGATAGTGGAAAAGCGGCTATTGTCTTTCATCAAATGCATCGCGCGACGCGCGCACATGAACGGTGAGTGAGAAGAGTGAGACGGAGGAAATAAGTCTTTATGACATAATCTTTAGGCTAATGACTGTTAAAAAGGTTTTTGTAACATAATAATAACAGCGGAGCATTAATTAAATGTATATTTTATGTGGAGCGATCGATTTGAGGTAGCCTGATATTTTTTTTGACAGAAGAAAAAAAAAACATGATTGAAAAAACAGCCTTTGCCGGTTCTTAAAAAGGGTTCAGTGTTTTCGTTTTGTAATTTAAATGTGTCATTTAAGTGAAAAATATCTAGGGCAAGACTATTTATTTTATTCTTTTTATTTAGTTTAATCTTTTTTTCTATGCTGTTGGAAACATACAGGTGCATAAAGATGGTCTGTTATGTATGCTGCTGTTTGCATGTTAAAATAAATCAGTATTTTAAAATGCAATATTTAATGTGTCACACAAAATAGACACGTCAATTTTTTTTTCAAATAATAATATATATTAACCGGTTAATATCCGGTTAATGAGCAGCGGTTGTCGGTAAGTAAAATTAACCGAAATGAGCATCCCTAGTTGAAAGTGGAAATGAATTACATACTGCCAGTTTGATTATTTCAGTTGGAAACGTCAGCGAAATGTACTGTATTCATGCACTGTAAAACCCAACAGGAAACTTTATCAAATGAAATGAGTGTAGTTAACCCAAAAACTACTCATTTTTAAAGAGTTTTGAACTCATTGCTAAAGATAATGAGTTAATTAAATACCTACGGTTTGAGTTGCCTTAACTCATTGGGTTTTACAGTACTCAGTTGGTTTGAGTTCTCTTCAGTTATTGGATTTTACTGTGCTCAAATTGCTTCTTTTACCCAAATGGATTAAGTTCACAGTGCTCATTAAGATTTGTTTTTGAACTTAAATGGTTTGTTGCAATCGGTTTCCCGGTTTGAGTTACTTTCACTTTTTGAGTTTTACAGTGTAGGTACATTGCATTACAATCATCTTCAGAGCTATACAGTTTGTTTGACAATTAGAAGTCTTGTGTTGTATGGGTCTATATTTAGCAATAGCCAAAAAGACATTGGTATGGGTCAAAATGATTACTGGCGGCACAGTGGCTCAGTGGTTAGCACTTGCGCCTCACAGCAAGAAGGTCACTGGTTCGAGTCCCGGCCAGGCCAGTTGGCATTTCTGTGTGGTGTTTGCATGTTCTCCCTGTGTTGGAGTGGGTTTCCTCCGGGTGCTCCGGTTTCCCCCACAGTATAAAGACATGCGCTATAGGTGAATTGAATAAACACAATCGTACGTAGTGTAAACGTGAAAAATCAGCTTTGACGCAAAAAGAAAAAGAGAACAGATCTTTCTTTCACAAGAACAGACAGAGTCAGAGAAACACCAGCTGGAGCTCCTGTAAACAAGACCATTTCTATTATAGGTTTATAGGATATTATTTATTACAAGATACTGATTCAGTGGGTAAATATATTTACATGTTAGGTGCGATTAATTATAAATACAGAAGCCATATGCTAATGATTAGTAAAAATAAATTATATATAAAAGTGATTCATATTATAAGCCTCCTAAGAGTTTTTTTTCTCTTGATTCACTACAGAACATTCCAGTGTTGTCCAATGACTTGCCTAATTAACTTAATCATCTAAATAAGCCTTTGAATTGCTCTTTAAGCTGAATACTAGTATGTTGCAAAATAATTAGTAAAATATTTTGTACTGTCATCATGGCAAAGACTAAAGAAATTTGTTATCAGAAATGAGCTTGTGAAACTATTGTTGAATGTAGGGCTGGTCAATACAGCAAAAAAAAATTATGATGATATCATGTTTCATATCATTCTTTATTGATAATTACTGAATATTTTTTAACAATACATTTAGGAATATTAGGATTTTTTAACCACTATATTTTAATTAAAAACATTACTAAGGCAAATAGTTTTAATAGTCAAAACAAAAATATGTAAAAAATATATATATATATCTGATCGCTTTATATTAAAATAAACATAAGTGTAATAAATAATAAAATAAACAAAGTGTTAAAGAGACTCTTAAACTTGATAAATAAAATGTTACAAAGTGTGTGCGATGGTAAAGCGTAAATACTGACCAATCAAAGCAAACTTTAAGGTAAGATGTCAATAATAATGATACAGTATATCTAAAACTCGGTCAACAACACAAATTATGCTAAACAAATCTGAGCTTTCAAGTAAAAATACCAGCCATCATTATTCAAATACATATTCCAACATTACAAATTGTGAAGTTGAATGACTATGCTGAAACATCCCCTATACCCTATCCCCTATGCATACCCCTATGCTAAAAAAATCTTTCAGATTGGGAGCTAGTGGCTGGGATGCACAAGAAAAGAAACCAAAAAGCCAATCTGGTGACATTTTTGCATCCTTTTTTGTTTACAATCTCCTCACTGCTGCTATATGGCACTCATTTTCACGTGTGTTGTTTTTCTGACCTGAAGTGGCAATGACAACCCAAAACTCGCATGTGAAAAGCGCTAGCGCGTGGTTTCGTTGGCCGTTAACAATGGGCTCTGCGCTCGTGCTCTCCTGGCATCTTTCTGTAAGTAGGCGACCATCAACCATTTTCTCAGAGGATGACAAACAGACTAATCATTGCTGGAGCTCTGATACAAGTTTATAGAGAAAATTAAAAAGCACTGCAGTGTTTGGGTTTGCTGTGTTTGTCTTAGGTAATAAGTCTACTGAAATGTCTATATTCCATATAACTTGTGAAGCAGATTGGTTAGTTCTACTTACATGAATCGCGGTGCGCACAGGGCATTAACTAGGTGCGCCTGGAAAATGCTTACTCGTCAAGTGTGCGCTGCTTGCACACCATGTGCGCATGACTCCCTCTTTGCGCTGCAAGTCACACGCCTACATTGGAAATGACAAACTTACACCCTAAGCTTATTGGCATTCCTTTCAAGGCGCATGCTCAGCAGCCACATTGTAATAAAACTATAGCATGTTGAGCTCCGGCAAGGCTGCCCTTTGTCACCAATTCTGTTCATAAGTTTTATGGACAGAATTTCAAAGCGTAGCCTATATTTCTGTTATCCGCAGACGATGTTGTTCTGTTGGCTTCATCGAACATGGACCTTCAGCATGCACTGGGGCGATTTGCTGCCGAGTGTGACGCGGCTGGGATGTCCGATACCATGGTGGTTTGCCACCTCCAGGTTGGAGGAAAGTCCTTACCCTAGGTGGAGGAGTTCAAGTATCTCAGGGTTTTGTTCATGAGTGAGCTAAGGATGGAACGTGAGATTGACAGGCGGATTGGTGCAGCGGCAGCAGTAATGCGGTCGATGTATCGGTCTGTTGTGGTAAAGAAGGAGCTGAGCCGAAAGGCAAAGCTCTCGATTTACAGATCAATCTACGTTCCTACTCTCACCTATGGTCATGACCGAAAGGACAAGATCTCGGATACAAGCGGCCGAAATGAGTTTCCTTCGCAGGGTGGCAGGGCACACCCTTATAGATAGGGTGAGGAGCTCTGTCACCCGGGAGGAGCTCAGAGTAGAGCCGCTGCCCCTCCACATTGAAAGAAGTCAGCTGAGGTGGCTCGGGCATCTGTTTCGGATGCCTCCAGGACGCCTACCTAGGGAGGTGTTCCAGGCATGTCCCACCGGGAAGAGGAGGCCTCAGGGAAGACCCAGGACACGCTGGAGGGACTGTCTCTCGGCTGGCCTGGGAACGCCTCTGGATCCCCCCGGAGGCTGGAGGAAGTGTCCGGGGAGAGGGAAGTCTGGAATTCTCTCCTAAGACTGCTGCCCCCGCGACCCGGCCCTGGATAAGCAGATGAAAATGACATGACATATAGCACTACATACTGAAACTTCATGCTGAACTTTTTTTATCGTTATTGGCAATGGTGTTCGGTCAATAAATACCAATACCATTTTTATCGGCCAGCCCTAATTGAATGTGTAGGAAAAAATCTACACTCTGATTAACAGCAGTAAATATTTTATTTATAAAAATGAGCAGTTGGCGTTTCTGTGTGGAGTTTGCATGTTCTCCCAGCGTTGGCGTGGGTTTCTTCCAGGTGCTCCGGTTTCCTCCACAGTACAAACACATGCGCTTAAGGGGAATTGATTAAACAATATTGGCCATAGTGTATGAAGGTGTGTAAATGTGAGAGTGTGTTGGTGTACTGAGGGCATCCGCTGTGTAAAACATATGCTGGAATAGTTGGTGGTTCATTACGCCTTGGCGACCCCTGATAAATAAGGGACTAAGTCGAAGGAAAATGGGCTAATAAATGTAATTTACATTTCTAATAATTGTTTAATTTAAAATGTATATATTGTAATTTTAGATATTGTTGTATTCGATTGTATTAAAAGTTTTATAAGCACAAAAACATAAACAAATAAATAACAAGTCAACTAAACAGCCAAAAATGTACTGAATTATTAACTCTGACATCATGCGTCACCGCTTCCAAGTCCAAATGCTTTTTTAGATCCCAAAAGCAAGCGACATATGGTGGAAATATACACTTGCAATGTGCTGTAGGACTTGTGAAAATCATGGTCCTAACCTTTATCTCCATGGTGAAATCTCAGTTGGCCAGACGGCGATTCATCTTTTATGAATCGTTAAAATATTAGTGTCCAGAACACCGTGAGCCTAGAGACCACGCTGTACTCTATGTCTTTTTAAAAGCTTAACTTAAAATTTGTGCTATAAATAAACAGCGCTCATAAACGGTTGTTGACTCAGTATTGTTAACAGAAGCAGAGAGGAGGTCTGGACCCCTGAAACTGTATTTATTACATCACACACACAGGCTGTGCTCTTCTGAAGGGCTCTTCTCTATGCCCTGCTCCTTTCACAGGGTTTACACGCCAGAGTCAGAGATTTACAGAAATGAAAAACTGTGGGGGGGTGGAGCAAAATAAAAAAATACTTTAGGCTTGGGTATGTTTTTTTATTTTGTCCGGCAATACTACACTGTGAAATAAATGCTGGGTTCCACACAATTAACACAATTAATTATAACAATTAAGTTTAATAAAGCTCAAGAATTGTGTTGTTTCAGCTCATTTTAATTAAGTTTGAACAAAAAATTTGAATTTAGTGCCAAATAAAGATCAGCAATATGTACGCAATATAAAAATATTAAATACAAAACACAACAAATTGACAATAAAATCTAAGCCACACTACACAAATGTATAATAGTAATATATATTTTAACATTTCCCAGTGATGGGTTGCAGCTTGAAGGGCATCCGCTGCGTAAAAAACATATGCTGGATAAGTTGGCGGTTCATTCCGCTGTGGCGACCCCAGATTAATAAAGGGACTAAGCCGAAACGAAAATGAATGAGTATTTTAACACTTACTATGCTGCTGTCTGGAATACTCTATTCTGATTGGTCAGCCTTGACATTCCAATGAAAGTTATTCCGAGATAACAGCTGCTAAATTACACAGACTCATCCGGGAACTTCAAATCACTTTGACCATCGGTGAATATGTTCAAATCCATAAACTTATGCATCCATGTTCATATGTATCTTTGTCTGTCACACCACTGTTTTTGACTGTTTGGTGCTGTCAACACTGACACATCAACAAGTTTATTCACTGACCAGTGCATTAGGCCAGGGGTTCCCAAACTTTTTAGGTCGTGACCCCCAAAATTACAATGCCAGTGACTCGAGACCTCCAATATCCTCTGAGGTGGTTATAAATATATAAACCTTGCACATAACAATGCACACACACCCATAGGCCCAAGTCTATTTATCATTTAATTTTGAAGAACACCACTTGGAGACCATCCTCCATGTTCAGTTGTGGCCTGTATTTATTTTTAATGTAATGTTTAAACACACAATAGGTGTCAGAAAGTTTAACCTGGTGCCATTAAATCAATATGCTATGTCTTTAATATAACATAATCACCCCAGGGGGGTCACAAAAAATTTTTTGTAGTTTTTTTTAATGTAACTATTTACTCTTATTTTTTTCTTCTGTATGTTATGAATAAAATATTAAAATATGGTAATTCTAATAGTTTAATAAAATGAATTAGATTTTTGGAAATCACCAAGCGCCCCCTTTCTCATTGTCCCGCGACCCCCCCGAGGGGTCCCGACCAATGACTGTATAAAATATGGACGACGCGACAGCGCCATTTTCCATTAAACGCTGTGAAGGAAAAAACGCCTCGTGACGGGCACAAACTGTCGCAAAAGACTGCTGAAATTGGAGCCTGGACATGCGCAGTAGGACTGCCTGATGGAGCCAGAGGAGGAGCTGCGGAATCGAACTTCCAACCAAACGCTTGTACATCAAATTAACCACGCCCCCCGAACTTCTCACTTGACCGCCGGTGTCTGCGCCATAACAAAGGCTTGCTAATGCTAATACACTTTGCTTTTACATAGTAGCCTGCGTTTGCTGTTTTATCAACACAAATTGTTGTAATAACGTTAACAAAGTTGAGGTTTATATAATGAAGATTCAATCACGCCAGCTCCGGGCCGCAGCGCACATTACTCGCGGGCTGATCCGGCTCGGATGCGGCAGCGTCGGCTCGCTAACGGCCGCCGCATCTGACCGGATGATTATGGACTGACTGCCCGAGTCAATCGGGCCAGATACGGCGGCCGTTAGCGAGTCGGCCCGCGAGTAATGTGCGCAAGTAGGTACAGCGGACGGAGTCGGGCCGAGGGGTAAGTCTCCGGCAGGCGAGAGTCTAGCCGGAACTGGCCCGAGTGTATTTTGCTATCTGGGTGGTTAGGCGTGTATCAACAAACCGATAAAGCCCTGACCTACCAAATAAACAGTGTTCCACCAGATCCTGTATGTCAGAAACTATAGTTTACTGCTGAGCAACTTATTTTATCATGGTAAAATAACACAGAAATGGAATAATAACACTTCAGTCTCCTACCGAAGCTCCGACGTCTGCTTTGAGAAACTGTCAATCACAGCTGTCAATCACGATGACACGCCCAGCATTAAATTACTGCTCAAAACATACTCTTTACAAAAATGAAGATCTGCACCAATATCAGTACGATAACCAGTGCCTTAACTGACCAGAACCATCTTTCGGAACATTTTATTGCAAGTGTAATGAATTTTTTTTATTTGGTCTCATGTCTCCTTCATTAACACGGAGGAGGCGGGCTTTATGACTTGTACTGCAGCCAGCCCCCAGGGGGCGATCTAACGGCTGAGACCTTCACTCAAGAGCAGGTGTGCGGCACACTTGGTCCCGACCCCCACTTTGCGAACCACTGCATTAGGTAACCTAGGCTCATTGCTGATACGTAGCTAGGTCTACATTTCTGGGGACATCTAAATTCGTAACTGGAGGAACGTCTGCTCACAGTTTTTGTTTTTACAAATAAACCAGAGGTGTATGCTTTGTACATTTTTTCACGAGTTCACACTCACAGATATTTGACTGAATAGAATATGCATATTTGACGTGCTGTCCGGGGAGAGGGCTCTAAGCTCGGGAAGACACCCTAACTCGTGTTATTCCCCTTATCAGGATAGAAAGAGATAGGGTCTGAGCGCAGTGTCTAGCCTGGCTCCTCGTTGGGGTGGTGGAGGGATGCTGAAGTCAAGAGAAAACGGAGGTATGACGTGTTTGACTATTTATAGGGGCTTGGTCTTGGGCTGATTGGATAATAGAAAAAAACGGTGTTGTACTTGTGAGGCAGAGCGCTCGGGTTCGAGTCCGGTGAAGCATGCTTCCACAAAAGATATAAAAGCAATGTAAAGCTGTGGACGCAGTGCACTTTTCTCTTACTTTTGCCTTTAAATTAGGGCTGTCAAAATTAGCGCGTTAACGCATGCGATTAATTCAAAATATTTAACAAGCAATTAACACAGTTGCAGTTTTTTTTTTATTTCCTGTTGTGGCTGACGTGTGTTCAACGTGTAAAGAAATATGGATAAGACCAAGGAAGCGCTTTTAGAAGGAAAGTTTTAGTATAAAGCAATTAATGTCGCCTCACCAGGCTATCCAGCGTTTCCTCCAGAGTTTCATGCAATTTCGGGTGTTTCATTTTTAATCTTTAGACTTTAACTGCAGTTCAGCAGTTCACTTTCATTCAGCAACATATTGTTCATCCCTCGTGACAATTATTGGGTGAAAATATGAAGTAAGGACTGCTGGAAGAGTGCTGTTTTAATGGAATTTGATACCGCATGATGAACGGAAAGAAAAACCTCCACATTTCGTGACTCGGGTGGTCCTTTAAGGTAATCAAAAATTGCTGTTTACATGGTAGACTCTTGATCAGAGTATTATCTTAATCATAAAAGCAGAGCATTGGTGTCCATGTAAATGTACTCAGTGAAAGTGCCAGATGATGTCGCAAGCTGTCAAAGACAGCCCATTCCTCTGCCTATTGATTCCATGCGCCCTCAAATGTGTCATTAAGTTTGTGTTTCCCCACTACACGCAACTTTTGTAAAGCGTCTGCTTCACGTTGCTGTGTCAGAATCCTTGCTTGTAAAATACAGCCAGACTTTAGAGCGCTTAGTTTAAGCAAATTTGATGAACGCAATTGTGCATGTTGATGAATCGCTGAGGAGGTTGAGGAGTCCCAAATGATGTTTAACAGAGCAGGGAAATTTTCACAGTAGGTCTGATAATGTTTTTTCTTCTGGAGAAAGTCTTATTTGTTTTATTTTGGCTAGAATAAAAGCAGTTTTACATTTTTTAAAAGCCATTTTAAGGTCAATATTATTAGCCCCTTTAAGCTAATTTTTTTTCGATAGTCTACAGAACAAACCATCATTATATAATAACTTGCCTAATTACCCTAACCTGCCTAGTTAACCTAATTAACCTAGTTAAGCCTTTAAATGTCACTTTAAGCTGTATAGAAGTGTCTTGAAAAATATCTAGTCAAATATTATTTACTGTCATCAAAGCAAAGATAAAATAAATCAGTTATTAGAGATGAGTTATTAAAACTATTATGTTTAGAAATGTGTTGAAAAAAATCTTCTCTCCGTTAAACAGAAATTGGGGAAAAAAGTAAACAGGGGTGCTAAAAAATTCCGGGGGGCTAATAATTCTGACTTCAACTGTATGTGTGCATGTGTGCGTTTCCTAGCAATAAAAGCAAACACCTGACATCGCTGACTGTGTATAAAGAAGTCTCTTTAAAGCATTCTATATGTATCCTATAGTCTTTGCGGTGTCCGTATCCCTCAAAGCTGTTTAGAATTAAATGTTTAGAGATGGTGTGACCAAAGTCCCTGTAAGAAGTCTATAGTCTTTGGTGCGTGCCTTTGATGTACCCCTTGGCCACATTGTGCCCCGATAATGTCAACAGACTGGACTGTCTTAGCAACTGGCTAAATGTAAAGGAGGACTAAGCAAAATTGTTTCTACTTTATAATTAATGTTCTCAACTCGCAATACAACTTTACAATGAGTACAATTGTTTGATTTCAATACTTTATTATTATTATAATTTTCCATTTTTCCATATTTGCAATGCCTGTAATTTGGATTTTTTTTGTAGCCCACTTAGAATCCAGCATGGAAATCATCTTTGTTTGTTATTGACATTGATTGTTTTAAAAATTCAAATGGCATTTACATGCCTGTGTTTTTATTTCTGTAAGAAATACGGCTTTTCGTGATTAATCATGACTAATTACAAAAAAAAGGGTGATTAATTAGTTAATTTTTCACTCCCACCTAAACAGAGCTGGACACGCCCACTTTCCTGACTTTTTCCAAACTAGAGGTGTGAAAACACCCCGCTGAGACAGGGAGGTTTCGTGGCCCTTTAAGATTTTAGGTGAACAATCTGCTGCTGCTTTAATAGTATGACAATAAATATCACGCAAAATGTATTGAAACTCACATTAGTAGCATCATTTAACAATGAATAAAGCACATGAGGTGTACCTGAGGTGATCATTGCCATAGTAGTTTACGCTGTTGTACTGCCGCGGAAGTTTTTACGTGTTACCATTGCAGATGGTTAGGACAAAAACTCCTTTTAATATAGAGAAGATACCTTTTATCACATGTTGTTAGGCTACAGTGTTAGAATATGTACATCCCAACAAAATAAATGACATTTTAAGACCAAAAGAGATGCGATCGAATTTGAACTCGACTCATCAGGGAAACAAACAAGTCATTACATGCCTAATCCTTGCGGTTGGCATCCAACCATTGTAAGTGCAGCGCAGCCCATCATAATCAGACCGAGGGATGTGACAGAGGTCACTGCTGGTATTAGACATCAGCAGATTACCACTGCATGTTTTTTTTAGACTATTACAGGATTGTGTCAGCTAAAGGAATGATTTGGGATTAAAGAGTTAGCGGACGTCAGGTTTTGCAGGAGCCGACAAATGAAAAGAGAATTAAATGAAGATGAATCGAGAGGAAGATTATAAAAGCGCCGCCGTTCGCATGCATGCTAGAGAAAAGGTGAAATTTGGTGAGAAATAGCGGTAGTGATGAAACAGAAGGGCACAGAGAAATCATCTGGCTCACTTCTCATGCCGGGCACGTTCAGAAAATGACGGGGCGAGAAAGGAGGGAGATGTGGCGAGGGGATTGAGATTGTTCGGCCTGGATTTAAACACACTGCCATTTTACAAAAGAACGAGGAATTGAATACAAATGCAGTTCTCCTGCTGAATAAATACACACCTTACTGACTCAACCAGACAGATGCACAAATTGAAAGGCGACATCCTAGCGAAAGCCCCCCGCCCCTCCCTCAAATCTACAGCTGAGAGACAACAGCAACAGACTGCAAATGCAAATGTCACGCATAAAATCAGCTCTGAAGCATTTAGCGCAGAAGCTAATGATGCAAGCACACATCTGGCCGAGAAAAAAAAAAGGCAGCTAAATGTCTAATTGTCTTTGGTTTGCTGTAATGGAGACAGCATGTATTCATATATAGTTAATAGCCAGAGAGCAAAATAAGCTTGAATTAAGCCTGACAGCCATCAACGATGGCTGTATATCAGCTAAACATTGAAAATTCCAAATGCTGTCGCTGCTGTATTATTTATGACCACAAAACAAGTGACATAAGTGACTATTTATTCATTTTTCTTCAGCTTAGTCCCTTTATTTATCTGGGCTCACCACAGCGGAATGAACCGCCAACTTATCCAGCATATGTTTTACGCAGCGGATGCCCTTCCAGCCTATACCTTTCAACATTAGGATGTGAAAATAAGGGATACCCTTGACTCCCACTGCCATAGATAATATTATTATTATTATTATTATTATTATTATTATCCATTCATTCATTTTCTTTTCAGCTTAGTCCCTTTAATAATCTGGGGTGGCCGCAACGGAATGAACCGCCAACTTATCCAGCACATGTTTTATGCAGCGGATGCCCTTCCAGCCCATACCTGTCAACATTGGGATGTGAAAATAAGGGATAACCTCGAACCCCACCGCCATAGATGTTATTATTATTATTATTATTATTATTATTATTATTATTATTATTATTATTATTAATATTATTATTATTATTATTATGTGCCTGTTCAAACACTCACCCAAAACCCAGAGTGTCCACTTTCGCTCTGCTTCAAATTCCATGTACAGAATCTGTTTGGGAAACAGCGTCTATTTATCACTATGGAGCGCATGGATTTCCGCGGCAGTACAACAGCTTAAACTACTATGACAAAGATCACCTCAGGTACTGATTATGTGCTTTATTCAGTCTTAAATGCTACCAATGAGTTTAAATCAGGTGCGTTGCTAGACATAAAGCTCTACTGGGGCACGCCCCCCTTCAAAAAAAAATAAATAAATAAAAATAAATAATAATAATTATATATATATAATAATATATAAATACAATGATTATTGTTATTCTACAATTATTATTCTAAATTAAATTAATATGTAACTGGAAAATAATGTAAAGGCACAACTGGAGTGATATGCTAAGATCATTTAAAAAATGTTTTGCATGAATAATAATTTCATTTGAATGAAATTCTATAGGCAATTCTATAGAATACAAAAAAAGATGTTTAATTATCTGTTGTTTTAGACTAGGCACATGGCAGTGAATTAGGTTTATTAATTTTACCTCCCTTACTGCATCCCTCCTTTGTGCTTCATACAAACAAAATCTATCAGGAGGCATGCTTAATATGATCACCATCATATTGTTTAAACTTTAGTTTTGTCCACTTGCAAAACTCACTGCGTGCCGTCACCTAAAAGACTGTTAATGCCGGTGTTTCACAATGCATGAGCGGCGCGTGAGCAGCGGGTATTTTTCGGCTTGCATGTTAACCGGGACTCGCACCGGGAGAAGAGCAGCGCGTCCAGGTCCAGCAGGAGCGGTGTGTGGGTGTGGTTTTCTCCGCACATGCAGAGATGCGTCAGTTTGCTTTTTGATTAAACTGCACTGCTTTCACCAGCGTTGGTTTGGTTGTACATAGAGAATAATGTCTTTATTCCGGGATTACCACTCTTAATACATACACTTGCATATGAAGTAAATCATATCTCAAAGCATTTACTGGGGCACTGGCGATTTTTACAGGGGCACGTGCCCCAGTAAATTGGGTCTAGCGATGGCCCTGGTTTAAATTACATTTTACATGACATTTATTACCGTACTACTGAAAGCAGTAGCAGATCACCTCAGATCTTGAAAATAAAATAACTAGCTGACGGTTTGAAAATGAAAGTCAGAACTGCTACCTGAACTGACTGTTTTGAGGATTGTATAGGAGGGTCAACGGCGTCTGTAATGAAAAGGAAGGGGATCCTGCCGTTTTTATATTTATTTCAACATGTTTTCATGCCTAAGTAAAATGAAAACACAGAACAGATTCACATTTAAGAGCAAGGGGCGCCCCCTGGTGGTTCGGTGTTATGGGTTGCGTAAGGGCAGGATCGGCTCTTTGATGTTTATTGCCACCCTTCATAGAAAGATTGAAAATACAGGAAAATACCTTTACGGGATAATAGTAGGATAGAATTGTAAAATACAGGATAATCCCGGAAAAAAACGGGAGGGTTGACAGGTACAGTATGTTCCAGCTGCAACCGAGCACTGGGAAACACCTATACACTCTCGCATTCACAGGCCAATTTAGCTTAAGTGACCATTTATTTAAACAATTCGAGATTTATACATCACCTGAAAGCTGATACACTGAAAAAAATGGTTCATTGGATTTACTCGATTTTTTTAAGGGTAAGTTGCAAGCGATTCATATGGGCTGAATTTAAACAAACAAATTAAGTTGAACATTACTAAATTTAATTTGTTTGTTTAAATTCCGCCCATATTAATTGTTTGCAACCACTTACCTTAAAAAAATGTAGTAAATTCAATGAGTGATTTTTTTGTGTGTATAATAATGTGATGTGGCATTGTTTGATTTAGATCTGATTTCAGATTTGTTAATAATAATCTGATTTTATATTAATAGAACTATCCGTAACACATTACAAAAAAATGATCATGAACTAACATAAATAATGAGCAATGCATTTAGTCTTTGTGAGCCGTATTATTAAACATTACACTACAGTTGTTAGTTTGTTAGTTGTATTAAATATTTAATCATGCATAATTCAGATCAGAAATGCTATATTTGTTTTTGTTTAAATTAACGTTGTTTTATAAAAAAATTTTAATTTTTTTTTTACTGATGTTACTGAGCTTTTATATAAACTGTTACTAAATAAATGAGCAATGTGGCTGTATATCAGCACTGGTGGGGGGCATGTGTACCACCAGTGCTGATATACAGCCATATCGCACTGCTACGAGTGTGATATTGCATTTATACAATCATTCGATGGCATAATCGTGTATATAAAAAAGAAAATCAAACACGGAGAGTCTCAAAATCCTTTTGTATAAGGAACTACCTTCTTCTGCCACTCATTCACATCTGCAGCTGACGTCAGAACAGCAGAAACCATTGGTACTTTACAAACATCGCTTTAGAGCTAGTATTTGAATGATTCTCTAGCGTAATGTCTAAAATGATGACAAAACAGGTGATTTTGCTCACATTTTAAGATTTTAAGGCTAAACATGACATAAAATGCCATCAGTCTAGAGAGATATTTATTTGCAGTATTACAGTCTACAGTATTTCCCTGTTGCAATCAGGATGTCACAATAATTACCCCCCAAAAAAGCCAAAGCAAAGCAATCAATACCAGATTACTGTTGTGTTTGCGATAAGGAAATACACATGCGGTGTGCTTTTAATAATTTCTTCTTTCTTTCTTTTTACTGAACTAGTCTGCAATAACAAAAACAGGAGACTCATTAGAAACAAACAGATGGCCAACCAAAAACTAACTTAGGGTCATACAAAGAGTGACCAACACAAAATACATACATTCCTAATATGTGAGTCCCATCTCACACTCAATACACTACAATTATCATAGTATAAATACAGCACTACAACAAACAAAAGGGAGAGATTATTATGATTATTACTGAACCGATATCGAATTGTCCCCGTCTGCTCTCCGGTGCACCGAAGAAACAATTCATTTTGACACCCCTACATTTGTTTACTATGTATAGTTGCTTTGAAGTTATTTCATATTTTACTTAATTTGTACACTGTTAGTTTTACATTGTCTCTGAAAACATACTGATAGAGATGGTCAGGGCCGGCGCGTTCATAGAGGCGACCTAGGCGGCCGCCTATGGCGGCATAATTGTGAGGGCGGCAAACACGCCCCGCCACCCAACCCAACGTGCTGACTTTTACTGTACATTCACACCGAAAGCGGCGTCAAAGTAGCCGGAAGTCATTAATTTTCAATGGGAGCCAGCGGCGATAAGCGGCGGGGAGCAGCGTAGCGCGTCTTCACCGGTGTGTGTGTCGAGGAGAGTTGAAATCAAGTCAACTTTATGGTAAT
The DNA here is from genome assembly GCA_903798195.1 of Danio kyathit. Classification (NCBI taxonomy): domain Eukaryota; kingdom Metazoa; phylum Chordata; class Actinopteri; order Cypriniformes; family Danionidae; genus Danio; species Danio kyathit. The sequence goes on along the minus strand of LR812523.1, from coordinate 77,994,511 downwards.
GAGCTGTGACGCGGTTCGGCGGCAAGCAATCGGAATGTAGAAGTCCACCGCTTAAGAGGAGTCAGAGAACACAGTCACTGTGAACTTTGGTTCCGACCACAGTTGTTCCCAAGGGTTTTAATATTACGGTCGCCGGATTTCCAATTATTTGCAATGTTTTTCTTACAGTAACATACATTTAAAAAGTTACTGGCGAGTTACTCATGTGCATCCATGTTACATTTTTTTTTCTTTAAAAAAGCGGGAATTTCATGCGACAACACAAAACAGTATTGCTGCTTCAGGATATTTCAGACATGTGGACACATTGGATAATTAAGTGGAGGAAGTCACACCACATGCAACTAGATCTTCCGTAAGTAAATGAATTTGATAAGAAGTGTGCAACATCTTCATGCTAGAAAACATATTTTATGCGAGAGTGTAACTGATTTGCTGTATTAAATATTTAATCATGCATAATTCAGATCAAAAATGCTATATTTGTTTAGCAAATATAGCACCCCCCCCCCCCACTTTATGAACTGGTCAGTTTCGTTTTCACTTTCGGGTTGAGGGCGGCATGATAGTCCTTTGCCTAGAGCGGCAGTTCGGCTTGCTCCGGCCCTGGAGATGGTTAAAGCATTTTGTTGATAATTTTTCTTCCCTGTGGCCACACTGCCTCATTAAAGTGCAGGAAACTTTTTTCTGCCTTATTTGTCAGTGTAAAAACCTTCTTGCATCATGCGGAAATAAAGAAAGAAAGAGCAAGACAGGAAATCGGTGTTGAAGGAAAAAAGATCAACAGCATGATGAATAGCAAGAATGTGGTGAGGAAAGTCATATAAAGACATGGAGAGGGCGTAGACAAAAGCCGGAGATTCAATAGTGTAGTCATTTATATGAAATAAATGGGCATATACTGTACATCGAAGGACAAGGAGACTAACAAGGCCAACTTCTATTCATCTAAAATATACATGCGGCCTGAAATTAAACAACCTGGGTTTTAAACAGTGGCCTCATTATTTATTAATGGGCATTCCCTGGAATTTCATTTCTGCTCTGTTTAAGATCAAAGCAGTGGATAGAGATGTCCATCGCCTCTGGGAACAGCACCTCACATTGATGAATCATATGCTGACTTTTACAGAAAAAAAAAGACAAGTAAAAAAAGTGGTGCAGGAATGAGAGTGGGTGGGAATACAGCATATATGAGAATTATATGAGTTATATATGAGAATTCAGTGTCGTATTTTAAAGCCTTCATTTAAAGCAGGGGTCTCAAACTGCCGGCTCGCGGGCCATTTGCAGCCCTTCCTCCTCCTCCCTCTGGCCTACATCTTGCGTCAAAAATATAACAAGATTCGGCCCAACAAAACATATATTTTTGAATCACTATCATTGTTGTGCAGTCGCATATCCGCTTGTTAAGTGTGACGTCCCGCGAAGTGTGACGTCACAATCGCAATATATATGTCCATGCCTAATATCCGATGGCCTAACGAATCTGTTTGGCCATAATGACCAGTGTTACATTTGGAGGACAAAGGTGAAAGCTTACAAGCTTAGGAACACCATCTCAACTTTGAAGTATGTGGGCGGCAGCATCATGTTGTGGGGCTGTTTTGATGCAGAAGGGACTGGTGCACTTCACAGCATAGATGGCATCATGAAGAAAGAACATTATGTAGAAATACTGAAGCAACATCTCAAGACATCAGCCAGGAAATTAAAACTTGGCCACAAATGGGTCTTTCAAACAGACCATGACCCTAAGCATACTGCCAAATTAGTTAAAATGTGCTTTAAGGACAACAGAGTGAATGTTTTGGAGTGGCCATCACTAAGCCCTGAGCTCAATCCTATAGAAAATTTGTGGGCAGAGTTGAAAAAGCTTGTGAGAGTAAGACAGCCTACAAATCTGACTCAGTTACACCAATTCTATCAGGAGGAATGGGCCAAAATTCCTGCAAACTATTGTGAGAAGCTTGTGGAAGGATACCCAAAACATTTGACCAAAGTTATACAGTTTAAAAGCAAAGCTAAAAAAAATACCAAGGAAATGTATGTAAACTTTTGACTGTCTGGAAATTAATTACAAATTCTCAAAATAAAAAAAAACTCTCTCATTATTCTGGCATTTAGCAAATGTAAATGATTTAGGTAATTCTAACAGACCTAAAATAGTAAACGTTTAGTATGATTTACCATCAGACATTTTTTAAAAAATGGTTATGTTCCTTTTTTTAGAGTGTATGTAAACTTCTGGTTTCATATATAAATTATACAGTGAAAGTCAAAATTATCAGCCCTCCTGTGAATGTATTTTTCTTTTTCAAATATTTAAAATAAAAGCAGTTTTTAATTAAAAAAAATATATATTTTAAGGTCAATATTATTAGCACCCTTAAGCAAAAAAAGTTCAACAAATTTCTAAATAAAATTTCTAATAAATGATTTATTTTATCTTTGCCATGATGTGTGAATGTGAGTGTGTATGGGTGTTTCCCACTGAGTTGCGTCTGGAAGAGAATCCGCTGCGTAAAACATATACCGGAATAGTTGGCGGTTCATTCCGCTGTGGTGACCCTTGATAAATAAGGGAATAAACCGAATAAAAATTATTGAATGAATGAGTTTGATTGATAATTTGAGATTACTAGAAAGGTTCATTTGATTCAACTATGCAATATTTTTTACAGGGCTTGAGCAGACAATGGTGAATAACTATATATATATATATATATATACATACATATACACATTTAAATTCTGTGACTTCAAATCAAGCCAGTTTCCATTGCTGCTACTAAACAATTATGAAACACTGCCAACTAGAAGCTTTTGTGACATTTGACACTAATCATATGCAAGTCACCAATGTAAAGTCTTCTATAGCATGTTGATTGTACCAGTTGTAATATTGGGATACTTGTGAGCCAGTACATGGCTGATAAAGATAAGAGTAATAGAGATTTTTTTCAAGTAGCAGCTGTCCTTAATAAAATACAAAAAGTGCACCCACAGCACAGTTTTATTGCTGTTTTTGTTGCTCGGAACTTAATAAAATAGACAATGTATAGTGGGAGAACAGAGCTGGGAAATGGAGAGAATATGACGGGAAATATATTTGAGTTCATACTGAGATCTCTTGGGGAAAACATGGCAAACCTGAGCACATTTGGAGACTTCTTGGAGTTTTTTTTTCTGAAGAGAAAATGAGATTTGAGCTAAAGTCTGTACACAATCTTCATTTAAAAAATTACTTTGGCTGCTTGTTCAAACTACTTATTTAAAATGAGTTGAAACAACACAATTCTTAAGGGTTTTTGGGGGACAACTTAGATGTTTTATGTTCAATCGACTTAAATTTGTAAAAACCACTACGTTAACTTAATCGATTTGTGTCGGGACAGTATGAATGGAACTCAGCATTTTTTAAAGTGTTTATTTAAACATAGGCAGAGATGAGATATTAAAGGTTCTGTGTGTCTCTGTAAGTTTTTGAGTCTTCTAAAGCATAACAATAGCATAATATATTTGAATATATTTAAGAAACATGCTACGTTAACATGCTTGTTTATCTGAAAAGCAATGCTAGGAGTCATTGACTAATAATTGACTTTCATTGTAGGATAAAAATATATTAGTCGTGTCCAGCTTTCTTCAAAATATCTTCTTTTGTGTTTAACAGAAGAAAGAAACTCATAAAGGTTTGAAACAAGTAAAGGATGAGTAAATAATGACAGAATGTTGATTTTTGGGTGAACTGTCCCTTTAAGAGATTTCTTTTACAGCCAAAAAATGTCAGAAGTGTTACACAAATACAAATAAAAACACATTTTATATCAAAAAAATATAATTTAATCATATAAAACTTCCATTGTAGCATAAAAATATATTAGACATCTTCTTTTGTGTTTAACAGAAGAAAGAAACTCATAAAGGTTTGAAACAAGTAAAGGATGAGTAAATGATTACAGAATGTTCATTTTTAGGTGAACTATCCCTTTAAGAGATTCCTTTTACACCCAAAAATGTCGGAAGTGTTACACAAATACAAATAAAAACATATTTTATGTCCAAAAAAGGCAGAATTGTTAAAATTTTTTAACAATAAACACTTTGTGCAAGAACAAAAAAACAGCCAAGACATTATTTCATATTCAGTAATTCTCATTTGAATATACTGTTCTCCAGTTTTTCCTCACATGATTGTGTGGTCTTTTTGTTCGCTCCCCTGCCATTCGGTTGTGGAGGCGAACACGGCTTCAGTACTAATGCTTCCAGGATTTATTTTTAATCAGAGATTCTGCTGGGACAGACACTGAGCCAAATGAATTGGATGGCAACAGGTTTTGACGGTGGGAATGGCTCTTTTAGCGGCCAACTGGGATCTTGAATATGTACTTATTTAACGTCACTCTCGCAGAGACGCTAGCGCGAGGGAGAGAGATGGAGATCTGAAGGCTTGATTGTCAGTAAAGTGTAGCTCCGCTGACAGCAGACTGCTGACACAAGGAGAATATGAAAACCATTATTTTTCCTCCCCGTCTTCAGGTCTTGTTAGGATTTGTGGCTTGTGTACTTTGTGTCAGAGAAAATGCAGAGGTTGGGAACACAATGTCTTTTTATAAATGATGTCTGTAATTTTTTTTTTTTTATGTGAAAATACTTTCTTCCCCTGCACTTTACAGCAACAGCTCACTCAAAACAGATAAAAATGAAAAGGATTTGGATAATGACTAAACCTTGACGTTGTCATTATAGGTGTAACAGATACATACAAATCACAACCCATGGTTCACGGGTGACCCACGGATTAATAACTTTTGACTTGTAGATTAATATGACATTTATAACTATCGCAGAGAGATGCGCAAATCACATGTACTGTATAAAAGCATTTGGGCTTCCCTGTAAAATTTTGTTTAGCCTTCATTAATGCATAGTGTGTATAGACCATTTCAATGTGGTCATGTCATTGGCCCATGAACATTTCCTGCTTGTTATCAAACTATTTCATAACTAGAAGCAATTCAATCATAACTTCATGTTAAAACAGCTATCATAATCATGCCCGTAGCCAGGGGGGGGGGGGGGGGGGGGGGGGGGGGGGAAACCACCCCCCCACAGCCAAAAGGTCCAGAATTTGTCCTTTTAATTATTTTATGTAATTTAATATTATATAATATATTTATTATATAATCAATATAATATATATATACATATATATATATATATATATATATATATATATATATATATATATATATATATATATATATATATATATATATATATATATATATATATATATATATATATATATATATGTATATATATATATGTATATTCATTCATTCATTCATTTTCTTGTCGGCTTTGTCCCTTGCGGGGTCGCCACAGCGGAATGAACCGCCAACTTATCCAGCACGATTTTACGCAGCGGATGCCCTTCCAGCCGCAACCCATCTCTGGGAACTTCCACACACACATTCACACTCATACACTACGGACAATTTAGCTTACCCAATTCACCTATACTGCATGTCTTTGGACTGTGGGGGAAACCGGAGCACCCGGAGGAAACCCACGCAAACCCAGGGAGAACATGCAAACTCCACACAGAAACGCCAACTGACCCAGCCTAGCCGAGGTTCGAACCTGCGACCCAGCGACGTTCTTGCTGTGAGGCAACAGCACTACCTACTGCGCCACTGGGTTGCCATATATATATATATATATATATATATATATATATATATATAATATATATTGTAATAAAGTGTATTTTAAAATGACTATGGCCAGTAATTCGAATTCCATGGAGCCTCAAAGCCACAATAATGTGACGCGAGTCACGTGACATAACCCACTGAGCGGTAACATTTCAATCTTTGATGCAACATCCTTACTGAGTAACGCAATGGGTCGAAAAGAGCAAGAGAGGCAGAAAAGGCATGCAGCACTTGTCCAGTACATGACCTCCCTTTCCCTATTTTTGCCATTATTTTTTTAAATAACCGACGAAGGCTTTAATGGCAAGCAGAGTCCTCAGTCGTCAGAGGTTACTTCACAGCAAAAGGTGCTATTTCCGTCACGTCTGTGTTCTTGAGGCTGTTTGGTCACTTCATTCTTTTTATTCTGAACGGATATAAATTCGATCGCTCAAACCACTTCAGAAGGTGATCTGGGAAGCATTCCAGATGAAACTGGACAGGTCTAATCAATTTTTAGACAAAATTAATATAAATAAAATAAATGATAACCTAGAGAAAATCTAACCTGTGCCTGAAACACCTGTAGGTGCGCTTTTACAGCCCAAACTCTATTAAAAACATGTTTACTATACATACTATACTGGACCAAGGTCCAGAATTTGTCCCATACATGAGCTCATTTGTCCTATTTTGACTGCTATGCCATCATAAATAAGGAAAATAATCCAAACGGAATCCTCTGTCGGCTGTTGACTATAATCTGATGTAAGAGAAGTCTTCTTTCACTACTGTTTTGTTTTTAAACAGAGAAAATATTTTACAGGTAACTTTTATTCTAAATCTTGGACCTTATTCCTGAAATAAAAAATGAGCAATAAAAAGGAGTGAAGCACCATAAGCGGACCATATTACATTCATTTGAATATATTTTGGCTATTGTTGATATCCAGGAATTTTCAAATGTATTTTTTTTTCACCAAAGAGGCTAGAAAAATGTTGAAGAATTCATTATTATTGTTTTATTATTATATTATTTATATTGTTATTATTGGTTTTAATTATTATTTTTTTATTGAAATTGCCAAATTGTGACTAAGGACAGTTAAATGTGCTGGCCAGTTTGTTTTTTGTCTAATAAATGACAGTAGGCTACAGTTTTTTACTTTAAAACTTTAACAGATTCCTATTTTTTCCTAATGATATGATGTAATAAATTTGTATTTTAAAAATGTTTTAATTTGTTTTGTTTTATTTGCAAATTTTTAGGAAATATTTTTAGTACATCAAAAAGTGTGGTTATGATGACATCCGACTAGCTAATCCAGCAGAAAAAAAAATACTGCTTAAAATGTCACTAAATGCAGTATTTAAATCTCATAGTTAAATAGAAACTGAGGCATATAACTGCAAAAAGGTCCACTTTTTGAGAAAAAAGAACAACCCCTTTCACCAGGCTGGCTACGGGCCTGATAATATTACTTATCAATATGTGCACCTTTTTGGATTCTTGGAAACTACGGAAATTCAAAATATAAAACAGGAAATGCATTGGGACCATTGTTATTGTTTACATCCCTCAAAATGAAAGATCGGGATCTCAATTCAAACAACCATGCAACCTAAATCATAAATGATTATGATTTGCATGTTTATTAATCCTTCGAAGAGCTGTATTCAAATCTGCATTTGATCGAGAAAGAGATTCAGGTTTTATTCTTTTCAGTTACTTACAAGCAATTAAATAACAGAAGTACTCGGAGAACAGTTTATAGTTCGAATACAAACACTGATGTTTATGGTAAAGATTAAAATCAACGTTTAATGATGATGTTGAACGTTGTAACAATTACATTGTTTAACCAATAGTTTCTTGCAGTACTGTTTTTGTAATAAATGACATTTGTCTCCTCCATTTTTTGCTGACTTAAAAAGTGTAATGTAATCTGAATCGTGAGATTTGTGATCCGTTACACCACTAGTTGTCATTATTTTTATGTAATCTATTTGAGGATCATTCATGCTGCTTTATTCATACAATTAATAGTGATCAATCCTGAATCGAGCTTTATGTTCTGAAATCCTATGATCACTTTTGGTGACCAACCAACCGAAATGTAAGCCTTTCACAACATTCAAATAAGATGCTTCGCACCATGTTTGATATCAGCAGAATTTATAAATCATTCATTTTGTCATATAATAGAATAGTGCATGAGCTTAAAAGCTGCAGAATAGAGGAATTTCAAAAGACTTGAAATGGGGGGAAAAAGTCATGCTGTGTCATTATGAACTGTAACTATCAGTTGTCATATGCTCAAGAAGGACATGAACAATGTTACTCTCAAAATTAGTCTCGTCTACAGAAAAAAAAAAACAGCATGCAGGTTTGGAATGACATGAGGGAGTGTATGATGTCAGAATTTACATTAAACGTTGAAGTGTGAAGACAAGTATGAATTATCACTAGACAACTGTGTAGGCCGAATGCCCAAAATGTAAAAAATTTTGCTTCTTCAGTCCATTTAAAACTTTTATTTAGATGGGTTGGAAACGCCTGGTTTTAGACCACAATAATTCATTAGTACTGTATGGTGTAGGGCCACAAACACAATTCACATTTACAAAATCCAATTCATAAATTGAAAACATGATTCTAAAATACACAAATGCAATTTGTAAGTTCAAAACACAATTCGTAAATACACAAATCCAATTCGTAAGTTCAAAACCTGATTCAAAAGTACACAAATCCAATTAGTAAATTTAAAACACAATTCATAAACACACAAATCCAATTCGTCAGTTCAAAACACGATTCAAAAATACACAAATCCAATTCGTAAATTCAAAACACGATTCAAAAATACATAAATGCAATTTGTAAGTTCACAACTCAATTCATAAATACACAAATCCAATTCCTAAGTTCAAAACACATTTTCTAAATACACAAATCCAATTTGTAAGTTCAAAACACAATTCATAAATACAAAAATCCAATGTGTAAGTTCCAAGTACAATTCGTAAACACACGAATCCAATTCGTAAGTTCAAAACATGATTCAAAAATACACAAATCCAATTTATAAATTCAAAACACAATTCAAAAATACACAAATTGAATTCGTAAGTTCAAAACTCAAATTATAAATACACAAATACAATTCGCAAATACACAAATCCAATTCGTAAGTTCAAAACAGTTTCTAAATATACAAATCCAATTCGTAAGTTTAAAACACAATTCGTAAATACATAAATCCAATTCGTAAGTTCAAAACACAGTTTCTAACTACACAAATCCAAATCATAAGTTCAAAACCTGATTCAAAAATACACAAATCCAAATTTTAAGTTCAAAACACAATTCGTAAATACATAAATTGAATTTGTAAATTCATAACACGATTCAAAAACACACAAATCCAATTTGTAAGTTCAAAACACAATTCAAAAATACACAAATTCAATTCATCAATTCAACACATGATTCATAATATATGCGAATCCAATTCATTTGTTCAAAATATTTATAATTTTTACTTGTGAATTTACAAATTGTGTGTTTATGAATTGTGTTTCGGATTTACAAATTATATTTTGTAAATGTGAAATGTGCATGTTATGAATTTTATTTCGTAAATGTATTATTTTTGATATCATTTTGCAACCAATACATCATCAATTCGTCTTGAGAATGACAGATACAAGTCCTGCCCAGTGGCCAGATGGGTGTTTGAGCTATTCTTGCATTATAGTGGCTATAGGTCAGAAACATTTCTTGACGTGCTCCTCCAAAAGACCCCAAAGTGTCTGAATAATATAAGATCTGGTGACTTTGCAGGCCATGGGAGATGTTCAACTTCATTTTCATGTTCATCAAACTTTCGGCACTCCTTGGCAGTGATGCACCCATCTAGCACAAGTATTGTGCCTAGGGAATGCCATGATATTGCAGTTTAAACCATCACTGATTCACCCCCATGCTTCACTCTGTGCATGCAACAGTCTGGCTGGTACACTTCTTTGGGGCTTCTCCACACCGTAACTCTCCCGGATGTGGGAGAGACAGTGAAGGTGGACTCATCAGAGAACAATACATGTCTCACAATGTCCACAGCCCAAGATTTTTGCTGCTGAAAGCGACATTTGCCATTGCCACACAGAAATGCCAACTGGTCCAGCCGGGACTCGAACCAGCGACAGTGCTAACCACTGAGCCACCGTGCCGCCTATCAATTAAGTTAACAAATTTAAATGGCTTGAACATAAAACAATTAAGTTGTCTCAAAATATCTCAAGAATTGTGTTGTTTCAACTCTTCAGACCATAAGTAGTTTGAACAACAGCAAAATCTTTTTTTTTTTTTTTTTTGTCAGTGTATTATCAAGAAAACAAACATGATCAACACCTAGACAGAGTAATAAACCTCAAAGAGTGTTCCCATGTGCCATCTATTCTGGCTGTACAAGGGTTTGGTGGAAAACATGCTGCTGGTCTTCTGTACACAATGTTCATCAATGTTCCTGATGGAGCGGGTCACTCTGACTCATGCGGGAAAAGCACAAGCTGCGAGAAATCAACAATAATAGAAAGACCAAACAGAATTTAATCGACTGTATGTACTTTCTCTCTGAGGGATAGATATGAAGCATTCATATTACGCTTGATTTATCAAAATGGTACACTTACAGCTTTTTCTGGATAGGCCAGTGTGAACTGCGATGATAGTTGTTACATCATAGTATTAAATGCTTAAAACTATTATTTGAAAAATGTTAAGTTCAAATAATGCAGACACATGGCTTCAACCTGTTTTACTTTCTTTCTTCTGTTAAATTAAAATGTACTGAAGAATGTTTGTGGATAAAAAATAGCCAATGACTTGCATAATTTTTTTCATTTCCAATTAAGGTGTTTCAGCAGCTTAAAAGGAGATCATCTGTGGTAAATTCAGTTGATTGATTTTAACTATTTTGGTCCATGTAGAAACTTTGCCGTGTGAAAGCGAACCGCACCAAGAACAAAAAGTAACATTGTAACAATTTTAATCCCTGTTTCAGAACAAAACAATCGATCTACCGGTGTGAAAGCACCCTTATACTAGTATACTAATATTGTAGTGCAGTGGTCCTCGATTGAGTGGATCAATTGGTACCGGGTCGATTAAGACATCATTAATTATTTCCGTTTTATTTCTTATCTGAGTCTGAACAATCTTTTATTTTGAAAAATGACGGTATTCTATCGCTTGTATCTCAAATTTAACCCACAAGCAGCAAAATAAGTAAGAAACAGACGTCTTTGGAATTTTTATTTTTTTTGCTAAGGGGAAAAGTCCCAGTGAAAGACTCACGAACTGCAAAGAAATAGATTCACAACCCCCAAAAAATCAAATCCGCACCCCCAACAAATCAGGTGAATTCACAATGTCTGTGCAAGAAGATCAACTGCTTGAGATTGCAAATGACGGCAGCTTTTTAGGGGCCGTTCGCATATCGCTTTTCTAGAGTTCACGCAAGTTCGTTATTTCCAATGGAGGTGTGGAAATAACGAACTTTCATTGCGTCCAAGTGCCGTGATGCGCTCAAGCCTTCCAGACTCACCCAGAATCAATGCTGTGAGCGCACCGCGAGTCACGTTGGAAATAGCAGCATGAAGTGCTCGCGCCTTCCAGAAGCACTCAGTTCAATGAATGCTGTGAGCGCACTGCGAGTCATGTTAGAAATAGTGGCGTGACGCACTTGCGCCTTTCAGACGCACCCAATTCAATAAATGCTGTGAGCGCACCATGTGTCACGTTAGAAATAGCAGCGTGACGCGCATGCTCCTTTCAGATGCACGCAATTCAATAAATGCTGTGAGCGCATAGCGAGTCACGTTGGAAATAGTGGCGTGATGCGCTCGCGCTTTCCAGAAGCACTCAGTTCAATGAATGCTGTGAGCGCACTGTGAGTCATGTTAGAAATAGCGGCGGGACGCACTTGCGTCTTTCCGACGCACCCAATTCAATAAATGCTGTGAGCGCACTGTGAGTCATGTTAGAAATAGCGGCGGGATGCACTTGCGTCTTTCCGACGCACCCAATTCAATAAATGCTGTGAGCGCACTGTGAGTCATGTTAGAAATAGCGGTTGGACGCACTTGCGTCTTTCCGACGCACCCAATTCAATAAATGCTGTGAGCGCACTGCGAGTCACGTTAGAAATAGCAGCGTAACGCGCTTGCGCCTTTTAGATGCACGCAATTCAATAAATGCTGTGAGCACACCACAAGTCATGTTGAAAAAAGTGGCGTGACGCACTCGTGCCTTCCAGACGCCCCCAGTTCAATGAATGCTGTGAGTGCACCGCGAGTCACGTTGGAAATAGGGGCGTGATATGCTCGCGCTTTCCAGACGCACCCAGTTGAATGAATGCTGTGAGAACACCACGAGTCAGGTTGGAAACAGCGGCGTGATGCACTCGTGCCTTCCAGACGCACGCAGTTCAATGAATGAATCACGTTGGAAACAGTAATTTTCTTTATAAATAAAACTTGTATCAGAGTTATAGTAATGTTTTTTCAGCTCGTCCTCCTCCAAGAAAATGGTTGATGGTTGCGTAGCAACCTTTGAACCACACCACACCCGTGATAAAATTGTCAAGCGTTGACCGGTCTGCGGTGATAAAAAGGTTGGGAACCACTGCTGTCGTGTATGAACTGGTGTTTGAGTGTCAGACTGCCTGTATAAGTCAAATGATGGTTGAATGGATGGATGGATTAGTCAAATCATTTAACGCTACTTGAAATCCACAGTGGGACCTGGATAAAGAGACATCTCATCTTCAAAATATCAATCCAAGAGCACTGAGTGACTGAACTGTTTCTCACCCTGATCCCTCCATCTCCTCACAGCTTTCATTCAACCTTTAATCGCTCTGCGTTCTCGGTTACTTGTAAACGTCCATCATCAGCCCATCTCTCTCTCCCTCTCTTGCATCTGACATTTTCAGTTCCCAAAATATTTACAGCGTTTCAATGCTTCAGATAAGACGTAATGGTGTGCAACGACTTCCCTTCTAACTCTGTCATTTCCGCATCACGCCATACATTTGCGTTTTAGCAGTCTTTACAGTCAATTTGTCAAAAAAAGCAAATGCAAACTTCGAGATCTATTACACATAAGCGTGCTTCTGAATAAAAATGGGACATGATCTGTCATTTTCTGGGTACTAGATTTTGATTCGGTTTTCATAGAGGTACAGTTTTCAGTCTGCAAGACAAAAGATAACATTTATTTAATAACAATCTCCATTCATGCTAATTAATGATTTTGCCAGAGCTGCTGACCTTTTCTTAACAACACAATAGGGAAAAATTTAATAGGAGTCGGAAGTCATTATTTGAAAAATAAAGAGAAAGCTATATTCTAATTCTAACCCTAATTTCAGTAATCATTACAATCATCAGGTTAGAATAGTAATGAAATAAACACACAGATGTAAAAACAAATATTCAGACTTACACTGTATATATACATACATACATATATATATACATACATACACACACACACACACATTTATTTCTGTATTTTGTGATACACAGGTTTCTTACATTTTTTACGGTTGTAAATTATATTCACAATTCAACCTAGTCTCAATATGGATGTGTGCTAGTGGTGTAACGGTTCACAAATCTCACAGGTTGGATCCAATAATGTTTTTTTAAGTCACGGATCGGACGATTTTTCGGATCAGCCAAAAAGGGGAGGAGACAAATCTAATTTGCTTTCCATTTATAACAAAAACAGTACTGCAAGACACTTTTGGTTTTAACAAACAGAACTTAGAACCTGTAATTTTATTAAAAATAAAATGAAGAAATAACGTCACTGTTACTACTACTCTTGCTGATGATGCTAAATGTAGAAATCTAACATTATAGTTTGTATCACCCATATGTATTTTTAGTCTCATTTTCAATAAATGACTCAGTTATTCACTCATAAAACTTCATGTTTCATTGCTAGATGATCATTTTTGAAGAATTATTCAGTGGCATATTTTTGATGGCTGGTTAAATAGTGTAATTGCTGCCTACAACTTTCATTTTAAACGTTGTTAAGTGCATATGACAGTGATTTTAATCTTTACCATAAACATCAGTGGCTTTATCTAAACTATAAATTGTTATTCCAGTACGTTTGTTATTTGACTGTTTGTAACTTTATAACTCAAAAGACTTAAGCTTGAATCTCTTTCGTGATTTTTGCCTTTTTCAAACACAGATATGAATGCAGCGATTCGAAGGATTACTAAACATATGCAAATCACCATCATTTATAATTTATGTTGCGTGGGTGTTGTCCCGATATTTTAATGATTAACCGTGCAGCTTACACTGAATGCATTAATGCAGGCTAAACAAGAAGTGACAGAAAACACCTTTTATGAAAAACCCCACCACATCCCGAATAACCCACCACAACTTCTTCTGTCATCATTATATTTTACAGGAAAGTCTAAATGCTTTAATACACGTGATTTGATTGACGTGAGAGGCGATCTCTCTGTGATCATTACAAAGTTAAGATTAATCTACCTGTAAAAATTTTTTTATTAATTCGCAGGCCACGTGTGTTCTGAACTGTAGGTTGTGATCCGTACAAATCATGGATCAACCATGATCCGTTACACCCCTTATATGTACCCCTGTATTGATTTCTGGACAACGTGAAATACGTCCTAGGAGGTACGTTTTTTGCAGTTTTTGTTTTTGCAAATCCACCAGAGGGCGCTGTGTACGCTTTTTAAGATCTCACATTTCTCTCGAGTGCCATTTCCGCCTGCTGTTCTCGCGTAAATCCAAACCCAACCCGCAGTGTTTTCAAAAGCAATCCAGAAAAAGAAAAGCCGCCTGACTTTTACCACGTTCTCACCCTGTTATTTACTTGTTTATTTTATTTTTTGTCTTTTGTTTTACCTTCTTTCTGGAACCGTTTTTTGCCAGACTCAAACCCCATCGTTGTGGTCAACTCCGCTCTGCGTCTCAAGTCTGTTGACGTACGCGGCGAGCTACTGGGCAAGCTGGTAACACTGGAAAAAGCCGTCCAACTGGAGATAAGCAGTTAGCTGGTAGTGCGAAAAGGAACATCGCCATCATACCGCTTCGTAGCATTAGTTTGAAAGACGAAATGCAGCCATACGTACTTCTGGCTACATAATTCGTGCTCTCCAGAAATGTACACGGGGGTACGTATCCACAATGAGCCCATGTTGTCAGATCTCCAATCTGTTGAATTTTGATGTTAAAAATCCAACTCTGCAGTTTAACAAAGTGACATTTATTGACATATTAGTAGTTTGGAACAATGTATTGTATAAGGAATAATATATAATAGAATTTAGTCTGAAAAAGTACTGGGAGATTATTACTAGGTTTTTGCACTGAACACAACAGACAATCTGTCACTTAAAATTGACTAAAAATGTTAATAAAAGTCACTTTATTAAAACTTTTTTAACATCAACATTTGTTGGAGGATAGATCAAGGTCATATAATGCAATTCAAAGCATAAATGAATAAAAAATGAATCACAAAATACCAAAAATGTATACTGTCATATTTTGACAGTAAATGGGTCATTAATACAGTATTGCATAGACTCAAATATAAAATATAAGATGAAATATTGTAAAATGTATACACTTTTGAAAAATAAAAATAGCTGCGGAAATAAAAATAAGAGACCACTTGAAAATTCTCAGATTGAGTTCTGAGCTGAGGGAGTAAAACATAATTTAGTTTTATTCTATAATCTACTGTTAACATTTCCAAAACATTGTTATTTAAAGCTTCCTCAACATATAAAGTTGCACCGAATACACATGGATCTATCTCGGGCTTGTTGTCATACTATATGGGGTAAATTGTTCCAACAGGAACCTGCTGTTTATTGACAATAATTTGAGAAGGATAGCTTTGAGTAAATATCCAATATTATCCAATGTCACAATATAAAGGTAGTTACAACCTACACGATATTTATTGGCTTTTCAGCAAAATGTAAATAGTACACTGATAAATGATTAATAAACAGCTAATGTAAAAGATAGCATGCCAGAGTATCAAATCTATTGTTTTAGCACAGGGGTGCTCAACCCTGTTCCTGGCGATCGACCTTCCAGCTGATTTCAGCTCCAACCCTGATCAAACACACCTGAACCAATTATTTAGAACGTGAGGAGCACTTGATAATTACAGGCAGGTGTGTTTGATAAGGGCTGCAACTGAAAACTGCAGGTAGGTCGATCGCCAGGAATAGGGTTGAGCACCCCTGTTTTAGCATAACATGACAAAATCTGAAAAAAATAAAGGATGTGTAACCCACCGGTCCTACTGCACCCAACGCGGTCTGAGCTGGGATCCAACCAGCCACTCTTTGTATGGGAGTTGGTTGGTTCTAACAAGGAGGCTAAAGACCATGGCCTCTACCGTCTGTCGCTAGAGCACCTTTTGAGGTCAGTGGAGTGAGGTTTACCTATTTAGCACTTCGCTAACTGGCCTCTGTTACAATCACCCCCCTAAACCTCAGTCCCATTCCGGACGAGCCCCCACGTTTAACCCACTTGTCCTACTGCACCCAACCCGGTCTGAGCTGGGATCAAACTGGCAATACCTTGCATGGGAGTTGGTTGCTCTAACAAGGAGGCTAAACACCATGGCCTCTAGAGTCTGTGAGGTTTACCTGCATAGTACTTCGCTAGCTGGCCTCCGTTACAGATGTAAATGACTTTTCGTATTGACTGTATTTTAATTAATGGCCATTTTTGACAAGTCTAAAATACTTTGAGCGAGGAACAAAAGGAAACAGTAATTTTTGGTAACGCTTTAATTTAAGTAACAATTCTCAATATTAAAGAAGACCTATTATGCAAAAATCTTTTTTTTATAAAGAGTTTAAACACAGTTGTGTGGTAATAGTGTGTGATTATAACTAGTTTCTAATGGTCAAAAATTATAAAATTTTATTTTTTATAATTACACTTCATAAAAACAGTCTGGCAACGCAGTGGCGCAGTAGGTAGTGCTGTTGCCTCACAGCAAGAACGTCGCTGGGGTCGCAGGTTCGAACCTCGGCTGGGCTGGGTCAGTTGGCGTTTCTGTGTGGAGTTTGCATGTTCTCCCTGCGTTCGCGTGGGTTTCCTCCGGGTGCTCCGGTTTCCCCCACAGTCCAAAGACATGCAGTACAGGTGAATTGGGTAAGCTAAAATTGTCCGTAGTGTATGAGTGTGAATGTGTGTGTGTGGAAATTCCCAGAGATGGGTTGCGGCTGGAAGGGCATCCGCTGCGTAAAATCGTGCTGGATAAGTTGGTGGTTCATTCCACTGTGGCGACCCCGCAAGGGACAAAGCCGACAAGAAAATGAATGAATGAAAAACAGTCTGGGGCAACGCAGTGGCGCAGTAGGTAGTGCTGTTGCCTCACAGCAAGAACGTCGCTGGGTCGTAGGTTCGAACCTCGGCTGGGCTGGGTCAGTTGGCGTTTCTGTGTGGAGTTTGCATGTTCTCCCTGCGTTTGCGTGGGTTTCCTCCGGGTGCTCCGGTTTCCCCCACAGTCCAAAGACATGCAGTACAGGTGAATTGGGTAAGCTAAAATTGTCCATAGTGTATGAGTGTGAATGTGTGTGTGGAAGTTCCCAGAGATGGGTTGCGGCTGGAAGGGCATCCGCTGCGTAAAATCGTGCTGGATAAGTTGGCGGTTCATTCCGCTGTGGCGACCCCGCAAGGGACAAAGCCAACAAGAAAATGAATGAATGAATGAATATAAAACAGTCTGCAGAAACACTTTGATTCTCCCTTTGTACGTGTCATCAGAGAGAGAAAGCCCCGCCCATTAGTGGCAATTTCTCCCTCATTAGCATCGACAGCCCTGAGTGAGAAGCAGCCGTCAGCCATTAAAGTTTTTACACTATACCTGCAGAAGATAATGTTAGCTTATTACCTGCATATTATTATTATTATTAAATATTGGTTGTTTATTAGTACTTGTAAAGTACTTATACTAGTAACTTCTACAAAATAACCATGAATAAGCAAGAAATTCAGAGTTTATTCAGAGGGAAAAGTCATAGTAAATGGTTTGTTAATAGTTAGAATTGTATCTCAAAATAAAGTGTGACCCAGTTGTTATACTAGTGATCTTGCAAATCAAAATAGTATATAGTATGACGTCAATTTTAGTTTATTTGTTTACAGGGGCAATGCACATTAATTAACTTTACTGTAAAATAGTGTTGTCACGATACTGAATTTTGAATTTTGTAAAATGTTCATTTCCTGCTAACATTTGAGCGCGTTCTTAAACATCGCTGATTTGCCTTTGTGTTCACATGCTCAACAGAAATTACTGTGATTGGCCGTGAAAGTCATCAGTTCACCAAACTCACCACTGTTTACTGAGTGTAAACACAGATACAGGGTCACTGGAGTGTTTTATAGCCATGAAGATCAGTCGATTCATCAGCGGATCGCTCGTATGTCAGCTTATAAACAGACCAGCTGGCTCTAAAATGCTCCTGCATCTGTGTTTACACTCAGTAAACAGTGATAAGTTTGGTGAACTGATGATCTTCACGGCCAATCACCGTAATTTCTGTTGAGCACGTGAACACAATGGCAAATCAGCGCTCAAATGTTAGCAGGAAATGGATGTTTTTAAAATTTCAGTACTGATTGGTATTGAATTCCAGTATCATGACAACACTACTGTAAAATGTGCCAGAATTAGCCAAGAATGGCTATTTTTTCATTTGTAGACCCTTGACAGAATGTTAAAAAGTAGAAACAAAGCATAATAACACTAAATACACTATCATTTATACATACACTCACTGGTCACTTTATTTGGTACACCTTACTCAACACAGGCTCATTCTGAAAACGTAGTCCCGTGGACGTTTCTGGAGACCGCAAATTATGTAGCCGGAGGTATGTATGGCTTCATTTTATTTTATTTTTTTAAACGAACGCTACGGAGCGGTATGACGCCGTTCCTTTTCGCGTTTACCAGCTCCCTCTGTGTGGAGGGCTTTCCCGCCGCAACCAGTTTGTCCAGTTAGCTCGTCATGTACGAGTCCGGGGAAGTCCGCGGTTCTTTTTTTGTTCTAATCTAATCTAATCTAATCTATATGTTAGAACAGACCTGGGCATTTTTACGGCCCACAGGCCACATGTGGCCCACTGGACTTCTTTGATCGGCCCGCGTGAAGTATTTATTTACTTTAATTTCAACCACAGAATTGAATAAGCTAAATTGGCCGTAGTGTATGTGTGTGAATGAGAGTGTATGGGTGTATCCCAGAGATGGGTTGCAGCTGGAAGGGCATCCGCTGCATAAAACATATGCTGGATAAGTTGGCGGTTCATTCCACTGTGGCGACCCCTGATTAATAAAGGGACTAAGCCAAAAAGAAAACGAATGAATGAATAATTTCAACCGCAAACAGGGCCTTACAATGCGCAGGTCTGATATTGTGAGTAAACAAAAGGGGACTTTCACATATAGCGTCTTTGCTTGCTCAGTTTTGTTATTTGCTGGGTGATATGATATGGTCACAGCCATATCACCCTGCAGTCCAAGACCGGTTACTCACTGAAGCTAAGCAGGGCTGAGCCTGGTCAGTACCTTGATGGGAGACCACATAGGAAAACTGGGTTGCTGTTGGAAGTGGCGTTAGTGAGGCCAGCAGGGGGCGCTCAACCTGCGGTCTGGGTGAGTCCTAATGCCCCAGTATAGTGAAGGGGACACTATGTTAGCAGGAAATGGACATTTTTAAAATGTCAGTACTGATTGGTATCGAATTCCAGTATCATGACAACACTACTGTAAAATGTGCCAGAATTAGACAAGAATGGCTATTTTTCATTTGTAGACCCTTGACAGAATGTTAAAAAGTAGAAACAAAGCATAATAACACTAAATACACTATCATTTATACACACACTCACTGGCCACTTTATTAGGTACACCTTACTCAACACAGGCTCATTCTGAAAACGTAGTCCCGTGGACGTTTCTGGAGACCGCAAATTATGTAGCCGGAGGTATGTACGGCTTCATTTTATTTTATTTTTTTAAACAAACGCTACGGGGCGGTATGACGCCGATCCTTTTCATGTTTACCAGCTGACCGCTTACCCCCGTGTGAAGGGCTTTCCCGCCGCAACGAGTTTGTCCAGTTAGCTCGTCATGTACGAGGTTTGAGTCTGGGGAAGTATGCGGTTCTTTTTTTGGAATCCAAAAAAATAAAATTAACGAGTGAATAACAGGGTGAGAATGTGGTAAAATCTGAAAACGTGGTAAAAATCAGACGAGGGCTTTTCACTTTCTGCACGGCTTTTGTAAACTGTTGGTTGGGTTTAGGGGAAGTAAGTGGGTGGGCGGGTCAATCGATAAAACTGGTTTTGTTTAGGGAAGGAGGAGGGTGGGTCAGTCAATTGGATTGGTCGGCTGGCCAGTCAGTCCGACAGACAGTCAGTCAGTCAACAGCGGCCTCTGGTGGGTTTACGTGAGAACAGCGGGCGCTAATAGCACTCATGAGAGAAATTTGGGACATGAAAAAGCGCACATAGCGGCCTCTCGCGGATTCGCGAAAACAAAAACTGCAAAAATACGTACCTCCCAGGACGTATTTCACAGTCTCCAGAAACGTTTTCAGAATGAGCCTGGGTTGACCTTGCTAGTGCTGGGTTGGACCCTCTTTCGCCCCTCAGAACTGCTTTAATCCTTCGTGGCATAGATTCAACAAGGTTTTGACATGTCAAGGTTAGACGTGTTGTGCTTTTAGAGATGCTCTTCTGCATACCTCCGTTGTAACAATTGGTTGTTTGAGTTATTGTTGCCTTTCTATCAGCTCCAACCAGTCTGGCCATTCTCCTCTGACCTCTGACATCAACAAGGCATTTGTGCCCACAGAACTGCCACTCATTGGATATTTTCTCTTTTTCAGCCCATTCTTTGTAAACACTATAGATGATTGTGCGTGAAAATCCCAGCAGATCAGCAGTTTCTGAAATACTCAGACCAGTCTGGCACCAACAACCATGCCACGTTCAAAGTCACTTAAATCCCCTTTCTTCCCCATTCTGATGCTCGGTTTGAACTTCAGCAGATCATCTTGACCATGTCTACATGCCTAAATGCATTGAGTTGCTGCCATGTGATTGGCTGATTAGAAATATACGTTAACCAGCAGTTGGACAGGTGTACCTAATAAAGTGGCCGGTGAGTGTATATAAATATAGCGGGGAAAAAACGCTCTTGTGACAGCTAGTCTCAAAAGTACAGTCAGACAAGTGTTTTTTTTTTTTCACATTAAATACAGTTTTACTTCACGCTACCAATGGTGAACTCGAAATGGGCGGATATTATTTTATTAGCCTCTTCGCTTTAGTGGTAGATACCCGAAGAGATACACATGCAGTCAGTTGTTTCTCTGGTCTGTCCCAGAGTCCCCTGGATGTAAATTGATATAGTCTTGTCCTGCCCTCCCACTGCAGGAATATTGGACAGGAGAGCGAGCAACACACCCCGAGGCGACAGTCTGTCTGGACAGCCCCATTTTTACAAGTCCCATCGCAACTTTGCCATACTCCACACACGTGCACCCAAACATCTCATATACACACACTGACTGAGAATGGCATGCGTATATATATATGGCATGTAACGATCCAAACATCCATACACCGGCATACTGTATATACACACGCATGCAATGACAGCTCCTGTGTGGATGTCCAATTATAGTCAATCTCCAGCTCTCTTAGCTGAGGTGGATTCAGTGATGTCTATGTCACACACACACACACATAATCAACACCGACTTGTTGGGAAAAACGTGTCTCAGTATGTACAGTATTTTGCACTGAAAAACTTGTATACATTTTCACACAGATTATGATTACAGGGGTAGATTATTGATTTTTGTGCAGCACAATTCATGACGCCTAAACACTTTTACATAACGCATGATTTGAAAACAAAATTAATAGATTTGGAGGTTTGTATCGCATATTTAGCTCCATATGTATGGGGTTTCTAACCTGGTGAAGTTGCTGGGTTGCTCAGCTTGCTGAATATGGATCAGGGAAAAGAAAATCTGAAAGAGGCAATGCAAATACAAACATTTTACCAGTGTTATTTTATTAAAACAGTTTTTTTACAATACATTTCCATAGCAATGCCTTTCTTTAACCAAATCATGAGGTTCAAATATTGAATTAGCCGTTCAGAGCTTTCTCTGTGAGGTTATGTTTCCAGCCGAGCAGCATGAAACCTCTTCAGGGTATCTCTCTCTCTCTCTCTCTCTCTCTCTCTCTCTCTCTCTCTCTCTCTCTCTCTCTCTCAATTCAATTCAATTCAATAGTTGCTTTATTGGCATGACAAATTTTACAAATGTATTGCCAAAGCATTTATAAAGTTTACATAAAAAAGTAACATGCATATATAATAATAAAAAAAAACAGCACACAATATAGTAGTAGTAAAAAAAAATAAAATAAAAAAGAATAAAATAATAATTATATATATTAATAATAATCTGAATATATATATATATTATAATTAAATAAAATATAAATAATATATCATATTCAATATATCATATTTATGGTGGCTTGAGAAAATCATAACTTTCCGCCAGACTGTCATACAGAATTAAGTTTACGCTCATTTAACTCTCTCTCTCTCTCTGTCTGTGTGTACCTTGTATTACTTATGTTGTGTGTACCAAATGTCCCCACAAGTATAGCAATAACTGTACATTTTGGTGTTGTGGTGACATTTTTTGGGTCCCCATAAGGTATTTAGCTCATAAATCAATACAGAATTAAGTATTTTCAAGTGTAAAAATGCAGATTGTTTACTGTGAGGCTTGGAATTAGAGGTAGTGTTGAGGTAGAGGGATAGAATATACAGTTTGTACAGTAAAAAAATCGTTACGTCTATAGGAAGTCCCTCATATATACATATTTATTAGCATACTAAATTTCTCTGAGAGTTGTCATGACAGAAATTGTTATATTTTAAAATAAATATCCCAAATAATAATTAAATTGTGACGATATATAAATTGTCCGTGATATATAAATATGGCTGTGTTGAGTTATAATATAGCTTCATAACCCTGTGCTGTTTTGTACAGGTGTGTGGCATTGTTGCTTTTTGCTTTTAAACATTCTGATAAATAATATATGCTTTTAATTATATGAACTATTCCAAAAACTGCACTTTGTGAAATGCAACGAGATAAAAAAAAAGACCTGTACTAGACTGCTATACTCCTCATAATCATTGCACTATTTAAAAATCACCTCATAATCATTGCACTATTTAAAAATTGCACATATTCATTGCACTGATTCATTTATTTGAACTGTACTTGCACGTTTGTAATTATGTACACACCCACTGTACATATACATTTGGAATTGTTTGTCTATATGCACACTTCTGATTATTAATAGCAACCTGTACATATATCCATCTATTGTAAATCTCTGTTCACAGCCAATACAACCTGTATATAATGTTCATAGTACATTCATTTGTAAATATCACCATAGTTTTTCTATAACTGCACTTTATAACTTATACCTGTATCCTGGACTTGCTGCTATTGGGTCACACTTTATTTTGATGGTCCGTTTGTTGAATTTAAGTTACATTGCAACTAATTGTCATTAGATTATAAGTAGACTGTTAGGTTGGGGTTAGGGTTGGGGTTAGGGTTGGGGTTAGTGTAAGTTGACATGTAATTGCAAAGTTTCTTATAGTCAGTTAAATGTCTGTTGAAGGGCTGTTAAATGCCAGTATCAACAGATATTAAGCAGACAGTCTACTAATACTCAAATGCACCATCAAAATAAAGTGTTACCTGCTATTGCACTCCTGGTTACACCTAAACTGCATTTCGTTTCCTTGTACTTGTACATGTGTAATGACAATAAAGTTGAATCTAATCTAATCTAATCTAATCTAATCTATATGTTAGAACAGACCTGGGCAGTTTTACGGCCCACAGGCCACATGTGGCCCACTGGACTTCTTTGATCGGCCCGCGTGAAGTATTTATTTACTTTAATTTCAACCACAGAATTGAATAAGCTAAATTGGCCGTAGTGTGTGTGTGTGAATGAGAGTGTATGGGTGTTTCTCAGAGATGGGTTGCAGCTGGAAGGGCATCCGCTGCGTAAAACATATGCTGGATAAGTTGGCGGTTCATTCCACTGTGGCGACCCCTGATTAATAAAGGGACTAAGCCAAAAAGAAAACGAATGAATGAATAATTTCAACCCCAAACAGGGCCTTGCAATGCGCAGGTCTGATATTGCGAGTCAACAAAAGGGGACTTTCACATATAGCGTCTTTGCTTGCTTAGTTTTGTTATTTGCAGGGTGATATGATATGGTCGCAGCCATATCACCCTGCAGTCCAAGACCGGTTACTCACTGAAGCTAAGCAGGGCTGAGCCTGGTCAGTACCTTAATGGGAGACCACATAGGAAAACTGGGTTGCTGTTGGAAGTGGCGTTTGTAAGACCAGCAGGGGGGGGCTCAACCTGCGGTCTGGGTGAGTCCTAATGCCCCAGTATAGTGAAGGGGACACTATACTGTCAATGAGCGCTGTCTTTCGGATGAGACATTAAACCGAGGTCCTGACTCTCTGTGGTCATTAAAAATCCCATGGCACATCTTGTAAAGAGTAGGGGTGTAACCCCGGTGTCCTGGCCAAATTCCCTCCATCTGCCCTTACCCATCATGGCCTCCCAATCGTCCCCATACACCAAATTGGCTCTATCACTGTCTCTCCACTCCCCCTATAGTGGAGCACTGGCGCCGCACTGGCGCCGATATGGCCAAGTGGATGCTGCACACTGGTGGTGGTGTGGAGAGACCCCCTCATGATAGTGAAGTGCATTGGTTGTAACAATAAATGTGCTATATAATTACACATTACATTACATGATTTCAAATAACAAATGCGCGGGTTTAGCGCACAAATAGGAAGGGATGCACATGCGGTATGTCACACTTACGTTTTCCAGGTGCCGCGAGTTGAAAAAAATCGAAACATTTCAGAGTGCGGCGAGCGAACCATGAGCATGGAATTACACAGTAATAAAGGTACTAAACTAAAGGGACTAATTACCTCAGATTAACGATTTAACAAATGCAGATACAGATCCTCTCTAAGTAATGATCATTACGTCACATATCCACTTCACATTCAACCTGATTTCAGAGCACTTGTTCTGCCCAACACAGGCTAGAATTCTCTTACTGAAAAAAAAAAATTGTAATAATTATATGTTAATAAGTTGATATTGTGATGCTAGTCATTAAAATACTTTAAAATACTTTTTGTGTAAAATTTACATTTTTTTTTTAAACTTTAGAGTTTTAATGGATGTTTATCGAATAGTTTCACTGAATGTTTTTTTTTTTCAAATTGACTGTATTGGTCTGGCCCTCTAAAACCACCTATTGTGGCCCCTTGAAAAAATGTATTGTCCACCCCTGTCTTAGAAAGTAGGTGTTACTGGAAAAGCTACAATATTTGCATACAAAACTACAAATTTATATTGAACTGCATCTATGCAAAATGCCTTAGCTAGTCAGTGTGATTAAGCAATTGGGATGGGATTTTCTTCACATGTGCTGCCATGTATATAATGTTGGCATTTGGTTGAATTTTATTGGAATATAAAATAAAAAAATTATAAAATTATATATTGCGTCATTTGCGCCGCGTAATTCACGCGTAACGCGCCGCAGGATGTCTATTTTTGTGTATGTGTATCTTTTCGGGTATCTACCACTAAAACGAACAGGCTAATAAAATAATATCCACCCATCTCCAGTGCCCCATTGGTAGGGTGAAGTAAGCGTATTATTCTGTGGAAAGAATAATACACTTGTCTGACTGTACTTTTGAGACTAGCTGTCACAAAAGTGTTTTTTTTTCGCTATATTTATATACATCATAATCTGGAATTACGCCATTCCTAGCGTCAATCTCACTAGGTCATAATCACTCCCCTACAAGAGAGAGCTGCTGATTGGTTAACGCAGAACCAATGTCCACTGAAGTTCAGAATTTCCAACTTGAGCGATTCGCACGCTAAGTGCTTCAGTCGCGTAAGAGGTTCAATTCGCGCAAATTGTGTCATTCTCGTCGCCTAATTCACGTATATCGCACCACAGCATATCTATTGGCGTCTTTGCATTGACTTAACATGTAAATCACTCGCACTTGACGCTTCTTCCGCATCTGGTGTGAACGCAGCATAAAGGGTTAACATTGCAGTGTGACCGTGGTTTTACACTCAGTAAACAGCGGTGAGTTCGGTGAACTGATGACCTTCACGGCCAATCTCAGTCATTTCTGTTGAGCACGTCAACACAATGGCAAATCAGCGCTGTTTAAGAACGAGCTCAACAGTGCTTAAATGTTAGTGGGAAATGGACGTTTTTAAAATTTCAGTACCGATTGGTATCGAATTTCAGTATCATGACAACACTACTGTAAAATGTGCCAGAATTAGCCAAGAATGGCAATTTTTCATCTGCCCACCCCTGTTTTAGAAAGTAGCTGTTACTGGATAAGCTACAATATTTGCATACAAAACTACTAATTTATATTGAACTGCATCTATGCAAAATGCCTTAGCTAGTCAGTGTGATTAAGCAATTGGGATGGGATTTTCTTCACATGTGCTGCCATGTATATAATGTTGGCATTTGGTTGAATTTTATTGGAACATAAAATTGTGTAGATATTATCTTGCTAACTATCTTGTTTTTCTCTCTCCCCTCTTATCTTTGTTTTCCAGGGTGAAAGAAAGCACGCCACAAATCCAAGGTCTAAATGGACTTCTGAACTGTCTACTGTAAAGAACCCTTATACTGGTTGAACTGTGCTATAAAAGGCAAGCGGAGACGAGGAGAGCTTGCATGATGGCTCCAGAAGGTATAGGGGAGCTTCGAGACTTGCTCTTTCTCCTGTTGCTATGCTTCACGCTTTTGGCTGAGCTACTGGA
The DNA here is from genome assembly GCA_903798195.1 of Danio kyathit. NCBI lineage: Eukaryota > Metazoa > Chordata > Actinopteri > Cypriniformes > Danionidae > Danio > Danio kyathit. Next base: position 77,967,717 of record LR812523.1, on the reverse strand, counting down.
GATGACTGCAGCTTCCTCACAAGGATTGAACGGGGAGGATGACATAGTGTGCCCTTCTGTGTGTCGCTGTGATGAGGACTTCATTTACTGCAACGACCGTGGATTGAGCGCAATCCCACCTTTACCACCATCCGCGACTGTTCTTTATCTCCAGAACAATCACATTGACAATGCAGGGCTTCCTAGGTCCTTGGAGTATCACACTACTGTACGTGTTATATATCTTTATGATAACGAGCTGGATGATTTCCCCATGCATTTGCCACCTTCGATAAGAGAGCTCCACCTTCAGGACAACAATATTAGAGTGTTGCCAAGGGCTGCACTTGCTAGACTTCCACTACTTGAAAAGTTACATCTGGACGACAACTCTGTTTCTACAGTGAGCATTGAGGATCAAGCCTTTGCGGACAACCCTCGATTGCGCCTCCTCTTCCTTTCCAGAAACCACCTTTCCAGCATCCCATCTGGTCTTCCTGCCTCACTCGAAGAGCTCCGTTTAGACGACAACCGAATCTCAACTATTCCCACGCATGCCTTCCGAGGTTTGTCCTCTTTACGTCGCCTAGTCTTGGATGGTAATCTTTTAGCAAATCAACGTATAGCCGATGATACCTTCTCGCGCCTGTCAAACTTAACAGAACTTTCGCTGGTGCGTAATTCACTTCAGACACCTCCACTTAATTTGCCCAGTGCCCATCTGCAAAGACTCTCCCTACAGGACAATAATCTCATACACATGCCTCGGGGCTCACTTGATGGAATGCGCAGACTACAGCGCCTAGATCTTTCCGGAAACAATCTGACTACCCTTCCTAGGGGGTTGTTCAGGGATTTGGATACTCTGGGGCAGTTGCTTGTGCGGGGAAACCCATGGCACTGTGGGTGCAACTTGCGCTGGCTTCATGACTGGCTTGAGGCAAAAGGGAATACAATTACCGTGAGAGGCTTTATATGTCAGACACCAGAGAGAGTCCGAGACATGGCTCTCAGAGATCTTACAAATCAAATGGATGAATGTGAGCTGGCTGCTGCTGGGGGTGGAGGAGTAGGAGCAGGGGTTGGTGGGAACAGGATGAGTGGAGGAGCTGTTTCTACCACCCTTTCTCCCCCTCAAGGTTCCCTGTTTACTCTCAGATCCAAGCGACCAGGCTTGGGACTTCCAGATTCAGGGTTGGACTATACATTAAGCAGCAGTGGTGTTGGCAAGAACCTGGCTATAAATGTGAAACCCCTATCGCATGATAGTATCCGCGTTACTTGGAGTGTAGCACAAACATCTTCATCCTTTCGATTAAGCTGGCTTCGCCTGGGGACGAGTTCTGCTATGGGTTCCATCACAGAAACCTTAGTTAGGGGTGACCGGCGAGAGTACCTACTAACTTCCCTACAGCCTGCTTCGAGCTACATCATCTGCATGGTGCCTCTAGTGTCTAACAGTGGAAGCAGAAGTGGTTTGCCTGGGGGGGACGCAGAATCAAATGACGTTCCCGTTTGCGCCAGAACAGAAACATCTGATCCCAACCAGCCCGATGATGAACAAGGTGCAACCGAAGGCTCTGATCAAATGACTTCTCTTCCACTTGCTGGAATTATTGGAGGTGCTACTGCAATAGTTTCCCTAGCTCTGATCATTGCAATTTTTTGCTGGTATGGCCACCGTGCCGGACGCTTCACATCACGAGATCACTACAGCCATAGTAGTGCACGCAAAAGCAAGAACTATGACGACTACATTGAATCAGGCACAAAAAAAGACAATACCATCCTTGAGATCAGAGGTCCTGGATTCCAGATGACACCGATGGCAACAAGGCAGCCCATTCAGCCTAAACCAGTGCGAGAGGATTACATTATACACACCATCTTCCCCTCAAATGGCACAGGTCTATACAAGCCATCCCAAAACATCCCCAACTCTGGCTACGGTACCAACCGTGGCTATAGAGAAGGAGGTATTCCAGATATAGATTACTCTTACACATGATAGCTCTGACTTAGAAAACATAATTAGAAGTTATGTATTGCATAGATACACAGTTTTTAATCAACATGGGCTCTGCAGAATCCCTTTGTGCCTTCTGGTCTCCATTACAATGTAGCCTGCTGTTCATGACACTATAAAACTTTTAATTGGCCCAGATGCTTATAGAAAGCATTATAAATGTGGTGCCAGGAGGCGATGATGCCATTTCAGGTGGTGATACCAAATGCTATTTTCACCTCCCGGTGTAATGATCAGTGTCCCTGACATTGCTGTTTTATCTCTGGCTGGTGCACTGAGGTGAATTCAAGGGCAGCCCACACCGCATTCAGCTCCCAGACTGTTCATAGAGCTCAATGCCTACATGGGAGAGAGAGAGACTATCGTCTCGGAGAAAATAAACACTCTGCTGTACATTTTAATATTTGTCTGCTATGAGCTGGATTTCATCCAGGATTGTGAGTCCTGCATCAAGCAAGATAATCTCTCTGCTAAGGAGGAAACTGGAAATGGCAAGTGATCTTTCTGAGAAATGCATGGGATCACATGTATAGTTGATTTTTGGAGATATGAGCTGGAGAACATGACTACGATTCCTACTAAATAATAAAAAAACAAGCAGAAACATGGCCCTAAAAACTAGAGCAAGGTTTGAAATGCCTCAAAAACTATATTAATTTGAAATCTCATTCACTTGAAAGCTGCCTGATGCTACTCTTATAACGTCTAAGAAGCGTTAAAGTGACTGTTCTAGTTTCAGACTGGTGTAAAGTTGGGAAGATGATTGAAATGGGTTTATGTGTTTTGAGGAACTGTTCGTTTTTTAAAACTGCAACTGAACCCTGGTGTGTTGATAGATACACAAGTTCGCAAGTTAAATATTGGACACCATCATGACTCTTTTTTTTTACTCTGTTTGCTGTTTGTTTTACTTTATTTTATTACTATGAAAGGCCTGCTAATAGCTATAATGTAATATTCAAATATGGGTTTTCACTTATTCAAGGTTAAATCCCCCAAACAATCAATCAGAGCCAGACAAACCAAGCTCTCTCATTATTTAAACAAACTGTCCAAGCATTCACCAACATGAAGGTCTCAGCTCTTGTATTTGTCAAAATCACATCAATATGAAGTAATCTTTCCCTGCTAAATTCTAAATGTGCTTGTTTCAAAAAGATTGTTATGTTTCTATAAATTTTTTCCACAAAGACTATGTTCTGTTAAGCTGGCTTATGGTTTGTAGGTTGCTGCTTAGCCACATCCTTAGCACAAAATAATATTCTTTAAGTCACTTACATTACATCTCACTGTAGAGAAGAACACAGCCTCACTGCTCACCACAGCTTCAGGTCTTAGGAAGAAGAAGAAGAAGGGTTTTAGAGGGAAACCAGGAATTTGTACCATAACACTGTGGACCATCACTGTGGAGATAGAGAGTGTATCAGAATGTTGTATAATTTTGTAAGGTGGTTGCTAAAAATAATTATTTTTCCTTGTGTCAATGCTTTCATCCCATTCATTAATGCCAGCAGTTAGACAATAAAAAAGATATTCTAATATTAGGGATTTACTCATTATTTAATTTTATTATTTAAGTGGTTCTCCAAACCCTTGAGTTTCTTTCTTCTGTTGAACAACAAAGAAAATATTTTAAAGAAAGCTGAAAACATGTAACCATTGACGTCCATAGTAAGAAAACCAAACACTATGGAAGTCAATGGTTAGAGGTTTCTAGCTTTCCTCAGAATTTCTTCTTTTGTGTTCAACAGAAAAAAGAAACTCATAAAGGCCCCACTATACTTCAAACGATATCGAAGAGCGGACTGACACTTCGAACAAAATTAGTCTTAAACTAAATTCTTCAAGGGCTGCACGGTGGCGCAGTGGGTAGCACATTTGCCTCACAGCAAGAAGGTCGCTGGTTCAAACCTCGGCTGGGTCAGTTGGCGTTTCTGTGTGGAGTTTGCATGTTCTCCTCGTGTTCGCGTGGGTTTCCCCCACAAGTCCAATGACATGTGGTATAGGTGAATTGGGTAGGCTAAATTGACTGTAGAGTGAATGAGTGTGTGTGGATGTTTCCCAGTGATGCGTAAAACATATGCTGGATAAGTTGGTGGTTCATTCCGCTGTGGTGACCCCAAATTAATAAAGGGACTAAGCCGAAAAGAAAATGAATGAATGAATAAATTCTTCAACCCAGGCTCATTCTGAAAACGTACCTCTATCTACATTTCTGGAGAGTGCCAAATACATCCCACAAGCTATGTTTTTTTTGCAGTTTTTGTTTTCACGAATCCACCAAAGGCTGCTGTGTATGCTTTTTCAGATCTCAAATTTCTGTCGCGAGTGCCATTCGCGTCTGCTGTCCTTGCGTAAATCTACCAGAGGCCGCTGTCGACTGACTGAATGACTGACTGACAGACCAATCGACTCACCCACCCTCCTCCTTCCCTAAACCCAACCAATAGTGTTTTCAATAGCACCGATTGACCCGCCCACCCACTTCCCTACACCCAACCGACAGTTTTAAAAAGCAATCCAGGAAAAAGAAAAGCCCTCACCTGATTTTTACCACGTTTTCAGATTTTACCACATTCTCACACTGCTAATTACTTGTTCATTTAATTTTTTTGGCTTAAGTTTTTTTGTCTTACCCACTTTCTGGAACCGTTCTTTGCCAGACTCGATCCCCATTGTCATGGTCAATTCCTCTTTGCGTCTCAAGTCCGCTGACATACATGGTGAGCTACTGGACAAACTGGTAACAGTGGGAAAGCCGTCCATACGGAGGTAAGCGGTCAGCTGGTAAGCGCGAAATGGCGTCATACTGCCACGTAGTGTTCGTTTTAAAAATGAAATACAGCCATACGTACTTCTGGCTACATAGCGATCTCCAGAAATGTATTTAGGGATACATTTTCAGAATAAGCCTATGTTGCAATACTTTTTGAGTTTGTTTTGGCTCTTAACACCTTTAAACAACCATTGGTCCGTGATGATTACGCAATCAGTGGGTGTGATCTGGAATGCTTTCTTTGACTTGCAGTTTCATCGCCCTGCTTCATTTCTTATTCAGGGAGTCAGATGGAAGAACAACATCCAACACAACAACACTATAGCCCGGTGGTTCTCAATTCCGGTTCTCACCCCCCTCCCCCCTGCACATTTTATTTATGTCTTTTTTACTTAACACACCTGATTCAGATCATCAACTTGTTAACAGAGAGATCCATGAACTGATCTTATTGTGCCAAAGAGAAACATACAAAATGTTCAGGGCAGAGCGGAACGAGGACTGGAATTGAGAACCACTACTATAGGCACATAAATACAGTGGTGAGTGGAGTAGCAGACCTGGTACAGATGTATCCGCACCTGTACGATTACTCACGGAGATTCAGAGGGCATCGCAAACAGGACGAGAAGCCACCGACCCACGTCTTTTTTTTTATTATTATTACTATTATTTAGGGGCGGCACGGTGGCTTAGTGGTTAGCACTGTCACCTCACAGCAAGAAGGTTGCTGGTCAGAGTCCGGGCTGTTCTACCAGTGTTTGCGTAGGTTTCCTCCGGGTGCTCCCCCCACAGTTTAAACACATGCGCTATAGGTGAATTGAATTAACTAAATTGGCCGTAGTGTATAAGTGAGTGTGTGAATGAATGTGTATGAGTGTTTCCCAGTACTGGGTTGCGACTGGAAGGGCATCCGCTGCGTAAAACATATGCTGGAATAGTTGGCGGTTTATTCCACTGTGGAACGTCTGAAATAGAGACTAAGCCGAAGGAAAATGAATGAATGATTATTTAGGAGTTTTAACCTTTAATAGATAGAACATTGGAGGTTATTAATAGAAAATCGTGTGGGAGCAGATAGAGAGATGAAGGATCGGCAAAGACTGAGCTGGGAATCGAACTCTGGTCACCGTGAGCACCTCGGTTCTATAAATTGCTATAACCACACTCTCAGAAATAAAGGTACGTGAGTTGTCACTGGGGTGGTACCTTTTCAAAAGGTACAAATTTGTACCTAATAGGTCTATATAATACCTCAAGGGTACGTATTGGTACCTAAAAAGTACAAAAGTGTTCCTCTTAAAATTTGTAGGTACTAATATACAGTATACTTCTGAGGTACCAATATGGACCCTTCAAATACAAATGTGTACCTTTAGAAAAGGTACAACCCCAGTGTCAGCTCTCGTACCTTTATTTCTGAGAGTGCACAATATGCACTTAACCACTAGATCAGGGGTGCCCAAATTCGGTCCTGGAGGGCCGGTATCCTGCATAGTTTAGCTTTAACTTCCTTCAACACACCTGCCTGGACGTTTGTAGTATACCTGGAAAGAGCTTAAGTAGTTGGTTCAGGTGTGTTTAGTTGGGGTTGGAACTAAAATATGCAGGACACCGGCCCTCCAGGACCGAGTTTGGGCACCCCTGCACTAGACAATTAGTGCCGATGACTAGGCCCAGACGGAATCTGCGCGTGCAAAATTCCGCAGATTTTCTGCAGATTTCCGCAGATTTTTAGCCCATCATCAATTCTGTTTATTTACTTAGTTAAATATTTACAGTTAATCTAATTGGATTTGCATTTTAAATATTAAATAAAAGTTAAAAAGATATTATTTTTATTTCACATATTAAGGTTCTAGTTGTGATAATCCTAAAATAATTCCACAGATTTTTACCAAAATTCTCAGCAGAAATAGCAAAAAACGTCCGCAGATTCCGTCTGTCCCTACCGATGACCCATGCCTATCTATGAGTTTGTGCACATTGGCGGCGCCATTCGATGTCTGTCAGCTGCCATTGTTGTTTAGGGGTACATACAAGCAGCGTAACACATTTATAACCCACCTACTACAGTGCGGGGGTGTCAAAGTGTTCAAAAATAGTATACCCAGGGCTTAATTTGTGCCTGAACACGCCGGATCCGGAACCTCTGAAATCTGATCCGGCACCTCATTTTACCGATCCCCCTCCTCAACTGCCCTCCTCCCCCATCCGCTGTTCATTTTTACTTTCTTCCGCAACTCCCAAACCCTCTTCACTTTCGTCCGCGACAACCCCCCACTCTTCACTTTCATCCTTCGTTCGCAACACCTCTCTGCCATCCAAAACCACCCCCCACCCCCCACCCCAATTCTCCACTTTCGTGCGTGACACCTCTCCATCATCGGGTAACATGCCGGATCCGTTACCCCGATCTGTTCCGTGACCTCGCAATTCACAAATTAGGCGCTGAGTATACCGTCACTTTTTCGAATTTCTTTTTGCCCTCCAGCAAAGAACAATAAAGAGCTTCGTCTGAAGTATTCCGGGGCCTTCAAAGTTTAAAACAAGTAAAAGGTCAGTAAATGATGACAGAATTAAAATTTTTGGGAAAACTATATTACAAAGGAGCACTTATCAGAAAATTAACTATGGTATATAGAGAGAAAAGGCGTTACCATAACAGTTTTGTTCTACTCTGCTATGTTTGTATTTGTGTATCTGAGGAAATGTGGAGAACTGAAGACAGCTTACACTGCCTTCTATTTTATGTACTATTTGGCAATGTACTGTACTTGTCAAAAACAGGAAATGGAAAGTTGGAGACAAAAGAGTGAAAGCGAAGTAGAATGTTCTATACTGAGAAAGAGCAAGATATTATACAAATAAAACATGGATTTTTTGAAGCAGGGGCCCAACTGAAATGAAGCCTGTGGTGCTGAGCTGTGCATGAAGTGTTTTTTCATCTTTGCTATCTGCTGCGGCGCCGACACTTTGTCTTTCTCCTTTAGCTCTACACAAAGAAATGCTCCTAACTTCTGTTTCAGAGATGGAAATGAATCAAGACTTCAGAGAATTTCGGTACACATTGGTTTTACAGCAGTTCAGCCTCACAGTAAGTCTTTTTTTTTTTTCACTGAAAGCATCGGTTTGATTTTAATGAGACGTTTTAAATCTTTTATTTAAAGGTCTGTGGATTGACATCTGGAAAATTGAGATAAAGGTGAAGGGTGCACAGGATTGATACGGACAAAACTCTACTCACTATCCACTGCACCACTGTTTTGATAACAGACCTTTTTTAAGTATATCTGCTTCATTAATTGATTGTTAGTGTATTTTATCTAGCAAAAAGTGAAGTGGCTTTACTCAACAAAAAATGGAAGGGGGAAGAAAATGGTTTCATCCCAGCAAGCACAGGACATCAACATGACATCAGGTTGACGCTATACCTCAATGTCATGGGGACGTTGAATTTTGTTTGGAAATGAAAATTGGGTTTACGTCAGAGCCCAACATCAGGCTGACGTTAATGTCCAACGTCCAACCTAAAATCAACCAGACGTCTAACGATGTTACAGCTTGACTTTGTATAGATGTTATTACTATGAGGTCTATCAGAGATTGGATTTTGGTTGATACACCTGAAGAATAAATGTCAGTATCTGATGTCAATATGACATTGGTTTAAAATGTTGGCTCGACGTTGAATTTTGGTCACTTTCCAACACAACCTAAAATCAACCAAATATCAACGTCATTTCACATTGTTATTGGACGTTAAAATAATGTTGTCTATCATCACGACCTAAATCTAACCTATTATTAACGTCATATGGCGTTGTGTGCCTGCTGGGATTGTTGTCTCACTCTTGTGTTTTATTTATTAAATCTAATATGACCTTGACAACAATGTGTGGAATTTTTATTAGAACAGGAAAGTTTATCAAAATAGTTCAACTATATGTTAATGCAGCATGTTGATACAAATCCAAAATGGACAAGACCCACCAAGCACAGGACGTCAACGTGACATCAGGTTGATGTTGTACCCCAACGTCAGGGGACATTGCATTTTGGGTGGAAATTAAAATCGGGTTGACGTCAGAACGCAACATCAGATCGAAGTCAATGTCCAATGTCGGACAGATTTTGGATTTTGGTCACTTTCCAACCTAAAATCAACCAAATATCAACATCTAATGATGTTACAGCTTGACTTTGTGTGGGCGCTACCACCATGAAAGCTATTAGACATTGGATTTTGGTTGCCATACATGATGAAAAAAATGTCAGTATTTGACATCAATGGGACAATGGTTTAAGATGTTGGCTCGACATTGGATTTTGGTCGCTTTCCAACACAACCTAAAATCAACCAAATATCAACGTCATTCGACATCGTTATTGGAAGCCAAAAGGATATTGTCCTTAGACGCTGGTCAGACATTGAATTTTGTTCACCTGGCATCACAACCCAAATCTAACCCATTATTACTGTCTTATGGCGTTGTGTGCCTGCTGGAATTGTTGTCTCACTCTTGTATTTTTGATCAAATTTAATATGACAAGCAATGTGTGGAATTTTTATTGGAACAGGAAAGTTTATCAAAATAGTTCAATTATATGTTAATGCAGCATGTTGATACAAATCCAAAATGGACAAGACCCACCAAGCACAGGACGTCAACGTGACATCAGGTTGATGTTGTACCCCAATGTCAGGGGACATTGCATTTTGGGTGGAAATGAAAATCGGGTTGACGTCAGAACGCAACGTCAGATTGATGTCAGTGTCCAATGTCGGACAGATTTTAGATTTTGGTCACTTTCCAATCTAAAATCAACCAAATATCAACATCTAATGATGTTACAGCTTGACTTTGTGTGGGCGTTACCACCATGAAGTCTATTAGACGTTGGATTTTGGTTGCCATACATGATGAAAAAAATGTCAGTATTTGACATCAATATGACGTTGGTTTAAGATGTTGGCTCGACATTGGATTTTGGTCGCTTTCCAACACAACCTAAAATCAACCAAATATCAACGTCATTCGACATCGTTTTTGAAAGCCAAAAGGATATTGTCCTTAGACGCTGGTCAGACATTGAATTTTGTTCACCTGGCATCACAACCCAAATCTAACCTATTATTACTGTCTTATGGCGTTGTGTGCCTGCTGGAATTGTTGTCTCACTCTTGTATTTTTGATCAAATTTAATATGACAAGCAATGTGTGGAATTTTTATTGGAACAGGAAAGTTTATCAAAATAGTTCAACTATATGTTAATGCAGCATGTTGATACAAATCCAAAATGGACAAGACCCAGCAGGCACAGGACGTCAACATGACGTCAGATTGACGCTGTACCCCAACATCAGGGGAAATTGCATTTTGGATGGAAATGAAAATCGGGTTGACGTCAGAACCCAACGTCAGATTGATGTCAGTGTCCAATGTCAGACAGATGTTGGATTTTGGTCACTTTCCAAGGCAACCTAAAAACAACCAAATATCAACATCTAATGATGTTACAGCTTGACATTGTGTGGCCTTTACCACCATGAAGTCTATTAGACGTTGGATTTTGGTTGCTATACCTGACGAACAAATGTCAGTATTGACGTCAACATGACGTTGGTTTAAGATGTTGGCTTGACATTAGATTTTGGTCACTTACCAAGACAACCTAAAATAAACCAAATATCAACTTCAATCCACATCGTTATTGAATGTCAAAATAATGGTGTGCTTAAATGCTGGCTATTGAATTTTGACCACCTGACATCACAACCTAAATCTAACCTATTATTAATGTCTTATGGCGTTGTGTGCCTGCTGGGATTGTTGTCTAGTTCTTGAGTTTTTAATCAAATCTAATATGACAAGCAATGGGCGGAATTTTTATTGGAGGAGGAAGGTTTATCAAAATAGTTCAACTATATGTTAATGCAGCATGTTGAATAAAAGAAAATGCCATACAGACAAAAAAGTACATTAAAATTAAGTCAGATATTGAAATCAGATTCATACTTGCACTCATATATACAATAAACAGATAGTTCACCCAAAAAATGAAAGTTCTCTCAATATTTATTCTCCCTCTTGTGGTTTTAAACTTTTTAAAAGAAGATATTTTGAAGATTGACAGCATGGTGACACAGTGGTTATCATTGTCGCCTCACAGGAAGAAGGTCACTGATTCGAGTCCCGACTGGGCCAGTTGGCATTTCTGTGTGGAGTTTGCATGTTCTCCCTATGTAATGTAATGTGTATTTATATAGCGCATTTATTGTGTATGTCCATACACCCAAAGCGCTTCACAATCACGAGGGGGTCTCTTCACACCACCACCAGTCTGTAGCATCCACTTGGATGATGCGACGGCAGCCACAGAACAACGGCATCAGTGCGCTCACCACACACCAGCTATTGGTGGAGTGAAGAGACAGTGATAGAGCCAATTCGGTGGATGGGGATGATTAGGAGGCCATGATCGTTAGGGCCGATTGAGGGACTTTGGCCAGGACACCGGGGTTACACCCCTACTCTTTTACGAGAAGTGCCATGGGATTTTTAATGACCACAGAGAGTCAGGAACTCGGTTTAACGTCTCATCCGAAAGACGGCGCCCACTGACAGTGTAGTGTCCTCTTCACTTTTACCGGGGCATTAGGACTCACACAGACCACAGGTTGAGCACCCCTGCTGGCCTCTCTAACACCGCTTCCAACAGCAACCTAGTTTTCCCATGTGGTCTCCCATCCAGGTACAGCCCTGCTTAGCTTTAGTGAGTAACAGTCTTGGGCTGCAGGGTGATATGGCTGTGGGTTTCCCCCAGGTGCTCCAAAGCCAAGTCCAAAGACATGCTATAGGTGAATTGAATAAACTAAAATCCGCCATAGTGTATGGGTGTTTCCCAGTAGTGGGTTAAAGCTAGAAGGGCATCCACTGCGTAAAACATATGCTGGCATAGTTGGTGATTTATTCCGCTGTGCTGACCTCTAAAAAAAGAGACTAAGCCAAAGGAAAATTTATGAATATTTAGAAGAAAGCTGGTCATTGGACCGATTGACTTCCATAGAATCTTTTATTATTATTATCGATGTCAATGGGCCCGAGCAACCAGCATTTTTCAAAATATCTTCTTTTATGCTCAACAGAAGAAAGAATTGAAAGTGAAGAGCGAGTTTTGGGTGAACTATCCCTTTAAGGAAAATTTATCGCCCATCAGTTATTCAAACTGCTTAGTGAAATACTTGACTTGTCTAAAATGATGTCAGTACTTGCGTTTTTTGGTAACACTTTACAATAACATTACATGAATAATGATGTATTAATGAGTAAACTAAACATTACTTTATTATGAATTAGTGATGAGTTAAGGTATGCACTAATCATGAACTAACTTTAACTACAACATGAGTCACATGAGTTCATGTGTGAATAACGGCTACCTTAATTACTTGTTAGTACATGATTGTTTGTTAATTAATGTATTAGTTAACATTTAAGTTTAAGCTAAATGTAACCAACATGAACTCATGAGCTGTTAATGTATGAGTATGTCATGACTTTACTTGGAGGGGCACATCATCATTAACTCATCCTTAACTACTCATGAACTCCTGTTCATGCTGACGTTGACAGAACACTTTTCTATTATTCAGTGTAAACTGACTAGTTGGACGTGCATAAGGAGTTCATGAGTAGTTAAGAATGGGTTAATGATGATGTGCCCCTTCAACATAATTATATAATTATATATTAACATATCATGAGTTCATGATGGTTAAATTAAGCCTAAACTAATGTGGTAATTAATACATTAATTAACAAACAATCATGTACTAACAAGTAAGGTAGCCGTTATTCACACATGAACTCATGTGACTCATGTTGTAGTTCAAGTTAGTTCATGATTAGTGCATACATTTACTCATCATTAATTCATAATAAAGTAATGTTTAGTTTACATATTAATACATCATTATTCATGTACTGTTATTATAAAGTGTTACCCGTTTTTTTTATATTAAGTGACAACCTTTATTCAAATTGAACTGAAAGAGGGTTAGTAAATGCTTAGCTTATTTTAGGGTGAACGAGCTGCATTCATCTCAGGTATAATTTCCACCTGCTTTCAAAAGGATATTTGTTGCACCTCAAGAGCACTTAAAGCCAGTCGAATGAACTGTTATTATATTGCCCATGATTACTATAATTCAGATGTACGGAGCTTTTATAAAGGTTGTACGCTTTTGTAATTCAGCAGGTGGAAATATAGGGTCTTACATTCAGGTTTCATCCTATAGATCGTATTTTTTTTATCTGGAAATATTCAGTTCATTTGCTGTCTTCCCTTCTCCTGCCATCTTTGATCCGCAGCCATTGTTTTCATCTGAGTTTGCAGCATGTGCAAAGAAGGATTACAGAGTCTGTGTGTGTCCTTTTGCGTGATGACGATGTTCTTTAGGGCTTCAGAAAAACAGAGGCGTACATTAAAAGTATTTTCTGTTGCAATTTTTCCTGTCTGTTTTATTTAAACCATCTGCAAATTCGGTATCTCCTGCCGACTCTGACCAGCAGTTGTTCCACCTGCACCCCATTACCGCAGATGGCTCTTTGCTAACGCTCTGCTATACACACACACACACGCGCGAACACACACACGCGGCACTTAAACAAACACACACTCCTTCTGTTGTCACCCCTGAGACACGAGCGCAACCTGCATACTCATTCTGTAAAATAACAGCAATATTTTTCAGCTTACACACAAACCGTTCTCACTCCCAGGGCATCAACTGTTCAGTTTTGGATGTTAGCATACAGCTACAAAAAGCAACATGGCTATTAAAGTCTGTGAAGATGATATACAAAACATATATATATATATATATATATATATATATATATATAATTGATAGGCCTACATAAATAAATAAAAGCAAAAAAATCATCGTGATAAGGAGAAAACTTTTTGTTATGTCGAGATTACGAGAAAAAAGTTGTTATCAGGGTGGGTTATTTACAGGGTGGTTTAGAGGGCATTGACCCTCCTAATTAAGGCTTGGTACCCCCTAAAGGACGTCAAGACAAGATGTATGGGGGGGTCCCTTTGAATCTGAAAAAAAGTTCACTCTGATCTGTATTTTAAATAAGAATGTTAATAATTAAAATAAAAAATATCCATTTGACCACCCCTATAAGGGTTCATACCATTGTGAATGCATAATCGCGCCAATCAGTCTATGCCAGACAGTGTTGCCAACTTAGCGACTTTGTCGCTAGATTTAGCGACTTTTCAGACCCCCCTAGCGACAAATTTTCAAAAAAGCGACTAGCGACAAATCTAGCGACTTTTTTGTGTGTTACTGGAGATTTTTATAGACTGTCGTTTGTCCATTACTGTACCGTTCCTACTCTTCTCAACGAGCTGCGGGTGATGCCGGCGGCCCCTCCCCCATCTCAGAGCACTGACAGGCGGCCCAGTCCTCATACAGCAGTCTCTCCCACCTGCAGCCTAACTGCAGATCACCCCTCTGCGTACCGACGGCAAATGATTTAGCACCGGCAGTGTGAAGGTATCTCCCTTGTACAGTCAAACCGATCTGCTTCTCCTTTATTTTAACAATTTGATTTTACCGTTTATTCTTTTCTTGTTCACAATCAGAGATGTTTTAAGTGAGAGTTTCAGAACTTGTTTGAGTTTATTATGTCTGAGCCATTACTGCAAATTACTTATCTATAATGATATACTGTATTTAAACAGCAATCAATTTAGTTAAATTGACATGCTTGCATAAAGCGTAGTGCAAATATAAATACCCCATTTATTTACCATAGGTTGTTAAACGGAAATGGTAGAACGTGATGACGTCAGTAATATGCAAATTAGCGTATGACGCAATCTAGCGACTTTTAGCGACTTTTCGGGCAGAGCTTAGCGCCTTTTCGTTGAAAATAGTTGGCAACAGTGATGCCAGAAAAAATGTCATTCAACAGTCAACCGGCAGATTTAGAGCACCGTAAGAGTTCACAAGACTGATTTCTCATAAAATAGGTGTTTGTTTCTACATAAAGCCTAAAAGTAAAGTCAAATTAGATGCATAGTTTTGTATAGTCTGACCTAAAGTAAGCCGAAAATAGCTAACCAGGTCAGAATACAGTAAATAACCTATCCCACAAAACACTGAAAACTTAAATATATTTTAATAGATGTAATTTAAATAAATACATAAATTTGATTCACTGAAGCATGTATTGGCCTACACATACTAACATTACAGAAAAAAATGACACCCGCCCCATCCCCGATCGTCAATGTATAATTCGCACACTGGTTTTTATGTCCAGATCATGAGAAAATTAAGTCATGATGAAACCGAAAACGAGAGAGAAAAATTATTTTATTGCATGGCTTCTTAGGACTTCCGTAATATCCTAATAACTATTATATATAATACACGGACCCTTTTCTTACTTAGTTTTTGTCTTGTTTCTAGTCCAACTATCTAAAATTCTTACAACGAGAACCACTTTCTATGCGTAAAAACTAGAATATAAAAATAAATATATTAGGTGAGTGTTTTTCTTTTAAACAAGCAAAATAATCTGCCAATGGGATAAGAAAAATAATTTTATATCAAAATGAAAACATTGTTTTTCTTGTTTTAAGGAGAAACTAACTTATTATTGATCTCTTTTTTTCTGAAAACAAGGCAAAATTTTTACTTGCATAGAAAATGTTTCTTGATTCAACAATTTTTAGATATTTGGACTAGAAACGAGAAAAAACTCTAAGATAAGCATTTTTTTGCAGTGAATATATTGCCTTCAGTGTCCACACTGAATTTGATTCTGATAGTAAAATGCCTGCTTCAGACTACACTTTTGTGAAATGTCAAAAACGTACTTAAACATATTACGTCTGACTGCAGTTTCTAGGTAAAATGAACGCTAGGGGCAGTATGACACAACTTTTGTCCTTCACACTTGATATTTACAAGGACATATTATGAATAAACCGAGGATTATTTTAATGCAGTTCTTTGCAAAACACCAAATATATACCACAAAAAAATTTAATGTCATCTATGATTTTTATTCAAATACATTTGATTATCTATCTATCTCTTATTTATCTCCATATTGACGACTTTGTGGTGTGGTCAGCTTGCTTGGTAGCTTATTGTTGTACTTGTGATGCACATTTCCACAAAATAGATAAAAGGAATGTAAAATCAAGGTAGAACTATATAGTTGCAGAGCACTTTTCTCTCGTTTCCATTTGAAAACACTATTGGTTGGGTTTAGATCAGTGATTTACTATAGGTGATCAAGCCACACCTTCTCATGAATGTACACAAGAAAGATGCAACAAGTCAGTGGTCCCCAACCCCTGGGACCAATTGGTACCGGGCTGCAAAGAAATAATTTCTTCAACCAATTCAGTTCTTTCCGTTTTATTTATTATCTGAGTATGAACGATCTTTTATTTTGAAAAATGACAGTATTCTCTCGGGTACATCTCAGTCATTTGAGTGCTAAAATTTAACCCACAAGCTAGCAAAATGAGTTAGAAACAGACGTCTTCGGAAAGGTCTGTTGCGAAGGGGAAAAGGCCCATTCAAGGACCCGCAAACTGCAAAGGAATGGATCCACAACCCATTTGTCAACAAATCAGGTGAATCCAGCATGTCTGTGCAGGAAGAAGATCAACTGCTGGAAATCGAAAATGATGGCGGCCGTTCATATATCGTGTCTTTTCTGTGTTTCATTATTTCCAATGTAGGCACGCATATTGAGAGCGATATGCATGTGGCACCCAGTTAAAAACATCTCAAGTTTTCAGAATTGACCAATCAGCTTCTTACTTTGTATGGTATATACACATTTCAGTAGACTAATTGTCTCAGACAAACACAGAACACCCAAACACTGCAGTGCTTTTTTATTTTCTCCATAAAAAACTTGTATCAGAGCAATGTTTTGTCAGCTTGTCATCCTCTGTGAAAACAGTTGATGGTAGCAATCTATGTACACACCCAATCCCGCCTCCTCCCACCCCCTGCACAATCCCACTCACGGGCCGAGGTAAAATTGTCAAGCGTTGACCGGTCCACGGTGATAAAAAGGTTGGGGACCACTGCCCTAAGTAATGTATTTCAGGTTTGTAAAAAAAAGTGTAAACAGCGCCCTCTAGTGGATATGTCATCTGAAATGTGCAACAAAATGTACCTGGAGCAACCCATTTTACTTTTCGCAAAAACGTAAAATTGGAAAAAGAGAATATTTTTACTCACCTCACTGCACAACTACAAGAAAATAAAAGTGTGAAATACTGAATTTTTTTAAATTTATATTATTAGTTGTGACTCAAAATTGTAAACATGAATGACAGAAATATATAATGAATGTCAATGCTAGCCAGTTATATTAGAGCTGCTGCATTACACAGAAAACATTTTCACAGAAAATCTTCTAGACAAGAAATGGATATGAAGTCTTTGGTGTCTGAAAACAGAGAACGTTCTCATAAAAGTCACAGCGACTACAAAAACATCAACAAAATAACAAGTTATGTGACAAGGAATTGGCATACGGTTTTATTTGCCATCAAACTGTTGTTCTGTGTGTGAATCCTGTCACAGAAAGTCCTACACAACAGTAATAGTGTGATTGAGGTCTATACTGCGCTTTGATAATGTGGCTAAAATAGAAATACTCCACATCTTCATTTCATTTAGATTATCACATTAGCCAGATTAAGGTAATCAAACACGTTGAGTACTGTCTTAATCGTGTTAATACCAAAATATTGTTGTTCATGTAAACATGCTATGCTTAACAGTGAAACAGAGGCTGATTTAAAGGGATTGTTCACCCAAATATGAAAATGTTCTCACTATTTACTCTCACGCTAAATTGATTTTAAACCTTTTCTTTCTTCTGTTGAACACAAATGAAGATATTTTTATTCTTTCATTCATTTTCTTTTCGGCTTAGTCCCTTTATTAATTCGGGGTCGCCACAGCGGAATGAACCGCCAACTTATCCAGCACATGTTTTACGCAGCGGATGCCCTTCCAGCTGCAACACGTCTCTGGGAAACATCCATACACACTCATAAACTACTGACAATTTAGCCTACCCAATTCACCTGTACCGCATGTCTTTGGACTGTGGGGGAAACCGGAGCACCCGGAGGAAATCCATGCGAATGCAGGGAGAACATGCAAACTCCACACAGAAACGCCAACTGACCCAGCTGAGGCTCGAACCAGCGACCTTCTTGTTGTGAGGCGACAGCACTACCTACAGCGTCGCCATGAAGATATTTTAAAGAAAGCTAAAAAACTGCAACCATCGCCTAAACACATTAGTGTTGAAGCAAGTTGGAGCTAAACTTTGTAGGACACCCGCCCTCCAAGACCGAGTTTGGGCACCCCTGTTTAGAGTGAGTGGTGTTGTCGGAGATCTGAGAGGTGAGTTTTATTATTTATTTTAACATCCCTCTCCAACATTTTTTCTTCTTCTTTTTGTTTGTGTTACCCTATATACTAGTTTTATTGTTATATTTGACTTTTTTATGAACCTGTGAACATGCAGGAGTTCCTTTATTAAGCCATATTTGAAAAACAAAAGAATCTGACAGTCCATTTTCTGCTCAAAGCCATCAGAAATGCAAAACATATTCACTTAAATTACATTGTGTTGATGCTGTTTTAAAAAAGCGAGTGAGAAACACTTTTAGCATGCTCTCGTTAGCTATTCACTTACTGTACGGTGGCTGAGAGAGCTCAAACATGGTGCAAGTTGAGAAAACAAAAGCAGAAACAAATTGAGAAAACGCTCAAATTCTCAAAACACATGCAAATACAGAAACACACTGCAAATAGAGCAGACCACAATGGAAATGTGTTGGGGATCCCAAAAAGTGACGCACCTTCCTGTTTAGAGTCAGTGGTGTTGGAGATCTGAGAGGTGTGTTTTTTTTATTTATTTTCACGTTCCTCTCCAACATTTTTTCTTCTTCTTTTTGTTTGTGTTACCCTATATACTAGTTTTATTGTTATATTTGACTTTTTTATGAACCTGTGAACATGCAGGAGCTCCTTTATTAAGCCATATTTGATAAACAAAAGAATCTGACAGTCCATTTTCTATTTAAAGCCATCAGAAATGAGAAATATATTCACTTAAATTACATTGTGTTGATGCTGTTTTAAAAAAGCGAGTGAGAAAACACTTTTAGCATGCTCTCGTTAGCTATTCACTTACTGTACGGTGGCTGAGAGAGCTCAAACATGGTGCAAGTTGAGAAAACAAAAGCAGAAACAAATTGAGAAAATGCTCAAATTCTCAAAACACATGCAAATACAGAAACACACTGCAAATAGAGCAGACCACAATGGAAATGTGTTGGGGATCCCAAAAAGTGAAGCACCTTCCTGTTTAGAGTGAGTGGTGTTGTCGGAGATCTGAGAGGTGTGTTTTTAAATTTATTTTAACATCCCTCTCCAACATTTTTTCTTCTTCTTTTTGTTTGTGTTACCCTATATACTAGTTTTATTGTTATTTTTGACTTTTTTATGAACCTGTGAACATGCAGGAGTTCCTTTATTAAGCCATATTTGATAAACAAAAGAATCTGACAGTCCATTTTCTGCTCAAAGCCATCAGAAATGCAAAATATATTCACTTAAATTACATTGTGTTGATGCTGTTTTAAAAAAGCGAGTGAGAAACACTTTTAGCATGCTCTCATTAGCTATTCACTTACTGTACGGTGGCTGAGAGAGCTCAAACATGGTGCAAGTTGAGAAAACAAAAGCATAAACAAATTGAGAAAAGGCTCAAATTCTCAAAACACATGCAAATACAGAAACACACTGAAAATAGAGCAGACCACAATGGAAATGTGTTGGGGATCCCAAAAAGTGACGCACCTTCCTGTTTAGAGTCAGTGGTGTTGTTGGAGATCTGAGAGGTGAGTTTTTTTAATTTATTTTCACGTTCCTCCTCAACATTCTTTTTTTCATGTTGTTTGTGTTGCCCTGTATATTCGTTTTAATATTATGTTTGACTTTTAAATGAACCTGTGAACATACAGGTTTTCCCTTATACAGCCACTTTTTAAAAAAAAATCTGACAGTCTATTTTCTGCTCAAAGCCATCAGAAATGAGAAATATATCCAGCTTGCATTCTGTTGATGCTGTTTTAGAAAAGTGAGTCAGGAAAAAACTGAGCTGGGGTGCGTTTCCGAAAACCATCGTTAGCCAACTAAGGTCGCAAGTTCCGTCGTTACAAACATAGTTCGTTGATTAGGCATTTCACAAATCTATCGTTCAAGCAAACATTCGCAAACTGCTTCGCAAACTTGTATGCTTGTAACTGCACCTCTCGAGCTGTAGTTAGAAATATAGTTTCTGGCTGTGTTCTTTTCCCAGTTATTCTCCCTATGCCCTATTCATTTAGAATGTTCCAACGTTTAAACTTGGAATGATTTAAAAAAAAAAAAAAGCATTAAAGTCATCTCTCTTAGGTGTCATTTGCTTTCAAACTATTTTTATAGTTCAGTTTTAGCGATCTTCATGTTTACAATTGTTCTCCCTTCGCAGTGCACTTTGAAAACATTGATGTCATTTTGAACACAGCCTCATGACGAAAGCTAAAGGTGAGCTATTATTTAAAAGTGGAATTTACGTTATGCCTCCAAAGCTTGTGAAAACAAAAAACATAGCATATGTTAATGCCTTTAATTTATAGTAGGTCATTTATTAGGTATCTGTACTGTATATGACATGGGCCTGCTGGTTAAAATATTTCTGCAGTGGCTTGCATGTCAAATTGTAAAAGTAGACTTTGAAAAAAAAAAAATAATATCCTACTTAATAATAATAATAATAATAATAATAATAGTCATCGTCATCATTATTATTAATAAAATTATTATTAAAGTAGGATTTTTTTCATTTCCTAATAAATAATAAATATTAAATTTATTATTTATATGATTTATATATAATATTAGAATACGTGTTAGCTTTTGAAAGTGATTTTATGTTTTAGATTAGAATATGTAATATTCTTAATAATATTTGTAAAGGAAACCCAGGCCCTATATGTGCCGTTTACATATATTTCAATTAATATGGAAAGCGAGTTCATGTTTTTACCAAAACTAATATTGGATTTTATTTTAAATGCGTGTGCGTGTAAAACAATATAATTTGCACAAAGAAATGATGGGGTTCTTCTCTAAAGAAATAGTTACTCCACCCCATTTAGAGCATCATTATGGGCGTTGTATGTTATAACTAACGTGGTTCAAACGATGGATCTGCAACAGAGAAACTAGGGTTTCAGTTCGATAGTGATCTAAAATTTAACAAGCAAAATTTAACAAGCAAATAAATTCAGTTGTTAAATCCAGTTTTTTCCATTTACGACTTGTGGCAAATGTGAAGTAATTTCCCTCTTTTAATGACCTTGAGAAGGTGATCTATGCTTTTATTTTGGGGAGACTTGACTATTGCAACTCTTTGTACAGTTGAAGTCAGAATGACTAGCCCCCCTTTGAATTTTTTTTTTATATTTCTCAAATGATTTTGAACAGAGCAAGGAAATTTTCACAGTATGTCTGATAATATTTTTTCTTCTAGAGAAAGTCTTATTTGTTTTATTTTGGCTAGAATAAAAGCAGTTTTTAATTTTTTAAAAACCATTTTAAGGTCAAAATTATTAGCCCCTTTAAGCTATATATTTTTTCAATAGTCTACAGAACAAACCATCGTTACTCAATAACTTGCCTAATTACCCTAACCTGCCTAGTTAACCTAATTAACCTAGTTAAGCCTTTAAATATCATTTTAAGCTGTATAGAAGTGTCTTGAAAAATATCTAGTCAGATAGTATTTACTGTCATCATGGCAAAGATAAAAGAATTATCTTAAGTTATTAGAAATGAGTTATTAAAACTATTATGTTTAGAAATGTGTTGAAAAAAATCTTCTCTCCGTTAAACAGAAGTTGGGGAAAAAAATAAACAGGAGGGCTAATAATTCAGGGGGGCTAATAACTCTGACTTCAACTGTATGTGAGTATCAGTCAAAATGCCCTGCCAAAATGTGGCTGCGAGACTTCTGACAGGGACTCTCAAGTATGCGCACATATCCTCAGTACTTTCCTCTCTGGGATGGCTGCGTTAGGTCACGAATTGATTTTAAATGATTCATTTTGGTTTTTAAATCCTTAAATGATCTGGCACCACCTTACTTATCGGATCTCCTACATGTATATAATCCTGGTAGGTAACTAGGGTCATCTGACTAGGGTCAGTTTATTCTTTTTGTACCAAGGTCTCGGTGTAAGCGAAGTGGGGATTGGGCTGTTATCGCCCCTAAACTCTGGAACAAGCTTCCACCCCACATCAGACACGCTCCAACTTTATCTGTTTTTAAAAGGGTCTGAGACTGCATCTTTGTTCTTTAGCATTTGAGCCTTTTTAATGTGAGGGGTTTGATTTATGTTTTAATTGTTATGTATGTGATGTGGGACTTGTATTGTATTGATTGTGTTCAGCATTTTGGGCAACGTTGTGTTGTAAAAAAAAAGTGCTATATTAATAAACTAACTGACTAACGAGACAGGTTCTGAAACAAACGTCTAGGTGTGAAAGCACCCTGAGTCCTGTTTTAAATCTGCTGCCATGCTGACACATTTGAGGCTCCGCCCTCTTTTGAAAAGAGCACAATCTCATTTAAATTTAAAGCGACAGTCACCAAAACGCCACAATTTGTATCAAAGCCTAAAAGGGGCAGTTTTGAAGAGTTATAAATCAATATTTATGAGGTATTTTTGAGCTGAAACTTCACATTAGTGGTGAGCTGTTATCGGAGTTAACGTGCTGCGTTAACGAGAGACTCTTATCGGGCGATTAAAAAAAATATCGCTGTTAATCTATTCTCAAAGTTGGGTTGGGAGCTGGATCTATTCTACGCAAGCTATGATGACTTTCACCTTGATATTTTAGCGCGGATGTACACCTGGCCGAATTGTAGGTGGCGAGAACGAGTCTTCAAACCTGTGTGTATTCCTACTGTGAAATGACCACATCAAACGTGACGTGCTAACATGGATGCAGTTCACTAGAGTGAATCTGATTCATGTTAGCTCCACATCTAACTATCAGGCACCTGTAGAGTTTATGCGTTCGAGTAAAACATATACAAATAAAATGGACCGGGTGCTTTTTAAACTGAATGACGGTGAATGAAAGTCAAACCGGTGAGCCGTCTGACAAAAAAGTGCCCTACTGAATCAAATCAGCAGGATGCCCTTCTGGATCTTTCACTTACTTCGAAGACATACTGACTACGCTTACATGGACATCTGTAACATTTCATTCATGCCCCCATGACAAACTGGGGTATTAGACTAAAATAAGGAGTAAGGACTGGTGAGAGTGTTATGTAATTTATTAGAGCGTGCCAAATTTAAAAAAAAAACTTCCGCATTTCGCGGTGTGTGTGTGTGTGTGTGCGGTCCTTTACAGACAGCCGTGTGTGTGGATCTTGTCGGAAAATATGGCGAAAAGTCCTACATGACGGTAATAGTTTGATTGCGGTGTTTACTTCAATAATGCCACTAATATCTGCATACTCCACATGTCTTAATTCCATTTCTGTTTAGTTCAGTTATGACTTTAGTCGGATTAAGGTCATCAAAAATCGCTGTTTGGAGCTTATGTAGGCCTACAGTTCAACATTCAACTGAATAAACAGTTAGTAAACACAAGTACGTCTTATTGAACATCATTTATTTTCATCACCAATTATCATAGTAGAAGAGTTTCTCAAGCAGTTTGTGATGCATTTTGGAAACAGGAGATGAGCCCCTAGTCTAATGCGCCACCTGGCTTGAGAAACCCGTTCTCAAAGACTTACTTTTAGTCATTATTAGGGTAGCACACATATTCTGAATGCCTTCGGCAGAATTCAAATGAGACATTTTAATCAAGATCAGTCTAGAATAATTCCAAGATTACAGTGAGATTAATCGAGATAAAAAAAATTATCTATGCCCACCTATACTTCACATACACACTCTAGACACATCAGATGCTTACTTTAAATCTTGTAAAAAATGGCATAATAGTGTTACCCAACATTTTGTTTTCTTCTGCATATAATCAAATTTTCCTAAGTGTGAAGAAGTCCTATGTATGATATTTCGGGGGGTGTTATTTTCCATCTGAGCTCAGCAGTAGTTGCCGCCTTGAGAGTGAGAAGCTGTCACTCAATATTATCTGAAGGCTTTGTCTGTCATACAGCACCGGTCGGTTCGCTCTCTTATCTCATCTCAGTGGCTTTCCTCGCTGTCATAACCGAGGCATCTGGGAATGCTGTAATGTGACTCTTTTATGCTGTCTAAGTGATGTATGCAAGCAGTTAATGACCCCTGGCTTATAGTGTTCAGTTGTGTGCAACAAAAAGGAAAATGTTCCCAATCAAGGCTTCAATGGATTACAAAATGAATTTCATTGCCTGATGCAGTCGGTTTTATATTGTAGGGAAATTTACAGCAATACGCCCTCATAAAATGTTCTGTGGCAATGTAAGAAATAAAAGTCAATTAGCAGTTTTTTGTATATTATTTCTGTTTTTTTGTATGCTTTTGAAGTGCATTATGAGACTTTGATCTTTCCTCCAACAACTTTTGATGCTGAAATGTTCAAAACCATTACTTTTATTGAATTCTTTAATAGTTTAAAGTGATTTATTGTCTGTGCTGGTGTTGTAAATTACAGTACAAAAACCTAGTATTAAACTGCCAGTACATGTTCTGTTATTTTACAGACTTATAGACAAACTACCAGTTTGTAAACATTCAGGATGCGTGCGTAGCAAGATTGCAAAAAAAAATGGGGGCGCTAGCATTTACAGCGACGGAATGACATCCGATGCGCTACAGAGTTTGTTGTTGTCTTAGAAAAAAGTTATATTGATTACATATTATATATATTATTTACATAATGCTTTCAGCGTATTATAACAGCTTGTCACCCACAGTGATAAGCACAGTTATTCGGCAAAATTAACGTTAAAGTGAGCGGCATTCGTCTGACAGGTCCATTTGCTATAGTACCCTCCCAATGGATATTGGATAAGACGAAATGGCCAAGCATTCAGTGGCTCGAAATGTACAATCTCATTGAAACTCCAAATGTTTTTACAAGAGACGTTAAAGGCCTACAAGTCTTTGGTTGCCTACTATTGTGTTCTGTGTGGTCATGTGCAAGAAATAATGATCCATGATTACCAGATTCAAAACATTGTAGTGCTAAAAACCGAAGTTCTGCCTAGCCAAAGACAAGGAAAGAAGACGGAGCTATACAAGGCCTGTGTAATCATCAACAAGCAAAACAACTGCATTCTGACAGCGAACTGCACCTGTACGGCAGGGTATGTGAACTTACACTTTTACATTTCATTCTAAGCATTCAGTGTCCGCAGTTTAATTAACAATTTTAAACTGTTTTTGCCGAAATCATTGCTGCAATCAAAAACGAGTAATGTGTATGATTCAGCATATCGTGAACTTACCTGATATGAAATGAGAGCTGCAGAGTCGAGCATTTTTAATTAGGTCCTCACTCCATTCAGCTCTCTTTTAGCCAAAGACGTCTGCGGTTGGCATTAAAAGCAGTGTGGTGTACGGTAAAATTTAAGTTTTCTATTTTTTGGACTTTAGAATTTGGCATCCTACTGCACAACACGACATGTTTGCTATTGCAACCGGCCTTTTTTTTGCAACCGGGGACCCGTGTGAGGTCATGTGTGACATAGGTTGGTAATTCCTCTATGGTTATATTATATGTATATTATTTCTTATGTATTATATTGTTTTAAACTACTACAATTTCAAAGTTTGCACAGTTAAATTTTCAACATCTGAGGTCGATAGATTAGGTCACATAATCACAAAATACAGTAACTGTTAATTAACAGATATCTTTTATAGTATACAAATGTAGTATTGTATACTACCTGACAAAAGTTTTGTTGCCTATTCAAGTTTTAGGAACAACAAATAATAACTTGACTTCTAGTTCATTATTTGGTATCAGAAGTGGCTTATATGAAAGGCAAAGGCCTCTAGATTATGCTTATTTTACATAAATAAAATATGATCATGCCTTGATTTTGAATTTTTGAATTAGGACAGTAAGGTCTGACTTTGCTTAGACAAAAGTCTTGTCACTTAACAGAAATAATGTACAGTATAGAATATAAAGTCATGCTGCAGTGGAAAACAGAATTAATATTGTGAATGACTCCCATGAGCTTGGAGGACTGCATTCATACATCTCTGCACTTAAATCACGTATCAATAAAGTAATCTGGAATGACAAAGAAAGCGTCCTTGCAGGACTCCCAGAGTTCATCAAGACTCTTTGGATTCATCTTTAATGCCTCCTACTTCATCTTACCCCAGACATGCTCAATAATGTTCATGTCTGGTGACTGGGCTGGCCAATCCTGGAGCACCTTGACCATCTTTGCTTTCAGTATCATTGATGCGGAGGCTGAAGTATGAGAAGTAGCGCTATCCTGCTGAAGAATTTCCCCTCTCCTGTGGTTTGTAATGTAATGGGCAGCACAAATGTCTTGATACCTCAGGCTGTTGATGTTGTCATTCACTCTGCAGATCTCTCGCACGCCCCCATACTGAATGTAACCCCCAATCCATGATTTGTCCTTCACCAAACTTGACTGATTTCTGTGACAATATTGGGTCCATGCAGGTTCCAATAGGTCTTCTGCAGTATTTGTGATGATTGGGATGCAGTTCAACAGATGATTCATTGGAAAAATCCACCTTCTGCCACTTTTCCATGATCAACTATGTCACGTTAATATTTGACGACAAGACTTTTGTCAGGTAGTGTATAGTAATATTCCAAATTGGCATGTTGAATAATTACTAAACAAATGGCAACGGTGTATGAAAAATTAACATAAATTAAATAAATATATAAAACTACTTATAAATCATTTACAAATTAGTTTTTATGGAATGATGATTAATCAAGAAAAATTCATTAATGATATGTTTGTTTGCGGTGAAATAATCACATTTACACTTAAAAAGCACCATCATATTACCATAAAACTTGTTTTAATGTATTAGTTTTATTACTTTATACATATGGCAATATATATATATATATATATATATATATATATATATATATATATATATATATATATATATATATATATATATATATATATATATTAATATATATACATTTGAAGTCTGAATTATTATTATAATATTTTATTTTATTTTTTAAATATTTCCCAAATGATGTTTAACAGAGCAAAGAGTCTTTCACAGTATGTCTGATAATATTTCTTCTTCTGGAGAAAGTCTTATTTGTTTTTTGTTTTTCGGCTAGAATAAAAGCAGTATTTAATAAAAAAAAAAAAACATTTTAAGGTCAAAATTATTAGCCCCTTTAAGCTATATTTTTTCCGATAATCTACAGAACAAACAATCGTTATACAGTAACTTGCCTAATTACCCTAACCTGCCTAGTTAACCTAATTAAGCCTTTAAATGTCACTTTAAGCTGTATAGAAGTGTCTTGAAAAATATCTAGTCAAATATTATTTACTGTCATCATGACAAAGATAAAATAAATCAGTTATTAAAAATGAGTTATTAAAACTATTATGTTTAGAAATGTGTTAAAAAAATCTTCTCTCCGTTAAACAGAAATTGGGGGGAAAAATAAACAGGGGGGCTAATAATTCTGACTCCCAGCAAAAAAAAAATCGCTGGTTCGAGTCGCGGCTGGGTCAGTTAGTATTTCTGTGTGGAGTTTGCATGTTTCCCCGTGTTGGCATGGGTGTCCTCCGGGTGCTCCGGTTTCCCCCACAGTTCAAAGACATGCGCTATAGGTCAATTGAGTTAACTAAATTGGCCATAATGTATGAGTGTGTGTGTGTGTGAATGAGAGAGTGTATGGGTGTTTAACAGTACTGGGTTGCAGCTGAAAGGGCATCCGCTGCGTAAAACATATGCTAGAATAGTTGGCGGTTCATTCCGCTGTGGCAACACCTGATAAATAAGAGACTAAGCTAAAGGAAAATTAATGAATAATATTGTATATTTAAACAATGAAACCGTATTAAAGTTGGCTGTAAAAGTGCACACAGATGCACCATACTATTAATCCTGCCCTTCTTCCCTATTTTTATATGAACCCCTCACATTTACTCTTGTTTGATGAATATCTCCTTTTGGGAATTGCTATTAATGTCATCAGGGCAAATTAATGCTGCTATACTTAACAAATAAACCCTTAAATCCCACATCTTGTTTTTGTTTTATTCTCTTAAATGTTTTAAAAGAAGACTATACAAGGTCACTGCTCATTGATTTGTCATTTCCTCACTAAGAGAAAAACATTTGGGTTTTTTATATATCTTTTTTTATTTGTAGGTTGCAGCTTTGAAAACATGTCTCTCTCTTCCTCTGTCAAACTGTGTGATGAAAAAACTCAGAGATGAAAAAATATTTTGTATAAAGTATGTTTTTTTTCTATGTGATTAAAGGCAAATGTACGGAGACTGCCTCTGGGACTGAATTCTTAATGAACGCATGCTGGACGATGTTTGATCTGTCAGCTGTGTTACAAATATACCAGTTTCAGAGGAAAAACTGGGCATTTAAATGACCGAGGCTCACAGATCAAATTTTACAGTCAGTTCAAGCACAACACACTCGTGCATAAGACTAATCAATATGTTTTCTTAAGTCAGCCAACAGTGGTGCGGCTCATTACTTCAAAAATAATTAAATATGAAATTAATAAATATATGAAAACACTGCTGACAATTTCCAGTTCACCAGTAACTTACTGTAAATCAATTAACGCAAAATTACTGTATTTACCTTTACAGCAGCATTTATCTTGCTATGCTTTGAAGTTGTCCTGTTTTGTCTGATTTGTGGGAATATACAGTTGACATATCAACAAAAATGACAGTATACACTCACTGGCCACTTTATTAGGTACACCTGTCAACTGCTCGCTAACACTAATTTCTAATCAGCCAGTCACATGGCAGCAACTCAATGCATTTAGGCATATAGACATGGTCAAGACGATCTGCTGCAGTTCAAATCGAGCATCAGAATGGGGAAGAAAGGGGATTTAAGTGAATTTGAACGTGGCATGGTTGCTGGTGCCAGACGGGCTGGTC
This sequence comes from Danio kyathit, assembly GCA_903798195.1. NCBI lineage: Eukaryota > Metazoa > Chordata > Actinopteri > Cypriniformes > Danionidae > Danio > Danio kyathit. Next base: position 77,938,663 of record LR812523.1, on the reverse strand, counting down.
TGAGTATTTCAGAAACTGCTGATCTACTGGGATTTTCACGCACAACCATCTCTAGGGTTTACAGAGAATGGTCTGAAAAAGAGAAAATATCCAGTGAGCGGCAGTTCTGTGGGCGCAAATGCCTTGTTGAAGCCAGAGGACAGAGGAGAATGGCCAGACTGGTTCGAGCTGCTAGAAAGGCAACAGTAACTTCAATAACCACTAGTTACAACTGAGGTCTGCAGAAGAGCATCTCTGAACACACAACACATCCAACCTTGAGGCGGATGGGCTACAGCAGCAGAGGCCACACCGGGTGCCACTTTTGTCAGCTAAGAACAGGAAACTGAGGCTACAATTAGCACAGGCTCATCAAAATTAGACAATAGAAGATTGTACTTGAAACGTTGCCTGGTCTGATGAGTCTCGATTTCTGCTGCGACATTCGGATGGTAGGGTCAGAATTTGGCATCAACAACATGAAAGCATGGATCCATTGTATCAACGGTTCAGGCTGGTGGTGGTGGTGTAATGGTGTGGGGACTATTTTCTTGGCAAACTTTGGGCCCATTAGCACTAATTGAGCATCGTGTCAACACCACAGCCTACCTGAGTATTGTTGCTGACCATGTCCATCCCTTTATGACCACAGTGTACCCATCTTCTGATGGCTACTTTCAGCAGGATGATGTACCATGTCATAAAGCGTAAAGATCAGACTGGTTTCTTGAACCTGACAATGAGTTCACTGTACTCAAATGGCCTCCACAGTGACCAGATCTCAATTCGTTTGTTTACATTAAATAACAGTGGTGTCACTTTAAAAATGCACAGATCTATTATAAAACATTCAATTGCTTTCCTAACTGTTTGTTCTCATTTAAGACAAAATTTTTTAATGTTTAAAAGAAAACCCACCAAGATCGACGTTTAGATGTTGTTGTTATTAATAGTATTATTTTTATTATTATTCATTCATTCATTTTCTTGTCGGCTTAGTCCCTTTATTAATCTGGGGTCGCCACAGCGGAATGAACCGCCAACTTATCCAGCACATTTTTTACGCAGCGGATGCCCTTCCAGCCGCAACCCATATCTGGGAAACATCCATACACACTCATCCACACTCATACACTACGGACAATTTAGCCTACCCAATTCACCTGTACCGCATGTCTTCGGACTGTGGGGGAAACCAGAGCACCCAGAGGAAACCCACGCAAACACAGGGAAAACATGCAAACTCCACACAGAAACGCCAACTGACCCAGCTGAGGTTCGAACCTGCGACCCAGCGACCTTCTTGCTGTGAGGCGACAGCACTACCTACTGTGCCACTGTGTTGCCCCGCCCTATTTTTATTATTATTATTAATATTATGTGTATATGTCCGTTCAAACACGCACCCAAAACCCAGAGTGTCCACTTTCACTCTACTTCAAATCGCATGTACAGAATTTATTTGGAAAACAGCGTCTATTTATCACTATGGAGCGCGTCAGCTGACAGTCACGCACCGCTACATAGACTGTTTTGAGGATTGTATATGAGGGGCAACAGCGCTTGTAATGGAAAGGAAGGGGATCCTGCTGTTTTTATATTTATTTCAAAGTGTTTTCATGCCTAACTAAAATTCACATTTAAGAGCAAGGGGTGTCCCCTGGTGGTTCGGCGGTATGGGTTGCGTATAGGGAAGATCGGTTCTTTAATGTTTATTGCCACCCTAGAAAATTGAAAAATACGGGGGGAATATGAGAAAATACCTCTACGGGATGATAGCGGGATAGAATTGTAAAATACGGGAGAATTCCAGGAAAAACTGGAGGGTTGACAGGTATGCTCATTACATGATCGTTGAAAGTCATAACTAGTCTTGTGAAAAGGGTCCATTGTTGTTGTTATTATTAGGCTATTTTGTAAACTGCAAGTAGCACAAATACCCCCCCCCCCCCTCCCCCCCAAAAAGAAAAGAAAGAAAGACAAAACAGATTGTGTGGATGTAAGTGAATGCAGGCTGAGAAGTGTGCATTAGTCCGCAGAAGAAGAGCTATGTTTCTGTCGACTCCTGCACCTGGGCCCTCTCAGAACAGAAGGAGAGGATAGAGGCGAGAGGTGAGGGAAATGCTGAAATAATTATTCTGAATCAACATCCTCTCCGTCCACGGGGAACGAATCTGCTGAAAATGATTCTTTTTAGTCAACACATGTGGTTCTGAACTGCCTTCCTCCACTTACCAGAAAGGGCTTTGTTTGTCATTTCCACGACAGACAGTCAGTCCTGAGGTAATAGTACACCAGTCCCTCTTCTCAACATTCGCTCTCCATCTCATTTATCTTTCCCCATACGGTACCTGCAATGGCACAGCAATATCAACATCCCTCTGCTTTTCACTCTTCCTACTGTAGGCATTGACTTTGAATACACAAAACTGCTCACATATGCCGAGAGAGAGAGTTTTCAGCACAGTTTTGTTCATTACAAGGTTATTATAGTTAACGAAAATATGAAAATTAGAATTAAAAAAAACATTTTTGTTAACTGAAATAAAATTAGGCGACGCAGTGGCACAGTAGGCAGTGCTGTCGCCTCACAGCAAGAAGGTCGCTGGTTTGAGTTGGCGTTTCTGTGTGGAGTTTGCATGTTCTCCCTGCATTCGAGTGGGTTTTGTGTGTGCTCCGGTTTCCCCCACAGTCCAAAGACATGCGGTATAGTTGAATTGGGTTCATTCATTTTCTTTTCGGCTTAGTCCCTTTATTCATCAGGGCTTACCACAGCGGAATGAACCGCCAACTTATCCAGCGTATGCTTTACACAGCGGATGCCCTTCCAGCTGCAACCCATCACTGTGAAACACCCATACTCTCTCATTCACACACATACAATACGGACAATTTAGCTTACCCAGTTCACCTATAGCGCATGTCTTTGGACTGTAGGGGAAATCGGAGCACCCTGAGGATACCCACGCGAACACTGGGAGAACATGCAAACTCAACACAGAAAGCCAACTGGCCTAGCCGAGACTAGAACCAGCGACCTTCTTGCTGTGCGATGACAGTGCTCCCTGCATTCGAGTGGGTTTTGTGTGTGCTCCGGTTTCCCCCACAGTCCAAAGACATGCGCTATAGTTGAATTGGGTAGGCTAAATTGTCCGTAGTGTATGAGTGTTAATAAGTGTGTATGGATGTTTCCCAGAGATGGGTTGCAGCTGGAAGGGCATCCGCTGCGTAAAACATATGCTGGATAAGTTGGCAGTTCATTCCGCTGTGGCGACCCCAGATTAATAAAGGGACTAAGCCGAAAAGAAAGTGAATGAATGAATGAATGAATGAATGAATGAATGAATGACATAAAATAAAAACGAGTCTTTAAACTAGAACTAACTGAAACTGTATTGTGTATACAAAACTAACTGAAACGGACTAAAATTATAGCAAAAAATGTCCTTCGTTTTCATTCATTCATTCATTTTCTTTTCGGCTTAGTCCCTTTATTCATCAGGGCTTACCACAGCGGAATGAACCGCCAACTTATCCAGCGTATGCTTTACACAGCGGATGCCCTTCCAGCTGCAACCCATCACTGTGAAACACCCATACTCTCTCATTCACACACATACACTACGGACAATTTAGCTTACCCAGTTCACCTATAGCGCATGTCTTTGGACTGTGGGGGAAACCGGAGCACCCTGAGGAAACCCACGCGAACACTGGGAGAACATGCAAACTCAACACAGAAATGCCAACTGGCCTAGCGGAGACTAGAACCAGCGACCTTCTTGCTGTGCGATGACAGTGCTCCCTGCATTCGAATGGGTTTTGTGTGTGCTCCGGTTTCCCCCACAGTCCAAAGACATGCGGTATAGTTGAATTGGGTAGGCTAAATTGTCCGTAGTGTATGAGTGTTAATGAGTGTGTATGGATGTTTCCCAGAGATGGGTTGCAGCTGGAAGGGCATCCGCTGCGTAAAACATATGCTGGATAAGTTGGCAGTTCATTCCGCTGTGGCGACCCCAGATTAATAAAGGGACTAAGCCGAAAAGAAAGTGCAAACTCCACACAGAAATGCCAACTGCCCTAGCCGAGACTTGAACCAGCGACCTTCTTGCTGTGCAATGACAGTTCTCCCTGAGAAAACCCACGCGAACACTGGGAGAACATGCAAACTCCACACAGAAATGCCAACTGCCCTAGCCGAGACTCGAACCAGCGACCTTCTTGCTGTGCGATAACAGTGCTACTCACTGCACCACTGTGCCGCCATCCTTCGTTTTTGTCATTGTAATGTTATTTAATACAGACTGCAAGCCTTTTAGAAGTAAATCTACTTACTTGCCGCTGCCAGGTGTTTGACTCGTACGGCACCTCAGAGTCTGCAATTCTGATGCCATTGGCCAGATCAAGTCCTCCTCCAGTCATCCTCGCTGTTGCTTGCTCCCGCAACAAAAAAAATGTCTGGACATGACAGCAGCACGGGGACAACTCTAAATACGACCCGAGCAGACGCATTATATATGTTAACTTAACACATTTGTGCCCAATAATGGGTTTTATTTCTGGATTAGTGATTGCGATCGCGAACGAATCATTCTTCTAAGTGAACCGGTAGAACTAATTCACCAAATCGAACTGAATCATTTGAAAGGTTTCGCGTCTCCAGTAACGTTAAGCACTTATCCACAAACAACTTACTTTTTACATGCCTGTTACCCCCTCTGACTCGAAATAAACCAATATATACTGAGTTATTCAGTTATTAGAACTGTACACTGAGATCAGATTTGAGAAGCGGCGAACCCATAATACAGCTCATGCATGATTCAGTGAACTGAACACAAACAGTACATGACTGTGACTGAACTAAACTTAAACAACTGCAGCGCAGGTAAACCGAGGGTTTAAACGAGAGGGTCTGGTGAAACGTAAGTGTCTTACATAACAGAAAGTCGTACTTAAATTTAAATAAGTGAATCATGCTTCGATTGGGTTGCAAAACGTAATTGTAAGAAACTTTTCAGATCATGGTGATGTTTTAACTGACTGAAATTATGATTGCTGACTACATAATTTTGATATGTTGGGTCCAAACTTGGGAAGATTGACACAAAAGATCTTGTTTGCGTTAAATATCCAAACTTCCCATCACTACGTGAAGTTTAATATTAAACAAATTTCGAAAGGAGCATGTGCACATGATTGACCCAGCTGGCCCACATTAGCTAATCACGATCCTCCAACCAAAGGATCATAAGTCACTATAAATATATATACTCATTTCCTTTCTACAACTATCTTCATCTGGAAGAAACCCCCCTCCTCCCCTTCTTCCTCCTTTATCCAAAATGGGCGGCACATTGGCCCAGTGACTAAAAACTGTTGCCTCACAGCAAGACTATCAATGGCCATCTGGCATTTCTATGTGGAGTTTGCATGTTCTCCCCGTGTCCACGTGGGTTTCCCCCAGGTTCCCCGGTTTCCTCCCAACATCCAAATATGCTCTATATCATAGACAAAATAAGCCTAAATGTTTTTCCAAATGTCTTACTCTCAGGAAGTTCACCTTAGGCTCAGAAGCAGGGGAGTTTTGAGATCGACCTGAGCTCAATCTCCCCTCGCCCTGCGAAAGGGCTCTCTCCCGGGACAGCATGCCAAACAAGCTGTGTTTAAATCATGAGCTAAGTGTGAATTCTTGAATGTGTATTTAACCTCAGAAGCAGCCTTGCACACTTATTTTACCTAAGGCTGTTGGTTTGTGGGCTGTTGTATTTGAATTTGAGGATGGGTAGATGGTAGTGTTCTTGTGTCAAAAAAAAAGTAGCCTATCTTTGGTTGAGTTTTTATTATACAATATTTATTCTGATGATTTTGAATCTTGCACATAACAAATATCCTAATTTACAAAACAAAAAAATCCAACAGCAAACAAAACTAAAACTAATTCTGAAACTAAACTAAAACTAAACCATTTCTAAATATAAAAACGAATAAAAACTAGCAAATCTCAGTCTAAAAACTATTTAAAACTAAATGAATTTGAAAACGGGGCAACCCAGTGGCGCAGTAGGTAGTGCTGTTGCCTCACAGCAAGAACGTCGCTGGGTTGCAGGTTCGAACCTCGGCTGGGCTGGTTCAGTTGGCGTTTCTGTGTGGAGTTTGCATGTTCTCCCTGGGTTCGCGTGGGTTTCCTCCGGGTGCTCCGGTTTCCCCCACAGTCCAAAGACATGCAGTACAGGTGAATTGGGTAAGCTAAATTGTCCATAGTGTATGGGTGTGAATGTGTGTGTGGAAGTTCCCAGAGATGGGTTGCGGCTGGAAGGGCATCCGCTGCGTAAAATCGTGCTGGATAAGTTGGCGGTTCATTCCGCTGTGGCGACCCCGCAAGGGACAAAGCCGACAAGAAAATGAATGAATGAATGAATTTGAAAACAAAAAGTCAAAATGAAAAAAAAAAACACTAAAACTGATGAAAAATCCAAAATTTTTATAATCTTGGTGTATTAAGTGTAATTATTTTTAAAAATGACCAATGAAACCTACAATAATCATATTTCCATTAACTAGCAATTCATTTTACGGCTCTTTTTGTCCAGATACGTCTCAAAATGTCCATATGAAACAGGAAAGGCTCTTAAGTCAGTTGTCTGTCATCTGTCATCATGCTTTTCAGCCTGTCAAAGTTGAAGAGGTGCTTTTATGCTCTTCTTACAATTTCAAAAAGCACGGCTTTTCCACCAAACCTTTGAAGATATGAGGGCTTTTCTGCTGCAATCCAACTTGAGTGAAAAGGTTCTCTGTTATCTGTGGCTACTTTATGAAGAAATGTACAAAGCAATGGGGAGAAATGTTGGAAGTTCAACAATATCTTGTGTTTCAATTATTCAAGAAATAGCAATCAAAACTTTTGAATTGATAGAGAGAGAGAGAGAGAGAGAGAGAGAGAGGGGCAGTTGCTAAGGCATTGCTAGGTAGTTGCTAGGGTGTTTTGCATGGTTGCAAATGCGTTGCTAGGCAGTTGCTAAGATGTTCTGATTGGCTGCTAGGTGGTTGCTGAGGTGTTGCCAAGATGTTCTAGGTCGTTGCTAAGGTGTTGCTAGGTTTTGAATGTTTGCTAGGCCGTGGCTAGGATCTTCTAAGTGGTTGATAAGGTGTTGCTGGGCAGTTGCTATGGTGTTCTGAATGGTTGCTAAGGCATTGCTAGGCAGTTGCTAAGGTGTTCTGAGTGGTTGCTTACAGTTGTTAAGGCGTTGCTAGGGTGTTCTGAATGGTTACTAAGGCGTTGTTAGGTGGTTGCTATGGTGTTCTAAGTCATTTTTAAGGCGTTGCTAGACCATTGCTAATGTGTTCTGATTGGTTGCTAGGGTGTTCTAGGGGGTTAATAAGGTGTTGCTAGGCGGTTGCTAAGGTGTTTTGAGTGGTTGCTAGGCAGGTGCTAACATAAATTTCCATGTTTCTAGCATAAATTAGCATGTCGTTAGCATTGAGTATGAATTAGCATGTCACTAGCATGTTGCTAGTATAAACTAGCATGCCGTTAGTATGAATTAGCATGTTTGCAAGTATGATTAGTATGTTTGTTAAAATGTTTCCAGTATGGATTAGTATATTGTTAGTGTGAATTAGCATGTTGCTAGTATGATTAGTATGTTTCTGGTATGGATCAGTATATTGTTAGTATGAATTGATATGTTATTAGTATGTTCAATGTAAAGTCAATGGCAGTTTGTTTGTTTTTTTTTTAAACAATGGAAGTCTATGGGACAGTTGCTAGGGTGGCGTAAGTGGTTGCTAGGGTGTGGCTACTAGTAAGTTAAAAAGTCATCAGTGATTGGCAGATTGGCAGTCTGAGTTAAATGAGCCAACCTTAAGTCTGACAGTCTGGTGGAAAGTTATGATTAATTAGTACATCATTATTCATGTACTGTTATTGTCCCATTGATGAATATGAAAGTCGAGCATATACTAAAAACCTGTGCATAAGATTAAATACATACAATTAATTACATACTCTTATGTTTAGTGGTGGAGATACAGACACCAAATGCCATCCACCATGGGTCACTCATGTTGTGGCATTCAAAGACACACTGTGCTGCTGGTTGTATTGCATGCTTGATGACGAGAGCTAAAGTAAGACACATACTTTTTTCCACTCAGCTGCTAGGTAAATGATGACTGTGAGAGGCTTGTTGGGCTGGTGTAGGCTTGGGTAACAGGGTGAAGTGACAGAGGGCCGGAGGCTGTGCAGTCAAACATGACAGATGGCCTCTCTGGAGTCCCCATGCTGCACCAGAGGACACAATCTTACCATCCATCCTTTTCACTCACTCACTCCTCATTCATACTCCTTACCACCCCTGCCAGTCTAGAGCCCACAGGTTACCTAACCCTTGTGTGGTGCTCATATTTATGTAAGTCAGCCACTGTTTGTAGGTCTGGAGGACCTGCTCCATTTTGAGATTTTTAGTTCAACAAAATAAAATTTAAAAGTGTATGTTAAAATACTCAACAGATGCATATTTAACATAAATATTGGCTTAATTGAGCCACTTTAAGGGAGACCTATTATGCGAAAATCACTTTTATAAGGGGTTAAAAACAGTTGTGTGGCAACGTTGTGTGAATACAGCCAGCCACTGGTGATAACAATTAATTAGTTCTATTTTTTTTAATCAGGCTTCATAAAAACAGTCTGCAAAAACACTTTGATTGACATTTTCCCTTTGTACGTGCCTTCAGAGGGGGAGAGCCCCACCCATTAGAGACAATCTCTCCCTTATTAGTGTAGACAGCACTGAGGCCCCGTTTACACTAAGGCCGTACTCACACTATGTACAGTTGCGTTGAACCGGGCCAAAGCACGCTTGTCCCCCCTCCCGTCTCCCCCGGCGGCCCGCACTCACATTACATTCGGGCCTGGGCACGCTTACGTCATCGATGACGCGCTGTTCAGTTTAGGAAGAGAAGCGCTCTCGCTCAGCACAGTGGAGATTTCTTTAGGTATATCGTTTAAGTCGTTTGATATGCGGTGACACGCAGTCAAATATTTCGCTGAACAGATCAGCCACTTTTGACGCTCATAAAGTCCTCGTGCTGCAGGAATTAGGACGTTTGCTGAAGGTGCAGCTGTGGTGCAGTGAGGGGTTTGTGTCTTTAATAAACTATGACAGTTTGCGTTCATTGAACAGTACGAATCATTAATTAATCAATATCAAACTGTCCCTTAAAAGTCACGTCTCGCTTTCAGTTTCGGGCTCAAGTGAACTGCGCTCAGGCCCACCTCTTTCAACCGGGCCAGGGCCAGCACTCAAACGATCCGGGAAACGGGTCTGGGCATGGTTCGGATAGCATAGTGTGAGTACGCTCTAATATGTTTTAGTTTTAAAATGCATAAGTTTTTACTGCGGTTACGCCTTCCATCCACACTATGCCACACGCCGGAGTTTTCGAGCGCCAAAAACGGAGTATTTTGAAAAGACCGTTTTCATTTTAAAGTGCTGCTGCTCCGTGTTAGTGTGAATGGGGGAAAGCAGAGACATCTGAAAATGGAGGCGTGGCTGAAGACATTCGCATGTCTGATTGGGGCTTTTCCCTCAATATTAAGTAGCCTACACACAGTTCAGTCCTGCATCCTCTCCTTGTAATTTCAGACTTCGCAAGTTTGATATGGAAAACAAACTCCAGAGGACACGTCGGGTAAATCTTCAGAGGGAACAGTGTACTGTACAACCTCATACACATCACCCTGGCTACGTTGTTTCATCTTAACAATAAAATGAAAACATGTTATGAGGAACTGCCTCTTTTCATTTTGATATTAGCAACTTAACAGACAGCAGAAATGTTGAGGCGTCGTGTAGCTGCATATTTATATGACTGTCATCCTCACTGTATGCATATTTATAACAAAACTGAGCCTAAAACAGAACTGCCTCCTTTCATTTTCATTGAAAATACGAAACACACCCTCTCTTTTGCTGAATATCAGTTTAATAATCAATAATGGCCATTATAAAAGTATAACCTACAATAAGTTTATACATTAGAGGAAAAAGAGGCAAGGAATAAGTCAAATGTGCAGAATCAGTGTACGTGGTTACATTAATTAATATATTATTAACTTATCTTTGCGCTCAGCCAAAACACGTTACCTGAAAACAAGTAATAGATTCAAAAGACCAAAGTCGGGGAATATGTCGTTAGATATAGACAACAAGATAAATTAAATATCACGTTTAATAAATATAGTGAGATTAGATCCAACGGTAGATCCTTGATAAACCGCCTGACGTGCACAGCTCTCATCGCTGCAATGCATGCCAGAGTGTGTGTGTTTGGTCACGTGATGTGCGTTTTCAGCAATGTAGTGTGGACGGAGAGTTGTTCAGAAACGCTAGGAGAAACGCCAGTGTGGACGCGGATCGTTTTCATTCTTAAACGCAGTTTTAAGTGTGGCTTATTTATAATTTCGAGAGGATCACGTGCTTAGGATCAACACGGCTGGCACCTTATCAGCTCCGTAATCTGCCCTGTTAGATGATTACAGACACTATAAATAACCAGAGATTTCACTCCAGTTATCTTCCAGTCTTATCTTCGTCTCGAAATTCCCCCCTCCTTCCACCCCTACTTCCACCCTTTCCTATAGGGCGACACAGCGGCCCAGTGACTAGCACTGTTGCCTTAAAGCAAGAACGCCACCAGTTCAACCTCCCATTGAGCCGGTTGGCGGTTCTGAGTTTTCATGTTCTCCCAGTGTTCGCGTGGGTTTCCCCAGGGTTCCCCGGTTTCCTCCCACCGTCCAAAAACATACACCATAGCCAATCGACTAAACCAAACTATTGCCTAAGACAACTTTAGTTTACACTATTCACACGGCGATAAGCGGGGGAGTTCTCGAGACCTTCCTGAGCTCGAACTCCCCTCTCGCCCTTCTAACGGGAGGGAGCCCCGGGCTCGAGGAAATACGAGCTCAGGGCTCTCTCCCGGGACAGCATGCCAATTACGCTTTATTGATCATCAGCTTAGTGTGAACTCTTGAAAACTAAAACGTATTATTGTAAACAGGGTCTGAGTGAGACACATCCGTCTGCCATTAGACTTTTGAATCTGCCTTAATGGTGACGCATGTGAAGCTCCACCCTCTTTTTAAATGTAGGCGGGAGCACAATCTTATTTGAATTTAAAGCCACAGTCACCAAAACAGCACAATTTGGGTCAAAGCCTAAAATGGTCAGTTTCAAAGAGTCATAAAAAACATTTGTGTGGTATTTTGAGCTGAAACTTCCCACTCACACACACTCTAGGGGCATCAGAGACTTATTTTATGGTTTGTAAAAAGGGGCATAATAGGTCCCCTTTAAATCATCATATGAGCCGTAATCATTAATAAATAAATGATTATTGATTCTGACATACAATCACTTTTAGGAATGAGACCCCTGTACTGGTGTGGGCTCTGGAGTGGAGTCAAGGGCTGAAGCGGGCTAACAGGCAGATTAACAGTGTATACCTCAAACACACGGATGGAATTTTTTAAATTCAAATTCAATTTTGTCACATACAGAGTCAAACAAAGTATGATATGCAGTAAAAAAAAATAAATAAATAACAACAATAAGAATCTAACTGGGGTGACACAGTGGCTCAGTGGTTAACACTGTTGCCTCACAGCAAGAAGGTTGCTGGTTCGAGTCTTGGCTGGGCCAGTTTGCATTTCTGTATGGAGTTTGCATGTTCTCCTCGTGTTGGTTTCCTCTGGGTGCTCACAGTCCAAACACATGCGCTATAGGGGAATTGGACTAACTAAATTGGCCATAGTGTATGGGCGTGTGTGTGAATGTGAGAGTGTATGGGTGTTTCACAGTACTGGGTTTCAGCTCATTTTCAAGTTTATTTTTCTTCAGGTTAGTTCCTTATTTATCAGGGGTTGCCACGGCAGAATGAACCGCCAACTATTCCAACATATGTTTTACGCAGTGGATGCCTATCCAGCTGCAACCCAGTACTGGGAAACACCCATACACTCCCTCATTTACACACACACTCATACACTACGGCCAATTTAATTTATCCAAGTCACCTATAGCGCATGTGTTGGGCCTGTGGGGGAAACCGGAGCTCCTGGAGGAAACCCACGCCAACTCCACACAGAAACGCCAACTGGCCCTGCTGAGCCTCGAGCCAGCGACCTTCTTGCTGTGAGGCGACCCTTGTACAAACATGTATACATATTTATACTTGTATACATGCCTTGTAGGTGATGAATTAACATGTTCACTAATAGTGCATCCCCTGAGTATTCTATGCACATAAGCCAGATTCAAACTCATTGACTTGGGTTTTCAGATCATTCACAGCTTTCATTGGCAGAATACGCCAGTACGTGCCCAGTTATGTCTGTCAAAAATTAAAGTTTTAAACTGCATGTAAACGCAATAAGTCTTCAGTTGCTGTTACACTGCATCACTGCTTACACATCCCAAACAGCTCCAACATGCCAGCTGCAGGACGTCCTGCATTTCAACTCAAGCATACAATAGGAGATGTGCATGCATGACTAGAAAACAGCAGCCCAGGGGCTTTACCAACATGGCCATCCTGTGCACTGACATGCTTAAAGGAACACTTCCCCCCTTTTTTTTGGAAATAAGCTCATTTTACATCTCCTCTAAAGTTAGACGGTTGATTTATAGCATTTTTTTTAAACCATTCAGCTGATTTATGAGACTGACAGGAGCATTTTTAGCTTAGCTTAGCATAAATCATTGAATCAGATTAGACCATTAGCATCTCACTCAAAAAAAAACGTTAAAATGTTTAGATATATTTCTTATTTAAAGCTTCACTCTTCTGTAGTTACATTATATACTGAGACTGATGGAAAATAAAAAGTTGCTGTTTTGTAGGTTGATATGATTAGGGACTATACTCTCATTCTGGTGTAATAATCAAGAAACCTTGCCATATCGACCTAGAAAATAGCATTTTTTTTTATCTTAGTACACAATGTAACTACAGAAGATTACTCTGTATGTTAGAGAAAAATATTAAATAAAACATTTAATAATGAGGAAAAATCTAAAGAAAAAAAAATACATAATATTTTGTTGAAATTCTGTAGTTTGTATTTTTTTTTTCAATATTTTGCATGAATTTAAACTTATTCTCTTTCTATTTCTAAAGATGTTCTGTGACTAAAATAATATTTTAATAAATGTTTCTGTTTAATAAATCTGTTTTGTTCATATCTTATAATAGGACAAATATTGAAACTCTTGTTTGAAATTTTTGAGCAAGATGCTAATGATCTAATCCGATTTAATGATTTATGCTAAGCTAAGCTAAAAGTACTACCGTTAGAACTGGAAATCGACTGAATGGACTTAATGTTGTAGTTTGTAATTTAATATATTTTTTAGCAATATTTTGAATAAATTTAAATGTATTATTGACTATTTCTAAAGATGTTGGTGACTAAAATATTATTTTAATAAATGTTTCTGCTTAATAAACCTGTTTTGCTCAAATGTAGCTTGAAATAGGACAAATATCAAAAATCTTGTTTAGAATTTTTGGGCAAGAAGCTAATGGTCTAATGCGATTCAATGATTTATGCTAAGCTAAGCCAAGCTAAAAGTCAGAACTAGAAAAGCCTTTTGAAAATGGATTTTAAAATAGATTTAGTTTTGTAGTTTGTAATTATATTTTTTCTTTTTTTGGAATATTTTGCATGAATTTAAACATATTATCTTCCTATTTCTAAAGATGTTCGGTGACTAAAATATTATTTTAATAAATGTTTCTGTTTATTATTTTTTTATATTATAATTCACAGTTTTGTTCAAATGTAGCTTTAAATAGGACAAATATCAAAACTCTTGTTTGGAATTTTTGAGCAAGATGCTAATGGTCTAATCTGATTCAATGATTTATGCTAAGCTAAACTAAAAGTGCTTCTGTCAGAACTGGAAATCGACTGATCAGATTTAATTTAGTAGTTTTGTAGTTTATATATACATACATACAGTTGAAGTCAGAATTATTAGCCCCTGTTTATTTTTTCCCCAATTTCTGTTTAACAGAGAGAAGATCATTTCAACACATTTCTAATCATAATAGTTTTAATAACTTTAATAACTTTAATAGTTTAAATAACTTTAATAACATAATAGTTTTAATAAAACTAATAGTTTTAATCTCTAATAACTGATGTATTTTATCTTTGCTATGATGACAGTAAATAATATTTACTAGATATTTTTCAAGACACTTCTATACAGCTTAAAGTGACATTTAAAGGCTTAACTAGGTTAATTAGGTTAACTAGGCAGGTTAGGGTAATTTATTGTATAATAATGGTTTGTTCTGTAGACTATCGAAAAAAAATAGCTTAAAAAGGCTAATAATATTGACCTAAAAACGGTGTTTAAAAAATTTAAAACTGCTTTTATTCCAGCTGAAATAAAACAAATAAGACTTTCTCCAGAAGAAAAAATATTATCATACATACTGTTAAAATTTTCTTGCTCTGTAAAATAAAACATAATTTGGGAAATATTTAAAAAAAAAAAGAAGAAAAAAAATTAAAAGTCGGCTAACAATTCTGTATATATATATATATATATATATATATATATATATATATATATATATATATATATATATATATATATATATATATATATATATATATATATGTGTATGTATATAATATTTTTTAATGTGATTTTAAACATTCTCTTTCTATTTCAAAAGATGTTTGATGACTATAATAATATTTTAATAACTGTTTCTGTTTAATAAATTGTTTTCTTTCAAATCTTTAAATAAGAATAATATTGAAACTCTTGTTTGAAACTTTTGAGCAAGATGCTAATGGTCTAATCTGATTCAATAATTTATGCTAAGCTAAGCTAAGCTAAAAGTACTACCGCCAGAACTAGAAATCAACTGAATGGATTTAATTTAGTAGTTTTGTAGTTTGTATTGTTTTTTCAATATTTCACATGAATTTAAAGATTCTCTTTTTATTTCTAAAGATATTCAGTGACTAGAATATTATTTTAATAAATGTTTCTGCTTAATAAATCTGTTTTGTTCAAATCTTTAAATAGGACAAATATTAAAACTCTTGTTTGAAATGTTTGATTAAGATGCTAATGGTCTAATCTGATTCAATTATGTATGCTAAGTTAAGCTAATTCAAGCTTAAAGTGTGACAGCCAGAACTGGAAGTTGACTAAATGGATTTAATTGAGTTATTTTGTAGTTTGTAATTTTTATTTTTTATTTTTGCAATATTTTTGCATAAATTTAAATGCATTATCTTTCTATTTCTAAAGATGTTCGGTGACTAAAATATTATTTTAATAACGGTTTCTGTTTAATAAATCTGGTTTGTTCAAAGGCAGCTTTAAACAAGAAAAATATCGAAACTCTTGTTTGAAATTATTGAGCAAGATGCTAATGGTCTAATCC
Organism: Danio kyathit; assembly: GCA_903798195.1. Lineage (NCBI taxonomy): Eukaryota > Metazoa > Chordata > Actinopteri > Cypriniformes > Danionidae > Danio > Danio kyathit. The sequence goes on along the minus strand of LR812523.1, from coordinate 77,923,204 downwards.
GATTCAATGATTTATGCTAAGCTAAGCTAAGCCAAGCCAAAAAAAGTGCTACCGCCAGAACTGGAAATCAACTAAATGGATTTAATTTTGTAGTTTAGTAGTTTGTAATTTATTTTATTTTTAAATTTTTTTTGCAATATTTTGCTAATGGATTCAATGATTTATGCTATGCTAAGCTAAGCTAAAAGTCCTACCGCCAGAACTAGAAATCGACTGAATGGATTTAATTTTATAGTTTGCAACTTTGAAATATTTTTTTTGCAATATTTTGCATGAATTTAAACATAATATCTTTCAATTTCTAAAGATGTTCGGTGACTAACGTGACAAATGTAGCTTTAAATGGGAAAATTATTGAAACTCTATGCTAATGGTCTAATCCGATTCAATTATTTATGCTAAGCTAAGCTAAAAGTGCTACCGCCAGACCTGCAAATAAACTGAATGAATTTTAAAATGGTAAAATAACTCTAGGGGAGTTATAAAATGAGCCTTTTCCACCAAGAAAAACGTAGTGTTTCTTAAAAAAAAAAAAAAGACTTTGATTATGTCTTCCATAGAGGTCGAATCGACTGGAAAGAATCAGAAAGGAAAAGGAAAGACAGGTTTTGTTATTATATTCTCCCCCTCTGTCTCTGTCACCGTCTGTGTCTGTCTCTTATTGATTATCCCAGAAAAAGGGAGAGGTCAATGGCTACACATTTGACTTTTCCCCCCACCTTCTTGTCCCTTGTCCTCATTTGTCTTTGTCTCACTGCTCTCCCTCCTTTTCCTGATCTTCCATCCAACCATCCATTCATTCAACCCCTCTGTTTTGACTCTGTCCTTCATTTGACTCTTATAAATCAATCAGTCAATCCTGTTTTCCTTTTTATGCCACAGCCGTACAGTAAGTGTGGCCGTATTGCCTGTAGCCATGTGCAATGATGAAAAAACTGAAGCATCATAGAGGAAAAGAGAAGAGAGCAGCATTTACCCACCTTGAAAATCTTATTAAGAGAGGAGATTGAATTATAATGTATTATTTCATTTGATTAGTGCATTTCATAGCAGCCAATTAAGCATGGCGAGACAGCATTAGCAAGGACAAGTCTTCGATTGGATACATGTATACTGTGTGATCACTGCTTTCTAATGGGGTCAGCAGTATTTTTGGATGTTAAAAGAATTGCTGCATAAACGCTGGCTTTAGATGAGAAGGAACAAAGTGATTAATAAAAACTGTATTTGCATTCTGGAAAAGGACAAAGCAGTATAGGAAAAGAGACCAAAGAATAAAGTTTTAGGCACAATTAAATAAAATTCAAATAAAATTAAATAAAAATTAAATTAAAATGTTATTAAATTTAAATTTAAATTTTATTAAAATAAATTATATTCAAATAAAACAAAAAAAATTATTAAAATTAAATGTTATTAAACTATATTAAAATAAATTTAATTAAAATTACATAAAAAAATTTAATTAAACTAAATTAAAATAAAATAAAATTCAAATTTAATTAAATTATATTAATATATATATATTTTTTAAATAAATTAAACTAAAATGTAATTAAATAAAATGAAATAAAATGAAATTAAAATTAAAATGTAACTAAATTATATTAAAATTAAATAAATAAATAAATAAATAAATAAATATGGCTCTTTCGAATTTGGTTTTGTCTGATTTTGTATGTTTTCACAAATCTAAAACACAGAATAAATAATAATAAATATAATAATATAATAATTATAAATAAATTGTTAAAATTATTGTAAATTAATGATGCTTTTTTGTAAAAATGCTTTGAGCTTTTGTCTTGTTTCTAGTCCAAATATCAAAAAATAATTATTAAATCAAGACGCATTTTCTAGACAAGTAAAAAAAAAAATACTGTTTTGTTTTGAGAAAAAAAATTAAAAATTAAAATAATTAAGTGAGCATTTTTGGGTATTAACCCTAAAATTATATATTTATATATATATAATTTCTTTATTTTTTTATTCCCTAAAACAAGATTCTTTTTCTTACCACACTAGCAGATTATTTTCTTGTTTTAAGGAAAAAACTTACTTAATTTTGACTTCTTTTTTTTTCTGAAAACAAAACTTGATTTAAGCATTTGTAGATATTTGTACTAGAAACTTAGTAAGAAAAGCATTTTAATCATTCAAAGCGTTGGCATGGGTCAGTATGACATTTCTTCCGACCCCCCAAAAAATCCTCATATTGTCTGCATTACAAACATGAATCTTGGCCAGACAGTTCATAATTAATAATTAATCTCAGCTCTAAAACTTGCTCAAAGCATCAAAACAGAGCAACAATTCTCGCTGAGAAGCATTCTCACACCAACTCAGAAGGCAGAGGCTAACAACAACAAAACTTTTATCTTTAAAGTTTGAACGACTTCTCGCAAAGATCAATATGTCATCACAGAACATGAACAACACTGTTTCACTTTATTGACTTTACTCAAGCAAACAAAACAAGAAAGACATCTTGTTATTTTTTTCATATCTTTGTATATCGGAAATGACTTTTTAAAGAATAAAAGTTTAAAATATTAAATATTAAAGTCTGTTTTTATTTTCTTTTTTTAAATATAAATATTTCCAGGGGGTGGCATGGTGGTTAGCACTGTTGCCTCACAGCAAGAAGGTCGCTGGTTCGAGTCCTGGCTGGGCCAGTTGGCCTTTCTGTGTGGAGTTTGCATGTTCTCCCCGTGTTGGCGTGGGTTTCCTCCAGGTGCTCCGGTTTCCCCCACAGTCCAAAGACATGCGCTATAGGTGAATTGAATTAACTTAATTGGCCGTAGTGCAGGGGTGTCCAAACTCAGTCCTGGAGGGTCGGTGTCCTGCATAGTTTAGCTCCGACTTCCTTCAACAGACCTCCCTGGAAGTTTATTTTATACCTAGAAAAAGCTTGATTAGCTGATTCAGGTGTGTTGAAATAGGTTTGGAACTAAAATCTGTAGGACACCGGCCCTCCAGGACGGAGTTTGGACACCCCTGCCGTAGTGTATGTGTGCGAATGAGTGTGTATGGATGTTTCCCAGTACTGGGTTGAAGCTGGAAGGACATCCGCTGTGTAAAACATATGCTGGATAAGTTGGCGGTTCATTCCGCTGTGGCGACCCCTGATGAATAAAGAGACTAAACTGAAGGAATATGAATGAATGTATGAGCGTGTGTGTGAATGCGAGAGTGTATGATTGTTTTCCAGTACTGGGTTGCGGCTGGAAGGGAATCCGCTGCGTAAAACATATGCCGGAATAGTTGGCGGTTTATTTCACTGTGGCGACCCCTGATAAATAAGGGACTAAGCTGAAGCAAAATGAATTAATGAATGTCAAAAAAAAAAAAAAAGTCCCTAAAACAAGCAAAATTATGCCAATGGAGTTAGCAAAACAGTCTTCTGTCAAAAGAAAAAACTAGAATATTTTGTTTTCCCAAATATTTTCTTTGTTTTAAAAAAAAACTAACTTTATTTTGACAGTATTTCTGAAAACAAGACAATATTTTAGCCAGGTTTCTCTCGAGGTTTTTTAAATTCTTCACTTTCGCCAATTGGTAAGGTTTTTTCCTCGCCGCTTTCGCCACTGACTTACATGGTTCGGGATCTGTAGAGCTGCGCATTGATGGATTTGCTATTCAGTGTTTGGACTCTCAGTAGTGATTATCAAACCACACTGAACTGAGCCAAACTGAACTTAAACACTGAAAACTGAACTGACACTGTTTCAATTTACTATAATCTTCTATGTGAAGCTGCTTTGACACAATCTACATTGTAAAAGCGCTATTGAAATTTCAAGAGTTCACACTTCGATATTGTTTGACAAATGTTAGCAGGTTTGGCACTCTGTCCCAGGAGAGAACCCTGAGCTCTGAGATAATTGAGCCCAGGGCTCCCGCCTGGTCGATTGAGCATATAAGAGGAGTACGAGATCAGGTGGTTCTCAAGAGCTCCCCGTGGTAAAGGAAGAAAGGGGGAGAAGGGGTGGATGGGGGGTTTCTTCGGAAAACGAAGATAAGGGAGTAATTTTTTTCTAGGCTACTTATAGTGAGTTTGGATTAGTCTGATTGGATAGCTAATGATTGTAGATGAGAGACCAGCTGCTGTCAATCATATCACGTGCTCCTCTCGAAATTAAGCTGCAGTCACACTAGAGTTTGAGCTTGCGAAATTCTGTCGTACGGCGCTGCGAAAAGGGGCGGGATTAAACAAGATGATTAGACATTAAAAAAAGCGAGCGATTGCTCCATGTTTTAAACTTCTGTTCAGAGAGGTCATGTTTTGATCCTCGATTGGTCTCACGCAGTCAAGTGATGCAATTTCGCAGGTCAGAGTTCACCAAGCTTTAACTTTAAACCACAGCAACCTGCGAAACTCAACGCATGATCCTACATTTTCCAGTCTGACGCATTCGCATGCATATGAATGGAAGTCTATGGGGAGAAAAGTCCAGTGTGACCGCGGCTTTAGTTTTATGAAACTTCACAAAGGTGAATTGAATTTAATATTTTTACTTAACCAAAAAAATGCATCTCGACAGACTTTTTAGATATTTGCACTAGAAACAATACAAAAACTCTAAGAAACAGATTTATTTCCAGTGTAGTGTACACTACCTGACAAACATTTTGTTGCCTATCCAAGTTTTAGGAACAACAAATAATAACTTGACTTCTATTTGATCGATTGGTATCAGAAGTGGCTTATATGAAAGGCAAAGGCCTCTAGATTACACTTATTTTCATTCATTCATTCATTTTCTTGCCGGCTTTGTCCCTTGCGGGGTCGCCACAGCGGAATGAACCGCCAACTTATCCAGCACGATTTTACGCAGCAGATGCCCTTCCAGCCGCAACCCATCTCTGGGAACTTCCACACACACATTCACACTCATACACTATGGACAATTTTAGCTTACCCAATTCACCTGTACTGCATGTCTTTGGACTGTGGGGGAAACTGGAGCACCCGGAGGAAACCCACGCAAACGCAGGGAGAACATGCAAACTCCACACAGAAACGCCAACTGACCCAGCCCAGCCGAGGTTCGAACCTGCGACCCAGCGACGTTCTTGCTGTGAGGCAACAGCACTACCTACTGCGCCACTGCGTTGCCTACACTTATTTTACCAAATAAAATATGATCATGCCTTGATTTTTAATTATTTCATTAGGACAGTAAGGTCTGACCTTACTTAGACAAAAGTCATGCCACTTAACAGAAATAATGTCCAGTATAGAATATAAAGTCATGCTGCAGTGGAAACAGAATGAATATTGTGTATGACTCCCATGAGCTTGAAGGACTGCATCCATACATCTCTGCAATGACTCACTTATTAATAAAGTCATCTGGAATGACAAAGAAAGCGTTCTTGCAGGACTCCCAGAGTTCATTAGGATTCTTTAGATTCATCTTCAATGCCTCCTCCTTCATCTTACACCAGACATGCTCAATAATGTTCATATCTGGTGACTGGGCTGGCCAATCCTGGAGCAAATTGACCTTCTTTGCTTGATGTGGAGGCTGAAGTATGAGCAGGAGCGCTATCCTGCTGAAGAACTTGCCCTCTCCTGTGGTTTGTAATGTAATGGGCAGCACAAATGTCTTGATACCTCAGGCTGTTGATGTTGCCTTCAAATCTGCAGATCTCTCGAACCCCCTCATACTGAATGTAACCCCAAACCATGATGTTTCCTTCACCAAACTTGACTGATTTTGGTGAAAATTGTGGCTCCATGCTGGTTCCAGTAGGTCTTCTGCAGTATTTGTGATGATTGGGATGCAGTTCAACAGATGATTCATTGGAAAAATCTACCTTCTTCCACATTTCCAATCAACTGGAAGTCAAAATCAAGACCAGACTTTGGTCAGGTTGTGTATATGTTGGAATAAAGCTTGTACAAAGCAGTCCTATAGTACGCAGGAAAAAAAAAAAGCATGACTGGAAATCCTATCAATAGAAACATGCTCTTGAAAACATGAGATGATGGCCTTGTGGTAAAGTCCTTCTACTGTAAGTACAAGGAAATCTAATCTGATCTCATGACGCTAATGCAACACAAATAAAAACACACATATTTCATGCACCACACACACACTGGTCTTTTCTGAAGCTTGCAATGCATGATTTGTATTGACCCTTTTTCCCTTGTGCACACACACACTCACATTCGCACGTTCTCTGCTTTGATTTAGTGTTGATCTCCTTCTTGCTGGCACACACGAGCCATTAATTACACGAACCAGTGCCTTAATCCTACGACTATTCCCACATGGACACAGCTGTCTGGACATTGCTGCAGATGGAATAAATCAATCAAAATCGCTCCAGCAGCCTCAATCTCTCTCTCTTTTTCTCCGACGGACTCCCAGGATGTCCTTTTTTGTAACATTCCCCATATTTTTTATATAACTGACCTCTCGTCTATTCTCCTCATGCTTGGGCACATGCTGTGCTGTTGTGTTTTGCAAATGATACACACTTGTGTCATCTGGAGCTTTTACACAATTTTTTTATGCCAGGTCATTGGTAAATGTGAAATGCGATTCCTTTTGAAGGTCACAATAGACACTGTCATGACAAAAACGAGGCTGTTATGAAGAGTGGTAATAGATTTTGTGGCCAAACGAATCTACTTAAGAAGATAATCAGATGGTTTACGCAGAGGAAAGATATCTATGATTTTTTGAATTGTAAAACAGGCTGTGATGCACACCATCATGCTTGATCGATTTTCTTGGGATGTTTTGCATATATAAGGCAATACTCATGTCTACTCCCTTCTTTTTTTTCTGTAAAGACCTACAAAATATTTTAATATTTATTATTCATTGACCTTCATTATAATAAATAAGAAGGCTATAAAAACATCTCAATCTATTATTTCAAGTATGATGAATCCCCCCTCCATTTTTTTTTAAGTTATTTCATTTTTTATATGTACGTTACATTGTCTTCTTAAAATATATATACAGTCGAAACCAGAAGTTTACATACACTGTATAAAAAGGCACATAACCATTTAAAAAAGAAAAGTCAGATGTTAATGTGACTAAACTTTTTCTCTTTTAGGTAAGTTAGGATTATCACATTTGTTTCTGTTCTGCTTAATAGCAGAATAATGAGAGAGATCTTTTTTGAGAAATTGTTATAACTTCTTCTTGAAATTAAGTTTACATACAATAAGATTATTATGCCTCTGAAAAAGCTCAGATGATGGTGTCAAGGTTTTGGAAGTTTCTGATTGACTAATGGACAACATTTGGAGGCACAACTGTAGAATAGTATTTAAGGAAAACCTCAAACACACTGCTTCCTTGTGTGACAACATGGGAAAATCAACAAGCCAGAATCAACAAAAAAGCCAGATTACAATTTGCTAAATTAAACTGGGGACAAGACACATTTTTGGAGACATGTCCTGTGGCCTGATGGAACTAAGATTGAACTGTTTGGCCATAATGACCAGTGTTACATTTGGAGGACAAAGGGAAAAGCTTACAAGCCTAGGAACACCATCCCAACTGTGAAGTATGGGGGCGGCAGCATCATGTTGTGGGGCTGTTTTGCTGCAGGAGGGACTGGTCCACTTCACAGCATAGATGGCATCATGAAGAAAGAACATTATGTAGAAATACTGAAGCAACATCTCAAGACATCATCCAGGAAATTAAAACTTGGCCACAAATGGGTCTTCCAAACAGACCATGACCCTAAGTATACTGCCAAATTAGTTAAAATGTGCTTTAAGGGCAACAGAGTGAATGTTTTGGAGTGGCCATCACAAAGCCCTGAGGCCAATCAGTGGGATTTGTGGGCAGAGTTGAAAAAGCTTGTGCGAGCAAGACAGCCTAAAAGTCTGACTCCGTTACACCAATTCTGTCAGGAGGAATGGGCCAAAATTCCTACAAACTATTGTGAGAAGCTTGTGGAAGGATACTCAAAACATTTGACCAAAGTTATACAATTAAAAAGCAAAGCTAAATAATACCAAGGAAATGTATGTAAACTTTTGACTGTCTAGAAATTAATAAAAATTCTCTCATTATTCTGGCATTTAGCAAATGTAAATGATTTAGGTAATCCTAACGAACCTAAAATAGTAAACGTTTAGTTTGATTTACCATCAGACATTTAAAAAAAAAATGGTTATGTTCCTTTTTTAGAGTGTGTGTAAACTTCTGGTTTCAATTGTATATAAATATACATACATTAGCGGTCAAAAGATTGGAGTCTTTTTTTTTCATGTTTTTTTTTTTAAGAAAATTATTCTGTTCATCAAGGCGGCATTTATTAAATGTAAAAAAAAATGTTAAATTGTTAAATATTTATTAAATATTTATGTATTACTTATTGTATGTAGTTTCATTATTACTCCAGTCATTATTGCTTTTATTACTATTACCATTAATAATAATAATAATAATAATAATAAGTATTATTATAATAATTATTATTATTAATATCATTATTATTAATAATAATATTAGAGTGATTTCTGAAGGATCATGTGACTCTGGAGTAACAAAATAAAGACTGGAGTAATAAAGCTGAAAATTCATCCTTAAAATCACTGGAATAAATGATTTAATTAAATGATAAACTACTTTTGAACAGTTTTTTTATAGTGCAATAACATTTCACAATTTTACAATTTAACTGTATTTTTGATAAAACAAATGCAGCCTTGGTGAGCAGGAGAAGCTTATTTTAAAACATTTAAAAATGCTACTGACCCCAAACTTTTGACCGGTAGTTATATATACAGTTGAAGTCAGAATTATTAGTTCCTCTTTTAATTACTTTTTCTTTTTTAAATATTTCCCAAATGATGTTTAACCGAGCAAGGAAATTTTCACAGTATGTCTGATAATATTAGTTATTCTGGAGAAAGTCTTATTTGTTTTATTTTGGCTAGAATAAAAGCAGTTTTTAATTTTTTAAAAACCATTTTAAGGTCAAAATTATTAGTCCCTTTATATATTTTTTAAATAGTCTACAGAACAAAACGATCGTTATACAATGACTTGCCTGAATTACCCTAACCTGCCTAGTTAACCTAATTAACCTAGTTAAGCCTTTAAATGTCACTTTAAGCTGTATAGAAGTGTCTTGAAGAATATCTAGTCAAATATTATTTACTGTCATCATGACAAAGATAAAATAAATCAGTTATTAGAAATGAGTTATTAAAATTATTATTTTTAGAAATGTGTTGAAAAAAAATCTTCTCTCCGTTAAACAGAAATAAAACAGGGGGGCTAATAAACTTCAACTGTATATATACAGTTGAAGTCAGAACTATTAGCCCCCCTGAATTATTAGCACCCCTATTTATTTTTTTCCCCAATTTCTGTTTAACGGAGAGAAGTTTTTTTTCAACACATTTCTATGTGTGTTTGTATAGTTTTTTGACCACACTTTGTTATTATTGTTCATTTATTCATTTGCTGGAAATTAGAACTGAATTTAGAAATAGTTTTGAAACAAATCTCCGCTTAAACCAAGTTAAATATGTAGGCTAATGGATGTCTTCAGTGGAATGTGTGCAACACCATTTTCTTGCTCCACAAAAGTAAAGGAGTAAAGTAAAGAGTAAAAGTAAAGTAAAGAGAAAGTAAAGAGGCTGAATGGAGGAGGCTCGTTATTAATCCTTGTGCTGCAGATACTCTGTTTAGCTGTTTTCTCGCTAGTAAAGCGTTCAGTTTTTCCACTTACAAAGTCCGCCATGTATAGCAAATGCGCCATGGCATGACACAACTGACTCTTAAAGGAAATGGGAGATGAGCCTCTGATTGGTTTAATGCACGTTATGCTCAAAACACACCTATAACTCATTAAGAGAATAAGCTCAACCCTGTTAGATCATGCACCGGACGCAAAGCGTATTTTTACATCCATAAAATAGCAAAAGTGGATTCGGAAACTTAATGCTTTTGCGCCCTGCGCTTTAGACTTTGCACCTAGATCAATAAAATAGAGCCCTTGATGTCTCAAGTTTTTTTTAAGCATGTGTTATGTCTACCACCCACATATGCTGTTGTTAGTTTTTATGTCACTCTTTTTAGTTAATACTTTTAATAATAACTCTAAAAATAATAATAATAATAATAATAACAATAATAATAATAATAATAATACAACTAATAATATTAATTAAAAGGAAACATGACAGTGCACAAAATAACAATGATTAAATAGGACACTGGAGGTTTCACTTCAGCTGTCTTACATTAAATATTCCCTAAGTAAGTTGCAGACAGCAAGGCGGCTCGCTATATTTTAAAAAGGAGCCGGTGTGTTTGGTGATTATGTGATTTTGCGCTGCTCTTTTTAGCATGCGACCAGTCTTTCCTCCTCATCTCCACGTTTATCTCCATCTACTCGTCTATCCCTCCTCAGCCTTGCTTTCCTTTTGGCAGAGCCTCCCCCATTTTTCTCTTCATGCTGTCGTTTCTTCTGCAGGCAATCTAGCTGTGCACTGGGCTGTGAAAGACTCTCTCCATCTCACTCACTCACAGACACACACACACACACACACACACACCTTAACATAAACGCACATACACACAATAACATTAATACATACTCTACAGACTTATACAACCTCACAACACCATTCAGTGCAGCAACAGCAGCTATTTGGCATATGAATAAAGAATACATTTTACAGGTAAGTGTCTCTCTCGAATAATAATTCTCTCTCTCTCTCTCTCTCTCTCTCTCTCTCAGGCAGATTTTATTTGCATAATCCAGTCTAGGCAAATATTGGTTTTGTAATTTTAAAATACATTTGCCATAGTGTGGGACCTTTTAAAATGATGGCAAAAAGGTGAAAAAAAAACACAGTTTATATAGCTTTTATTTTACAATACAAATTCGAAGCAGGCGACGCAGTGGCGCAGTAGGTAATGCTGTCGCCTCACAGCAAGAAGGTCGCTGGTTCGAGCCTCAGCTGGGTCAGTTGGCGTTTCTGTGTGGAGTTTGCATGTTCTCCCTGCGATCGCGTGGGCTTCCTCCGTGTGCTACGGTTTCCCCCACAGTCCAAAGACATGTGGTACAGGTGAATTGGATAGGCTAAATTGTCTGTAGTGTATGAGTGTGAATGAGTGTGTGTGGATGTTTCCCAGAGATGGGTTGCGGCTGGAAGGGCATCCGCTGCATAAAAACGTGCTGGATAAGTTGGCGGTGCATTCCGCTGTGGCGACCCCAGATTAATAAAGGGACTAAGCCGAAAAGAAAATGAATGAATGAATGAATGAAATTCAAAGCAGCCTCATGGTATTAAAAACAAAGAAATTAGACAAGTTATTATACTACTATATTGAACTATATTAATAAGCATAAAATTGCACTGTAAAAAAAATCTGTTGATTACTTTTTCTGTATTTTGTGATTCACTGGTGTTTTTTGTTTATTTACGGTTCTGAATTTCATTATAGGATCTTGATCGCTGCTCTGTTGAATTTTGATGTTGAAAATTTAACTTTGCTGTTTAACAAAGTGACTTTTATTGATATTTTAGTGGTGTGAAACAATATACTGTAAAATAAATAATATCTAGAATTAAGAATAAATTAACAGATAAAGCACTGAGTTTATTACCAGGTTTTTGTAGCGTAATATACCACACCAACCCAGACAATATGTCACTTCAATGTATAGGGGAATTACCAACCTACGTCAAACATGACGTCACATGGGTTCAATCAGAATCAGAATCAGAAAGAGCTTTATTGCCAGGTATGTTCACACATACGAGGAATTTGTTTTCGTGACAGAGCTTCTACAGTGCAACAGAATTACAGACAGGACTAAAAAACAGACAATAAATATATTTTAAAAAGTGAATGCAAATATACAAATTGACAAGTGTATGTACAGCTATATTACTATATACAACATAATATGTGCAGTTGTTATGTGCAAATTGACATGTAAAGTGTGTTGTTAAATAAGTGTATTAAATAAGTGTATGTGTGTATAAAAAAAAAAGTGTATAGCAGGTAGTGATGTTGGTTCCACAATTATTATCATCAAGTGTTCATAAGATGGATTGCCTGAGGGAAGAAACTGTTTCTGTGTCAGGCTGTTCTGGTGCGCAGTGCTCTGTAGCGTCGACCAGAAGGTAAAAGTTCAAACAGGCAGTGTGCTGGGTGTGAGCGGTCCAGAGTGATTTTGGCAGCCCCTCTGCTCGCTCTGGATAAGTACAGTTCAACCGCGCATACCGGTTGCAAATAAAGACCGATTGCCATAGCAAACATGTCGTGTTGTCGGTAAAAAATAGAAAACTTAACTTTTACCGTACACCACACCGTTTTTAATGCCAACCGCAGACATCTTTGGCTAACAGCCATCATAAGAGCTGAATGGAGTGAGGACCTAATTTAAAACGCTCAACTCTGCAGTTCTCATTTCATATCAGGTAAGTTCACGCTATGCTGAATCATACACATTACTCGTTTTTGATTGCAGCAATGATTTCAGCAAAAACAGTTAAATATGGTTAATTAGTCAGCATCAGTGGTGTAGTGGTTAGTGCGTCAACACATGCACTCCGGTGCTCGCTGCGACCTGAGTTCGATTCCTGCATCGTGGTCCTATGCAGATCCTTCCCCTCTCTCTGCTCCCCACACTTTCCTGTCAATACTCTCTACCGTCCTATCAATTAAAGGTGAAAACCCCGAATTTTTTTTATTAAAATTAGATGTATATATGGTTAATTAAACTGCGGACACTGAATGCTTAGAATGAAATGTAAAAATGTAAGTTCACATACCCTGCCATACAGGTGCAGTTCGCTGTCAGAATGCAGTTGTTTTGCTTGTTGATGATTACCCAGGCTTTGTACAGCTCTGTCTTCTTTCCTTGTCTTTAGCTAGGCAGAACTTTGATTTTTAGCACTACAAAGTTTTAAATCTGGTAATCCGGGAACATTATTTCTTGCACATGACCACACAGAACACAGTTGTTGGCATCCAAAGACTTGTAGGCCTTTAACGTCTCGTCTGTAAAAACACTTGGAGTTTCAATGAGATAGTTGTATATTTGGGGCTGAATGCTTCGCCATTTCGTCTCATCCAATATCCATTGAGAGGGTGCTATCGCAAATGGACCTATCAGACAAACGCCGCTCACTTTAACGTTAATTTTGCTGAATCACTGTGCTTATCACTGGGTGACAAGCTGTTACGCTGAAAGCTTTATGTAAATATTATTTATAATATGTAATCAATATAACTTATCTCTAATACAACAACAAACTCTGTACCGCATCGGATGTCATTCCCTCACTGTAAGCGCTAGCGCTCTTGTTTTTTTCTGCAACCTCGCTGCGTGTGCATCCTGAATGTTTACAAACATGGTAATTCGTCTATTAAAGTCAATAAAAGTTACTTTTTCCACCTTTTCAACATCAAAAGTTGTTGGAGGAAAGATCAAAGTCCAATAATGCAGTTCAAAAGATTAAATAAATGAGGGAAAAACATGAATCACAAAATACGGAAAACTGATCAACAGAACCAACAGATCATTTTCATATGAAACAATTCATTTCAGTTATAGCTGTACACAAGACAACAGTGTCATCATTATTCACCTTTATTCAGTTCAGTTACATACGTAAAGTGGATAAGTAAATAAACAAAAAACATATAATGAAGGCAACTGTAGCTGAACTTTTAGCTCTCATGATTATTTGATTATTATTTAAAGCATGTTTATGTCTCACAGTTTTTTTTTCCTTCACATTTCACAATCACAAAATATAAAACTCAGAGAAGCGAGATTATTCGTTCATTTTCCTTCGGCTTATTCCCTTATTTATCAGGGGGTGCCACAGCAGAATGAACCGCTAACTATTCCGGCATATGTTTCACGCAGCGGATGCCCTTCCAGCCATAACTCAGTACTGGGAAACACCCATACACACTCATTCACACACACACACTCATACACTACGGCCAGTTTAGTTCATCCAATTCACCTATAGCACATGACTTTAGACTGTGGGGGAAAATGGAGCACCCGGAGGAAAGCCAAGCAAACATGGGGAGAACATGCAAACTCCACACAGAAATGCCAACTGACCCAGCCGGGACTCAAAACAGCGACCTTCTTGCTGTGAGGCAACAGAGCTAACCACTGAGCTACTATGCTACTATATAAAAAAGATAAAATTTGTTAAAACATACATTTACACACTTTATTAAATTAAATTACATTTAATTTTATTTAATTAAAAATTTTATTAATTAAATTTTATTAATCTCATTTCATTATTTATTCATTTATTTTTGCAGTGGAACATGACTACATTGGAGCAGGTCAGGTTTGTATTGGTTTTAATGACTGATCTCAGTGCAGTGTGAGCACAGATTTATCTCCCAGCTCTGATTTCACAGCTCCTCTGCTGTTTACAGCATCTCTCTCTCCTCAGTCTGTCACTCCCAATCACGTCAGTCTTCACAGGACACACACACACACACACACACGCACACACACACGCACACACGCAGACACACACACCGAGAGAGACGTTTCTGAGGACAGCGGAGAGAATAGTGGCAGTGTGTTTATGGTGTTCTCTTACAGCATTATCAAACTTCAACATCTAACTCATCTCACAGTGTTTGAAGCTGAAAACAAGAATCATAACATAAACCATGTGTGTCATTTCCGAAACAAATTAACCAAAAAGCAAATGCAAACTCAATCCAGATACAGAGGCAAAAATCTGATTTTTAAAAAGAGCAGGGTGTCCACGGGGTCTTAAAAAGTTTTAAAATCAAAATTGTAGGCCTTAAAAAGTCTTAAATGTACTGAAATATTGTGTTGTAGGTCTTAAATATTTTTTAAATAAGTCTTATGCTACCCAATCTGCCCAAAATCCATACAATCACCAACAATTTATTTCAATAAAACATTAAACTTTTTATTTAAAAAGGTTAATTTTTTTTAACTCTACACTCTGAGAAATAAAGGTACGAGAGCTGTCACTGGAGTGGTCCCTATAGATACCTCAGAGGTACATATTAGTACCTAAAAATGTGTACCTTTTAAAATTTGTAAGTACAAGTATAAGCTTTTGAGGTACCAATATGGACCCTTTAAGTACAAATGTGTATCTTTTGAAAAGGTATATACCACCCCAAAGACGGCTCACGTACCCTAATTTCCGAAAATGTATTCAATGGTTTGATTATTTTCGTTTCAATAACATTTGTTTAAAATGTCTCCATGTATTTACTGCTGAGCACACACAGATTGTTGTGCATAAATTTAGTTTATTATAGTTTTTAAAACTTTGAAAACATTTGTCAGGGGCGTCACGGTGGCACAGTGGGTAGCACGTTCGATTCACAGCAAGACGGTCGCTGGTTCTAGTCCCGGCTGGGCCAGTTGGCATTTCTGTGTGAAGTTTGCATGTTCTCCCCGAGTTCGCGTGGGTTTCCTCCAGGTGCTCCGGTTTCCCCCACAGTCCAAACACATGCGCTATAGGTGAATTGGGTAAGCTAAATTGGCCGTAGTGTCAGAGTGTCAGTGATCAGGGGTCGCCACAGCGGAATGAACCACCAACTATTCCAGCATATGTTTTACACAGTGGATGCTCTTCCAGCTGCACATTCACACACACTCCTACACTATGGCTGTCATAACCCTCATAGATCGCTGGAGAACATTCACTTTCACTCTGACTACAATACTGCCAACATATGAACTACAACTCCCTTCAGGTACCACACACACACACCTCTCCCAGTTCTCCATTGATTACACACACACAGCTGGGAGCGACTCAAGACTGAATACATGGACCATATAAACAGCACACACACACACATACACACACTCACAGACATTGCTGAGTCTTGTTGGTACATACCCTGTAATATTACGAAGCGTTTTCTGTGTTTAGTCTCTCTGTGTTTTGACCCTCGCCTTGTTTTATTGTTTATCCTGCCTGCCGCCTGTATTGATTATTTGCCTGTTATCTGACTACACTTCTGGATTTGCCTGTATGTTACTGTTTGCTCCTGATTGTGACCATTGCCATTCTCTGTGTAATAAAGTACTGCACGTGGATCCTCAACTCTGTTGTCCAGCGTCCCCAAGCTACAATGGTCTATTTAGTTTACCCAATTCACCTATAGTGCATGTCTTTGGACTGTGGGGGAAACTGGAGCACCTGGAGGAAACCCACGCCAACACGGGAAGAACATGCAAACTCCACACAGAAATGCCAACTGGCCCAGCCTGGGCTCGAACCAGCGACCTTCTTACTTTGAGGCAACAGCGATACCCATTGCACCACCGTGTTGCCCACCCAAATGCAGTCTTACATCAAATCAAATTTAAATTGATCACCTTCAATAATCATATTTTCTAATGTAAACATGTTCAACTCGAACCAGCGACCTACTTGCTGTGAGGTGACAGTGCTAACCACTGAGCCAACGTGCCGCCCAATAAGACTTTCCCCAGAAGAAAAACAAATATTATAGGAACTACTGTGAAAATGTCTTTTAATCATTTTGACTTCAACTGTATACGTGGAAGACTTCAGAACCCCTGCTTATAGTGTCAATGCCCATTTGCTATCCGCTAGGCCAAGACAAAGTGGCAGATTTACTTGTGACACTTCACTTGGCAAACATCCCTATGTCAGCGTTTATAAGTGATATGGTGAAAGCTGCAATTCCTGCCAAGCTACTCTTGAAATCCAAGAAACATCCGTTGATTGCATATGTATAGCTTTGATCGCGTATCAAAATAGCTTTTGATTTGTAGATGTGAAAACACTAGTAGGGCTTATATTAGTAGGAATATTTATATTTCTCTCTCTCTCTCACACACACACACACACACACACACACACACACACACACACACACACACACACACACACATACAGTTTAAGTCATAATTATTCGCCCTCCTCTGAATTTTTTGTTCTTTTTGAAATATTTTCCAATCGATGTTTAACAGAGAAATAAATTTTTCACAGTATTTCCTATAATATTTTTTCTTCTGGAGAAAGTCTTATTTGTTTTATTTCGGATAGTATAAAAGCAGTTCTTGATTTTTAAAAAAAGATTTTAAGGTCAATATTATTAGCCCCCTTATAGAGCCCCTATTTGGCATTATAAAAGGTCCTATTTTGGTTTTGGGGTCTCCAACAACAGGCTGATATGCATGCAAGGTCAAAAAACACGCTCATTGTCTTATAATATGCATTTATTTTTACCTATTTATCCCAATGATTCCCATATGATTCGTTCAGCGATTCATTTGTTCCCAAACCCCTCCTTTGCGTGAGGCTAATCTGCTGTGATTGTTCCGATGACCCAGTCTGTTGTGATCGGTCGACTGGGTTCAGCGCGAGACAAAGAGAAACGCCCAGCACGGTCATGAAGTAGCACAGAGTATGTGTGAGCCCAATGCAGTAATGCGATAAAGCAATCCAGTTAAACACCAGCATATTACTCTACTCTTAACCACAACCTCAAGTAATAACAACGACACACATTCAGTATTAATCCACACAGTGACAAAAGTTGAACTATTTTGAAATATGAGGTTATTGTATTAAAAATCTGAAAAATGACAAACATACATAGCACTAGGTCGGCTAGTGTGGTATTGTTTTGAAAATGAACTTTAACCCTTTACTCCCTGCAGCCAAATCTCCATTTGTCAGTGATCGTTATCTTTGCATCACAATCAGTGCCGTGATCCCTATCGCTCCACTAGTGTCTGAAGTGAAAGGCGCGTTTTACCGGAACCAGCACTACATATTTGGTGATGTACTGTGTCGATGTTGATGCATTCAAGTAAAAGATCTGAACCCAAAACCAGTTATTTATTCCAGGGATTCTCAACCGGTGGGCCTCAGCGATCCTGCAGGTGGGCCACGAGATAGCTTAAAATTAACTCTCAATGTTATACTACAATTTTTGTATTTCATCATTATTATGCTGTAATAAAATGATTGAGGTAATGCACTTTCTCCTGTTCTCTGATTGATTACTTCAAACTCGATGCAAAAACAGCCTCATGATCACGTCTGCAACTAGTACACGTATGTCTGTTCATTCACAAACTGTGCGGGAAGTGAAAGTCTCTCTTTGTGTATTTTTGAGTGAACTATTTCATGTTTTCGAATTCTCCAGATTAATGTCCTGTAAGTGTTTTACGCACATACAGGAGGATCTAACGAGGCTCAATGATGTTTCTGCCATAGAATGTAAAATAAATTGCATATGAGCTTATGAGCTTCAGACGCGCTCTGGGGGAGCTGTTTACTGTTTCTGTCAGCGATCTCCCAATAATATTCAGCTGCAAACTCAACCGCCATCAGATCAATGCGTTTTAACAGATTTAGGCTGTTTTACTGTATTTTACATTTGTCTGTATATTTTTGAATAGTAGATATTTATTTAATAAGAGATATTCAGTCAGTCCAGCAATCTTTTGCAATAGTTTTAACCCGGTGCACTTTCAGATTTAACCCTCAGCTGCATGTTTCCATTCACTTAGAGCTGTGTTACACACTGCATAGAAGCTTATTTTCAAAAACCCATATGTGTATTTTTTTTTCTTGGATTGTCTATCTACACATACATTAAAAAATCACAGGTCAATGACAAATTTAACTTCAATTCCTAACAAACACATAATAAGGGAAACAATCAAAATTTGCTTCAGAATATAAACTGGTACAATTGTAGGGAACAATAAAAGTATCTGTGATTATTTATAAACCATGGTATAATTTACATTTTAAAAAATACCATAGTTAGCAACACGGTGGCTCAGTGGTTAGCACTTTCACCTTACAGCAAGAATGTCACTGGTTCGAGTGCCGGCTAGGCCAGTTGGCATTTCTGTGTGGAGTTTGTATGTTCTCCCTGTGTTGGCATGGGTTTCCTCCAGGTGCTCTGGTTTCGCCCTCAGTCCAAAGACATGCGCTATAGGTGAATCAAATAAACTAAATTGCCAGAAGTGTATGAGTGTGTGTGTGTGTGCGCGCGTGTGCATGTGCGTGTATGGGTGTTTCCCAGTACTGGGTTACAGCTGAAAAATGCGGCTAAGCCAAAGGAAAATGAATGAATGAAAATACCATAGTACTTTAAATGTAGTACACACAGTATTCAGCACTCAGTATACATAGTTGGTTATTAACCATCATCAGTGTGTATACACAAGACGGAAAGTATATAATTTCCACTGTCAATACAAAATACATAACATGGGTTAGGCTACAATTGATTCGAACTGTATGACACACTCACAAACACAGCACACGCACACACACACAAGGTAAAACCCAGCCTGTATTTTCTTATTTATGAATGGCGTGACTGCCATCTGCTGTAAGATACTTGTAACCGCAGCCTCAAATATTATGAAATGATCGTCATAGTTCATTCATGACAGCACAGCCAGTAATGATGAATGTATTTTCTTCATTTGCTAGCCTACTAATTACACATCTTTTGAAAATGACATACCAGCAAAACGTCTACCGATCTTAAATGAATTGAATGAGAGATAGAATAATTGTTCATCTTACAGTGTGTACAGTGTGTGAGGTTGTGAGCCAGCTAGCCTGCTAATTGTGTTGACTGAAGCAGATGTTACAATGCACCGCTGCCCTTAACAAGAAGCTGCAGTCACATGAGATCACTGCCAGTGAAGAGCTTTAAATGTTGCTGTTACAGCTTTAACCCTCAAGCTTCTGTAAGTATTTTGGAGCAAAAGTCGTTTTATTTAGATTTCTAAAGAATATTTCCATGAGCAGTTTAAACACAAGACAGGACGTCATAAGAAATATGAAAGTGATAGGCCTACCTCACATTACCACAAGAATACTACAGGAGTATTAGACACTGTACAACAGAATCCTGTGGTAAATACTACAGAAATATAAAAGTAATACCACACAATACCACAATAATACTACATGAGTATTACATACTGTACAACAGAATCCTGAGGTAAATACTACAGAAATATAGTAATACCACACAATATCACAAGAATACTACAGAAGTAGACTATTACATACTGTACAACAGAATCCTGAGGTAAATACTACAGAAATATGACAGTAATACCACGCAATATCACAATAATACTACATGAGTATTACATACTGTAAAACAGAATCCTGAGGTAAATACTACAGAAATATGACAGTAATACCCCACAATACCACAATAATACTACATGAGTATTACATACTGTACAACAGAATCCTGAGGTAAATACTACAGAAATATGACAGTAATACCACACAATACCACAATAATACTACATGAGTATTACATACTGTACAACAGAATCCCGAGGTAAATACTACAGAAATATGACAGTAATACCACGCAATACCACAATAATACTACATGAGTATTACATACTGTACAACAGAATCCTGAGGTAAATACTACAGTATTATGACAGTAATACCACGCAATACCACAATAATACTACATGAGTATTACATACTGTACAACAGAATCCTGAGGTAAATACTACAGAAATATGACAGTAATACCGCACAATACCAGAGTAATACTACATGAGTATTACATACTGTACAACAGAATCCTGAGGTAAATACTACAGAAATATAGTAATACCGCACAATACCACAATATTACTACATGAGTATTACATACTGTACAACAGAATCCTGAGGTAAATACTACAGAAATATGACAGTAATACCACGCAATACCACAATATTACTACATGAGTATTACATACTGTACAACAGAATCCTGAGGTAAATACTACAGAAATATGACAGTAATACCACACAATACCACAATAATACTACATGAGTATTACATACTGTACAACAGAATCCTGAGGTAAATACTACAGAAATATGACAGTAATACCACACAATACCACAATAATACTACATGAGTATTACATACTGTACAACAGAATCCTGAGGTAAATACTACAGAAATATGACAGTAATACCACGCAATATCACAATAATACTACATGAGTATTACATACTGTACAACAGAATCCTGAGGTAAATACTACAGAAATATGACAGTAATACCCCACAATACCACAATAATACTACATGAGTAGTACATACTGTACAACAGAATCCTGAGGTAAATACTACAGAAATATGACAGTAATACCACACAATACCACAATAATACTACATGAGTATTACATACTGTACAACAGAATCCCGAGGTAAATACTACAGAAATATGACAGTAATACCACGCAATACCACAATAATACTACATGAGTATTACATACTGTACAACAGAATCCTGAGGTAAATACTACAGAAATATGACAGTAATACCACGCAATACCACAATAATACTACATGAGTATTACATACTGTACAACAGAATCCTGAGGTAAATACTACAGAAATATGACAGTAATACCGCACAATACCACAGTAATACTACATGAGTATTACATACTGTACAACAGAATCCTGAGGTAAATACTACAGAAATAGTAATACCGCACAATACCACAATATTACTACATGAGTATTACATACTGTACAACAGAATCCTGAGGTAAATACTACAGAAATATGACAGTAATACCACGCAATACCACAATATTACTACATGAGTATTACATACTGTACAACAGAATCCTGAGGTAAATACTACAGAAATATGACAGTAATACCACACAATACCACAACAATACTACATGAGTATTACATACTGTACAACAGAATCCTGAGGTAAATACTACAGAAATATGACAGTAATACCACACAATACCACAATAATACTACATGAGTATTACATACTGTACAACAGAATCCTGAGGTAAATACTACAGAAATATGACAGTAATACCACACAATACCACAATAATACTACATGAGTATTACATACTGTACAACAGAATCCTGAGGTAAATTCTACAGAAATATGACAGTAATACCACACAATACCACAATAATACTACATGAGTATTACATATGTACAACAGAATCCTGAGGTAAATACTACAGAAATATGACAGTAATACCACACAATACCACAATAATACTACATGAGTATTACATACTGTACAACAGAATCCGGAGGTAAATACTACAGAAATATGACAGTAATACCACGCAATACCACAATAATACTACATGAGTATTACATACTGTACAACAGAATCCGGAGGTAAATACTACAGAAATATGACAGTAATACCACACAATACCACAATAATACTACATGAGTATTACATACTGTACAACAGAATCCTGAGGTAAATACTACAGGAATATGAAACTAATACTCCACAATACCACAATAATACTACATGAGTATTACATACTGTACAACAGAATCCTGAGGTAAATACTACAGGAATATGAAACTAATACTCCACAATACCACAATAATACTTCATGAGTATTACATACTGTACAACAGAATCCTGAGGTAAATACTTCAGAAATATGACAGTAATACCACACAATACCACAATAATACTACATGAGTATTACATACTGTACAACAGAATCCTGAGGTAATACAGGAATATGAAACTAATACTCCACAATACCACAATAATACTACATGAGTATTACATACTGTACAACAGAATCCTGAGGTAAATACTTCAGAAATATGACAGTAATACCACACAATACCACAATAATACTACATGAGTATTACATACTGTACAACAGAATCCTGAGGTAAATACTACAGGAATATGAAACTAATACTCCACAATACCACAATAATACTACATGAGTATTACATACTGTACAACAGAATCCTGAGGTAAATACTTCAGAAATATGACAGTAATACCACACAATACCACAATAATACTACATGAGAATTACATACTGTACAACAGAATCCTGAGGTAAATACTTCAGAAATATGACAGTAATACCACACAATACCACAATAATACTACATGAGTATTACATACTGTACAACAGAATCCTGAGGTAAATACTTCAGAAATATGAAACTAATACTCCACAATACCACAATAATACTACATGAGTATTACATACTGTACAACAGAATCCTGAGGTAAATACTTCAGAAATATGAAACTAATACTCCACAATACCACAATAATACTACATGAGTATTACATACTGTACAACAGAATCCTGAGGTAAATACTACAGAAATATGACAGTAATACCACACAATACCATAATAATACTACATGAGTATTACATACTGTACAACAAAATCCTGAGGTAAATACTACAGAAATATGACAGTAATACCACACAATACCACAATAATACTACATGAGTATTACATACCGTACAACAGAATCCTGAGGTAAATACTACAGAAATATAGTAATACCACACAATACCACAATAATACTACATGAGTATTACATACTGTACAACAGAATCCTGAGGTAAATACTTCAGAAACATGACAGTAATACCACACAATACCACAATAATACTACATGAGTATTACATATGTACAACAGAATCCTGAGGTAAATACTACAGAAATATGACAGTAATACCACACAATACCATAATAATACTACATGAGTATTACATACTGTACAACAGAATCCTGAGGTAAATACTACAGAAATATAGTAATAACACACAATACCACAATAATACTACATGAGTATTACATACTGTACAACAGAATCCTGAGGTAAATACTACAGAAATATGACAGTAATACCACACAATACCACAATAATACTACATGAGTATTACATACTGTACAACAGAATCCTGAGGTAAATACTTCAGAAATATGACAGTAATACCACGCAATACCATAATAATACTACATGAGTATTACATACTGTACAACAGAATCCTGAGGTAAATACTACAGAAATATAGTAATAACACACAATACCACAATATTACTACATGAGTATTACATACTGTACAACAGAATCCTGAGGTAAATACTACAGAAATATGACAGTAATACCACGCAATACCACAATAATACTACATGAGTATTACATACTGTACAACAGAATCCTGAGGTAAATACTACAGAAATATAGTAATAACACACAATACCACAATATTACTACATGAGTATTACATACTGTACAACAGAATCCTGAGGTAAATACTTCAGAAATATGACAGTAATACCACACAATACCACAATAATACTACATGAGTATTACATACTGTACAACAGAATCCTGAGGTAAATACTACAGAAATATAGTAATAACACACAATACCACAATATTACTACATGAGTATTACATACTGTACAACAGAATCCTGAGGTAAATACTTCAGAAATATGACAGTAATACCACGCAATACCACAATAATACTACATGAGTATTACATACTGTACAACAGAATCCTGAGGTAAATACTACAGAAATATGACAGTAATACCACACAATACCACAAGAATACTACATGAGTATTACACAACAGAATCCTGTGGTAAATACTACAGAAATGTGAAAGCAATACCACACAATACACAAGAATACTACAGGAGTAGGCTATTACATACTGTACAACAGATTCCTGTGGTTAATACTACAGAAATATGAAAGCAATACCACACAATACCACAAGAATAATACAGGAGTATTACAGAATCCTGTGGTAAATCGTCCCCAAAAACAACAAAGTACAACACAATTACCACATAATTTTTGTGTTGTACTGTTGATGGTTTACCACATGAATAACCGCAGGTAATTTTTATAAGGGTCGATTTAACAATGTTAAGTCCTCATCTCCCTATAGTCCTCGTCTCCCTTAAATAGCCTAAACCTCCTCCCTTTCCTGAAAAATGTGCACCTATAGGAAATGAATGGAAAATCCTAAAATTCAAAGCATTTTTGTTTTTATTTGTCTAATAAAATTTAACACAATACAGATCAGTCATATACCGAAATGATGGTCTGAGTACAACATGAAATTTTGCCAACATTGTAAATGTCACGATCACCATCTATCTAGGCCTTGCATATCGGTCCAAAACATGCACTATCACCCGGACTACAATTCTGCCACTGGAATGAACTACAAATCCCATCATTCCCTGCACTCACACACCTGGCCCAGATCCCCCTCCATTGCAAACACACAGCTGAAGCTTTTGAAGACTGATTACCAGGACTACAAATACACTTCACTCACACACACACACACACATACACACACACACACACACACACACACACACACACACACACACACACACACACACACACACTGCTGAGTCTTGTTTATCTGTAAGAGAGCATTTCAAAGTGTATCTTTGTCCTGCGTATCCTTGTTTATTGATTTATGTTGTTTTGCCGCCTGTCTGGATCATTCGCCTGCTGCTCTGACTACGCTGTGGATTACCTGTATGCTCCAGGTTGCTCCTGTTTTAACCATTGCCTACCTGACTATTCTGTTTAATAAAGCTGCACGTGGATCCTCACCTCTACCCTGACTCCCACATTACAGTAAATCTATCACATGAACCCATATGATATATGGCATTATATACAAAGTGCGTATATGACATTGAAGTTCATATTTGGATATAAAATATGTCATATAACATATTTTAAAATATTGCAAAAATGGCAATTTTTCAAATATAGCCTATATTTTTTCAACCATTTGGACTAACTCCACACAGAAACGCCAACTGGCTCAGCCGAGGCTCGAATCAGCGACCTACTTGCTTTGAGGCAACAGCGATACCCAGTGCACCACCGTGTCACCCACCCAAATACATTCTTACATCAGATCAAATTTAAATTGATCACCTTTAATAATCATATTTTAATGTAAACATGTTTCTGTAGCCGCAATGGTCTCATTTGCATATTATTATTATTGCTTTACACAATCGCATTTGTACTGCTGCCCGAATAGGATTTTGGATTGGGCAACACAATATGCCATGCTTAGTCTGTCCAGACAAATCTCAGTCATACTGGCCACATGTACAGGCCATCTGGAGAACATTTTCCCATAAACAGGTATTAAGATAAACATTAAACTAAATGTACATTCATAATTTGTAATAATAATAATAACAATAATATTTTTTTTATTAATATTATCATTTAAAATAATAATAATAATAATAATAATAATAATATTTACTAGTATTATTATAGTTTTTTTTAATAATAGCAATAATACCGATAATAATAATATTAATAATAATAATAATAATAATAATAATAATAATAATAAATATTATTAATATTATTATTATTATCCTGAACATCAGATAGTCATCATTTTTTAAGTTTTACAATTTTAAAACAGTCATTGAAGCCAGATATTATTATTATTATTATTATTATTATTATTATTATTATTAATAATAATAACAATAACAATATCAGTACTTATTATTAATAATAGTAATTAATAATACTAATAATAATAATTAGTAGTAGTAGTAGTATTACCTAAACATCAAATAACCATCATCTTTTTGTAAAGTTTCACGATTTAAAAACAATCCTTGAAGCCAGATATTAGGAAATTACTCTTTAAAAGTAAAAGAATTTATCGCCATAGTTTAATCAGTTTGTCTGGTTAGCTCTCTAGTTATTTCTCTACTTACTAATTCAGTCTCCTCTTTAAAACCCAACTCCTTTTTGAATGTTTACAAGGGCAAAGACAATAGTTCATGAGATGAATGAACAACAAATTTATACAACTAATATATTAGGTGCATAATATATGAGCTTTGACAAAAACATGCACCTGTGCTTAATATAGCAATAGCTTATAGCAATATTTAGACATAACAATCAAACAATAATGAATGAATGGTTAAATTAATGAACATTTTAATAGCCATGACTGTTTGTTTGTTTGTTTGTATGTTTGTTTGTTTGTTTGTTTGTTTGTTTGTTTGTTTGTTTGTTTGTTTGTTTGTTTGGCTAAAACAATGGTTTTATATTCCTAAATGTTTTTGATATATTTTTTAAAATGTTTTTTCCTGAATTTAAATAGATTATTTTGTAGCAAATTCCAGTGTGGCAAGATGTTTTCAACTTGTTGGCATGTGTGTGTGCCAGTAAAGTTAGTGTGAAGTTAGTAATGTCTTTTTTAAAATGATTTTGGGGTATATTAATTAAAAGTATTTGCATCAAAAATAAAGCAACACATAATAAATATAGGAAAGAAATGGTGTATGTACACGTAAAACATTTATAAACTTTAAAGAACTTTTTTTTTTAAATTTACTTTGTAAAACTGCTTGTAAATTAGGCTATTAGACAAATAACCTGTCATTTAGAAGCGCACAGAATTCTAGCAACGCTCTGGAACATTCAGCATTACTTTTCTCAACAACTTTAGCTCTCGTTTCACCAATATTTAACGGCTGATCCAATCAGCGACGTCAGCGCTGCTACTGCTGTTGACAAATGGAACGTTAACACATTTCGGTCCTTCTTCTCGTATGTCAATTTTAGTCGGGTTGCCATTTGCAACGCATAGATTCATAATTTCATTTTCTAGAATTTTCTGGACACTTAATTCAGAGTATGATTCATAATAAAGATTTTATATTCTATTAGTGACTAATTACCTAATCTTATTAGAAACAAAGTAAGGACGTGTTTTTAAGAATGTTAATCTGTTTAAACTGTATCATAACTTCGACCTTCACGAGTTAAAAACTTTACTTTTCATGAGGTAATAATTCAACAACTGGCAACCCATCTTTCGGCTACATTGATAATAGGCAGAGAGGCGGGGCTTCGCTAGTGTCTTGGTAGATTCTGGAACATCATCGTCCCCACGCTATGGAGAAAGTAAGTAACTTGTACTGAACAGCTTATTTTACTCGTTATGAAAAATATTTTTCAAGCATTACGGATTGAAACTATTCAAAGAGTGTTTTATATTTGCTCGTTTTAACGGCAGACGCACTGTAGCTCGTTATAAACCGTATCAATGATAGTAAGAGCTAGTTTGCTAACAACGCGTTAGCATTTGAGTCTGACACGCTGTGCTTTAACCTGCAATCTGTGCGAATGATTCTTCTGCAACGGTTATCTTGAAGATGGTGAGCATTAATAGTACAGATGTTGATGTTTGTAAATTTCGTGTGTTTATGCGACTGCTCGGTAACCTCCATCAGTTAGCAAGTTAGCATAAGCTCATGTCAGGTCTAGAGACTTCTGTGTGTGTGAATGGATGAACGTCACATCATTCAAGCTAGTCTTGCGCTTAAAAACTTAACTGATGCATTTCTTATCTTTTTTTCCTATTCAGTTAATATTATGTACTACTGCATTAAAAAGTCCTAATGACATGAGTAAGATAGTGAATTTATTTTAGAACAAACAGGGTTTATTGTACATTATAGCTCAGGATAGTACGAAAACTTCCTATTTATTCTGTATGATTTTTTTTTTATTTTTTTCGTTTCAGTATGATTCTGCAGTTATTATGGATCGTTGTTAAGTAATTTAACGCTATCATTTGAGCTTTGATTTCATAGGCAGTAGTGTTGTAAAGTACATGTGTTTGAATGCAAGTTGTGACTATGGGACATCAGCTGTCAGTGACGTTTATTTTTCGTCTCCACAGCAGATGCTGCTTTCTATTCCAGCAGTTCACTATTTTCAAGAAATCCTGTTTAACACCAGTTGTTAATCATACAAAACTTAATCTCTAAAATTGAAAATCAAATAGATGGTTTAGTAGTTAAAGGGGACTTATTACGCCCTTTTTACAAGATCTAAAATGAGTCTCTGATGTCTCTAGAGCAGGGTTGACCAAACTTTTTTGTATGAAAAGCTGAAGGCAAGTATACCAAACTATATTACATTAAAGTTGCATAGGTAATGTCCTAGTATATTTCATAATATTTCAAAATAAATAGAAAAGACATTACTTTAAATCAAGATAACTAATGCAGTACACATTTTTAAATTATGACTTATTGCAATAAAAACAAACAATCACATTTATAGCACATTGGAGGTCAATGTTGAATACACTAGTCAAGCAGAATCTGCCTCTGACTTGATTTGCACACCAAATTCTCTGCATTGTCGGGTGACAGTATGTACATTTAAAGTAAATCTGATTAATTTACACCATTTAATTGAAGCATTTAATTTCAGTTGGCTTTTAACAGTAAAACAACAAGGGTTACATTAAGTTTGAATTGACAATCTCTAAACCATCCCCATCATTTCCCCTCTTTTCTCAGATGGGATGATGGGCCAAATCAAAGGTTACCATGGGCCAGCTTTGGCCCACGGGGCCTAGTTTGGGCATCTCTGCTCTAGAGTGTGTATGAGAAGTTTCTGCTCAAATACCCCTTAAATAATGTTTTATAACTTTTTGAAACTGTCTTTTAAGCTTTGATCCTAATTGTGCCGTTTTGGTGACTGTTGCTTTAAATTCAAATGAGATTGTGCTCCATTTCTAAAGAGGGCGGAGCTATAAATGTCTGCGTGTCAGCATAGTGACATTCAAAACCAAGACTAACTTTCTATACTAACGAGGGAAGGTTGTTACTAGATCACATATGGTGCAGCCAGAAGTTAATGAAAATGATTTATATTATTTATTAAATTTCCCATCATTTGTATTTTATTAATCAA
Organism: Danio kyathit; assembly: GCA_903798195.1. NCBI lineage: Eukaryota > Metazoa > Chordata > Actinopteri > Cypriniformes > Danionidae > Danio > Danio kyathit. Next base: position 77,893,591 of record LR812523.1, on the reverse strand, counting down.
GGACATTCACCGAGTTGTTGTGAAGCCACTCCCTTGATATTTTGGCGGTGTGCTTTGGGTCATTGTCCTGATGGAAGATGAACCATCGCCCCAGTCTGAGGTCAAGAGCACTCTGAAGCAGGTTTTCATTCAGGATGTCTCTGTACATTGCTGCATTCATCTTTCCCTCTATCCTGACTAGTCTTCCAGTTCCTGCTGCTGAAAAACATCCCCACAGTATGATGCTGCCATCACCATGGTTTACTGTAGGGATGCTATTAGCCTGGTGATGAGCAGTGCCTGGTTTTCTCCAAACGTAACGCCTGGCATTCACTCCAAAGCGTTCAATTTTAGTCTCATCAGACCAGAGAATTTAGTTTCTTATGGTCTGAGAGTCCTTCAGATGCCTTTTGGCAAATTCCAGGCGGCGAGTGGCTTCTGTCTGGCCACTCTACCATACAGGTCTGATTGGTGGATTGCTGCATAGATGGTTGTCCTTCTGTAAGGTTCTCCTCTCTCCACAGAAGAACGCTGGAGCTCGGACAGAGTGACCATCGGGTTATTGATTACCTCCCTGACTAAAGGCAGATTTATACTTCTGCGTCAAACGCACATGTATGCTACGGCGCAGCCTACGCGTGGACTCATAGCCCCTCGCCTAAAGTTGTTGCACGTCCGCCGGATCCTGCCTCAAAATGAGCGAATTTGAGCCACTTGTACATTAAGGAAGTGTTCAGAAAAAACAAAACACCAGTGAAGAAACTTGACACAGAGAAACATAAACACCTACTGCCAGCTAGCGTTTTGGAAGTGTATTGCAGAGAAACAGAAACAGCGTGCAGAAGTATGAATGCACGGCTACGTGCGAGGCTTGCTCCGATGGTCACGCCGATCACTTGATGCAGAAGTATAAACCCGGCTTTAGGCCCTTCTCCCCTGATCACTCCGTGATTTTTCAGGTTTTTTATTTTTAATAAATTTGCAACGATTTCAAAAAAACTTTTTTCACATTGTCATTATAGACTATTGTGTGTAGAATTTTGAGGAAATAAATGAATTTAATACATTTTTGGAATAAGGCTGTACCATAAACAAATGTGGAAAAAGTGAAGCGCTATCAATACTTTCAAGATGGACTGTTTGTGTTGTAAGTCCATATATTGATTATTGGACCGGCCTAGTCTCAGCAACTTCTGGTTTTCTCTTCCTGACATTAAATATTAAATGTATGTGTTTTTGAATCTTTCTTTCTTCATAGGTATCGCAACTGAAGGATCAAGGAAACAAGGCGCTGAGCGCAGGAAACCTTGAAGAGGCTGTTCGGTGCTACACAGAGGCTCTGACCTTAGACCCCTCCAATCATGTTCTCTTCAGCAACCGATCTGCAGCTTATGCCAAGAAGGGTGATTACGACAATGCCCTGAAAGATGCCTGCCAAACTATAAAGATCAAGCCAGACTGGGGCAAGGTGGGTTTGTTATTGCTGCTGTTGTCTCTTTCCTTGGTATCTCCTCTGTTACAGTCAGATGATTTCCAAAATGTGGTTAAATTGACACTTGGAAAAGCCTCATGCCCTTCTATTGTCAATTTGTTTTTATTTTAACTATTTCTTAAAATGGAACATGGAGGCTTACTCACTATTATATATGAGAAAACAGAAAATATGAGATCGTAAACAAGAAAATGGGAAGACAAGACTGTGGAACAATTAATATTTTTTGGAAAATGTATGCGTTGAATCCAAACAGGAAAATCAAATAAATTTGAATGACATATTCAGAATGAAAAAGGGGTTCCAAATGAAAGATTAAAGTTCTAGCCTACAGATTAGAGTTAATAAAACATATCGCATCAACTGGTGAATAAGAGCAGCTATCAGCTATGCCTGACACATTTAAGATTTCTGGATTAAAAGCAGCTGTTTATGTGACACTTTTACTGAGGTTGATTTGTATTTCCGGATAACAGCAGTAAGACCTCTGTGTGTGTTCACAATAACAAAACAGCATTGTGATTTCATAAAGAAAACAAACAACAACGACAAAAAAACATTAGTTATTGAATTTTGTTTTTTCACTTTCCGGGTCTGGATTAAAAGTCTTATAGGAGTCCCTTACTCCACCACTGATAATCTGCTATTTCCATATATATATATATATATATATATATATATATATATATATATATATATATATATATATATATATAGCAACAATAGGAATTCTGAGCCATAATCTTCATTATTCCTTTGTTAAGGGTTACTCAAGAAAAGCTGCTGCTTTAGAGTTTCTTGGGCGACTAGAAGATGCCAAAACGACTTATCAGGAGGGCTTACGTCAGGAGCCGTCCAATCAGCAGCTCAAGGAGGGACTTCAAAACATGGAAGCACGGTTAGCAGGTAAAAAATAATGAGTCTTTTGGCTACAGTTGGCTAGAGATGTTGCGTTCAGTCTTCCTAATATAACTCATAATTAATTTTAACACCCTCCAAATGTTTTTGTCTTTTTCAATTTAAATATTCACTGTCAGTGTATTGTGTGCTTCACAGATTTTTTTTTTTTCTCTCCCACTCACCTACTACCCACCTGCACAAATGTCTTTTTTTTTTTCTTTTTTTAGTTCTCTCTGTACTCTTTTCATTTTTTTTTTCTTTTTTTTCTTTTTTTTTCTTTCCTAAAAGGTTTTTTTTTTTTTTTTTTTAGTTTGTGCAGTGAAGAATGATAAGAAACAAAGCGTCTAGTTAGGGCTGTGACTGTCACCACGGTGGTCAGTTGCCACTGCTGTTGTCCATGCCACCAGGGCGGTAGTACGTGACGTTAAGCACTCTTAATCACAAATTTTCGTTATGTCGCCAAGTATTACATCTCTGTCACAATATATCGTTAGGCGTGATTCAGCAAGTTCAAGTTCAGCCATGAATCTCGTTGGAAAACCAAATGTTATAAGGCCAATCTGGGAACATTTTGGATTCGTGCCGAATGAGAAAGGCGAACCAATAATTTGGATGAAGCTATTTGTGGGGTTTGTTAAAAAAAAAAAAATGGGCAAATGCGTCAAATCTCCGGTCATGTCACCCAGCCACGTACAATCAGCTCATGTCTTCTGAACCCAAACGCCCAGCTAGTCGGCCAGGTATCGCAGAGGCCTTTTCAAAAAATGGCCTGATACAAAAGAGAAAGTGATAAATAGAAGACATTGACGAGAAATGGAGCAACATATTTGGTAGTTGAGAAAGCACTGCTCCGCAGTGTAGAGAAACCTTTCTGAGAAATGCTGGCGGTGGAACAATGAAGCAAGATATCCTCTCTTGGTCACGGTTGCGAAAAAGTATTTGTGCATTTGCGCTACAAGCAGCTAGAACGCGGTGTTCAGTGCTGCTGGAAACATTATAACCCCAATGAGGTCTTCACTTAAACCGGACAAAGTCAACATGTTAGTTTTCCTGGCAAAGAATTTTAAATATGAATAGAAAACAAAGGTGGAGGGTTAGCCTTTTTCTTATTCTAAAATAATTAAATTTGTGTTCTGAAAGTTGAAATGACAGGAGTGTTAGTAATTAATGACAGAAAAACGGATTATTTTACAGCATAATTGACCCAGCCCCCCACCACCACTGCAACACTGGCGGTTGTTGGTGATTTATCACCGCGGTGGTAAAAAAATTGTCACCGTCACAGCCCTACGTTTAATCAGAGATTCACTGTGATGATTATTGCCATGTTGTTTATAGAAAGGAAGATGATGAACCCATTTTCCATTCCCAACCTGTATGAGAAGCTGGAGGGCGACTCTCGGACCCGAGCGCTGCTGTCTGACCCCAGCTACAGGGAGCTGCTGGAGCAGCTCAGGAACAAACCCTCAGAGCTTGGCACGTAGGTGCTCTGTGTGCTGTTCTAGTGCTTGCTTTCTCTTTCCATCTTTCATCTTTTCATCTGTAAAATATATATGCAATTTTATTTTGACATTTTATATAGTTATTATAAAAAAGTGCTCAGCATAAATGAGTATAACGGTTTAATAAAACAGTTTTGTTTAAATGCACCAAAAATATTGCTTCTATTGAATGAGACATCAACAAATATGTTCATATATCTAAAATTATTATTAATAATTTATAATAATAATAATAAAATATTATATTTTATTATTAAATATTATAATAAAAATGTATTACTAAACTGTGACTCCCAGTGTGCACAGATTTACCAGGTTAGTAAGAGTAATGTTGTCTTTAATTGCCCACCCCCCCTTTAACTTTGCCAGTTCATTACAGTTAAATGAGACAAGATGTTAAATAGCTTAATTTAGTCTATTTAAAATCAAAGGTCAAGTAGAGCACAGTCCATTATTGAATGTATTGTCCCACAGAGGGCTCTCTTGAACCGCACATATTGGAAATATTATACTATTCTGTTACTTGAGCAGCATGCCCTTCCTTGTGTATCATAAGACTTTTTGTTTTAACTTCTAGTCATCGCCATTGTTGTTTTATTTTTAATGATTATAGGAAGCTGCAGGATCCTCGTGTGATGACCACTCTCTCTGTGCTGTTGGGACTGGATCTTTCTGGCATGGATGAAGAAGAGGAACCTACCCCACCGCCTCCCCCTAAACCCAAAGAGACCGCTCCTCCTCCTCCCAAAGAGGAAGACCTGCCGGAGAACAAGAGAATGGTACTTGTGCCAAAGCACATATGGTTTAGTTTCTCGTTGCATGGTACAACTTGGTCAAGCTCTCTTTTAAGGGTTTTTCCATAGTGTGCAATATGTAGTTGTTGTTTTTTTTTTTTTTTTTTGATATTAAAATGTAACATGATAGGGGTGTCACAATTTTCAATATAATATTGAACTGTTCGATAGGACCTCTACTAGGCCTATGGCTTTTTTTTTTTTTTTTTTTTTTAATTACCAGATTAAAATTTTTTAATAAAAAAAAAAAAAATATATATATATATATATATATATATATATATATTCCTCGCTACTTAAAATTTCCCTTTTGGTATAAGATCTCCTGGGAATTTCCTAGGGCTGTCAAAATTAATCGTTTCTTTGGTGCACCGCGATGCAGATGGGGACAATTCGATATCGGTTCAGTAATAGATCATAACCGGTTATTACGCACTGACGTCATTGATCCCCTATGCACGATGTCGCGGTAGAATACTATGGCAGAGGAGGCGAGGGTGAATAAATAAAACACTCCTACTAAAAAAGCTGATCTTTCACTGACACTGTGGAATGGTAAAGCACGAGCCGCTATTTCACTACTAGGGAGAAATGCTGTAAAACTCCATGTCTGCCCCCCCCCTCTCTCTCTCTCTCTCTCTCTCTCTCTCTCTCTCTCTCTCTCTCTCTCTCTCTCTCTCGCACACTTTGGGCATTAGACCCGCCGTTGGCATGTTCGTGAGGTAAATTTTCCTCTCCTCTCGGCTGGATACTTGTGGATCCAGACACAAGCGTGCTTGTGGTGCAAGTTTATTGTATTTATTCTTTTACGGATAACCTGATAACCGCGTGTTATGCCCACATAGACTGACCCGCGGCTGTTTTTCCAGCGTCACTCATGTGAACAATGCTTTCGTTTCTAAAGCCAATTGCAGCTGTTTCTGTTGAGCAAGTGAAGACGATGACCAATCATAGGGGTGTAAGAACTTGCCAGCGCTCAAAAAGCAAGCGGGATAATATTTACATTAGCTTATTTGTTATGAATGCTCGTGCTGTCTTCTGTGCATGTATTGGAGTTTTGTCTAAAACATTCACAAAAAGTTTTTTTTTTGTGCAAATAAAATTAAAGGTACAGTTCATATATCTGACTGCTTGTATTAAAGGACAAAATTGTATTACAAGTAATATATAAATATAAACATATTTATAAATTTTAATACAATTTTTTTTCTTGAGTTGTAAAGAAAAAAATCTAATTATGTATGGAAAGCATCGTCAATGCTCCGAGATATCAAATTGAACCGAATCGATGGCATAATAATCGTAACCGAACCGTGAGACCAGTGTAGGTTCACACCCCTAGAATTTCCCCCTTCGGGTTAAAGTACAATCAGAAACAACAAGCGAAAATGGCAAGATGGCAGGTAAGATAACAACATAAGTTTAATTCAGTATTAAAATAAATCAGTATTTTCTGATAAAGCACAAACATAACATTTAGCAGAATTAAATATCAGTGCATGTGTAAAGGTTTTATTTTTATTATTATTTTTTAAACAGTCTTAGCCAGGAAGTCTGTCTAAAAACACTTAAAAGGTAATTTAGTTGTTTAATATTGTTGAATATTTTAATAAATGTTGAATGTTTAATAATGTTGTTCATATTTTGAAGACATGGCATGGGACAATGGAGTTTCATGCAGTGCATCTTGTGTACAGTAAAAAATCCTAATAGGGAAAAACACAAACACTCAAGAATGCATGATTATATGCTGTCATGGCTTTGCAATCAAAAATGTCCTTATAATGGAAATCAATGGGCCAAAAACAGCCACCAACATAACGAATGGATAGTCAATTTGCCCAGAGTGTATTGAGTTTTTGAAAACTTCCAAAGCATTTTCTCAAAATATGTCAAAATAAAAGATTTGTCATCAAAAATCATTTGCTGAAACACAGAGGAAGTTGTGGCCAAATTAAGCCTCAAAATCTCCCCAGAGTGGATGAAAACATCCCTAACCGCACACAAGGGTTAAAGGCGCTGTAGTCACATGCAGAAAAAGGTAGATAAATCCCACCCATATTGAAGCGGTGCTGAACTACAGTGGGGAAAAGTGAGTCTTGCCAAGCCAAATCATGCCATGCAGTAAAAACACTGCAATCGATTGTATCCTGACAGAAATGGTCTGATTTAAAGCATGTCTGTTTCTCCAGGCCTTGAAGGAGAAGGAGCTGGGAAACGCAGCGTACAAGAAGAAAGATTTTGCTGCTGCACTGAAGCATTATGAAGAAGCTGTAAAGCATGATCCCACCAACATGACCTATCTGTCAAACCAAGCAGGTAAGATTTATACTTGCATTAGAGCTGTTGTGTGAGTGCTGATGGATGCACTAATGCTCATAGGCTGGAGGTTCTAGTCTAGCCGTGTGATTAGTTTTGGTCACATTCTTTCTTCCTTCACCATCCATTCATTTATTCATTCATTCATTTCCCTTCAGCTTAGTCCCTTATTTATCAGGGGTCGCCACAGCGGAATGAACTGCATACTATTCCAGCATATGTTTTACGCAGTGGATGCCCTTTCACCCATACACTTTTGCATTCACACACGCTCATACACTATGGCCAATTTGCGAACCACTGAGCCACTGTGCCGCCCTTCACAATCCAATAAATCTTGACTTAAAACTAAAATAAAAAAGCCCAAACTAAATAACGGATTATGCTGTAGTTTAGGAGAGTGGTTCTCAAAGTTCAAGTCAACTGTTCATCTATTATAGTACACACTTGCATAATGTACAATCCATGTTATTAACAAACAACTAACTATGACTATAAGCTCAAACTATTAATTAGCTGCTTAATAATTGTTATTAAGGTAATGGTTGGGAGGGATTAGGGATGTAGAATAAGGTAATTCTTTATAATTACTTTCTTAATACAGTGTTTCCTCTAGGATTTTTTCCAGCTATTACTATTAATAACTTCCTATGTTGTTATTTCAATGACGATGGCATGAGCGCAGCATTACAAGTCGAGATTGCATTTATGTAATAAGAGCATGCGAATCTCTTTGCTTGCCCGCTGATTTCCTCTGTTCATGCACAACTTTTTGCACGCCCTCAATATACACTGCTCAAGTGCAGAGTTTCTTGTGCGCTCTCAAAAAAATGCTGCTGAAGTGATTTAGTGCATTTATGTAATGAATATGTCTCCAACAATTATTAGATTTGCTAGGAATATTTATGAATGTCTCCAATAGACCTACAGAGCGATATTAATGCATCCTGAAGTAAAGTGAAACGGCCATAAACTCCAGCAAGATAAAGTCATTGTATGCAGAGCATAGACCTTTATCTATAAAGTATAATTATGGAACTGTGTTCATCTTAACTGAAAGCTACGTCGTGTTTGCTAGCCTCACGCATCACGCACCTGTCTGTCATTCAGTCAGTCAGCATGTCACCTTAAAGGGTTAAACGAATAACGCACAGCTCTACTACGATTACAGAAAAGTTTGCGCTGTTATAATTTACTTACCTTTTAATACGTTTTGGTGCAATTATAACCAACTGCACAACTGAATGTTTTGAATGAGATTCTGTAATGTAGCCATGGTGGGATGAATTTTGGCCCCGCCATGGAAGAATAAATGTAGCGGAAACCTTGTAATATATTAATAACAGGCAGGTAATAAGCTAGTATTTAATAGTGTGAATTGTTAATTAAACTAAAGTGTTACCCAAACTTTATTATAACCACCCTTTTTTGCATAGGTTGTCACTAAAACTCAATTTGCCAAGAGTCGTATCAGTAGAACAATTTCCTTTTTTAAAGTGCACGTTAAAGTGTAAATCAGGCTTTAATCTAGTTCTAGGAGCAGGAATTTCATATTGCTTTATACTCTCGATATCTGATCGTTGTATTGGTAAATGATCCATTCTGTTAGCACTAATCTTTCTTTCTCTCCTACTTCTGATTATTCCAAAATCAATACTTGTGTACCAAAGTTGAAATATTAACTTCATGCGCAGTTAGAGATGCAATTCTTCTTTTAGTTTAAAAATATAAATGTTATTAATTTAATATATATATATATATATATATATATATACACACACAGTGTTTCCTCTAGGATTTTTTCCAGCTGTGGCGGCAGGACTTTTACACAAATGTACCAACTACCAATGGGTGTTATTTCAATGACACATGTTGTGAGCGCAGTGTTACACGTCGATTACACATCGAGATCGCATTTATGTACTGTAATACGAGCATGCGAATCTCTGCTTGCGCGCTGATTTCCTCTGTTCGTGCACAACTTCACACCCTGATATATACTCTGCTCAAGTGCGATTTAGTGCGTTTATGTGACGAGTACATCTCCAACATTTATTAGATTTGCTAGGAATATTTATGAATGTCTCCGATAGACCTACAGAGCGGCATTAATGCGTCCTGAAGTAAAGTGAAACCGCTGAAGTAGCTGAACAGTCCTGAAGTAAAGTGAAACCGCTGAAGTAGCTGAACAGTCCTGAAGTAAAACTGCTATAAACTCCAGCAAGATAAAGTCATTGTATGCAGAGCATAGACCTTTATCTATAAAGTATAATTATGGAAACCATGTTCATCTTAACTGAAAGCTACGTCGTGTTTGCTGGTCTCACGTCTCACGCACGCACCTGTCAGTCAGTCAGCATGTCACCGTAAAGGGTTAAACAAATAACGCACAGCACTACTACGGTTAAAGAAAAGTTTGCGCTGTTATTATTCACTTACCTTTTAATACGTTTCGGTGCGATTATAACCCGCTATTAAAAAAACAACAACAATGACTGAATGTTTTGAATGGGAAGCTGTAATATAGCTGTGGTGGGATGAATTTTGGTGTGGCGGCCTGCCATGGAAGAATGAATGTAACGGAAACCATGTTTTTTATATATATATATATATATATAGCATAGATATAGATAGATGGAATACACCTATAATGTGTGGATCAAGCACTTTTCCATTTTTTATTGTCATTTGTTTACTTGTTTTTTTTTTTTGTATTTGTTATTTTTGAGTAGTTTTTATTATCATTTATTTATATTATTATTTTTAATTCATCTAATATTTCTATTTTATTTTAAATCACACATGAAAACAGTGGTGAGAAGCACAGAAGCAAAATATATGATCCTTATGATGTTTTATCTTCCAAATATTTAATTTATGTGTTTGTTATGTTTAATTTAAAGTCTAATATACTAAGAAACCTGTTGAACTGATCTCACAAATTCACCATCGTTATAAGTGGATACTTATTTAGAAATAAGCAGCATTGGCTATTTTTATGACAACACTTGTGCTAAGTATATAATATATATAATTTACCATCATAACGATTTCTTAATAATCATGCATTGTACAAAGAACATACAAACAACACTGATAAAAAGTTATAAGATCTTTCAATTTGATCAATGATACATATTGCAAAATTCCCTGTAAGTGGATATTTTTAACTAAATGTGACTTTTTTTTTTTTTTTTTTTGGTCTATCAGCTGTGCATTTTGAGAAGGGGGATTTCGATAAGTGCAGAGAGCTTTGTGAGAAGGCCATTGATGTTGGCAGAGAGAACCGGGAAGATTACAGACAGATTGCCAAGTAAGTTTGTTTTCTGTACTAAATGGTTATGGTCTATTGTCAAAGTTTACTTCTATCTTTAAATGTTAAACGTATTATTATTTCTGTTATTTTAGACTTTTAGGTCCGTATCCAAAAATATAACAAATTTCAAAATACACAAATTAATTAAATACCACACAATCATAAATAATATATTACAGCACAATTTAAAAAAACATACAAGCATTTATTCCAATGCTTTCAATACCAGGAGTGGTACTAGGTAGCACTTAAAACCATTAGAACTTTTGTGAGATATTAATCGACACATAAAATTAAACATAATTTTCTATAACAAAATGAAGAGTGGGGAATGTTATTATAAAATAAAAATCTGACCACCTTGGGAACCTAAGCAAAATTCGCTGAGCATCATTGAACGCCACCTTGAGCTTTTTTCAGAGTATTCACACCACAAATGTGCTGTATATAATTAACTACAAGAAACCGTAAAAAGAGCTATTTTAATATCATCTGTGTACACAAATTTACAAGCCAAAATATTTGCACGACCATACAATTTACAACACTAGCGCTGCACATTTGACTTTAACTGCCTTTGGTTTGCTTTACAGTATGTACCTTTATTCTTATCTGTCTCTTCCTGTCTTTCTGCAGGGCATACGCCAGGATTGGCAACTCATACTTTAAGCAGGAGAAATACAAAGAGGCTGTCCAGTTCTTTAATAAGAGTCTGACGGAGCATCGCACACCTGATGTCCTCAAGAAGTGCCAAGAGGTCCTTCTTATTTTTGCAGAAACGCCACTTATTTATTTTCCTCTTAGATCAGTCATATTTCACTTTGACATGAAAATGATTAAATAACAAAATCAAATCTCTTTAAATGATTATTTACATTGTGTTTTTGTAATACTGTAGCAATACAGCAAGCATATGCTCATTTACAAGGGTGTAACTTTTTTAAAAAGTGGGGGGACACAAAATTGGGGGAAATCTTTTTAAATTAAATTCTATTTTTTGCATTTCTATATATTTAGCGACTGCGATTTCATCCAAAATCCAGGGAAAATTGGCTGATCAAACTAATTTAATTTCAAACTAACCTAAAGACGTCAAAAACTATTATTAACAGTGTGATGAATCACTATTTTGTAATATCAATTGCAGATGGGAATCGGCAAAATTAATATGTAGGAAAATTATATAAAAACGTTGATCATTTTATTAATTATAACAAAAAAAACATTAGTTCCTGATGGATTTTGTTAGTCCTGTCCTTTGGTTGAAGTTACACCCCTGCTCATTTATAGTAGTACTGAGAGCAACATAAGAGTTCAAGTAAGAGACTTAAACTCAAAATTAATATATTCTCAAACTGGTGACGCGGTGGCGCTGTAGGTAGTGCTGTCGCCTCACAGCAAGAAGGTCACTGGTTTGAGCCTCGGCTGGGTCAGTTGGCATTTTTGTGTGGAGTTTGCATGTTCTCCCCACGTTCACGTGGATTACCTCCGGGTGCTCCGGTTTCCCCTACAAGTCCAAAGACGTGTGCTATAGGTGAATTGGGTGAGATAAATTGTCCGTAGTGTGTGTGTGTGTGTGGATGTTTCCCAGTGATGGGTTGCAACTGGAAGGGTATCCGCAGCGTAAAACATGTGCTGAATAAGTTGGCGGTTAATTTCGCTGTGGCGACCATAGATTAATAAAGGGACTAAGCCGAAAAAAAATGAATGAATGTTCTCAAACTCTTATTAATGGGTTTGAGATTAACTTTGTTTTAGTATGTATGTGTGAACTTGCAAAAAACTAATCTGAAAAACAATATACGTTTACATTTTGTTTTATTTTCTATTTCTCTGTTCACTCTTGTAGTTGTATCTTGGGGTTTTTATCATAACTTATTTTTACTTGCATGTAGGCGGAGAAGATTTTGAAGGAACAAGAGAAGATGGCCTATATCAATACAGATTTGGCCCTGGAAGAAAAAAACAAGGGCAACGATGCCTTCCAGAAGGGTGTGTATATCATTAAAATCAAACCTACACATGAATGTTATCTCCCACAGGACAATCCAGTTTAATATGATTTGAAATGGCTACATTGTGCTGGTGTGTCTTGTATAGGTGATTATCCTTTGGCTATGAAACATTACTCCGAGGCCATCAAGAGAAATCCATACGATGCGAAACTTTTCAGCAACAGAGCCGCCTGCTACACCAAACTACTGGAGTTCCAGCTGGCCCTCAAGGTACAGTCAAACACATACAGTTGAAATCAGAATCATCAGCCCTCCTGTAAAATGTTAATTCTTTTAAAAATATGTCCTAAGTGCTGTTTAATGTAGAGAAGTTTTTTTAATACATTATTTTTAAACCTGATAGTTTTAATAGGTTCTAATACCTGGTTTCCTTTGTCTTTGTTATGATGACAGTACATTTTATTTTACTAGCTATTTTTGTAAGATACTAGTTTTCAGCTTAAAGTGCAATTTAAAGACTTAACTGGGTTGGTAGGTTAACTAGGCAAGTTGTGATTTATTCTGTAGCCTATTGAAAAATATATATTTCTTAAGGGGGCTAATAATATTAACCTTTAACGTCAGGACTTGGACGCACTGGATGCGCATTTGCACATGTCAGTGTTTAAGAATAGATTAAAAAAAACATGAATAATCTTGACAAACTATACATCGGTCTAAAGCTACAACCCTCAAGCAGCCATTGTAGCTAGTTGTTTTTCAATAGGAAGCTTATAAAGAATGTATTTGCTAAATTTGTGCAAGTTGTACAGAAAATGCTTATTAGATATCGAGTACATATTGTCGCGATGAGACGCATGCATTCATTGCTGTTCATCACAGGTTGTTTTGAAAGGTAAGAGTCCTCAGAACAACATCCCATGGAACACATTTAGTCCACCGACACAATAGTGTTGAATTAGGAATGGTTATTCATTTAGATGGTTATTCATATGAATGGTTAATCATTTTATGTCGCTGTTTTTTTCCAGAGACCTGCTGTTTTAATTGTTTACTATGTTATGCACGAAAACTGTCTTTGTAATAGTGTAAAAAGTTATTTATAACAGTGTTTTATTCTGTAGCCTACTGAAAAATATATATTTCTTAAGGGGGCTAATAGTATTAACCTTTAAAATAGTTTTTAAAACAAGTAAAAACTGCTTTTGTCCCTGCCAATTTTAAAGAAACGAGACATTTTCCTGAAGGAAAAATTATAGGAAATACTGTGAAAATTTCCATCCTTAAATAAATGAGTAAGAATACAAATTTCACTGAAGGACTGACAATTTTGTCTTCAACTGTACATATGGATAATAGATTAGTCTGTTGATTAGTTGGCTGACTACTTTAACTTCCTGTCTTGTCATTATTAACCATAAATGTTTGGTCTGTTTTTCAGGACTGTGAGGAATGCATCAACCTGGACTCTACCTTCAGTAAGTGATGTCAATAAATGTAAACGATACATTTATATAAAAAGAAAAATCCAATCTGTTTGCATATTACAACAGGTTATACACTCTATATAACAATCATGTAAGCACAGCAAACACTTTACACCCCAATTTCCATCTCGTCACCACATTCCAAAACCAAATTAAAAAATTACAACATTTGAAAGACTGACAGAAAGAGAATGAAAAAAAGCTGATGAAAGGGAAAGTGAAAGAGGATGATAAAGAAAACGATAAAGGGTGAAAGGGAAAGTAAAAAAGTATGAAAGAGAAAGCGAAAAAGGATGAATGGGAAAGAGGATTAAAGAAAGCTAAAGGGGATAAAAAAGCGAAAGAGGAAGATGAAAAAGAAAGCGATGGAGAATGAAAGCAAAAGAGTACGGAAGAGAAAGTGAACGGGGAGGATGAAAGGAAAAGAGGATGAAAGAGAAAGTGAAAGCAATAGAGAATGAAAGGGAAAGCGAAAAGGATGAATGGAAAGGATGAAAGAAAGCGAAAGGGGATGAAAAAGCGAAAGAATGAAAGAGGAAGATGAAAGAGAAAGCGATGGAGAATGAAAGCAAACGAGTACGGGAGAGACAGCGAAAGGGGATGAATGGGAAAGAGGATGAAAGAGAAAGCAAAAGTGGATAAAAAGTGAAAGAGAATGAAAGTGATGGAGGATGAGAGGGAAAGCAAAATAGTGCAAAAGAGGATAAATGAGATAGTGATAGATACTAAAAGCGAAAAATTATAAAAAAGAAAGCGAAAAAGAATGAAAGTGAAAGAGAATGAAAGGGAAAGCGAAAAGGATGAATGGGAAAGAGGATGAAAAAAGTGAAAGAATAAAAATGAAAGGAAGATGAAAGAAAGCGATAGAGAATGAAAGCAAACGAGTACAGAAGAGAAAGCGAAAGGGGATAAATAAGGAGGCAAAAGACTATGGAAGAGAAAGCGAAAGGGGATGAATAAGGAGGCAAAAGACTATGGAAGAGAAAGTGAAAGAGGATGATAAAGGGTGAAAGAGAAAGAAAAAAAGTACGAAATGGAAAGTGAAAGAGGATGAAAGGGAAAGAGGATGAAAGAAAGCGAAAGAGGAAAATGAAAAAGCAATAGAGAATGAAAGCAAATGAGTATGGAAGAGAAAGCGAAAGGGGATGAATGGCAAAGAGGAGAATGAAGGGAAAGCAAAAGAGTATGGAAGAGAAAGCAAAAGAGGAGGATGAATGAAAAAGCGAAAGAGGATGAAAGTGAAAGAGGATGAAAAAGTGAAAGCAATAGAGTAAAAAGGAAAGTGAAAAAGGATGAATGGGAAAGATGAAAAAGCGAAAGAATGAAAGCGAAAGAGGAAGATGAAAGAAAGCGATAATGAAAGCAGACAAGTACAGAAGTGAAAGCGAAAGGGATAAATGGGAAAGAGGAGGATGAAAGGAAAAGCAAAAGAGTATGGAAGAGAAAGCAAAAGAGGAGGAAAGGGAAAGTGGAGGATGAGTAAGAAAGCAAAAGTGGATGAAAAAGAGAATGAAAGTGATGGAGGATGAAAGGGAAAGAGGATGAAAAAGTGAAAGCGATAGAGAATGAAAGGGTAAGTGAAAAAGGAGAAAAGAGAAAGTGATAGATAATAAAAGCGAATGAGGATGGAAAAAAGTGAAAGCGATAGAGTAAAAGGGAAAGTGAAAAGGATGAATGGGAAAGATGAATGAAAGCGAAAGAGGAAGATGAAAGAAAGCGATAGAGAATGAAAGCAAACGAATACGGAAGAGAATGCGAAAAGGATGAATAGGAAAGATGAGGATGAAAGGGCAAGCAAAAGAGTATGGAAGAGAAAGTGGAAGGGGATGAATGGGAAAGAGGAGGATGGAAGAGAAAGCAAAAGAGGATAAATGGGAAGGAGGAGGATGAAAGAGAAAGCAAATGGGGATGAGAATGAAAGTGATGGAGGATGATAGGGAAGGCAAAAGAGGATAAAAGAGAAAGCGATAGATAATAAAAGCTGAGAATTATGAAAAAGAAAGAGAGGATGAAGGGGAAAGCAAAAGAATAAAAGGGAGATCGAAAGAGAAAGTGATAGAGGATGAAATGGAAAATAAGAGGATGAAAGCGATTAATGAAAGCCAAAGAGAAAGGATAAAAGTGAAAAAGAATGTATGAATTAAAGAAAGCCAAAACAAAAGAGAATGAAAGACAAGTAAGGATGAAAGACAAAACAGAAAAAAAGAAAAATGAATGAAACAATAAAGAGAGGGAATGAATGAAAAAGACGGGAAGAAAGACTAAATTAAAGCGAAAGAGAATGGAAGCGAAGGGAAAATTAAATGAAAGAATAAAGAGCGGAAGAAAGCTAAAGAAAGAGAATGAAAGAAAAGGAGTGAGAATGAAAGTATGAGAGAAAAAGGAAGAGATTAAAAGAGAAAGTATGAAAGAGATTGGACGAGAATTAAAGAACAAAAGAAGGAAAATAAAGTTAAAGAAAAAAATAAAAGTTGTAATAAAAAACAAAATGAATAGTAAGAAAACTATATATTTTATTAAATATACTTCAATCAAGTACAGTGCATTTTCTAAGTCTAAAGGAGATTGTGATATTATTACCCTTCTCACTCAATGCAATGCTTGTTGCCAGGGCCGACCCTGTACATTTGGGGGCTCTAAGCAGAATAATTTTGGGGCCCTACCTTGCTAAATAGTGGAGTATTGCCATTGCAAACAGGCCCACGATTACTTTATTGCTTATTAAATACAATCAATGAAACAGAAAAGTAAAGCCTGATTTCTTCTACTTAATAACTGTCTATGACAGCACTGTTTTTGTCAACTAGCAGCTTCAAAAATGAAGAATTAAACAATCTTTAATAAAGGGATTCCTACTTTGCATCTTTCTGGAGCGTTAAAACATTGTTAATTTAGCAAACAGAATGAAAATTCTATAAACGATTTTAGGTTGAGTTTTTTTTTTTTTTTTTTTTTTTTTTTTTTTTTTTATATATATTCCAAAAGCAAAAACCCTTGAATGAAATGACACTGAACAATAATTAGCCAAAAGTGAAAATGCATTACTTCGTAATAAAATGTACATTCTGAACACTTTAAAAACTAAAAAACAACAACAAAACAATTAACATTAAGAAAAAGATTGATCCATAAATAATTTAAGTAATATAAATATGAAAAAATATTAATATAAAAACCAGAGAAAAAGGGAAGCAACAAATACTGGGTTAATGTTGATACCCAATCACAAACTTTATTATTCCCTTCAGTCTCCTTCCCTGTTCCTTACATTTGAGATGCAGAGTCCAGAGCTTATATTAAACTATGATTAATTCAATTGGAACATAAGTTTTATAAATCTATCTCAGGAAAATATTACCAGTGTGCAATGAAAGAGACTTCAGTATTGCATTTCAATTAAATGCGTTTTAGACCAAGTTTAAAAAAAACGTGTCTGTAAAACCAAGAAAAAAAATGTGTCATAAGTAGATGACGTTTATTAATCTGTAGTTGCCTATTTTTGATAAATGTTCTACTAGATTATGTCTTTAACATCATCATTAGCACTTAAAAGCGATGCTAAAAATGTGCTTGTCTCCTCGTCGTCATTTTCCCCCTCAGTTTTTCTACGCCTGAAGAATAGCATTAGATTTGTTCCATTTTCACAGTGTAATATCCAAAATAAATCACGTATATACGGTATAATGAGGCCGACAATGAAAGCGAAAGAATGAAAGAGGAAGATGAAAGAAAGCGATAATGAAAGCAAACAAGTACAGAAGAGAAATCGAAAGGGATAAATGGGAAAGAGGGGGATGAAAGGGAAAGCAAAAGAGTATGGAAGAGAAAGCAAAAGAGGATGAAAGGGAAAGCAAAATAGTATGGAAGAGAAAGCAAAAGAGGAGGATGAAAGGGAAAGTGGAGGATGAGTAAGAGCAAAAGTGGATGAAAAAGCGAAAGAGAATGAAAGTGATGGAGGATGAAAGGGAAAGCGAAAGAGGATGAAAGGGAAAGCGAAAGAGGATGAAAGTGATGGAGGATGAAAGGGAAAGCGAAAGAGGATGAAAGGGAAAGCGAAAGAGGATGAAAGTGATGGAGGATGAAAGGGAAAGCGAAAGAGGATGAAAGTGATGGAGGATGAAAGCGAAATAAGATGAAAGTGATGGAGGATGAAAGGGAAAGCGAAAGAGGATGAAAGTGAAAGAGGATGAAAAAGTGAAAGCGATAGAGAATGAAAGGGTAAGTGAAAGAGGATAAAAGAGAAAGTGATAGATAATAAAAGCGAAAGAGGATGGAAAAAAAGGGAAAGCGATAGAGTAAAAGGGAAAGTGAAAAAGGATGAATGGGAAAGATGAAAGAAAGCGAAAGGGGATGAAGAAGCAAAAGAATGAAAGCGAAAGAGGAAGATGAAAGAAAGCGATAGAGAATGAAAGCAAACGAATACGGAAGAGAACGCAAAAAGGATGAATAGGAAAGAGGAGGATGAAAGGGAACGCAAAAGAGTATGGAAGAGAAAGTGAAAGGGGATGAATGGTAAAGAGGAGGATGGAAGAGAAAACAAAAGAGGAGGATAAATGGGAATGAGGAGGATGAAAGAGAAAGCAAATGGGGATGAGAATGATTCATCCCCAGTTTTTCTACGCCTGAAGAATAGCATTAGATTTGTTCCATTTTCACAGTGTAATATCCAAAATATATCACGTATATACGGTATAATGAGGCCGACAATGAAGCAAAGGCTGTGTCTGCGCACAGATTCGCGTTCTTGTGGTAACGGTCGGTTCATAGTGATTCTTTGCTTGAACCGCGAGAACACAGAACGCATATGAGAAATGAGATGCTACGACTGCAAGCTTCCTGTTGTTGATCACATGACCTTCACACGAAGACAATTTCAACTTAAATAAAATTATGATTTTTTTTTTTCGTTTCAGTGAAAATGTGTAAATATTTCAGTACTAAAGCACTGCCAATGAAAATAATTTGTAATATGCTAATATAAACGATTTCAGCAAGGAAACTGCTCACACCACTAACGGGTTGTGGGGGCCCCCTAGTGGCGGCGGGGCCCTATACAGCCGCTTAGTTCGCTTATAGAGTGGAGGAACTATGACATCACCTTGTAGGCGAATCGGCTGCTAGCATAAAACTGCTTCCCTCGATAAAATTTCTATAGGATTTACCCATAGGCTTTTCGAAGATTGCAAATAATAAGCTCTGCGTTCAAACACTGTTCATTAAACTTACACGTTTTGTCCAGCCGGATAATCCTCACACGAAAATATAACTTTTAGCACTTTTGGATCTTGAATGCAAGACGTGAAAAGCTAACATTAGGCTATAAACGGACTACAGCCTTCGGGACGCTCGCCTGTGACGTCAGCACCACCCTGCTACAGACAACTCTTTAAGCTTAGAAATGTGATCCATGACAAAGATTTACTCTCGGTTTATTACATTATAATCCACGCTATATATTATAAACAAATAAATACGCAAAACCACTTAGACCTAAGTACCTTTTGGATAGTTTTTACGGGGGAAATACATTTTGTTTTGCTTTACGGTTGTTGTAAAAGTTTTAAAACTGTATGTATAAATGAGCCTACATAGTATTATCATAAGACATGTTTAAATAAGTGTATCGCTCGCGTGTATACAGCTCGCTTACCTTAGTAACAGACGACAGAAATGAGGAGATGAGGCAAGAGGGACAAGTCTAATGTTATATGCCTGCGTGTTCCATCATGGACACAGAACGACATTCAGTATTCTTTTTTGTCACCAAGTACAGCGAAAAGCAGCCCATACAGTCACATATGCTGTACATTTTAAGAAGGAGTTTAAATATTGCAGATATGACAGAGTTAAATGTGTTCAGATGAAGAAAAAAAACGATGAAAAATCAGTTGATCACGTTAAAATGACAGTTAACATGTATGTATTTTTACACATTCATTCACACGTTTGCATTACTGAGAGCAGGAGAGAGACAGGCTGCACTTTTAAGCAGTATCCCCATAATATCGTTAAATTAAAATAAATGATCAACAAACGAATCTGTCTTGGCAGTCTTTACAAGTGAAGGCATTATCTACACACAGTATGAATTCTCAATTAGAAAAATACTACAAACTATAAAATACTACTCCTGAAAATACTTTAATCACAGACAAATCCAAATGCCAGGGCAAGCAGGCTGCGCTTCAGCCTAGTTCAGCTCGATGATGTATAATAGCTCCGACACCGCCTGTAGTCCCATTTAGCAACTTGATAGCAACCGTCTTTTTAAAGTTGCGTAACCGATTTAAAAAAATCAAGAGTGTGATGTGACTGATGTGTTTTATGTCGTAGAATAAAACGTGAAAGTATCTTGAGTTTGTGTTAGCCACGAACCTTATTTAAGCGCTTTAACTGAAATCCCATTCAAAAAACCCATTGACTTTCGGACGAGGGAACCGGAACTGCTAAAATGCTAACTCGCTTCCGGGTTTTTGCATACAAATTGACGTCATAGTTCCTCCACTCTATAGGGAGGGCCGGCTCTGCTTGTTGCAACCGATTACCAACATTGACTTTGTGTTGTGCATTATCATTATTTGCTTAACTACCATGTCAGTAAATGAATGTTTTCTGCGAAAGCGTTTCACACTATCCACTCCTGCTTCATTCAGTTAAGGGTTACACACGCAAAGGAGCCGCACTGGAGGCCATGAAGGACTTCTCCAAAGCAATGGATGTGTACCAGAAAGCTCTAGAGCTCGACTCCAATTCAAAGGTTTGCAAGAACTGCACTGTGTTTGATGGCAAGGAGATTTGTGTAGGATTGTGCAGGTGAACATTATAATTCTGTTGCTACAGGAGGCCACAGAGGGCATGCAACGCTGTATGGTAAGCCAAGCCACGCGTAACGACAGTCCGGAGGATGTGAAACGGAGGGCTATGGCAGATCCAGAGGTGCAGCAGATAATGAGCGATCCTGCCATGCGCATGATCTTGGAGCAGATGCAGAAAGACCCACAGGCCCTCAGCGAGTAAGACACAACTCAAATATTTAATATTAGTTTTTTTTTTTTTCTGTGCATCTCAATCCAGCCATCTGTAGCCTTCTGTGTTGCTTTTTTTAGAACTGAGCTGGAGGGGTTAGATTTTTGAGATGCATAAAATGTGCAGCACATTGAGGGGAAACGTTGAGAAACCTTTTATTTTTTAAATATATTAATTAATTTATTAATTTTTATACATTTTATTTTTGTATTTATTTATTTTATATTTACTTATTTATTTTTATATATTTATTTTTTTATATTTATATTTACTTTTATATATTTTTTATGGTTTGTTTTTTTATATTTATTTGTATTTATTTATTTGTTATTTTATATTTATTCATTTTCTAAATTTATTTATTTATTTTTTATATTTATTTATTTTTATATTTATTTATTGATTTATTTTTATATTTATTTATTTTTATAGTTGTTTTATTTTTATATGTATTTATTTATTAGATGATTTTTATTTTTTATATTTATTTTTGTATTTATTTGTATTATTTCTATTTAATTTATATATAATACAATCTGTCTCTCTGTCTGTGTGTGTGTGTGTATACATTAAAGTGAATTGTTTAATGTGTGGTTTAGTTGAAAACTACAGCAATTTTATGTTTTTCGTTTGTTTAAAACGCACCAAAATGCCTAATTTTAGTAACCGGCTCATTACATCAGTCTATACTACAGTCAATATTTTTATTTTTCATTTATTTGTAAACCTAGTTTTAAAAATCGCCTTTCACTTCTTGTTCTTGCTTGATCCATCAAAATAGTAATTATATTAGCCTACAGTTTAATCAATTATGGCCTTTTGAATTTTTTCTTCTTTTTTTTTTTTTTTTGTTAAGTGTAGACTGAGAATGCTAATGAAAGTCTAAGAAGGGGGTGCGTGCATTTTTCGGCACCACACTGGGACTGTAGTCAGATCATGAAGCAGATCAATGTTGATTTTTCTTTCGAGGTGTCCGTGCAGAAATGAACAAAACAATAGGCCTAATACAAAATATTATAAGAATAAAATATGGAAACATTATCAGATGGTAACTTCGGTCAATTTTCCTAACGGATAAACAGTACTAGGTAATATTTCAGCATGCTTTCATTTTGTATTAGACATGAAACGCACATTTACCGGTAGGAATGACATCTCGCCCTACTCATTATTCTCTCTTCATACAGCCGTATATATGACTATTACACAACCATAATACACCGTGATATAGCCTGTGTTGTTAGTTTGTTGGATTGTTTTGTTTTCTTACTACGATCGATCTGCTCAATTGAGCCGAGACTACTTCATTCAGGCGATCTTGGACCGATTGATTTGGCGCGGACCCGAGGACAATTGCGGGATTCACATACACCAGACGAATTTATTTATTTTTTATACATTTTATTTTTGTATTTATTTATTTTATATTTACTTATTTATTTTTATATATTTATTTTTTGTATATTTATTTATTATATATTTTTTATATTAATTTTTTTATTTTTATATTTACTTTTATATATTTTTTATGGTTTGTTTTTTTTATATTTATTTGTATTTATTTATTTTTATTTTATATTTATTCATTTATTTTTATATTGATTTATTTTTATATTTATTTATTTATTTTTATAGTTGTTATATTTTTATATGTATTTATTTATTAGAGTATTTTTATTTTTTATATTTGTTTTTGTATTTGTTTGTATTATTTCTATTTAATTTATAATTAATACAATATAATATACAATTGACCCGAGGACAATTGCGGGATTCACATACACCAGACGAACCGCGCTAACTGGGCAAACGCTGTATTTGCACGCAGTTGACAAACAGTTGCAGCCAAATTAAACTTTAGTAACAAGGCAGCACTGGCCTGATACCATTCTGTATACTGTCGCGAGCGTCTCGCACGCTGGCCCCGGACCATCGGGCAGTCCTTATTGTCGAGCCCTGATATGCATGTATGTATGTATGTATGTATGTATGTATGTATGTATGTATGCATTTATTTATTTATTTATTTATTTATTTTAAAAAAAATTATTTTGTTTTTATTTGTTATTTTATTTTGTGTATTTATTTATTAGATTTATTTTTATTATTTCTATATATATATATATATATATATATATATATATATATATATATATATATATATATATATATATAATTTTTAAAATATTTTTATACTTATATAATTTGTTATTTATTATTTATTGGTGAAATTTATTAATATTGCAAAATGAGATTAAAAAAAATGAATTTAAAAAAAGTGAGCTACTCTAAATTCTCAATAAAAGACAAAAAAAAAGCATTATTTCAATTTCAAAATTGATGCTACCAAAATTGTTAGGACCCGGTGTTGGGCATGTTCATGAATTTGAACTCTATTTCTTTTCTTTTCCTCTGTCCATCCAGTCATCTAAAAAACCCTGTCATCGCTCAGAAAATTCAGAAACTGATAGATGTTGGGTTGATAGCCATTCGGTGATCAGAGGAACCAGAAGAAAACCAGGACATTATTCATCTACACAACAACAACAAAAGAAGACTGCAAGCGATGGCGGCAGCGTTCCAAACTAATTATTTACTCCAAGTTTAACAAGCAGCCTAACCCTTCTCCTCCCACTCTCCCCAATTGGATTTTTTAAATTGCCTTAATTGGATTGAAAATGCGACAACACTGATCTTTTCTGCACTTCATTCGCTAGTGTCACTTGTCCAGTCATGGTTTTCAGACATGCCAGTGTTTATGGAGTAAAGTTATTTGAGAGTATCTAGCCTTAGACACTAGTGGGTTAAAAGAGTGGTTTTGAGCATTCGCATTAAAAGCAGTTGTATTATTTTATTATGATTATTTTTCTTGTATTTAATTTTTTACATCTCAATATTTGGCTTTTTTTTCTGAATACCATTTTTATAATGCATTTAAACAAATTTGTCTTTCTGAATCTGTCCACTTTTGACTGTATATGGTGGTTTTGTTTTGCTCTGGATTGGAGGAGAAGCGGGAAATGAGGAAATGTCGGCACATTAGCACGCCAGCAGTAATTAATTTTCACAATGTAGGCCTGTTAGAAATCTGTCTGTCTCTGAATGCATTGCCATTATTGTATTATATAATGCACTCCTGTGTGTGGGAGAGAGAGCGAGAGAGTTTCATGGCTCAGAGGGCTTGTTCACATCTGTTTGGCTTCAGTTCATATTTTGCGATCAATTAACTGACTGTGATTTTTAGCATCACCATATTGAAATGTGACATCAGTTTAATAAAGTTCTGGATCCATGAACTTGTGTGGTTTTTATTTTATTTTTTTCTTTTGTAACTTGATGTCAGGGTATATTTATTATGACATGATTTGGCTATTAAATGCATACTTAAGAGAGTGGCATATGAACCATTATGTTGTAGCACCCTCATCTGTATAGTTACACACACACTCGCAGTTGAAGTCAGAATTATTAGTCCCCTGTTTATTTTTTTTCCCCAATTTCTGTTTAACGGAGAGAAGATTTTTTCAACACATTTCTAATCATAATACTTTTAATAACTCATCTCTAATAACTGATTTATTTTATCTTTGCCATGATGACAGTAAATAATATTTTACTAGATGTTTTTCAAGACACTTATATACAGCTTAAAGTGACATTTAAAGGCTTAATTAGGTTAACTAGGCAGGTTAGGGTAATTAGGCAAGTGATTGTATAATGATGGTTTGTTCTGTAGACAATCGAAAAAAATATAGCTTAAAGGGGCTAATAATTTTGACCTTAAAATGGTTTTTAAAAAATTAAAAACTGCTTTTATTCTAGCCAAAATAAAACAAATAAGACTTTCTCCAGAAGAAAAAATATTATCAGACATACTGTGAAAATTTCCTTGCTCTGTTAAACATCATTTGGGAAATATTTAAAACAAAAAACATTCAAAGGGGGGCTAATAATTCTGACTTCAACTGGTGTGTGTGTGTGTGTATATATATATATATATATATATATATATATATATATATATATATATATATATATATATATATATATATATATATATATATATATATATATATATATATATATTATAAGAAAAAGAAAACGCTACAGTCAGAAGTTTTTTGACGTTTTTTGCGCTTTGACACTACTTTCAACTTTCACGACAGTTTAGGTGTCGTTCTTTTATCCCACGTGAATACTATGAGGATAAACAAGAGACGAAAAAGAGACCAGGGCAAGATGGTGAGAATGAATGAATGAATGAATGACAGCTTCTAAAATTGTCTGAGAGACATCCCTTTTTTAGCCCAGTAGACTTTGTGTTTTATTTGCTAATGTAAGCTATTTTTAAAAGATAAATATAATGTATAAAACTATACATTATTTGTATTACTTCATAATACCTATATACTATACATCTGATAAGCTTTTTATATTATGGACAATGCACAGATATTGATGTTTCACATTCTAATAATACTACATTATTTGAATCTACCAAGCTTAGTTTACAATGTTTACATTGTTTTATTTATAGTTAATCTAAATCCCAAATATCAGAAATGACAACATTGTTAAGATGTAGTTAATGTCAGTTTTAATGTTATTGATTAATGCACTAAAAGTATCTGCTGTAAATATTACTCAAAGTATGAGTAAAAAGTAGCCCTTTTAAAAGTACTCAAGAGTAGTGAGTATTATGCTGTCAAAAGCTGATGTGTTTACATGTAATTTGTGCGTGTGTGTGTAAACGTAACATTCTGTAGTGCATTTAGTTATTGCCCAGAAGGCACACAACATCATGAGACAATAATATTAGGTTAGATTTAGGTTGTAATGTCAGGTGACCAAAATTAATTGTGAAGCCAGCAGTGGAGGACAACGTTATTTTGATGTCCAATAATGACGCCAAATTATGTTGATATTTGGTTGATTTTAGGTTGGACATTGGATATTGATGTTGGCCTGACTTTGAGTTCTGACGTCAACCCGATTTTCATTTCTAAACAAAATGCAAAGTCCCCATGACGTTAGGGTTCAACGTCAATCAGACGTTATGTTGACGTCCTCTGCTGGGTGTTTAAGGCCATTTCGGTCATCATACAGTAAACATCCGTCATCTTCTCATCAGTGACCTGCATCTAAACAGTCTCTGGGTCAATGCGCGTAAAGATTTTGAACATCTTCATGGACACTTTTAATACTTCCAAACAGTTTGCTGCAATTATAAAGTGCACACGTCTTGAGGTAGTTCATTATGATGCGATTTACCTTCTACGGTATATGTGCGATTTGATTGGACAGGAAAAACAGGACTGATTTTTCTAATCCCCATAGACAAGAAAAATAAAGTAGTGACTGCAGGTTGAAGGAAAGTAATGAAGTAAAAGTACAGATACTGCACTAAAAATGTACTCAAGGTAAAGTAAAAGTACACATTTTTAAAACTACTCAGTAGATTACAATTCCTGAGAAAAACTACTCATTTACAGTAATTTGAGTATTTGTAATTAGTTACTTTACACCACTGCTTATTGACAGATTTCCTTCATTCATTTTCCTTCTGCTTTTTTCCTGGTTTATCACAGTGGAATGAACCGCCACTTACTTGACAGATTTATCTATTTTTAATTGTAGGTGGTTTGTGTAATGTGTTTTATGTTTGTTAAAATCATTTCTAATCGCATCTTTAGTGATTTCTGAGGTGGATTTAGCTGATTTTGACGCAAAAGAAAATTTACCTTGTTAAAAACCAAAGAATTGTCTAAAGTGACATTTTTAGGAAAAAAAAGGTATTTTATTTACTAGCAAATAACCTTATCATTATCAATAAAATGAAACCTCTGAACCTAATCAGAGGAGCCTGATAGAAAAATGCTCATTTACAAAAAAAAAGTAAACAGTCCACAGGCAGAAGTAACCAATCTGACAGATGTAAATCATTGCATCGCATTTCAATGATTTACAAGAACATTTACTTTCTCTTTTCTTTTACATAAAAAAATAAATGTACACATTTGGAAAACAAATTAGCTTAAATTTTCAATTTCTATTTGTAACCACTTGTATACTACCATTGTTTGAACTGACTGTACCATAAGCACCGCTAATGATATTGAATATGGCAGATATGACCTCCTTTATTATTTTATTGCCATTTTCATGTGCAGTTACAAATAACTATCCATCTTTCATCATTTTTAATCGAATGTAACAGGTAATCAAAGCTGATCGGCTTATTTTTCGCGGGAACAGAAGAGGTCGCCCACAGGCTGTGTGGAAAATGATATCCTACTCCAGGGTTGCCAAGTCCGCGTTAACCCCGCAGAACTAGTCTGCTTTTAACCACTAGCCTCGTTTTTTATTTCTGTATTAAAATTCTGCGGGTTAAATATTTTATTTATTGCTTAAATCTTATATATATATATGTACGATTGCGTCGAAAAATGTTACTTTAACAAATTTATATTCTACAAATAATAAAAACTGCGAGGATGACGATGAAATTAACACTTGGTGACAAGATTGGCAAGTCTGGATGTATTGTACAGGTGAAAATCTGTCGAGTTACTATCAAATTGTTGCTATATATTAAATTTATTAACGTTTTGAGGTTCTTTTCCGCCGGATTTGTTCTGCAAAAGCCCGCATTTTAACTGGACGGCACATTCCAGTCACATGAGACACAATGAAAGATGTGCACTGCTACTGTCAATCGGTAAGATGCTTTTTTATGATAAAATAATCTTTGTAATCACTAAGTTATTATTTTAAAAGGAGAAACCAAGTATACTGCATACAGTGGTGTAAAATATGTATGATGATATGTGATATTGCCATGGCTTAATTGTGGACCAGATCTGGCAAACCGGAGCGGACTGCCCAAGTCATACCTGTCAACATTGGGATGCGAAAATAAGGGATACTCAACCCCCCAACCCCCCGACCCCCCGCCCCCCAAAAAAATTATATGTTTATCTGGAGCTGTTTTATTGTAAATAAACTTCTGAAACGATCAGAAGTAAGTTTTTATTATTATTTACAAAGGATATATTAATTAGTATACATTAGAAAAATCTGCAAATAAATTAGCAACAGTTCAGCGCATTACAACTATTAGCTATTATAAAGAAATAGAATCAAGTTATCAAATCTCATCTTTTCTTCACTGTATTAAACATTCTGATTAAAGAGCAGCAAATGAATCTCTCATTTAGATTTTTTTGGTTTGATTACATTTAATAACAGAGGCGTCACTTTAAAACTGAATAGATCTATATTGAAAGCATTTGATTGTTTTCCTAACTGTTTATGCTCATTTAAGACAAAATTTGTTGTGTTTAAAAGAAAACCCAACAAGATCGACATGTCTAGATGTTGTTATTATTATTATTCATTCATTCATTCATTCATTTATTTTCTTTTCGGCTTAGTCACTTTATTAATCTGGGGTCGCCACAGCGGAATGAACCGCCATTATTATTATTATTATTATCATCATTATTATGATGATGATGATGTGTATATGTCTGTTCAAACACGCACCCAAAACCCATGTGTCCACTTGAGCTCAGCATCAAGTCGCGTACGTACAGAATCCGCTTGGGAAACAGCGTCTATTATCACTATGGAGCGCATCAGCTGACAGTCATGCATCTTTATATGAACTGACTGTTTTGAGGATTGCATAGGGGCAATGGCGCCTGTACACTCTAAAAAAAAAAAGGTTCCTTGAGGTTCTATATAGAACCCTGGGGTTCTATACTTGGCAAATAGAACCTTTTACCCTAAAAATGGTTCTATTTAGAACCCTTTGAGTGCAAAGAACCTTTTTGATTAAAATGGTTCTATAATTTTTGATTCATAAGATAATTATTAAAGATTATAAAATAATTATAAGCTATAACAAAGAGATGACAATGATTTCAAACCTAATAAAATGATTGCTGTGGTCAAAAACCTAATCAATGTACAGTATGATGGAATTTTTTTTCATGTAGGTTTGTACATTAGCATTTTATATATACTTAATATTTAACATTTTTGACAAATTATTTTGTGAAATAAATAAAATAACTAGTTTATTTAGACTGTGCAGTACCATGTTGTTATGGTTTAATAATTTATTTAAAACTAATAATCATAAAAAAGCCCTCTGGTGTCGTCATTCCTATTGGTGGACTGGTGGTGATGAAGAGCCTCGAGTCGAGAGTGATGGTTAATTTTTGAAAAGGAGAAGTCCAATATTTCAGCTTCATCATTCAGGTACGTTATTCATTTTAAAATATTATAATAATGAAATATTTCGATTATGAGGTAACGTTAATGTTTCTATTTGATAGAAAATCCCTTCTTAAATGTTGATACAGACTGAATATAGGGGGTTGGGGGTAACGTTTATATGGATAAATACTGTGCTTTACTGATGACCTCGATCGTCACCCTTGGGTTCAGAAATCTGCGTTAAGTTGAATTTGCTCTGCTTTGTATTAGAAATTAGTTACAATCTCGCTTTATTTGTTTGTCAATATTAATTAAACTACCAATAACAATAACACAGCCGTGTTAATTGAAGGCGAGCTTCGAGAGGGAGCGTGAATAAGCGCGTGCACATTGTTTTAACGGAAATTTGATATGAGCCGATTTCCGCTTTTTCCCCGCAAGTTTTTGCTCCAACACTGAACAAACGCTCACTTCTAGCTTGTTCGTGTGTGTTTTATCAGGGTTTGAGCTAAACTCTGCAAAGTAGTGGACACTACTGCCCACTGTTGAGACATTCGGGCAAGTCTGCATTAAAACCGCAAGGTAGCAGTCCAGCGCTCGTAACCGCACCGTGCACGCGCTGAATTCGTGACGATTCAATTCAGATCAATTCATCTTTATTTCTATAGCGCTTTTACAATGTAGATTGATGTGAATGATGTGCAATATATTGCTAATATATTATTGAATTATTGAAACCTTTTAAAGCCAAAACATATTTTAATAATCCATAGATGAAAGATCAGGTGTTATTTATGAAGGACATAAAAATGCAGGCTAAATGTATTTTGAAATATTGAACCTTGTTAAATATATATATTTAAAATTCATATTTTAATATATATCTTATTTGTCTTCAAACAGCCTGGAAACTGAACTGCATCATAAATCTTGTGCTGGGTATGTATCATTGTTTTAAAATCCAAACAAACTGTATTGTGGTAACTAAAATTAAATGAATATTATAAAAGACATTAACATTGTATTCATGATTACAGAAAAGAGTCATGGAACCCATATTAAGTTCCCAACCTTGGCCTGCAGGACACAAGTAGCTTTAAAGAGGAAGGATCCCAGCTTAAAGAAGGACTCATGCCCCATCCATAATTTGACATCAACAAGCACACCTGGTAAATTATTGTATTTTATAACATGCATATTTCAGACTTGGTTGTTGGGTGCTGAAATAATATATGTATCACAAAAATATTCTATTACTTATTGGTGCAGTTTTAATACAGTGAGAATATTAAGCTCATTGCTTATTAAAAAACCTTGCAGAGAAAAATTTGTTTTGAAAGAAAGTGTAAATTTGCCTACAGGATACCTTGTTGGGATGTCTTCATAACAAATTTAGAAATGAAAGGATTTCAGTGGTGAGCTCATCAATTATCTTGCAAATGAAGCAAAAGTATGGGATCAAAAGGAAGTGAACTAGACTGAGGAACTTAACAGAAGGCAAATTCAGTTCAATAAATTTTATTTTATGTCAAAGGTCGATTAATTCTGTGATTTAAATTCATATTTACACACTCTACAATGCTGTCTTCCTACCTCAGATTGTGATGGACCTGGAATGTGACACCAGTTACTCTTAAGTCAAGAAACGAAAGAAATACACTCTATTCCAGAGTACATATTATGGAGGAATTTGCAGAACTAATGGAGCAGTTTCTTCTTGGAGTGCCACTGCTTGTGAGTAAACACTGTTACGTTGTGTGCCAAATAGATATGAAAAATCAGTGTATGTTACATTCTTATAGCTCATTTGGTAAAGCAATGCATTAGCAATGCCAAAGGTGTTTCAGGGCTCACATACTAATAAATGTATAGATTAAAGACAATCTTAGTCCTTTGGATAAAAGTATCTGCCAAATATGATGTATGTTATTTGATATAGAGTTATTTTGTTTTGTTCCTATTCTAATTTTACTGTTTTATTTATTGTACCTACTGAATTCAGGTCACTCAGAAATGTACATTTCATGAAATTTTGTAACAAATGAATTGCAGATTGAATAGAAAATATATTACAGCTGTCTACACTGTATTTCTGATCAACTTTGTGCGCATCATGTTTCTTATTGAGCATTCGGTCTTGAAAATGCATCACTGTATGGTATACAATTGAAACCTTGAGTTCAGGATGACTTTAAGGATCATGTATTGCTGAAAATGTGTCATTTGGAAACTTACACATGAAGTAAACAAAATATTTTGCATTTAGGATGCTGCATAGAAAGACTTGGTGAAGAACACAGAAAATCTTTAAAAGAAATTGCCCAAAAGAAGGGAAGGAAAAAAAGAAGTGCTACGTCAGCCTCACTGGACCAGCAGAAGAAACCACAGAAGGTAACTACACCCTATATCCCCCCCAAACACAAACACACACACACTTTAATTATATTAATTATAACTGTAATTCTATTTGATGACTTATGGTTATTGGTTAAAAGTACTGAACATTAAAATATTGTTTTACAGAAAATCCAAAGGTCCTACACCAACCAGGATTCAACAGCTCTCCTGATTCTGTCAAGGCTTGAAGTGTCAGCATTACAATGGACAACACTCACTCGCTATCCTTCAGCTCAATCATTTATCAGAGGCACCACAGTGGAACGAATCACCAGTTACTTTGCCTTTCCAGCCGCAACCCAGCACTGGGAAACACCCATATACTCTCTCTTACACCTACACACATTCACTCACTATGGCGAGGTCACATATACTGTGTGCATGCCTTTGGACTTCGGGGCAAACCAAAGCACCCGGAGGAAACCCACAGGACCACTGGGAGTACTTGCAAACTCCACACAGAAATGCCAGCTGGCCCAGTCGGGACTCGAAGCAGTGACCTTGCTGTGAGGTGACAGTTCTAACCAGTGAGCCACTGTGCCACCCATGGACAAAACTATTTACATTATAAGATAGACCGACAGACATGGACATGCTACAGGTTGTGGAATGGCTGTTCGCAGTGTTTTGTCTAATCATTTTGCAATGTTTTGTGTGCCATTAAACACTTTTTTTAATGACTTTCATTAAACATTATGTATTAAAATGGTTGTCGACATGACCAATACATACATGTCCCTGTTGTTGAAATTGTAGTGTTATTTAATAGATGTTTTAATTATTTGTGTATTGTTTCTACGGTATATGCATTGTGATATATTTTTCTTCATTTTAGAGATGTTTGAAAGTTAAGTACTGTAATTGTTTAAACCGTAAACAAGCTTATGAAAGTTTATCAAAAAGTGAAATTAGTAGAATTAGATTGTTGAATGCCATCAAGCTGTTAATGATGTTTACTAATTAATTAATAAAATGTAAAATGTTTAGAGGTAGATCTGCCATCTAATACAAAGTATATGCAGAGGTGCAATTTTAAATATTATTAAAAAAATATTTGTATAAATGAATTGAATAAATTTAAACAATTTGAATTTTCTGGATTGGTTTTATTTTTTTATTCAATAATAAATAACATTAATTCAATAATAAATAAAAGAACCCTTAATTGGTTCTAAATAGAACCATCTAACTTAAATTCAAAGAACCATTTGGGGTTCTATTTAATGAACCCCTAAAATGGTTCTATATAGAACCTTTTTGGGGTTCCATATATGAAGCGCTTGATAGAACCATTTTTGGTTCTATATAGAACCGTTTCTTTTAAGAGTGTACAAGGAAATGAATCGCGCTGTTTTTATGATTATTTCAAAGTGTTTCCATGCTTAAATAAAATGAAAGCACAGAACCGATTCACATTTAAGAGCAAGGGCGGCCCCTGGTGGTTCGGCGGTATGGGTTGCATATAGGGAGGATCGGCTCTTCTCAGAAAGGTTAAAAAATACGGGAGAAATACGGGAAAATACTTTTACGGGATGACAGCGGGATAGAACTGTAAAAAAACGGGAGGGTTGACAGGTGTGGCCCAAGTGCCATCATTCCATGCGGTATGTGGGCCGGATATAAGTGTCTGGTGTGGGCCGGATTTGAGCCGGATTTTGCTAGCTTGGTTGTTTGGTCCCAATCAGAAAAACGGCTCATAAATCACATAGAATGAAATGTTTCCTAATGTTACTTCTTCTTCTTTTGCTTACAGTATTGCTTACTTTTTCTTATACCTACAGACATGATTGCATAAAATGTTTATTAACTATGGACATTCATTTGATCTCTATAGGTAGGGAGCACTATGCTTGCTTACTTGCACTGTTCATTCATTCATTTTCATTCGGCTTAGTCCGTTTATTCATCAGGGGTTGCCACAGCAGAATGAACCGCCAACTTATCCAGCATATGTTTTACACAACGGATGCCCTTCCAGCTGCAACCCAGTACAGGGAAACACCAATAATCATTCATTCACACACACTTATACACTATACGGCCAATTTAGTTAATCAATTCACCTATAGCACATGTCTTGGACTGTGGGGGAAACCGAAGCACCCCCACGCCAACACGGGGAGAACATGCAAACTCCACACAGAAATGCCAAATGACTCAGCTGGGACTCAAACCAGTGACCTTCTTGCTGTAGGGAGATAGTGCTAACCACTGAGCCACCATGCCGCCTACCTGCACTGTAGTCAGTATAGATGCATTAAACTTATGAAAATGTACAGGGTGGGCCACTTATATGGATACACCTTAATAAAATGGGAATAGTTCCCTGAAAAGTGGATTAGTCATCGTGGGCCAGTTGAATGGCCCCCAAGGTCTCCCGATCTGACCCCCTTAGACTTTTATCTTTGGGGTCATCTGAAGGCAATTGTCTATGTAATTTATTAAGGTGTATCCATATAAATGGCCCACCCTGTATATCAAATGTATTTATATTTAAGCGTATTGAGGAAGCAGAAGTCTTCGAGATGCCACTGATGCCTATGAATGAGTAATAGTTAATAAAAGTTAATATTGACACATCTAAAAAAACTCAAATAATAATGCTTTGTTTCATTTTAGAAGAGCATCTTCAGTCTCCATCGCAGGAAGAGGAAGAGAAACCTGTTTATGGTCAGCTGAACCCTTAAGAAATCAGTCTGAAAAAGAGAAGTAGAAAAAGAGAGCTGTTGACGCGCTCAGACAGGGTAAACCTCAGCAGAGAACGACAGAAAGAGAGGGAGGAAGTGACAGCACATGTCCTTGAGAGAGAGAGAGAGAAAGAAAGTGCCAGAGACCAAGGGCGTAGCCCGTACATCGATTAACAATTTTGGAACCACAACTTTACGAGGTAAGAAACTGAAGAAATGAAATAGAGCAGAAAGGAAGGGTGGGATGTTTTGTCTGACAGCTGTTGTGTGGTTCAAATATGAAGAGAGGGTTCGCATGCATGGGCCTTCAGGCCTAGTCTGCATACTGTAGACACGCTCGCTTTTGGATTTATTAACTGTATTATTATTATTATTTAAGTAATGTAAGGGAACAATATACCTGGTGCAGCCTGCTGTTAACAAAGGTTTGATTTATTTTTATCTACGCATTTCTATTTTTGTGTGTAAGTTTAATAAAAAAGCACAGTTCACTGATCACATGTACAGTGCTCGGCATATATAAGTACACACCTCACAAGCTATGCAATATTATATTTGTGCATATACATTAGATTAGTCAGTACTGAAGCCAAATCTGGAGCTAATCTTACAAAATAACTTACGATAACGGTCCAAAAACTAGTACAGCCAAATTTATATGTTATAGAAAAATATTAAATACACATTTAAAAAAGAGGAAAAATCAAGAGAAGCAAAAAAAATTGAAAAATTTTGTTGAAATTTTGCAGGTTGTAATTTTTTTTGCAATATTTTGCTTGAATTGTATTGTCTTATCTTTGATTATAAATGTGTTTGTTGACTAACATATTATTTTAATAAATAAATCTGTTTAATAAATTTGTTTTGTTTAAATGCACCAAAATATATTACCTATATTCACTGAGAAATTTTCAAATGCGGTGTACTCAATTATGCTGAGCACTGTATAGTACACAGCATTTTATTTTGTTATTTTTGGTTTATTATCAGTTTCTCATTAATGAATACTTTAAAAAACTATGTACACTCTCAAAATGCTAACCCAATGTTAGGTTAAGACACAAACCCAACACTGGGTTCATTATTTAAATTAAATGTCACTTATATTTTTCATCATAACTGTTGTGTTTGTGCATATTTGACCCAGCATTGGGTTTAAACAACCTATCATTTTTAGAAAAGTGTCATTTTATATAATATAAGGTTGTCTGTTTATATACAGAGTTGCGCATATATAAGTACACCCCTCACAAATCCCTCTTTTCAATTCATATTTTCAATAGGAAGCTCTACAATATTATATTTGTGCATATACATTAGATTAGTCAGTACTGAAGCCAAATCTGGAGCTAATCTAACAAAATAACTTATCATAAAAGTCCAAAAACTAGTGCAGCCAAATTTATGTTATAGAAAAATATTAAATACAAATTTAAAAAAGAGGAAAAATCAAGAAAAGCAAAAAAATGAAAAATTTAGTTGAAATTTTGTAGGTTGTAAATTTTTTTTGCAATATTTTGCTTGAATTTAATCGTCTTATCTTTGATTTCTAAATATGTTTGGTGACTAAAATATTATTTTAATAAATAAATCTGTTTAATAAATCTGTTTTGTTTAAATGCACCAAAATATATTGCCTATATTCACTGAGAAATGGATCAAAATATTCATTTTCATAATGGGGTCCACGCAATTATGCTGAGCACTGTATAGTACACAGCTGTTTTATTTTTTTTAATATTGGTTTATTATCAGTTTCTCATTAATGAATACTTTAAAAAACTATGTACACTCTCAAAATGCTAACCCAATGTTAGGTTAAGACACAAACCCAACACTGAGTTCATTATTTAAATTAAATGTCACTTATATTTTTCATCATAACTGTTGTGTTTGTGCATATTTGACCCAGCATTGGGTTTAAACAACCTATCATTTTTTAAAAAGTGTCATTTTATATAATATAAGGTTGTCTGTTTATATACAGTGCTCAACATATATAGGTACAGTCCTCACAAATCCCTCTTTTCAATTCATATTTTTAATAGGAAGCTCTACAATATTATATTTGTGCATATACATTAGATTAGTCAGTACTGAAGCCAAATCTGGAGCTTATCTAACAAAATAACTTACAATAATTGTCCAAAAACTAGTGCAGCCAAATTTATGTTATAGAAAAATATTAAATACACATTTAAAAAAAGAAAAATCAAGAGAAGAAAAAAAATGAAAAATTTTGTTGAAATTTTGTAGGTTGTAATTTTTTTTGCAATGTTTTGCTTAAA
Organism: Danio kyathit; assembly: GCA_903798195.1. Taxonomy (NCBI): domain Eukaryota; kingdom Metazoa; phylum Chordata; class Actinopteri; order Cypriniformes; family Danionidae; genus Danio; species Danio kyathit. The sequence continues at coordinate 77,857,226 of LR812523.1, read as the reverse complement.
CTTAATTGTCTTATGTTTTAATTTCTAAATATGTTTGGTGACTAAAATATTATTTTAATAAATAAATCTGTTTAATAAATCTGTTTTGTTTAAATGCACCAAAATATATTACCCATATTCACTGAGAAATGGATCAAAATATTAATTTTCAAATGCGGTGTACTCAATTATGCTGAGCACTGTATAGTACACAGCATTTTATTTTGTTATTTTTGGTTTATTATCAGTTTCTCATTAATGAATACTTTAAAAAACGATGTACACTCTCAAAATGCTTACCCAATGTTAGGTTAAGACACAAACCCAACACTGGGTTCATTATTTAAATTAAATGTCACTTATATTTTTCATCATAACTGTTGTGTTTGTGCATATTTGACCCAGCATTGGGTTTAAACAACCTATCATTTTTTTTTTAAAAGTGTCATTTTATAAAATATAAGGTTGTCTGTTTATATACAGTGCTCAACATATATAGGTACACCCCTCACAAATCTCTCTTTTCAATTCATATTATTAATAGGAAGCGCTACAATATTATATTTGTGCATATACATTAGATTAGTCAGTACTGAAGCCAAATCTGGAGCTTATCTAACAAAATAACTTATCATAAAAGTCCAAAAACTAGTACAGCCAAATTTATGTTATAGAAAAATATTAAATACAAATTTAAAAAAAGAGGAAAAATCAAGAAAAGCAAAAAAATGAAAAATTTAGTTGAAATTTTGTAGGTTGTAAATTTTTTTTGCAATATTTTGCTTGAATTTAATCGTCTTATCTTTGATTTCTAAATATGTTTGGTGACTAAAATATTATTTTAATAAATAAATCTGTTTAATAAATCTGTTTTGTTTAAATGCACCAAAATATATTACCTATATTCACTGAGAAATGGATCAAAATATTCATTTTCATAATGGGGTCCACGCAATTATGCTGAGCACTGTATAGTACACAGCTGTTTTATTTTTTTTAATATTGGTTTATTATCAGTTTCTCATTAATGAATACTTTAAAAAACTATGTACACTCTCAAAATGCTAACCCAATGTTAGGTTAAGACACAAACCCAACACTGGGTTCATTATTTAAATTAAATGTCACTTATATTTTTCATCATAACTGTTGTGTTTGTGCATATTTGACCCAGCATTGGGTTTAAACAACCTATTTCATTTTTAAAAGTGTCATTTTATATAATATACGGTTGTCTGTTTATATACAGTGCTCAACATATATAAGTACACCCCTCACAAATCCCTCTTTTCAATTCATATTTTTAATAGGAAGCTCTACAATATTATATTTGTGCATATACATTAGATTAGTCAGTACTGAAGCCAAATCTGGAGCTAATCTAACAAAATACCTTACAATAATGGTCCAAAAACTAGAACAGCCAAATTTATGTTATAGAAAAATATTAAATACAAATTTAAAAAAAGAAAAATCAAGAGAAGAAAAAAAAAAATAAAAGGAATTTTTTTATTTTATTTTGTAGGTTGTATTTTTTTTTTTGCAATATTTTACTTGAATTTAATCGTCTTATCTTTTAATTTCTAAATATGTTTGGTGACTAAAATATTATTTTAATAAATAAATCTGTTTAATAAATCTATTTTGTTTAAATGCACCAAAATATATTACCCATATTCACTGAGAAATGGATCAAAATATTCATTTTTCAAATGTGGTGTACTCAATTATGCTGAGCACTGAATAGTACACAGCATTTTATTTTTGGTTTATTATCAGTTTCTCATTAATGAATACTTTAAAAAACTATGTACACTCTCAAAATGCTAACCCAATGTTAGGTTAAGACACAAACCCAACACTGGGTTCATTATTTAAATTAAATGTCCCTTATATTTTTCATCATAACTGTTGTGTTTGTGCATATTTGACCCAGCATTGGGTTTAAACAACCTATCATTTTTTTTTAAAAAGTGTCATTTTATATAATATAAGGTTGTCTGTTTATATACAGTGTTGCGCATATATAAGTACACCCCTCACAAATCCCTCTTTTCAATTCATATTTTTAATAGGAAGCTCTACAATATTATATTTGTGCATATACATTAGATTAGTCAGTACTGAAGCCAAATCTGGAGCTAATCTAACAAAATAACTTACAATAATGGTCCAAAAACTAGTACAGCCAAATTTATATGTTATAGAAAAATATTAAATACAAATTTAAAAAAGAGGAAAAATCAAGAAAAGCAAAAAAATGAAAAATTTTGTTGAAATTTTGTAGGTTGTATTTTATTTTTTGCAATGTTTTGCTTGAATTTAATTGTCTTATCTTTTAATTTCTAAATATATTTGGTGACTAAAATATTATTTTAATAAATATATCTGTTTAATAAATCTGTTTTGTTTAAATGCACTAAAATACATTGCCTATGTTCACTGAGAAATGGATAGAAATATTAATTTTCTAAATGAATATATATATATATATGCACTAAAACTATCAAACTAATTTGAAAGAATGTGAGTGCTGGGAAAGTAAAATAAAAAAAAGAAGAAGAAGCTTTTTTTACGCAAGTAATTTCACTGAAACTGCAAACTAAGCATGCTAAGAGCATTAAATACAAACTATACAAAGGGGAAATGGGTGAGATTGTGGAAGCATGACATCTAATGGCATCTCTTTCTGCGAATCAGAATGGCAGCGTGGGACCTGTCCATCATGGTAGAGGAACTGGGACCGCAGGCTCCTCCTCTTAAAATCAGTGTCACTTCAGATTTACACATCGGTGGAGTCATCCTCAAAGTTGTGGAAAAGTCACGTGAGTTTCTAATGGCTGATTTGAAGTGGCTGCTTAATCATTTATATAATAAAAATAATAATAAATATGATGCTGATGTTATGATAGGGTGTAATGTAGTATACAAAATGTGAGAAGATCATTTTTTTAAAGAATAGTCCAGCCAAAATTGATCATTTACTATTTTCTCACCATCCTGTGTCAGAGTTATATGCGTTTTTGTCTCTGTTTTTTAAAAAAACTTGTCATTTTCTACATTTTTTTTTTTTTGTCCATACAATGAAATTAGTGTTATATGGATCCACTGACGTTCATTATATTGTAAAAAACAGTCTAAACAATCTTCTTTTATGTTGCAGAAGAAAGATACAATTAGATCAACATTGGAAATTACTTCTGTATACATTTGCGGGCAAACTTATTAGCCCTTTTTAATTAAAATTTTAAAAAAGTCCTGTTTAACAGAGACAAAATTGTTTTCAACACATTTTAACCCTTGTGTGGTGTTCGTATTTTTGTTACTCAGCCAGTGTTCATGGGTCTGGTGGACCCGCTAGAGTTTTGGCTTTCCAAATTAACACTATCAAACAATTTTATGTTAAATTACTCAACAAATGTTTACTTCATCCCAATTACAAGCCATATGAACAGCAAACATGGTTCATTTTTCCCCTTTACCTTTGTTAGATCACATTGATGAATTAATGTGCTTCTCGTTTTTTTTTTTTTATTAATGTTATGAAAAAAATAATATCAGTTATAATCAAGTGGAGTGAGTGGAAAGACACAACACATTTACACAATAAGCAATATGTTTCACAACTATTGATTTTTATTAATTTGAACTTTATTAGACATATAACTCATATAACAATAACATTTTACATAGCACAAGTTGAACACACATAAGCACATAAGCCCCACTGAATCTTTGCCTGTTTACACCAGCCTACCCAAAACATGAGGGGCAGAGTTTTACTGTGTGTGTGTTGCATATGTATTTCTTACACTTGCTGCATGTGTATTGAGTTTTCCTGTCCAACTTGGGTCCACAGACTTCGCAGCGCTTCTTTTTATTGCTGCTGGCCACAACCTAGTTGAAACAATCAGAAATGCTACTAACACCTCTCTTGCAAGGCATAAATGTCAGACATTTACTGCAACAGCATCACACACTTACTTCAGGCTCGGCAGATGGTGGTTCTGTAGGTCGGGTGGATGGGGCGCCAACATTTTACTTCCACCTTTCTCCAAAAACACGCCTTCTCCTTCTAGATTACTGCAATCCAGAATAATTTTCTGAATGGAATCTGAGATGAAAAGCTCAAATGAAGACTTGATGTCCTGCATGAGTAACTGCCAGCCGTGTTGGCCCTGGTGGCATCCTTATCACATTAGCACCTCTGCAGGGTGGCTCATTTTTGGGCAAGAAGACCATTCAATTTCACCATTTTTTGACATCCATATTTCTTCACTTGCTGTCTGGTGGGCTTGCTCTGGTCCTGGAGCTGGCTGCTGACAAGCTGGTCCTGGAGCTGGCTGCTGACGGGGTATTCGTCTTCGTTTTGTTAATAAATGGTGCTCAACCTCATCCTCTTCTTCAAAGTCACTGTCAGACTCTGAATTTTTAGAAATGTGATCCTCAAATTCTGAAACCTCTTCCTTGACATCATCATCAGAAGCTTCTCTCTCTTCCAAAATCATTTGCAAGGCCTTCGCAGCAGATAATCTTTTGGCCATCTTGATTAGTTGTAATAAGGAACCACACTGGCAAAGTCTTATTTATAGTATTATGCCCATAATTTGTAGGTGGGACAGGGTACGAGAAAATAAAGCTTGGTTCCCACAAGAGAGAAGGTAAAATGTGCAGGAATGTAAGAGCAGACAGTGTTGATAGTTGAATTTTTAACAATGTTGCAACTTTGTGCGGGAGCAGGGGGGAGGGGAAGAAAACAGCAGCACCAGAAAGGAGGAAGACAGAGTGTAGGAACACTGGACCTACACTTTCTACACTTTTATTAGACCTGGGTCCAGTGGACCCGAACACCTTGTATGTAATGTAAATGCGTGGGGGGAGGTGCAGTATGCGGTCATTGAAAATTTGTTCGGATTTATGTTCTTCACAGAAAATAAGCCAAAGACAATAAATTTCAGGTTGAACAAATAATTAATTGTTTAATTTTTCTTTTGAAAAAAACTAAAAACGGGTCTCACAGACCCGAACACCATACAAGGGTTAAACATAGTTTCAATAACTAATTTTATTCATTCATTTTCCTTCGACTTAGGGCGTACTCACACTATGCTATCCGAACCGTGCCCAGGCCCGTTTCCCGGATCGTTTGAGTAGTGTGAGTGCTCTGAATCGGGCTCAGGCACGGTTCACTTGGCCGGCCCTGGCCCGGTTGGAAGAGGTGGGCCTGACCGCGGTTCACTTGAGCCCGAAACTGAAAGCGAGACGTGACTTTTAAGGGAATGTTTGATATGGATTAATTAATCATTCGTACTGTTGAATGAACTCAAACTGTCGTAGTTTATTAAAGACGCAAACCCCTCACTGCACGACAGCTGCACCTTCAGCGAACCTCCTAATTCCTGCAGCAGGAGGAGTTAATGATTGTTTATGAGCGTCAAAAGTGGCTGATCTGTTCGGCGAAATATTTGACTGTGTGTCACCGCATATCAAACGACTTAAACAATATAACTAAAGAAATCTCCACTGTGCTGAGCAAAAGCGCTCACTGAATCACATCGATGACGTAAGCGTGCCCAGGCCCGAATGTAATGTGAGTGTTGGCCGTTGGGGGAAACGGGGACAAGCGTGCTTTGGCCCGGTTCAAGGCAACTGTACATAGTGTGAGTACGCCCTTAGTCTCTGATTTATCAGAGGTCGCCACAACGGAATGAGCCGCCAACTATTCCAGCATAGGTTTTATGCAGCGGATGCCCTTCCAGCCGCAACCCAGTATTGGGAAACACCCATACACATTCTCACATTCACACACAAACTTGTACACTACGGCCAATTTTGTTCACCCAATTTACTTATACTGCATGTCTTTGGACTGTGGGGGAAACTGGACAGTGCTAAACACTGAGCCACTGTGCCACCTAATTTCTAATAACTAATTTCTAAAAACTAATTTCTTAGGATGACAGTACATAACACATACCATATTACTAGTTATTTTTCAAGATACTAGCATTTAAAGTGCAATTTAAAGGCTTAACTAGGTTAGGTTAACCAGGCAAGTCGAAAACAGTAGTTTGTTCTGTAGCCAATCAAATATAAATATATATATATATACAGCTGAAGTCAGAATTATTAGCCCCCATGTTTATTTTTTTCTCCAATTTCTGTTTAACGGAGAGAAAAATTTTTCAACACATTTCTAATCAAAATAGTTTTATCAACTCATTTCTAATAACTGATTTATTTTATCTTTGCCATGATGACAGTAAATAATATTTGACTAGATATTTTTCAAGACACTTCTATACAGCTTAAAGTGACATTTAAAGGCTTAATTAGGTTAATTAGGTTAACCAGGCAGGTTAGGGTAATTAGGCAAGTTATTGTATATCAATGGTTTGTTCTCTAGACTACCGTAAAAATATATAGCTTAAAGGGGCTAATAATTTTGTCCTTAAAATGGTTTTTAAAAAATTAAAAACTGCTTTTATTCTAGCCAAAATAAAACAAATAAGACTTTCTCCAGAAGAAAAAATATTATCAGACATACTGTGAAAATTTCCTTGCTCTGTTAAGCATCATTTGGGAAATATTTAAAAGAAAAAAAAAATTCAAACGGGGGTTAATAATTCTGCCTTCGACTGTGTGTATATATATTTCTTTAAGGGGGCTAATAATATTGACCTTAAAATTATTTAAAAGAAATAAGACTTTCTTTATAAGAAAAAAATTGTAAATAATGTGAAAATGTCTTTGCTCTGTTAAACACCACTTGGTAAATATTTGAAAAAGCTAATAATTTTGCCTGCAGCTGTATACCATGTGTCTCAAACATCCCAAATGACAACAGTGTTTTACTGAATTGTATTCTCTTTCCTAGAAATAAAGAAGGATTGGTCTGATCATGCTCTGTGGTGGGAACAGAAGCAGCAGTGGTTGCTGAAACCATCCTGGACACTGGATAAATGTGGAATTCATGCGGATGCCCGACTCTACCTTACCCCCCAGCACAAGCCCCTGCGCTTACTAATGCCCAACGCCATCACTGTTTGCATGAGGGTCTGCTTCTCCAACCCTGTGTTCCGCACCGTCATGGGCATTTGCAAAGTCCTGAGTGAGTCAAGTGTTGAGACCACATGCAGCTTTGAGATCTTCAGTGTGGAAAATAGGATTTATTGATTTAATTTTTTATTATTAGATTTTATTTAAAGAGGACCTATTATGCAAAAATCAGTTTTATAAGGGGTTTAAACACAATTGTCTAGCAGCAGTGTGTGAATATAACCAGCCTCTAATGGTCAAAATTAATTAATATATATTTTTTATAATCACACTTGATAAAAACAGTCTGCAGAAACACTTTGATTGACATACTCCGTTTGTACGTGTCATCGGAGGGGGAAAGCCCCGCCCACTAGTGACAATCTCTCTTTTTAGCATTGGACGTTAGTCTTCTTTTTGAATCTGCCACTATGCTGACACAACGGCATTTATAGCTCCGCCCTCTTTTGAAAAGAGCACAATCTCATTTGAATTTAAAGTGGCAGTCACTAAAACGGCAAAATTAGGATCAAAGTCTAAAAGGGGCAGTTTCAAAGAGTTATAAAACATTATTTGGGGATTAATTTGAGCTAAAACATTTAGAAAAACATAAAAAAAACATTTAAAACTTTTAAAACATAGCAGGAAATCCTGAGATACTTTAACATTTGTGAAAATAATTGAAAATAGGCTTATTTTACAACTCCCATATAGTTAAACAGTTGAGTTTCACTGTTTATTTAGTCAGTTCAGCAGATTTCTTCATCTAGAGTAAGCGCTTTTAGCTTAGCTTAGCATAGATCATTGAATCGGATTAGACCATTAGCATCTTGCTCAAAAAATGAACTTTGCTGCAGTACCATGGCTGCAGAAGGTGCAATGATATTATGCAGATCCTAACTGGTGGTGGTGGAGCAAATTTTCTAGATTATTACACCAAAATGGAGGCCTGTGGGAGCAGGGGTGCCGCTAGGGCGGTAAGTTAGGATGATCCTAAAGGCCCACACACTTTAGGGGCCGCGTGAGTTACTATTAGGGAGCCCCTAATAGCTCCAAGCCTCCCCCCACTCCTCACATTTGGTCCTTCACTTCAGCAAAAGGAGGCCCATACAAAAATTTCGAACCAGCTAGCGGCCCCCTGTGTAAGAGTAATCGGCCTTGAAAAAAAGCTCATTTACATTTTCCGTAAATTTTAGTACATGATGTGACTTTAGAAGAGCCAAGCTTTAATTAGGAAAGTTATTGAAAATATTTGGTCATTTTCGAGCGAGATGCTAAGGGTCTAATCCGATTTAATGATCTATGCTAAGCTAAGCTAAAAGTGCTCCTGCTAGATCTACAGATCGGCTGAATGAATACAAAAAAGGTAAAACTCAATTGTTTAACTCTAGGAGGGTTGTAAAAATAGCCTATCTTCAAAAGGATAAAGAAACAATTCACCCACAATTGTACGTTTCCTCAACATTTACTCACACTCAAGTGGTTCTAAACATATATGATTTTTTTTTTGTTGAACACAAAACAAGATTAAAAAAAAGCAACAATTGACTTTAAGAGTAAAAACAAAACACTATGAAAGTTTTTTCCAACATTCTTGAGTATATCTTTCTTTTTGTTTAACAGATCAAAGAAACTCAAACAGATTTAGAACAAGTAGAGTTTTGGTGTGAACTATCCCTTTAATGATGTTATGGTTTTCTGTCCTTTAGACATTCGCCATCCAGAGGAACTATCCCTACTGTGGCCAGTAGAAGAGAAGAAGAAAAAGAAAGATAAAGATGCGGGGGAAGAAGTGTATGACATCACAAGCGCACCATTACCTTCAAGTGAGAAGTTTATTAAACTAAATACAAGATTAGTTCAGTGTGGGTTGGCAGTGGTTTGAACTGAAACATTAGATTAATATATATATATATATATATATAATGATTACAATATACTGTTTAACATTTTGTAAAGGCCATGTAAAGAAATCTTTGTTCTTTTAAAATATTTTTCAACTGAAGTTTAATGGAGCAAGGACATTTTCACAGTATTACCTATTGTATATATTTTTCTTCAGGAGAACGTCTTATTTCTTTTAGTTTGGCTGGAAAAAAGTTTTTATACTTTACAAAAAAAGAAGAAAATTAAGGTCAATATTATAAGCTCCCTTAAAGGGATAGTTCACCTATAAATGAAAATTTACCCACTATTTACTCTCCCTCAAGTGGTTAAGAGTTTTTTTTCTTCTGTTAAACACAAAAGAAGATATTTTGAAGAAAGCTGAAAACCTGTAACCATTGATTGATTCATTCATTCATTCATTTTCAACCACTTTTCCTGGGCCGGGTCGCGGGGGCAGCAGTCTTAGGAGAGAACCCCAGACTTCCCTCTCCCCAGACACTTCCTCCAGCTCCTCTGGGGGAATCCTGAGGCCTTCCCAGGCCAGCCGAGAGACATAGTCCCTCCAGCGTGTCCTGGGTCTTCCCCGAGGCCACCTTCCGGTGGGACATGTCTGGAACACCTCCCTAGGTAGGCGTCCAGGAGGCATCTGAAACAGATGTCCGAGCCACCTCAGCTGACTTCTCTCGATTTGGAGGAGCAGCGGCTCTACTCCGAGCTCCTCCCGGGTGACAAAGCTCCTCACCCTATCTATAAGGGTGCGCTCTGCCACCCTGCGAAGGAAACTCATTTCGGCTGCTTGTATATGAGATCTTGTCCTTTCGGTCATGACCCAAAGCTCATGACCATAGGTGAGAATAGGAACATAGATTGACTGGTAAATCGAGAGCTTTGCCTTTTGGCTCAGCACCTTCTTCACCACAACGGACCGGTACATCGACCCCATTACTGCTGCCGCTGCTCCAATCCGCCTGTCAATCTCACGTTCCATCCTTCCCTCACTCGTGAACAAAACCCCAACAAACTTGAACTCCACCAACCTGGAGGAAAGTCCTTCCATTGTAGAAAAAACAAATACTATAGAAGTCAATGGTTACAGGATTTCAGCTTTCTTCAAAATTTCTTCTTTTGTGTTCAACAGAAAAAAAGTTATTGTTTTTAATTTTTGGGTGAACTATTCCTTTAAGAAATGTTTTTTTTTCCGATTGGCTAGAGGACAAGCCACTGTTGTCTATCTAATTGATTTATAGACTGATTTATTGATTGATTGATTCATTCATTGCTTGTACAGCCACCATCCTGAAGCTTGCCAATGGCATGCCAGCTTTCTTTGCTGAAACGCCTGAATCTGAGGCTGTGTACAAGATGCTAGCAGTCAGTCAGCCTCCTCCAGCCCCAGAGACCATTGCCAAGACATACCGGTCAACTAATATTATGGAGAAAGCACAAATTAACGGCAGGTAAGGTAACAGTGTGGTCAGGTTTGACAAAATATTAAATTTAACACAGATAAATATGAAACCATGAGAGATAGACTTTAATCCCGTTTATACATACAGACCTTTCCGGAAAGGTCTGTATGTGTGAACGGGCCCTTTTTGAAAATACCGGTAAATTCGTTCTGGCAATTTTCCGGAAAGAGAAGTTGTAACATTACCGGTAATTTCCCGGAATGCTGAGCTGTGTGAACACAGAAGGAAGATTGCCGGAAAGAGCACATTCACGCTTAGAACGTGCTGACGTGAGACGTCTACTCCAGCCAATCAGAACATTCAGACACATTCAAATCCGCGCTGTTTATGAAAATAAAAGCCTTTGAATATTTTTCCAGACACCTTTAGCTGCTAGATGTTAGTCAGATAACATTTCTATGTTCCTTCTTAATGGCAACTGTGGAAAAAAATTATAGATAAAATGCTTATGGTAAACCGCTGTTTGTTTACCTTTAAGCTCTGCTTCAGTTGCTTGATGCATGTGCACGTGAAGGAGCCGGTGAGCACCAGCACACACACATATTATGAACCAACAACAAAAGCCTGACCCCTTCTGTGTTTACAAATACAAGCACGGCCGTTTAGAGGTCATTTCTGGTTAATGATGTCAGAATTTATCGGTATTTTGGAATGGATGTGTGAATGGTCTATTCCAGAAAAATTCCGGAACGTCCTCGCCTGTGTGAACAGCGCTTTTTTGAATGTACTGGTAAAATCGTTCCGGTAATTTTTCAGATATTTACCGGTATCACTGTGTGAAAGGGCTTTTGTCTTTACAATAGCAAGCACTCTATAAAATTCCTAGATCATGTCATTTTCTGTTTAGTTTGAGTTTCTGTCTACTGAGTTTTCACCCCATAAAGATCATTGAGTATGTTAAACAGCAGTGTAGCATTTTAATGTACTTCTATCTTTCACAACCTTGTTTTCATTCCTGTAATAATTTGAATATAAGACTACACTAATGATCTATACCAGGGCTTCTCAAAGGGCAGACTCCAGTCTGGATACGGATCTGGAGAGAGTTATAATATAATCAAGGCTTGACATGAACTTTTTTGATCTCCAGCCACTGTGGCTAGTAGTTTTCCAACGTTACTAGCCATGCGCCATTTTCACTAGCTACAATTTAGTTGTTGGGAATATATATTTTATATGCATAAATATGACTTTGGCATGCTAAAATTACTTCATTTAAATAAGTGTTATGTCCACATGCCTCTTAAACTTTTTATTTTATTTATTTCACATGACTTTAGGGCTCAACACTTAGGATTTACCATTTTTTTCTTTGGCCACACCAAACTAATTATTTCCTTGCCACAAATTAAAAAAAAAATGTGTCAAAACAAGCTAAATATTATAGCTGTATACATACACTTTTTATTCAACAAAAATGTTCTTAAAAAACAATTGACATTTTAAAAATTCTTCTCATTTATCTAAAACTTTACACAGTAGTTTGTCCAGGTTAAAGGTCCCAGATCATCAGGTTACTATAGATAAATGGAGAGTTAATCTCCTATTAAAACAATGTTATTGTAAAGGATGATAATTAAACCATATTAACAAAAATAACTGCAAGCAAAAGAAAGCAGGTGAAAACATTCTGTGTGTGATAGTGAAAGGATGATCACATGCACACGGTTAATGTTAGGCCCAGTAATAATCTGTTCAAAGAACGGTAAAATCGAAAGCGACAGCCGCTGCTGCATACAAAAAATCTGGAGATCTCTTGAAAGTAGCAGGACTGCGGGTGCACGTGTAACAGAGGCAAGCTAGTGAAGTGCTGTGCAGGTAAACCTCACTCCTCTGACCTCTAAAGGTGCTCTAGCGACAGACGCCTCCTTGTTAGAGCAACCGACTCCCATGCGGAAGGTCGCCGGTTCGATACCAGCTCGGAGCGGGTTGGGTGGTGTAGGACCGGCGGGGTTACATTGGTGCCGTGACCCGACTGGGAGTGAGGTTTAGGGGGGTGATTGTAACAGAGGCCAGCTAGTGAAGTGCTGTGCAGGTAAACCTCACTCCTCTGACCTCTAAAGGTGCTCTAACGACAGACGCTAGAGGCCATGGTCTTTAGCCTCCTTGTTAGAGCAACCGACTCCCATGCGGAAGGTCGCCGGTTCGATACCAGCTCGGAGCAGGTTGGGTGGCGTAGGACTAGCGGGGTTACACACGAGCTCTGCTTTTTTCCAATCTATTTCAAAAGGAAACGATCGCATTAGTTGCGTTTCCAGGCACGGTTATTTTGCGCAAGGAAACGGCAGCTATTAAGCACTCGCGTGCATCACATCAGCTGTGCCTCCCTCACAACGTCAGTTAACAAGGATCATATGAAAAGCCAATTAAATTAGCTCAGTTTATGAATATTAATGATCAATAATAACGAGTTATTATTCATTATTAATATTCTGAATTAACTTATAGTTAATTTAACTAAATAAATATAACAATGACTTTGCCCATTCGTCTGAGCGGACTCTGTAATTATTTATTTATTTATTTAGAAAGGGAATTATAACTACTTCTTCTGAAGTAGATGAATAGTTTAGCAGTTTTAATAAACTTGTTTGTAGCTTGTAGCAAAATCTATCGTTAAAGTGGCCTTTTCTGTGAGGCAAAACAAAGACAATCCAACGTGGTTATAGCGTGATTTATTGACTATAGTCTAACATATAACAAACAAACATACAAAACATAACAACAAAAAACAGAAACGAAAGAAAGCGAGGAAGTAAAAGAATTCAGGTAAAAGAATGGCAAATCTAACTCAGTTCCACACAACTATTAAGAACCACCAAGACTATAAAAACACCTTTTGATAAAGGGGCACGGCCTTAAACGCACGACTAAATACCTGTTTTTGGCTCTCGTTGTGCGGGTTTCTTGGATGCTTGGAAGATGAAGTCCTTTAAGTAGTCCTTTGTTGGTGTGGAGTTTGCGATGCAGATCGGAGGTTACGCAAGACACAAACTTTAAACTGAGTTTAATTTGCCGGAAAATAAGAAACGTGGACTCAGTTGAGTCACGTGGGTACAGAAACGCAGTCTGGCCCCTCAGGGGCACTTTTGTGGAGATCTTTTTGCCGGGACATTACTGCCCCGATTTTGGGGCGCAGATGGGTTTTAACTATGGGTCAAGTCACACCCATTTTCTACTGACCAATGGTTTCATGGCAAAGTTTTGAGTGGGACATTTTCTTTGTCTCTGGACCGCTGATATGGATAATGAGGGTCCTCCCGAAACATACGGATGTAAGCCATATAAGTTATTATCATGCACTTTACCTCCATACTGTATTTTACAACCAAATGGGTCAATTTGCTTGTGTTACCAAATGCTTGTCATCCTCAAAACGCCGGTATTTTCTGCATTTAAGACGAAAAGACGGTGAAAATACCGGCTTTTTGAGGATGACATGCGTTGGGTAATAGGCGCAAATTGACATATTTTGCTTTCCATAAGATCGCCTGTGTCTCACCGTGCGCCTGATCATCCTCTCATTCGGTATTCACCTATTGACAAACGGTCTTAAACTAACATTCTAATCTTTAGGGACGAGGCAGCTCTGGCAATTTAATATTTATTTTCAACCAGTCAAAGTGGCTAGTGGAGGTGTTTGTCTAACCCGCCACAGCTGAAATCTAACCGCATTTGGCAGGCTGGTGAGTGTTAATGTCAAGCCCTGAATATAATATAATATAGACACACATACACACACAGTTCAAGTCAAAATAAATGATTCGCCCTCCTGTGATTTTTGTGTTCTTTTTTAAATATTTCCTAAATGATGTTTAACAGAGCAATGAATTTTTCACAGTATTTCCTATAATATTTTTTCTTCTGGAGAAAGTCTTATTTGTTTTATTTCGGCTAGAATAAAAGCAGTTTTAAATTTTTTAAAAAGCATTTTTTGGTCAATATGATTAGCCCCCTTTAGATGTATATTTTTTCGATTTTCTACAGAACAAACTATTATGTTAGGAAATGTGCTTACCATTAAACAGAAATTGGGTGGAAAAAATATACAGGGGGGCTAATAATTCTCACTTGAACTGTATAATACATAAATGCAAACTTTTATTTTGGATGGGATTATTCATGATTAATCATTTGACAGCATTAAAACAAAAAAAAATAATTATCTGAATGCTTTCAGAATCCACTGGATATGCTTTAAACTTGAATTTCTCACAATTTAGCTTAAAAGAATATTAGTTTGATTACAATATACTGTAATATTTAGACCCAGTTCCAGTCGTATACAGTTCATTATAAGTATGCTGTCAAAATAACATGATTATATGTTGTTATTGTAATATATAGTGTAATCTCTGCTCAGGTGGTTGGATTCATCCCGCTCTCTCCTGCAGCAAGGAGTCAAAGAAAATGATAAACTCATCCTGCGTTTTAAATACTACAGCTTTCATGACGTCATACCACAGGTAAGCGGGGACACCTTACTATATTATTACCGGCTATAGCAGTTCATTAAATGTCCCGTGAAGTGCTTTGAAATGTACATTTTTTTATTCGATGTTTGAAATAATCTTGAATCTTAAACATGAAGATGGGTGGGACATATTGTAGCTCCTCCCCTTTTTATAAACCAGCCAATAGCGTTTTGTTTTTATCACAGCTCTGCCAGTATGTGTAGCTGAGCTCAAGTGCATCAAATGAAAAGCAAATGTGAGGCGTCTTGAAGGGGGGCGGGGCATGTCAGGTACTAGAGAGCATTTGATTGGTCAAGATTTGATTAGAAACAAAGTATAAGATGACATGAATAAAACTGTTAATCTAATGTTGATAGCCACCAAAGAAATTCACGTATGCAAAGAAAACAAACCTAATACATTTACAAATGAAGTTATGTGTAATAAAATGAAATGACGCAGGGACAAAGTATTGAACGCATGAAGAAAGGGAGGTGTAGAAAGGCAGTGAAAGCCCAGACAGCAGCTGAAATCTCTCAGTAGTTCTTCAGTAACCCTTAGGTTTTCTCCCCTAACCAATTAATGAATGACTTGTGATTGTCTCTGGCAGTTGGACGTTGTGCGTCTAACACAGCTGTATGAGCAGGCAAGGTGGGCTATCCTGCTGGAGGAAATCGAATGCACTGAGGAGGAGATGATGGTCTTTGCTGCATTACAGGTACAGACGATGGGCTCAACTCATCATATTAATGAAAAATAATCCATATAAACATACAGTTGAAACCAGAAGTTTACATACACTCTAAAAAAAGGAACATAACCATTTTTTTTTAAAAATGTCTGATGGTAAATCATACTAAACATTTACTATTTTAGGTCCGTTAGGATTACCTAAATCATTTACATTTGCTAAATGCCAGAATAATGAGAGAATTGTTTATTAATTTCTAGACAGTCAAAAGTTTACATACATTTCCTTGGTATTTTTTTAGCTTTGCTTTTAAACTGTATAACTTTGGTCAAATGTTTTGAGTATCTTTCCACAAGCTTCTCGACATAGTTTGCAGGAATTTGGGCCCATTACTCCTGACAGAATTGGTGTAACCGAGTCAGATTTGTAGGCTGTCTTGCTTGCACAAGCTTTTTCAACTCTGCCCACAAATTTTCTATAGGATTGAGCTCAGGGCTTTGTGATGGCCACTCCAAAACATTCACTCTGTTGTCCTTAAAGCACATTTTAACTAATTTGGCAGTATGCTTAGGGTCATGGTCTGTTTGGAAGACCCATTTGTGGCCAAGTTTTCATTTCTTGGCTGATGTCTTGAGATGTTTCTTCAGTATTTCTACATAATGTTCCTTCGTCATGATAAAATTATTTGCTTTTTTTGCTTATTTTAAACAGTGCATTTCTTGAATCTTCTGTAAACAAAAAAATTAATGTAAATAATTATTTTATTGTAATAGAAAATATGCCGTTTCAAGGCATATCTGGCACAGTTTCTAATCATCGTCAATGTAATGCAAATGTGCGACATATAGTTGAATTTATTTTAGACGTGTGCTGGTGTGTGAATCCGTGAAGGCTGCGCCAGACCATACCCGTGCTTTCGACGCAGAAGTATAAATTAGCCTTAACAAAGCGGCGTCACACACAGTAGGGAAAGTAATTGAAAAAATTGTCCTGGGAAAATTAAACCGATTCAAGAGTTCACACTTAGCTGATGATTGATTATAAAGCTTGTTTGGCATGCTGTCCCGGGAGAGAGACCTGAGCTCATAAGATCCTCGAGCCCGGGGCTCCCTCCCGTTTGCTAGGCGAGAGGGGAGTTTGAGCTCAGGTAGATCTCGAGAACTCCCCTGCTGTAGTAGCTAATGAACAGATAGAGATTGCTCTTAAGAGATAACTACTTACTAGGAGCATGTCTATGGTGCCAATTTGGATTAGTCAGTTAACTTAAGTTGCTTGTTTTTGGATGGTGGGAGGAAACCAGGGAACCCGGGGGAAACCCACGTGAGCACGGGGAGAACGTGTAAACTCCACATAGAAACATTTGCTGGCTTGGGAAGGACTAGAACCAGTGATGTTCTTGCTGTAAGGCAACAGTGCTAACCACTGGGCCACTGTGCCACCCATCTAGAAAAGGAGGAGGAGTAGGGGTGGAAGGGTGGATTTTTCAAAATGAAGATGGCTGTCCTATGGAACTTAGGGTATTTATAGTGGCTTAGGAATCATCTGATTGGGGAATCATAAATTGAATAATGCGGGACCGGCTGCAAGCAATCATAAACACATGATCCTCTCAAAATTAGTTTATAAATAAACTTCACTTATAGGTTCTGAATGTCGATTTCAATTAATCGCCCAGCCCTAGTTCCAACCCCAATTAACCCACCTGAACTAGCTAATTAAGCTCTTTCTAGGTATACTAGAAACTTCCACGGAGGTGTGTTGAAGGAAGTTGGAGCTAAACTATGCAGGACACTGACCCTCCAGGACTGACTTTGGACACCCCTGCTTTAAGTGAAATGTTTGATTCTTATTTTTTTTTTGTGTATGTGTGTGTGTCATATTAGTACCACATTGGGAAAGTGTCTCTGACAGAACAGCTTGTGGCTTCCTGTCCGGCGATGGATGATCTGGATTCAGCCTTACAGTGTCTGGAGGTGAAAATGGAAGGAGAGAGCAGCGCAGATGACATGCTGGTCAGTCTCACAATGACACACAATCAATTAAAGCAAACCAGTAGAACAAGACTACATAAAAACAGTCATGTATGTAGACTTTATACAGCTGAAGTCTGAATGATTCACCCTCTTGTGAATTTTTTTTCCCAAATTATGTTTAACAGAGCAAGGAATTTTTCACAGTATTTCCTATAATATTTTTTCTTCTGGAGAAAGTCTTATTTGTTTTATTTCGGCTAGAATAAAAGCAGTTTTAATTTTTTTAAAAAGCATTTTAAGGTCAAAATTATTAGCCCCTTTAAGCAATATTTATTTCGATTGTCTACAAAACATACCACTGCTATACAATGATTTGCCTAATTACCCTAACTTGCCTAATTAACCTAGTTAAGCCTTTAAATGTCACTTTAAGCTGAATACTAGTGTCTTGAAAAATATCTAGTCAAATTAGAAATGAGTTATTAAAACTATTATGTTTAGAAATGTGTTGGAAAATCTTCTCTCCATTAAACAGAAATTGGAGGAAAAAATATACAGGGGGCTAATAATTCAGGAAGGCTAATGATTCTGACTTTAGCTGTATGTGTATACATATCAAGCCTATAAGCCCATATCAAACACACCTGCCTGTAATTATCAAGTGCTCCTCAGGTTCTAATTAATTGGTTCAGGTGTGTTTGATCAGGGTTGGAGCTGAAATCTGCAGGAAGGTCGATCTCCAGGAACAGGGTTGGTCACCCTTGACTTAAAGGAACAGTTCACAAAAACTTTTCATTTACTCGCCCCTTTACTTGTCACAAACCTGTTTGAGTTTCTTTATTCTGTTGAACACAAAAGAAGTTATTTTGAAAACTGGTGGAAAATGGCTTTGTTTTTTTAACTATGGGAGTCAATGGTTACCAGTTACCAACATTGTTTAAAAAATCTTCTTTTGTGTTCAGAATAAAGATACTAAGGTTTCCCTGCTGAAAAATCCAGCTTAAACCAGCCCAAGCTGGTTAGCTGGTCAACCAGCCTGGTTTTAAAGGGGTTTTGGCCATTTCCAGACTGGTTTCCAGCCATTTTCAGCCTGGTCTTAGCTGGTCAGGCTGGGAGATGACCAGCTGAAACCCGCGTAGTCAAGCTGGTAGCCCAGCCAAAACCAGCTATGTCCAGCTTAAACCAGGCTGGTCAAGTTGGTTTTAGCTGGTTTTAGCTTGTCATTTTCCAGCCTGACCAGCTAAGACCAGGCTGGAAATGGCCAAAACCCCTCTAAAACCAGGCTGCTCGACCAGCTAAAACCAGCCAACCATCCTAGGCTGGTTTAAGCTGGATTTTTCAGCAGGGTTGGAACAACTTGAGGGTGAGTAAATAGTGAGTAGTTTTTCCTTTTCGGGTGAACTATCAGCAGTATTGAACTATATATTGAAAGCACCAATTAAAAACTGTATGTATATACAGTCCTCAACATAAATGAGTACACCGCATTTTGAAAATGAATATTTTTATCCATTTCTCAACCATATAAGTAATATATTTTGGTGCAACTGAACAAAACAGATTTATTAAACAGATATATTTATTAAAATAATATATTAGTCACCGAACATCTGTAGAAGTAAAAAGATAACATGCGAAATATTGGGGGAAAACTGCAAATGCAAACTACAAAATTTCAACAAAATTTTATATATATGTATTTTTGTTTTTCTTGAATTTTGCTCTTTTTACATTTTGTATTTAATATTTTCCCTAACATATACATTTAGGTATACTAATTTTGGAGGATTATCGTAAGTTATTTCATTAGAATAGCTCCAGATTTGGCTTCAGTACTGACTAATCTAATGTATATGCACAAATATAATATTATAATGCTTCCTATAGTAAATATTCATTTAAATGAGAGATTTGTGAGGGGTATACTCACATATGCTGAACACTGTATATATCATCTGAATTAATCTGTAATTAACTGTTCGCTAACATTTTAACTGTCCACACAGGAAACAATGACCGCACCAGAACTACACGACTACTTGAAAATATTCAGGTATGACATAAATCTCACAATCTCTCACATACACATTATGGAGGACCAGCCGTGCCAGTTCAAAATAAAATGAAGAATCAAATAATCGATTTAATAATTGAAGCATATAAATGTATATAATGTTTATATGTATATATAAAAATGTATATAAAAAATCCCAAATTAAATGGACAAATAAATAGACACACAGGTTAAAAAGAGCCCACCTCAGCCCATCAATCCTCACCACTTTTGTTGTGCATCTCCCTTTGGTATGAGAATAGCAGTGTGCAGTGCATCCGGAAAGTATTCATAGCGCTTCACTTTTTCCACATTTGTTTATGTTACAGCCTTATTCCAAAATGGATTAAATTCATTTATTTCCTCACAATTCTCCACACAATCCCCCATAATGACAATGTGAAGAAAGAGTTTTTGAAATTGTTGCAAATTTATTAAAAATAAAAAACCTGAAAAATCACATGTACAGAAGTATTCACAGCCTTTGCTCAATACAGCCAATTTCAGATCTCTCCAGAGATGTTTAATAGGATTTAGGTCTGGGCTCTCGATGGTCCACTCAAGGACATTCACCGAGTTGTTGTGAAGCCACTTCATTGATATTTTGGTGGTGTGCTTTGGGTCAGTAGCCCCTTTCACACAGTGATACCGGTAAATATCCGGAAATTTTCCGGAACAACTTTACCGGTAAATTCAAAAAAGTGCTGTTCACACAGGCGAGGACGCTGTGGAACTTTTCGGGAAGTCACCATTCACACCATTCACATTCCAAAATACCGGTAAATTCTGACATTATCAATCAAAAATGTGCTCAAAACGGCTGCGCTTGTATTTGTAAACATTTGACCACATTACAAACTCTGTCGATGGATAAGTGTTGTGAACAACTTCGATGAAAACATATGGAGGAACATTTTCGCATGTCGAGATGTACATAATATGTGTGTGTGCTGGCGCTCACCAGCTGCACGCGTCAGAGCTTGAAGGTAAACAAACAACGGCTTACCATAAGCATTTTATAGATTTTTTTACACAGTTGGCATAAAGAAGGAAGATAAAAATGTTATCTGACTAACATCTAGCAGCTAAATATGTCTGGAAAAATATTCAAAGGCTTTTATTTTCATAAACAGCGCGGACGTGAATGCGTCTGAGTGTTCTGATTGGCTAAAGTAGACTTCGTACATCAGCACGTTCTAGACGTGAACTCGCTCTTTCTGGAAATCTTCCTTCTTCGTTCACACAGCGCAGCATTTCGGCAAATTGCTGGTAATGTTACAACTTCTCTTTCCGGAAAATTGCCCGAACGAATTTATCTGTATTTTCAAAAAGGGCCCGTTCACACATACTGACCTTTTTGGAAAATTGCTGGGAAAGAAAAGTCTGTATGTGTGAAAGGGGCTAATGTCCTGCTGAAAGATGAACCATCGCCCCAGTCTGAGGTCAAGAGCACTCTGAAGCAGGTCTTCATTCAGGATGTCTCTGTACATTGCTGCATTCATCTTTCCCTCTATCCTGACTAGTCTTCCAGTTCCTGCTGCTGAAAAACATCCCCACAGCATGATGCTGCCACCACCATGCTTCACTGTAGGGATGGTATTAGCCTGGTGATGAGCGGTGCCTGGTTTTCTCCAAACGTAACGCCTGGCATTCACTCCAAAGAGTTTAATTTTAGTCTCATCAGACCAGAGAATTTAGTTTCTTATGGTCTGAGAGTCCTTCAGATGCCTTTTGGCAAATTCCAGGCGGGGAGTGGCTTCCGTCTGGCCACTCTACCATACAGGCCTGATTGGTGAATTGCTGCACAGATGGTTGTCCTTCTGTAAGGTTCTCCTCTCTTTACAGAAGAAGGCTGGAGCTCAGACAGAGTGATTATCAGGTTATTGCTCACCTCCCTGACTAGGGCTCTTCTCCCCCGATCACTCGGCTTAGATGGCCGGCCAGCTCTAGGAAGAGTTCTGGTAGTTGCAAACATCTTCCACTTACGGATGATGGAGGCCACTGTGCTCATTGGAACTTTCAGAGCAGCAGAAATTTTTCTGTACCCTTCCTCTGCCTTGTGCCTCGAGACAATCCTCTCTCGGAGGTCTACAAACAATTCCTTTGTCTTCATGCTTGGTTTTGCTTTGACATGCACTGTCAACCCTGGCACCTTATATAGACAGGTGTATGCCTTTTCAAATCATGTCCAATCAACAGAATTTACCACAGATGAACTCCAATTAAGCTGCTGAAACATCTCAAGAATGATCAGTGGAAACAGAATGTACCCGAGCTCAATTTAGAGCTTCACAGCAAAGGCTGTGAATACTGATGTACATGTGATTTTTCAGGTTTTTTATTTTTAATAAATTTGCAACAATTTCAACAAATCTTTTTTCACATTGTCATTATGGGGGATTGTGTGTAGAATGTTGAGAAAATAAATGAATTTAATCCATTTTGGAATAAGGCTGTAACATAAACAAATGTGGAAAAAGTGAAGCGCTATGAATACTTTCCGGATGCACTGTATCTGACAAGAACACCATTAAGAAGATAATAAAGTCAGCTGAAAGGTCCGTTTCAAAATGACATCTATCGAGGAACTGTAGCAACGATGTTGTCTGTCTAGGGCAAATAGCATTTTAAGGGATCCAACCCACCCTGGCCATAGTCTGCTCATGCTCATGCTCATGCCATCAGGCAGGTGTTACAGAAGCCTAAGGAGCAAATCAGTGCGGTTTCATGATAGTTTTTATCCTGTCATTATACTTTTGAATAATACAGTATCTTAAATACTATGGAATAGCTAGTATGTAATAATAAATCAATAAATAGTTACAAATTGTTAATATTATAACTATTATAACAAACTGTGCAATAGTTATTTATTAATTTATTCCCTTCTGTGATTTTTTGTTTTTTAAATTGGGTTATATTTTATATAACTATATTTTTTATATATTTATGAAATCACAAAAGCTTATTTATTATGTTAGGTTTTATAGTGTATGATGTTTTTGATGTTCTTGTTGGGTCTGATGCAGCGTGATTTCGTTCTTCATTACAATTTATTGTGATGTTTTGAATGACAAAAATAAAAGAAACTGATTTAATTGTGTCCATTCAATTGTGTTTTTAAATGTCATTTAACAAATTAATTTTAAACGTATTGAATATTGCATAATTAAACGGGCAATTTTTGCACTTATTGATTTCATGTTTTAAAATGCTGATTAATCAAACATATAAAAAGTATATTAATAAATCATTTTAAATGCACATTTTAAATCGCTTACAAATGGCCTTACACATGTTTTTGTGGTGCAGGTTCACAAATATCCTTTTGCTCAATTATCTAACCTGTGGTTTCATTTCCTCTCAGGCCAAAAAGGCTGACGCTGAAAGGCTATAAACAATACTGGTTTACATTTAAGGACACGACCATCTCCTACTACAAGAGTAAAGAGGAGAGCTGTAAAGAGCCAATTCAACAGATGAACCTTAAAGGTGATCACACGCTCAATTAAAAACATACTGTAGGTCCCACTTTATATTAAGTATAATATGCACTTAAACACTGATATTAATCATTTGTTACAATGTACTTATTCGTGCATTCATTTTCTTTTCGGCTTAGTCCCTTAATTAATCAGTGGAATGCACCGCCAACTTATCCAGCGTATGTTTTACGCAGCAGATGCCCTTCCAGCTGCAACCCAACACTGGGAAACACCCATACACACTCATTCACACACACATACACTACAGCCAATTTAGCTTACCCAATTCACCTATACCACATGTCTTTGGACTGTGGGGGAAACCGGAGCTCCCGGAGGAAACCCACACCAACACGGGGAGAACATGCAAACTCCTCACAGAAATGCCAACTGACCCAGCCGAGACTCAAACCAGCGACCTTATTGCTGTGAGGCGACAGTGCTAACCACTGTGCAGCCACATTGTACTTATACTTGATTAAATGCATGCATGTAAATACATTGTTATTCATTTCTGTAATTACATTTATAATTACACTGTTGACCATCCCTTACTCCTTACACCATCTCTAAACCTACCCATACCACCAAACTTGTCCCTAACCTTACCCTCAATAGCACTGAGAAGTGTTCTGCAATACATTATGAACACAATAAGTGCATTGTACTTATTTTTTTTAATGTAATTACATGTAGTTAAGCCCCTTTAATATAAAGTGGTACCAAAGCTTATATGTGCGTACAAGACACACAGATGACCACAAATCTTTGATCAACACAGGTTGTGAAGTGGCGCCTGACGTGAGCGTTGCTGGGCAGAAGTTTTGTATCAGGTTGCTGATACCCGGACCAGAGGGCATGAATGAGGTCTACTTGCGCTGCGAGCATGTAAGTCAGTTATGTGTCATCTTATGAAGTGTTAATCTTTCAAACTTTTATTCATTCATTTTCTTTTCGGCTTAGTCCCTTTATTAATCCGGGGTCGCCACAGCGGAATGAACCGCCAACTTATCCAGCACATGTTTTACGCAGCGGATGCCCTTCCAGCTGCAACCCATCTCTGGGAAATTAAACTTTTATTTTGGGTGCAATTAATCTCAATTAATCTTTGCGCATACTTTTTTTTTAAAGTAACTTACCCAACATTGTTTGTATAGTGATGAAACAGGAACAACAATGCTGTACAGTAGAATTAACTAGATGTTAAAGTTTGAGGACAAACTTTATAGTGGCTTGAGAAAGCCCAGTCTGAAAGTTTGAAGTAGTTTTAAAGTGTAAATAACTGAAGTAGTTTTTATAAAGTTTGAAACAGTCGGCATAGATAAGTACATATATGTTAGCATGTTTCTAGTGGTTGCTAGGCAGTTGCTAACATAAATTAGCATGATTCTAGCATGAATTAGCATGTTACTAGCATGATTCTAGCATGAATTAGCATGTTGTTAGCATGATTCTAGCATGAATTAGCATGTGCTAGCATGACTAGCATGTCACTAGTGTGTTGCTAGAATCTTTCTAGCAAAATTAGCATGTCAGTAGGATGTTAAAACTATTAGCATGTGTTAGAATAGCTAGTCACAGTCTATGGGACAGTGGCTAGGGTGTTGTAAGTGGTTGCTAGGGAGTGGCTATTAAGTTTAAAGGTCATCAGTGATTGGCTGCTGGCTAGACTGAGTTAAATGAGCTCAGCCATTAGTCTGTAGGACAGTCTGATGCAGAGTTATGAGCTCACAAAGGTTCATCTAATGTTAAGTCAATGACAGTCTTTTACAATGGAAGTCTATGGGACAGTTGCTAGGGTGCTGTAAGTGGTTGCTAGGGAGTGGCTAGTAAGTTAAAAAGTCATCACTTATTGGCTGCTGGCTAGACTGAGTTAAATGAGCCCAGTTAGAAGTCTGTAGGACAGTCTGATGCAGAGTTATGAGCTCACAAAGTTTGACCCAATGTTAAGTCAATGGGACTTTTGGGAATTTTCTGGGTCGTTTTTTGGAAAACCGAAAGTCGGATCAGTTAGAAAAGATATAGCAACCCGAGTCAGACCAGTTTGAAGGTTTGAAGTATGTAGCTTGAACAGCTTAGGAGGAGATACACTTTAAAATTAGTCTCAGAAGAAGAAGACTGAAGAAGAAGAAGAAGAAGAAGAAGAAGAAGAAGAAGAAGAAGAAGAAGAAGAAGAAGAAGAAGTTTATGTAGAATATCAGAGCTTTCTCAAGCCACCATAATTAGAATAAATCATTTCTGTTCACATAGCAATACCAAATGAATCATTCTGGAGGAAGCGGTCACTGATTCAGACTCTCTGATTTACTGTAGGAGCAGCAGTACAGCCGATGGATGGCAGCATGTCGTTTGGCCTCAAAAGGCAAGACTTTAGCCGACAGCTCGTTCTCTAATGAAGTGCAGAGTATCCAGTCCTTCCTGGCCATGCAGAAAACCACACCCAGCAATAACACAGCACAGGCGGATGAAAGCATCAACACACACAGCCTCGTCTCGCCACGCTACCAGAAGAAGTACAAACCCAAACAGGTACCACATATTTGAGACGTGTGAATCAATTACAGCATTGGCCCTAAAGGGTTAGTTCACCCAAAATGAAATGTGGTTCCTTTTCGGGACCCGTGCTGCCTTATAATATTTTTGGGTGAACTAATTCTTCTTTCTCTTTGAAATCTCATTCTCCTTGTTTAGCTCACACCAAGGATTCTGGAGGCGCATCAGAATGTAGCTCAGCTCTCATTAACTGATGCCATTCAGAAGTTTCTTCAGATCTGGCAGGCTCTTCCTGACTTCGGCCTCTCTTATATTGTAGTCAGGTAAGTTTAGTACAACTTGTCATGCAAAGAATGTGATATAAGGTATTGAGTGTCCTAATGTATATATCTATATGTCGCCTACCCTGCTGTTGTCTATTAGAACGAATGCGTCAATAGAGCCGCCATTTTAGTACAGGGTAGCGCTCCTTTGAAATGAATGCGGGACCAAGGTGAAGTGGAGGACTGTGGCCATCCAAAGCCAGAGAAATGCACATATACACATATATCTATGATCAGGAGTTTTCCCCGGTGGTCAGTATGCAAATATTTTTTTAAATTACGACATATTATAATTTTACATCACTTTTCTACACTGATGGATGTGACCGCACGGGCATTCCTGACAAAAAGCGTGTGTTTGTGTGCATGGAAATGCGTTATCCTCCTTCCCTGTTTAATTTGATCTAATCCGAATCTAACACCCCCTCACCTGCTTTCACTTCTCATTCTGACGGAGGGAGTGATTTGTTTGTGAATGAATCTCTGTTATGAATGACTCGTTCACTTAGCCAACAATAATACAAATTTCTAGCACCGTAGCGTCTTGTTGTCATATTTCATAACATTGTTTGCTTTAACAAAACTAGCATAACTCTAGAATTTAGTGCGAGTCGGTGCTAATTTTTTAACATACAAAAACATAAAAAACTAAATCTTAACTATGAAATGTGATGCCTTTGTGGTTTGGTTTGTTTTCTTTGTTTGTTCGTTACTACACCCGTACACAGCGCTAAAGTCCAGCATCTTCACATTGGCACACTGTCTTGACTAATGCGGTTGAATGACGTTTGTCCTAGAAGCACTGTACCAATGTGGCGGTGCTATTGACGCATGCTCAGGGTCCCTATGCGATATCTAATGTATATATCTATGATTGAGAGTTAGGACTGATTTTGCTCTCAATATTTCTCTTCAGGATCAATAAACATATAAATAGCATGAGTGTAAGGTACACTGTTAATAATGCAGAGATCAGCACAAGTTAACTTAATCAGTTTACAAATTTAAGTGTATTGAACATGGAACAATTAAGTTGTCCCAAATATTCATTCATTCATTTTCTTTTTGGATTAGTCCCTTTATTAATCAGGGGTCGCCACAGCGGAATGAACCGCCAACTTATCCAGCATATGTTTTTTACGCAGTGGATGCCCTTTTAGCTGCAACCCTTCACTGGGAAACACCCATACATTCTCATTCACACACATACACTAAGACAATTTAGCTTACCCAATTCACCTATAGCGCATGTCTTTGGACTGTGGGGGAAACTGGAGCACCCAGAGGAAACCCGCTCGAACATGGGGAGAACATGCAAACTCCACACAGAAATGCCTACTGACCCAGCCGGGACTCGAACCAGCGACTTTCTTGCTGTGAGGCGACAGTGCTAACCACTGAGCCACCGTGCTGCCCTATTGTTGGCGCAACTTATATTAAATAAGTAGTTTGAACAAGCAGCAAAAGTAATTTTTTGAGTGTAGGTCATGCCAAATTTGGTGATAATTAAAGAAATATTTACAACAAACCCATATCTGTTCTGTTTGATGTAACACTGTAACTATACTATTTATGATTTATGTGAATCACCAAAAATCATATTATGAAAATCACAAAAAAATCAGATAGGAACCGAAACAGCTGGTTTAAGCCTAGTCAAAGATTAAAATGTAAGTCTGAGCTGTTTTCAGCTGAAAGAAACCTGAACTGGCAGATCTTAAAATATTTATCAGTGCCCTTGTTTTGTCTTAAGATGGAAACTATAATGTTTATTTAAGGCAACTTTATAAAAAATTATTAAGATTTCACAGTCTAAGCCCTGTCTGTGAAACAAGATCTTTTGTGTTAAATGACAAAAAGTCATCAAATATAATTAATTAATTTGTATATAATTTGTATATTATATTATATTATATTATTCATTCATTCATTTTCTTGTCGGCTTTGTCCCTTGCGGGGTCGCCACAGCGGAATGAACCGCCAACTTATCCAGCACGATTTTACGCAGCGGATGCCCTTCCAGCCGCAACCCATCTCTGGGAACTTCCACACACACATTCACACTCATACACTATTTAGCTTACCCAATTCACCTGTACCGCATGTCT
>LR812523.1:77534273-77824273 GCA_903798195.1 Danio kyathit | reverse complement strand
GATAGATAGATAGATAGATAGATAGATAGATAGATAGAAAGAAAGATGTGGTGGATAGATAGATAGATAGATAGATAGATAGATAGATAGATAGATAGATAGATAGATAGATAGATAGATAGATAGATAGATAGATAGATAGATAGATAGATAGATAGATAGATAGATAGATAGATAGATGCGGTGGATAGATAGATAGATAGATAGATAGATAGATAGATAGATAGATAGATAGATAGATAGATAGATAGATAGATAGATAGATAGATAGATAGATAGATAGATAGATAGATAGATAGATAGATAGATAGATAGATAGATAGAAAGATGTGGTGGATAGATAGATAGATAGATAGATAGATAGATAGATAGATAGATAGATAGATAGATAGATAGATAGATAGATAGATAGATAGATAGATAGATAGATAGATAGATAGATAGATAGATAGATAGATGCGGTGGATAGATAGATAGATAGATAGATAGATAGATAGATAGATAGATAGATAGATAGATAGATAGATAGATAGATAGATAGATAGATAGATAGATAGATAGATAGATAGATAGATAGATAGATAGATAGATAGATAGATAGATGTGGTGGATAGATAGATAGATAGATAGATAGATAGATAGATAGATAGATAGATAGATAGATAGATAGATAGATAGATAGATAGATAGATAGATAGATAGATAGATAGATAGATAGATAGATAGATAGATAGATAGAAAGAAAGATGTGGTGGATAGATAGATAGATAGATAGATAGATAGATAGATAGATAGATAGATAGATAGATAGATAGATAGATAGATAGATAGATAGATAGATAGATAGATAGATAGATAGATAGATAGATGCGGTGGATAGATAGATAGATAGATAGATAGATAGATAGATAGATAGATAGATAGATAGATAGATAGATAGATAGATAGATAGATAGATAGATAGATAGATAGATAGATAGATAGATAGATAGATAGATAGAGTTCTAATGATAAAGACATTTTTTCTAAGTGCTTATATTAATATACACAGCACCATAGTGCCAGGTTATGATGATCAACTGTGCAGCTTGAGTGTTAAAAGCATGTATCGTGGTGACATAATTCGGCACAGGAAACCACAATGCAGGTTTCACAAGTGTTCAGCAAATGATAAAGCAGAGCATCCGGTGCACTAAAATGAATCCTCTATCAAGTGTGTTTGTTATATGCTAAGTTGAATAGCAGTTACAATGGTGAAAATATTCAACTCTAATATAAATAAAATGTACAAACATATGGATTTCCAACATACTGTACGTCTCTCCAATGATATTTGTCTGTAGCTCGCTCTTCAGGATTTTGTGGAAATTCTTACTTGGCAGGCCTAATTAACTTAAGGAAATTATCACATAGGAACGTTTTTTTTTAAAGTATATATATTTGTCTCGCATATAATCACTTAACCTTGATTTTTATTGTGTTTTACCCAACAGAAGTAAAAAAAAAAACTAGGTGGTGGGTTACACAGCTAAACAAGCTAATACAGCTAAACAATACAGCTTAAGATAATACAACTAAACAAGCTAATACAGCTAAACACCCAGACACTGAGTTACATGTTCAGATGAGGTAACTGAAAGTAAAAAGTGTAGAACTGTTAATGAGACGTGGCAAGAATGAATGAATGAACCCACATGAAGAAATACTATTGTAATTTATATAGTGTGTTTGAACTATACTATAGTAAAGTGTACAGTATTATACTGTATGAATAGTATTTATAACACTATTAAGCAGTGGCGCAATTCCCGGGGGGGACAGGGGGGACATGTCCCCCTCACTTTTTTTTTTTAGATAGGCCTATACCACTTTATTTCATGCTATAATGTCCCCTCGAAGTTATTTTTTAACTCACGATGTGTACGCAAAATTAAGTTTGCCGTCACAAGTATCACCAACATTCCACAACTACAGTATCACCATCACTCAGATTTGGTCCCCCCCACCTCTTAGACCAGAATTGCACCCTTGCTATTAAGTATAATGCTACAGTATAGTCCTGCTTTAATATTATCTTTCATGAACTGAACTGTAATAAATACTGTCGTATACTTTAGTTGATATTTTATATATTTAATATTATTGACATTGTAAGAAAAACAAATACCACAGTTATTAAAGTAATTTAATAAATAATATGAATAATGGTCGGGTTAATTACTGTTTTTACATTAGTGTGATGGTAAGGTTTAGAGTTGTGGTTGTGGTAATGCGTAATTTAAAGAATAATAATAAATACTCTTGTTAACTTCCATAGCTGTATCCCTTCTAGAAACAACCGGTTTACTAGCTATAGTAAATTGTATTATACTGTATATATTGTAGTGTTTACAACACTATGTTATGAAATGCTACAATATAGGCCTGCTGTAATATTAACTGGACTATAATAAATACTGAAGTATACTTTAGTTACAGCAAACTGTGATATATTGCAGTGTAATTTACCCTAAGTGATTTAGCTACCTAGCAGGGGCGTCGCTAGACCCAATTTACTGGGGCACGTGCCCCAGTTGTGAACATGCACGCCGAAAAAAATACCCCCTGCTCATGCGCCGCTCATCCGTTGTGAAACCGGCATTAACAGTCTTTTATGTGGAGGTGACGGCACGCAGTGAGTTTTGCAAGTCAACAAAACTAAAGTTTAAACAATATGATGGTGATATACTAAGCATGCCTCCTGATAGCCTAGATATTTTTTGGATGAAGCAGAAAGGAGGGATGCAGGGAGGTAAAACTTAATGTGCAGAGCCGGATTAACCAATGGGCATTATGGGCACAGGCCCAGGGGCCCGTGCACACTTGGGGCCCCTGCGAGGGTGAAAAAAAATGCTGATTTTGAAGTGTCTATTTAGGCTAAGTGCAAATAGCGCACCTCGTTGTAATAAGCTAGTTAAGTGCTTCCCGCCAGCGCCGTTTGATTGACAGAGTCAACATAACTAAAGAGCGCAATAGACAGCAGGTGGGAGTGGCGGAGCTCGTAAAGAGCATGGATATGTGTTTTGAGGTAATCGATCATGAACCCGGTTCGAATCCAGCGGCTCCCCCTCCCCCCCATTACATAGCAGATTGGAAATACATTTATTTTCAATAGAAAGGATTTTTTTTGTTTAAAATTTTAAATAAAGTATATAAAATATAAAAAATGAGTCACAAGGTATTTAATAAGGATGATAATAATTATACATATTCTATAAACAGTTATTTTCCACCTGGTGTTAAATGTAAGCGACATCTTAATATAACTAATCTGTATTTACAATGTTAGTCGCCCTGCTTCATCCATATTCTCTGACCTCATGGAGAGAGAGACAGAGAGAGACAGAAAAAGCCCCTGAAGAGGAGAGAGACAGGAGAGAACTGGTACAGTGTGTGTGATTTCAGATACTTTTCAGATACTTTAAAATCAAGTGCTTTTTGCCTACTCTTCTTCATCACGAGGGAGACAGTAGGAATCATTAATCAGTGTGTGTATTATGGAAGACTTAGATTCATAGAACTGGATTGGAGAGGTGTTATATCCAAATCATATGCATTATAGGTTTGTAGAAGTTATACATTAAAAATACCCTTAAATATAATTGTTTGTACTGCTTCAGTGAACTTGAACAAGTATATTAAAAACCATAAATTTTCACTAGTTTTATTAGTATTTTTATCAAAGTGTGCTTTAAATGCTTTAAAAATCAGGTAAATCTTTGTTGACTATAAATATATGTACTATGTCATTTATTTTAAAAATGTGGGCAAAATATTATAGATTAACTTTATTTTAAAAATATTATATTAATCTTATTTTTTAATTCAACTATAGAGGTGCGGCCTTGTAGGGGGGCCTACAAGACATTGTGCCCAGGGGCCTCTGAATTCTTAATCCGGGCCTGGCCATGTGTCAAGTCTAAGACAACAGATGATTAAACATCTTTTTTTGTATTCTATAGAATTACCTATAGAATTTCATTCAAATGAAATTATTATTCATGCAAAAGATTTTTTAAATAGTCTTAGCATATCACTCCAATTGTGCCTTTACATTATTTTCGAGTTACATTTAGGATTAATTATTTAGAATAATAATTGTATAATAACAATAATAATTTTATTATATATATATATATATATATATATATATATATATATATATATATATATATATATATATATATATATATATATATATATATATATATATATATAATTTTTTTTTTTTTTTTTCCGAGGGGGGCGTGCCCCAGTAGAGCTTTATGTCTAGCAACGACCCTGCTACCTAGTAACTACGGTATTGGGCATGTTGTTTCCATATAGTTGTTGTGTTAGAATTGACACGAAAAGATTCATTCAAGTACTTATAATGACTGGTTATGATTACTTCGAGTAATTTACTATAAATGACTACAGTATTTTTTCATATGGGAATGAATGGACAGATGGACGGTTGGATAGATGGATGGATGAAAAAAGAAAGGGGTAAGAATAGAAGACAACATAGGCCTACATAAGACCAATGTTACACCCTCTGAAGTATTTACTTCATTTTGACTGAAAATCTGGTTGAACAAAAAGTGCTAATTATAAATAGGCCTAACGTTAGTTTTAAAGGGGTGGTCCAGAGTAGGGTTACCACTTTTAATACAAAAAAATAAGGGACGCATACTGCAGCGGGGGCCACATCCCCAATCACAGGCCCAATAGCATGCCAGTGGTGGTAAACCGCAACTTAAAATATGTTTTCAGGAAAGTATGAACACTTGGACATTAAAATAAACTGTCTTTTATTGAAATCTGTAAACAGATCAGATGCAGTCAGTCTTTCTGTTTTACAACTCTGCAACACTGTTATAGCTGATGTTATGTTTAATAGTGTGGTACACCTGTGTTAACTCGACTGCTGTAACCTAGAGGAGAGGAGAAAATACTAGCTAATGAACCTAATTTTAAAGGGTGGTATTGATAACAAATTTTGGCTGAAATATTTGTCATTATTTTCACACATACATAAACTAGCTACAAACATTAGCTAGTAAAGTTTTCATATAGCCTATTTCTAATTTAACAATATGGAAAGTTGCAATTTACTAGTTTATTTTCTTTACATGGGCATTATGTTGTTTATTAATGTATTAAATGTAATGTTTCATGTAAGAAATCAATGCTTATGTACCTGACTTAATCTTAACAAGCAAATCATAATATTACATTGGACCGTTATCCACTTACATTGTATTTACAGAATTTATACAAACTACAATTTGTGACCCAGTGTGTGAAAACCAGGCTAATTCTGAGAGAAAGTTTGATTGTAGCCATTCATTTCACTGTGGTTTCAGTTGTTGATATGGTTTTACTCAGTTAATATTAATATTTTTATTATTTTTACAGACTGTTCTTTATTTTATGTAGAAACAAATTACAAAAAAAATTACTCTAGCTAGATTTTCACAGACTGGGTCACCGTCATTACCCTGTCTGCTTCAGGAGAGATTCGGGGTATGAAGAACTGTCTGACTGTGCATTGATTTTTGTGAGCTCTGTCATTGCGGGAATGCTGCTCTCTGGAGGCATATTGTCGCACGTCCCGCATGAGCCACAGAGAACGCTCTCCGACAAATCGTGCAGTTGGCTTGATAATTTCTACCACTCTGCAGCCAGGTAGTGGTTTACTCCCACTCTCTGCGGTACTTTTGCAGCCGCCTGCGTTTAAGCTCTGAAACTTTAAGAAGCGAGGGGGTTACCTGGAGAAGCATCTGCCATTGGGCTTCTCTCTGTCAAGACTTGACAGACTCTGCTTAAAAGACACGCCCTCCTCACTGGACAAAGACCAATCAAACTAACGATGACATCAAGTATTACCCAATCAAAAGTAGGAAATGAGGCATCTTCATAAAATGCGTGTGGAATGATTTGCATGAAAAGCTACTTTAAAAAAATGATAAAAAATACGGGACAAAACCCGTCCCGTATTGATTCAAAACGGGACGCGCAATTATATTGTCAAATACGGGACGATTCCGTATTTTAAAGGACGGGTGGCAACCCTAGTCCAGAGTGTATTTTTAAGGCTTGGTTGTGTTTATAAGGTGCAAAGCAATGTGTGCTCATGCTTCATTTGTAAAAAAATCATGTCATTTTTTCATATATCTTACTCTGATTAAATACAGCTACTCAGCTAACATGAAAACGACTGTCATATTTCCTCTGAAAGACCCGCCCTCAAGAGGCTCTGATTGGTCAGCTAATGTACTGTGAATCGTGAATTGTCACGCCCCTACAAGCCTGCGATTTGGCGCCGTTTAAACTGACAGAAAATGAAGAGCACACAGATGGACATCACGCCTGCTCTCTAAAATAAAATCTGACAAGTGTCTTTCACATATATTCAGCATAAGCATGTGTAAGTAACATAAAACGTTCACATATCTTTTGCGAGTTTGTTATTTAAGATGTAGAACGCAGGGAAAGGGGCCGCAAGGAGAGACACTGCAGCGCAGCTGAAGATTGTGGGTGTTTTCAGCGGTTTGACTGATCAATATAAATTTGTAGCTAAATTGTTAGCTGTGCCAAACAGCATTTGCCGCTGTTTACATTCTTGTTTATGTCCTCGCTACAACATACAGTTAACGCTAGAAACCGTGCATGTAATTGATCAATTTTAACAAATAAAATCACTTACAGGTTGTGGCTCACAATCCACAGCTTCGTCGGTTGGAGGAGTTTTTTAAACCGAATCCAGCACTGAACTGAGAGATTCTGGAAGCTGTCCTTTGTCAAATGCTAGCTATATATTTTTTATAATTCTCTGGAACATAATTAAAATGAAACCGTGAGCACTTCTCTCTTTGTGTCGTGTCCTTTGGAAGCCCAAATACAGAAACAGAACAAGCTCTGTGGAAATAGCAGCGTTTGAACGGCATTTTAGCTTTCTCTGCTATAATGCTGCGTTCACACCAGACGCGGAAGAAGCGTCAAGTGCGAGAGATTTACATGTTAAGTCAATGCAAACGCGCGAATAGGCATCCTGCGGCGCGATACACGCGAATGGCGCGGCGCGAATGACGCGAATTGCGTGAATGGCGCGGCGCGGATAGCACGATACACGCGAATGGCGTGGGCGCGAATTGAGCGTTTTGCGCGTTTGACGCGCTTAACACGTAAATTGCGCGAATCGCTGGAGTTCAAAAATCTGAACTTCTGCGGACATTCGCGCCGCGTTAACCAATCAGGAGCTTGCTCTTGTGGGGACATGATTGTGACGTAGCACCTGTTGTTGGTGTCCGGGGGAAATCCTCCAGCCGACACCGACAACAGTTCATCAAACTGGGCTTGGCTCAGTCAGAAGCACCGCTGGAAGCCTCCGTCATCCAGGTTAAGTTTCTGGAGGAGTTTATTAGCTCACAGAACTGGGTGCACCTCTGAAAGTATCTAGTGGACTCAGACACTGCTCCAAACGTATCGACGCTGTTTTACAGCCTTCATAAAGCACATAAACACAGTTATTTTATCAATAAAATCCATGTTAGCCATTTAGCTGGAAGCCTCCGTCATCCAGGTTAAGTTTCTGAGCTCACAGAGCTGGGTGCACCTCTGAAAGTATCTAGTGGACTCAGACACTGGTCCAAACCTATCGACGCTGTTTTTCAGCCTTTATAAAGCACATGAACACAGTTATTTTCTCAATAAAATCCATCTTAGCCATTTAACAACGAAGCTACAGTCACCGGGCAGACAGAAGCCCTGCCCATGACGCGAATCCACGTCTGTTCTGAAGTAAATTTGACGCGCGAATAAAGCGGAGTTTGACGCGCGAATGAAGTGAGTAAACTCAAATGTTCACGCGTCTATTTACACGCGAATAGCGCAATTTAGCCTCGCGTTCCGCGTCTGGTGTGAACGCAGCATAACAATACAGCGCCTCTGGCCTTGCCCTAATGCTGCGTGGGGTGTATTTGCGGTACCTGCAGGGTTTATGATCTCATTAACCTGGATGTATTTTTTTGTAGTCCACAAATTCGTTTGCTGTAGGCTTTGCTAAGCTAACTCTAAAAGCCAATGTCTCTATTTGCATTGAACTTTGAGCATATTACATTCAGAGATGTTGTACATGTTCACACAGCTACATTAAACATCTACTAAAGTTTAAAATATGATAATGTAGTGGACCACCCCTTTAAAAAATCTATCCCTTTAACTCTGTATTAATATTTAAACTTTATATATTGATAAAATGTTAAAGGTATAGTTCATTTCTGTTAGTATTTACTCGGCCTTTATTTATTCCAAACCTTGTTTGACTTGAAGAAGATATATAGAAGAAAGCTGGAAACCCCATTAATTTTCGTGGTATTTGTTTTTCCTACAATGTCAATAGTTTTAAATATATTATTTCGTGTTCAACAGAATAAAGATACTCATAAAGGTTTGGAACCA
Organism: Danio kyathit; assembly: GCA_903798195.1. Classification (NCBI taxonomy): domain Eukaryota; kingdom Metazoa; phylum Chordata; class Actinopteri; order Cypriniformes; family Danionidae; genus Danio; species Danio kyathit. Next base: position 77,815,789 of record LR812523.1, on the reverse strand, counting down.
CCTGAGGGTGAGTAAATAGTGAGTACATTTTCATTTTAGGGTGAACTAAACTGGATTTTTGTTTGAATGGGGGTTTGTTTTCTTTGCTTCATAAAACTCCATTCCAGTAGGTGGTGGAAAATGCTAAAGTGGGTTTATTAAAACGCTGAAGCAAAGAAGAAGAAGAAACGAAAGAAGCACAGCTATGGTAAAAAGTGCAGCCAGCGCCCCCCAGAGCAATAAAACAGTTTTACCCACAATTCTGTGTGCTGCTTGGAGATGCTGTGACCAACATGGCGGAGCCTGCGGTAAGCAGAGCACAGTCTTGTCTGCTGTTTAAAATGTTGTTTAAAAACACATTTAGTCTGTTGTCACCAGTCCCTGGCATTTCTAAAAGGATTTTGTCTTCGTAGGTGGAAATTGTTGAAGGCTGCCGTCTTCCGGTGCTGCGAAAAAACCAAGAAAATGAAGACGAGTGGCGTAAGTGTCAAGCTGAGAGCTCCGTAGCGAATGTAAACAAAAGACCCCGGCGCGCTCACTGATACCTAAATGTGTCGGCTATAAATGAAACTCATTTTGCTTTTTCATTTAATTAAGGGATGTGTTGTTAATTTTTAAAATGAAAGTTATTAAGTTGATATATAAAACGCACCGTGTGGTACTCTGGTGCCATTAGGTGATGCTACTGTTTATACCGCAGCTCTAAATGATCATACGTTTAATGTAACAGTTAAATCATACAACGGTGTAATAAAATGTCTTGGAAAAATACAACGCTTTGACATAACTACTAAATTATTTCAACTACTACCTATTTAACTCTACAGTATAAATCCATGGAAATGCAGCCCGTGATTGTAGCTTGTTTTACATGATTTCCAATCTGATCTAGGGTTTTGCCTCATTGAGGTAACTTAAAGTTGGTTTTATATTCACATATTATGACTTTGTCCCTAATAATATAATTTCAGAAAAGTAAATAGCAAATTCTAAATAGTGAAATCTTATTAGCAGCTAATGGCTATTACATAAAGAAACATTGTTCACAGTCATATAAATAGTGCTGATGTTGTTTTCAAGTCATACTTGCATGTGATTTCAGACTACATATTCAGAGTACCATGGTAAGCAATATAGGGATCACTGAATGAATGTCAAATATAAATAAAATAAAAACATAAACAATCACATTTTATAACAGTGTAGTTCAATGCAGAATACACTAGTCAAGCAGAATCTGCCTTTGACTTGATTTGCTCACTTTGCATTGTCGGGTGACAGCATGTACATTTAAACAAAATCTGATTCATTTACACCATTTGATTGAAACTAGATTTCAGTTAGCGTTTTACAATAAAACAAACAAAGGGTTACATTAAATTTGAGTTGACAATCTCAAAAGCATACCCATCATCCTCCCTCTTTTCAGGTGAGATGGCGGGCCAAATCAAAGGTTACCATGGGCCAACTTTGGCCCGCGGGTCCTAGTTTGGGCATCTCTGAACTAAATGAATGAAATCTTCTCAAATAGAGCTATTCAAATCATCTGGTAAAATTATATTCATATTGCAATATATATTTCAGCAAAACAAACATCGCAATGTCGATTTTCCCAATATCGTGCAACCCTAAAGTGTAGTATTTTTGAATGTGTATGGTGCTTCCGTACATACAACAAATTACCTTAAATTAATATAATTTTTCTCTCTTTTCATCCATCCTTCAATTCGTCCAATCTTTTCCATTCATAAATGTAAAAAAATGCTTGTAAAAATTGCATTTTCTTTTTTATTTATTTATTTTTATGGCAAGTATAAATGACATTGTTTATACAGAGATATTATATATAAACCCACTTCAACCAACCCTAAAAACACTGACTAAATAAAGATAGTAAAAAAGAAACGTAATAATAAAAATAATGATAATAAAAAAGCACAATTTTTATAAAAAAAAAATAAAAAATTAAGTAAATACATAAATAAATAAGTCAGCGCAATAGCCTAGTGGTTAGCGCGTCGACATATGGTGCAGTAGCACGTCAGGGCGTCCCGAGTTCGAATCCCGGCTCGAGGACATTTCCCTACCCTACCCCGCTCTCTCTCTCCAAGTTCGCTTCCTGTCTCCGTACTGTCCTATATAATAAAGGCAAAAAGGCCAAAAATAAATCTTTAAAAAAATATATAATAATAATAAAATAAATAAATAAATAAAAAATAGACGACAATAATGGGTAATTCAATCAGGGATAATGCTGTGCTATCTTACAATGGTAGGCTATCATAGACTTTACATTACAGAAAAAGATTACAGTTACAAACAAGACAGTCACATTAGTCCCCAGGAATTACATTTATAGCAGAGAAATATGATAATAAGGGCTGCCAAACATATGAGAATTAGCTAGAACCTCTAATTGAATATTTAATTTTTTTGTAAGTGTAGATATAACATCAGATCTTGAAGCCAGTGTGATGCTTTGGGTGGATTTAAAGATTTCTAGTGCAATAAAATTTGTCTGTGAGCCAGTAAAGATGCGAAGGCAATAATGTTTTGTTGTTTTTGAGTCAGACTCACTGTACTTCACACACTTTGAACAATGTATCAAATATAGTGGACCAGTAAGGAGTAAGCTTAGGGCACATCCAAAACATGAGAGACAAGTCTTCTTCTCCTGTGTGACACCTTATACAGGTCTTGTCAATAGTAGAGTTAAAAAAAGGCTATCCGTGATCTACTTGGATGTATTTGGTGTAACACTTTAAATTGTATGAAAATCAGTCGAGCACTAGAAGTGCTACCATTCACTCTGCTTAGGGCATTGCTCCAAGATTCCTCTAAAAATGCTACTCCCATCTCTATTTCCCACATATTTTCTGTACTTACAAAAATTGTGTTCTAATTCCAACATTATTCCATTAAAATGGCATTTTGATTTCATGGTGCCCTCTTGACTTTCATCAGTTCAAATTGTTTATTTATCTTTTTTTATTAATCCAAAGCATTGGCTGAAATTCTTAGCGTCAAGGACATTCCTGGCAGAAAGCTCTACTATGTCCACTATATTGACTGTAAGTATTAACCGTCTGCTTCTATCCATCATTCACTCTCGCATGAATACAAATTATTTATTGAGCATGTGTTTTAATCAGCATTTTATTGAATTTCTGTTTTGTAAAGTCAATAAGCGACTGGACGAATGGGTGACTCCAGACCGGCTAGACTTGAAGAAGCTCCAGTTTCCCAAAAAGGAGGCAAAGACCCCTACAAAGAATGGCCTGCCGGAGTCTCGTCCCAGCTCTCCAGAAAGAGAAGTGGTACGATTTTAATTTCTTGTTCCTCTTCCTGCACTGTTTGGATTTCTGTGATGGTGTGTGTGTGTGTGTGAAACGCCCTCACCCAACATTGTGCCACAAACAGTTGTTTACATGCCATGTTCTCCTTTACCATCCTCTCTTCCTTTCTGTTCAAATTCAGAGGAAGAGTCTAGATCTCAACGTTCAGTCTGCTTCAGCTCCTTCAAGAGGCAAAACCCTCCCCACACCGGTACAGGCAAACCCGCCCATTGTACACTAATCAAACTCAATCTGTTAAGCTGTTTTAATCAATGGGCTTGAGTTTAGTTGAAGACTTTCCCATAAGTGTGAGGGATGCAATTTTTGCCTCGTTGTATTAATTTACATTTTAACCCCTTAACTGTCACCACCACTTTTCAAACAAAAATTTAAATTATATTATCAGCTTAAATGATTGGCAATGCTTAAGTGCACAGATTTAAGCTTGGTCTCATTTTAAAGAAGATATATGTCAGAAAATATTGTAGAACCAGGTTTTTTAATTATTTTTTTTTTACTTTTGGTAATGTACACTACCTGACAAAAGTCTTGACGTGGATCCCAGTTGCTAGTTGATCTTTTGGAAAAGTTGCAGAAGGTAAATTTTTCTGATGAATCATCTGCTGAACTGCATCCCAATCATCACAAATATTGCAGAAGACCTATTGGAACCTGCATGGACCCAAGATTCTCAGAAATTTGTCATGTTTGGTGAAGGAAAAATCATGGTTTGGGGTTACATTCAGTAAGGGGGCGTGCAAGAGATTTGCAGAGTGGATGGCAACATCAACAGCCTGAGGTATCAAGACATTTGTGCTGCCCATTACATTACAAACCACAGGAGAGGGCAAGTTCTTCAGCAGGATAGCGCTCCTTCTCACACATCAACCTCCACATCAAAGTTCCTGAAAGCAAAGGAGGTCAAGGTGCTCCAGCATTGGCCAGCCAAGTCACCAGACATGAACATTATTGAGCATATCTGGGGTAATATGAAGGAGGAGGCATTGAAGATGAATCCAAAGAATCTTGATGAACTCTGAGAGTCCTGCAAGAACGCTTTCTTTGTCATTCCAGATGATTTGAGTCATTGCAGAGATGTATGGATGCAGTCCTCCAAGCTCATGGAGTCATACACAATAGTCATTCTTTTTTCACTGCAGCATGACTTTATATTCTATACTGTACATTATTTCTGTTAAGTGACAAGACTTTTGTCTAAGCAAAGTCAGACCTTACTGTCCTAATTAAATAAATAAAAGTCAAGGCATGATCATATTTTATTTTGGTGAAATAAGCGTAATCTAGAGGCCTTTGCCTTTCGTATAAGCCACTTCTGATACCAAATGATTAACAAGTTATTATTTGTTGTTCCTAAAACTTGGATAGGCGACAAGACTTCTGTCAGGTAGTGTATATGAAAACATTTCATGTCTTGTCAGAACTAAATGTATTAACATCATTCATTACCAACACACTCATTGCTTGATGTAATGTGTAATTTTATAACATGAGGTAAGTGGATAAAGATCCCATTATTATCACTATTATTATTATGATTATTATTCAGTCATTAGTGTGATTGTTTTTACTTTTAATTTAGTGTAGCATTCAAATCCTTAACACTGAATCCTTTTGCATTTAACTTGTCTCACAATTATTCTATAGAAACCTTGAATTTTTAATTTCTACAAAATCAGTTCTGAATTTTAAGTGATGATTTTACATTATCAGCACAGTTTAGCGAGCTTTCCACCACTTTATTCAGAAAATGTACAATTATTTTTACTAATATTATTGTTATAATTGAGTTTAGTGTCTTCTTTCCTTAATTTCTCTTTATTCATTTTAATGCAGAGAAGTAGTTTTCCATCTTTCTGATTGCTCTTTCAGAAGAGAAAAGCAGAGTCTGTCTCTTTGGCTACACAAGTTACTGCAGCGACTCCAGTGCCTTCACTTCCCAGCTCTGCAGAGGCAAGTCAGGCCTCGGTGTATCCCACCATGAGGGACTCCTCATTCAGCATTAAAGCAAGAGAAGAACACGAGCAGCTCACTTCTCTCACCACGGTATTTTACTTAAAAAAAAATGTTATTTCTAAACCAGGGTGTCTGTTAGTTGCAATTATGGAGCAAAGTTTTATCTTACATTTTCTGTCAACATTCTCAGTCTCTGTTGCCTTTGAATTTCTTGATTTGAACACTTATTTTTTTTAAACTGACATTTTCCTTACCTTTTTGATTTTTTTTAAATTCAAGAATGGCACAGCACGTCGTCTAAATCCTTCTCAACCTGGAAGAAAAAGGAAAAATTGTGTAGGGACGGAAGAGGTAGGACCTGGAGTTTGATTGACAGATATTTTATCAACATTATACACTACACCTTTTTTGTCTATCAAATCTTTGTTTAAAATTGTTGAATCCCATGTCTTAATTATCAAAAAATAATTTACATTATTTGTTACACAATATAATACAGGACACTTAGTAAATGATAGTTAATCTATTTACTAACATGAACATAATAAATAATGCTTGTACAGCATTTATTAATTATTGTTATTGTTAAAATCCAACTCTGTGCTTGTTAACATTGGTTAATGCACTGTGAGAGAACATGAACTAACAATGAACACATTTATTTTCATTTACTAACATTAACAAAGATGAATAAACACTAATAAATGTAATGTTCATTGTTTGCTCATGATTGTAAATACATTAGCTCAGTGGTCCCCAACCTTTTTATCACTGCGACCGGTCAACACTTTACAATTTTACCGTGGACCGGGGGTACAGAGTTGGGGGGTGGGGGTGCTTGGCTCGTAGGTTGCTAGGTGACCATCAACCTTTTCTCAGAGGATGACAAGCTGACCAAACATTGCTGTTACTCTGATAATTAGTCTTACCGAAATGTGTATATTCTATACAAAGTATGAAGCTGATCGGTCAGTTCTTGTGACATGACTCGTGGTGCGTTTGTGGCATTCATTCAACGGGGGCGTCAGGAAGCGTGAGTGCGTCACATCATACACGCACCTCCAATGGAAATAACGAACTTGCGCAACCTTTTGAAAAGATGCGATATGGGAACATTTGCGATCTCCTTCAGTTGATCTTCTTGCACAGCCATGGTGCATTCACCTGATTTGTTGACAAATGGGCTGTGGATCTATTCCTTGGCAGTTTGCGGGTCCTTTACTCTGCCTTTTCCCCTTAGCAAAGAAACTTTCCTAATACGTCTGTTTTTTACTCTTTTTGCTGCTTGTGGGTTAAATTTGGGCGCTCAAGTGACTGAGATGTAAGCAAGAGAATAGTCATTTTTCAAATTAAAAGATCATTCAGACTTAGATAATAAATAAAATGGAAATAATTAATCATTTCTTGTGCGACCCGGTACCAATTGATCCACGGAACGGTACTGGTCTGCGGCCAATGTCAGGAAATGTGGATGTGTTTATTCATAAAAAGGTACACAGGAAAACATCATTTTTGATTCAAAATAATTATTCAGTGTAAGTTTATTTTCTTCTATTTGACATTTAAAGCACTAAACCTTTGGGCTGTTGAATAGAAATAAAATAATTAAGCCCTTTGTCCTGTAATCATCCAACATTTAATATGTTTTTGTTTTGGCAATTTCCCATTTGTCTTGGTCTGTTTTTCCACTATCAAGTAAAATGTCCTAAAGCTTTGCACCCACCTGTGTTTTTTTGTTAGATTGTAAAGGTGTTCCAGAATAACAGCCCTCGCTCATCCACCGTCTATTTGCCACCAGGAGAGGTCTGTCTGCTTTACTTTTCATTGTCTTTACTGTGTGTCTGTTAAAGTCAAAACAGAACACTTTTAAAGTATAGTGTGATTCTTGAGCTATAGAAATTATCTGAAATGTAAGAGTCTGTTGTTCTTATGTTATGAAAGGTTATTGTGTTCGATCATCTAATTCTCTTTCAGGTTAATTAGATAATAATAAATATATTCCTCATTATTAAAGGTGCTCTATTTGCAGATATTTGTTGAACATACAATACTTTTATCTGAAAAACAATGCTAAAGTCAGTTATTCTGCTTTGAAAAAGTGCGTTATGCGTTAGAATGTCTGTCTTTGTTTTGGTCTGTAACTGCCAGTTTACCCAATTATATTTCATAACCCTGGGCTGCTTTGGTGGAAAACACAGCATATTTAATTTGAGTCTTGAAGGATGCCTCAATATATGTGGGCCTGGCTGAAAATGCAATCTTCGGAGGGCATGAAATGAGACGCAGATTCAGAGTTATAAATATTCACACAAGGTGGTTTTTAATTAGCAGGTAACACAAATATTACAGATGAAAACATTAGCTGAGCAGCTTAATGTGTGATGCTCATTCATCAAGCATGTTTGCTCTTGTTTTTGTCATCAATCTGGCAACCTGCATGTGTGTATTCAGGGCTGGGTGAAAAAAAAAAAAAAATACTTTTGAATTTGGACTGCAATACCTAGTTCACCCACTAGGATGCTACATATGCTAGGATGCCAATGCTACATACTGCACCTTTAACAGAGTAATCACTTACCTAAGAACTATAGGGATTTTAAGTTATTTATCATATATTAAACTGAAAAATCGTATCTAATGTTTTAAATGCAAAGTTTTGCACATTTTATTTATCTATTATTGAATTGTGAAGTTATTATTATGCAATATGTTTTTATCTATATTGATCTTACCATGGAATAGCTATAAGTTGCTGATGTGAAATAAATAAATAACCAAACAAAATGCAAGAAATATAAGTTTAGATATTCATTTTCTATGTTTTTTTATTTGTTTAGTTTTAATTTAGTTTTATCTCTTAGATGTCAAGCGGTCTTCTCTCTAACTCTGGTGTTTGCTTTCAGGATTCTCAGGACAGTTCTGATGGTATTCCCTCTGCTCCTCGCATGACTGGTAGTTTGGTGTCGGACCGCAGTCACGATGACATCATCACACGAATGAAGAACATAGACTGTATTGAGCTGGGCCGGCACAGGCTTAAGCCGTGGTACTTTTCTCCATATCCACAGGAGCTTACCACGCTTCCCATCCTGTATCTATGCGAATTCTGTCTCAAGTACCTCAAGAGCCTCAAGTGTCTTCAGAGGCACCTGGTAAGTTCTAGGACCAGATGAAACACATTCACAGCATCATATAAGAGTTTTTATTTTTGCTCCTTGTATGGGTAACACTTTAGTTTAGGTCACAATTCATGCCATTAACTACTGGCTTATTACCTGCCAATTATTAAGATATGAACTGTTCATTAGTAGTTATAAACTATGATTCTGCATCACTGATTCTACCCTAAACCTTACTAACTATTAATGAAGAGATACTTAGTTTTTTTTTTTTTTGAGCCTGTAGTTTTAGTTAATGGTTTGTTAATACCGTCAATTGTGACCTAAACTAAAGTGTTAGCCTTGTATTTTATTTTGTTTTCAATTTTTATGGTTATTTTGAGGAAAATTGTCCATGAATCTAAAAGATGTGTTGGGTAAAGTTGTTAAAACAGGTTAAATCTTAGATGTTTTTAGCCTGTATCTTTAAACTGCTCATGTCCTTTATTTGTGCAGGCTCAAATATTCTTACAGTTGAATGTTTCAATTTTGACTACAACGTGTTCAAATTTAGCCGATTTTATTACAGGTATAATAATTCAGTCTAATGAGATGAGCAAATTATTATAATAAGGAAGTAAATACAGAATGAGATAATTTAGCTAATTTTTATTCTTGTCTGTCTGCTATACTGATATTAAAAAGAAAAGCTTGAGTCTTATAAATGTGCAGCTGAACAGCCTTAACTGTCATCTGTCCATAAACTTTGCAGACAAAATGCAATCTTCGACACCCACCAGGAAATGAAATCTACCGCAAAGGAACGATATCCTTTTTTGAAATAGATGGTCGTAAAAACAAGGTGGGTAACCAATAGTTTGAATTATTTATTTATTTATTTTTAATTTGGGTGCTTAAAGTGATTCTGAAAATTCTGTCATAGTTTTCGTACCCTTTCCTTTTTCCAAACCTTTGAGTTTTTTATTCTTTTGATTACAAAAGTAGATAGTGTGAAGAATGCTAGAAACCTATAACCATTGACTTTTATAATATTATTTTTTTCTACTATGGAAGTCAGTGGTTACAGGTTTTCAGCTTTTTTTTCTAAAATATCTCCTTTTGTGTTCAACACAACAAAGAAACTCTTAAAGCAGACCCCCTAGTTTTTCGCGAATATTCTATTTTTTTTTTGTGATAAAAATGACTGATTTTGTGGCTGTAATTCCCAGAAATCTGTGGACAATTTTGCGATTAAAATATATAAATATAAAAAATTGTATATATAATCATATTTACTGTATTAGGTAGCCATGTTTGCCATGTTAGGTGTGCAATCTGACACGATGACAATGACACAAATCATAAAAATAAAGCTTCTTTATTTTGGTCTCTTGTCAAGACAAGATCTAAAGCAGATCTAAAATGATAGGGATTAAGCCAAAGTAAGGCTGTATCATTTTTATGCACAAACTTTTTCTCTCTCAGATTTCGCTACCAGGAGCATCTGGCATGTACCTCACTCAGGACACGAGTTAGGGCTTCCCCTACCGTAATACACCTAAAACACGGATTGCCGTAAAACTCGTCGCAGGGAAGCATTTTGGTTTTCTCTCATTAACTGCAGGGAAAGTGCTAAACGAAATCGCTGATCGATTTCATGACCATCATAATACTAGCCATATGTGTACAGCACAAATAATGTCTTTCAATTTGGTCAAGTCCAGCAACCGCCATGCTTGAACCAGACTCCATCATTGTAAGCTGCTTGCTGTTCTGTCTGTTCCATTGCTCCGTTTTTTAGATGTTTGCTCATGCAGTCTGAAGTGCGTCAAACGCACAAAACGCCCAATTTGCACCACAGGATGTCTAATCACATCTTTGTATTGATTCACATGTAAATCACTCGTGCTTCATCCGCTTCTGCTTACTGCACAGGCTGCACAACACCCCCGCCCCCATGTAATGCAATGCTTGTGAGGGCGCAGGTGAGACGTTATTTTTTTCGAGAGACACTCAAAAACATCAAATGCGCTGCGTATGCAACGTCTATAAGTCATGTAAAACATTTAAATGCAAACTGAAATAAATATATTTTGATTAAATGGTTTGGAATTTGATGTTTTATAAGATTATTTAAATTTTTTGCGATTATTTTGCGTTTAATTGAGAATTTTGCAGGATCACAAAAATTTGTGACTTTTGGTTGATTTTGTGTTGGATTCAGCAATCGCGGAATCACAAAAAACTTGGGGGTCTGTTAAAGGTTTGTAAACACTTGAGGGTGAGTAAATAATTTTTTGGGGGTGAACTATCCCTTAAAAAAAATCTCTTTTAACTGATTAAATAAATACATCAGCTTTTTTATTTGGTTCACTATGATGAATGGATCCATGCAGCGGTAACACTTTATAATAACTACACACTATGAATCATTTACTAAACATTAGCATCTAGTGAAATCCTGATCTGTTAATCATTTACTCTACATTAATAAGCGTTAGTAAGCAGTTTATAACTGTAGCTATAAATGCTGTATTCCTGACTTACAACCACATTTATAATGTGCTTAATAATTGTACTTTCATACTTTGTTAATGATTTATTTTTCAGTACTAAATTAAGTATTGCATTATTAACAAACCAGTTGTATTTAAGAGTAGTCGATGGTTTTTAAGATCATTCAGAATGAGTTAGTAAATGATTAATAAACTATTAAAATCAACGTTTGTATCTCTTATTATTCAGGCATATATTAATAGTTAATTTGTATGTTAATAAATGCTTTATTAACTCAACTTCATGCCGTTTTGTGACCTAATCTAAAGTGAGGACTGTTTATGCTTTATAAATCCCTTATAAATGACAAATAAAGGCTCAGTATCAAATGAGCAATAATCATAGCAATCTTATCTAAAAAGTAAAATTAATGTAAAGTTTTAACATTACTGATTAACAGGAGTGTCAAAATACGACATAAAATTGGATAATACAACAACAATATAACAATATAATAAGATGCAATGTTTAAACTGTACAGTAATTTTATTTTAGATAAGGTTGCAAAGAATGATTTTTTATTTGAAATACAGTTTCATTTGTGTATCTTCAAATGAATAATGTCAATTGTGTCCTTTTTTCCTGTTTAGAATATAACTGAGCCTTTAATTGTCATTTATAAGGGATTTATAAAGCATAAACAGTCCTCACTTTAGATTAGGTCACCAAACTGGATGAAATTGAGTTAATAAAGCATTTATTAACATACATAGTAACCATTAATATATGCCTGAATAATAAGAGATATAAATGTTAATTTTAATAGTTTTTTAATCATTTACTAACTCAATCTGAATGATCTAAAAAAACACCAGCTATGCTTAAATAACTGGTTTGTAAATGGTGTAATGCTTAATTTAGTAATGAAAAATAAATCATTAACAAAGTATTAAAGTACAAGTATTAAGCACATTATAAATGTGGTTGTAAGTCAAGAATAGAGCATTTGTAGCTGCAGTTATAAACTGCTTACTAACGTCTATTAATGTAGAGTTAATGCTTAACAGATAATGAATTCACTATATGCTAATGATTAATAAATGGTTTATAGTGTGTAGTTATTATAAAGTGTTACCCATGCGGCCATACAATTAGCACTTATCATTAGCAAGTATCGATTGGGTTGATTTAACCCTTTAATCGGCACCATAAGTTCCTGGTTGACTTTTTGTCCATAGGTTACCATTAAAAAAATAATCAAAATTAGCTTTAAGTGGTTATTTATTTATTTATTTTGCTTTGAGTGAAGTTTAAGGGTTAAATTTGATGTTGAGATTCCATAGATTTCAAGTGCCTTTTTTAAATCTTTTTTTTCCACCGCCCAGATGTATTCCCAAAATTTGTGTTTATTGGCCAAATGCTTCCTGGACCACAAGACTCTGTACTACGACACGGATCCTTTCCTCTTCTATGTAATGACAGAGTATGACTCAAAGGGTTTCCACATAGTCGGTTACTTCTCCAAGGTACATCACTGCTGGGCTTGATTAGATCACATATTTTAGAGTTAGATCAGCCTCCTTTTTTTTTACCATAGCCTTATTTATGCTATGTGTTTTTAAACTTTTGCCTTCCTCCAAATAAAGGAAAAGGAATCAACAGAGGACTATAATGTGGCCTGCATTTTGACTTTACCACCTTACCAGAGAAGAGGCTATGGGAAACTACTAATCGAGTTTAGTGAGTAATCTTGTCTTTTCATTGAAGAACAAAATTATTGCTTGTCAGTAGTGGAATAAAACTTGGAATCGAATCATGAACATTTGAGTCTTATTTACATCTTCCAGGTTATGAGCTCTCTAAAGTGGAAGGAAAAACTGGTACTCCAGAGAAGCCTTTGTCTGATCTGGGACTGCTCTCCTACCGTTCATACTGGTCTCAGACAATACTGGAGATCCTCATGAACCTCAAATCAGAGAATGGAGAACGGCCACAGATGACCATCAAGTAGGTCATGAGCTTAACCGAAATATCTGACAAGCAAAAACGTTTGTGAGATATTGTTATTTTATTTTATTATGTTGTTTTGGTAAGCATTTTGTACCGTTATATTTTGCTTTATGATAATTCAAAACATAGTCGACACATAGCAATCTGTGTATATATACAATTGAAGTCAAAATGATTAGCCCTCCTGTGAATTTACTATTATTATTTTATTTGTTTATTTATTTTTAAATATTTCCCAAATGATGTTTATCAGAGCAAGGAATTTTAAACAGTATTTCCTATGATACTTTTTCTTCTGGAGAAAGTCTTAATTGTTTTATTCGGGCTAGAATGAAACTATTTTAAGGTCTATGTACTGTCATCATGGCAAAGATCAAAGAAATCAGTGCTGATGCTTCTTAATGAACGACTTCCAAATGAGGATAAAAAGACACAAGTACATTGACATTAGTAAAATAAAGTTAAATAAGACCCAAACATCTCCATTTGAATTTTTTATAATGTTTTTTTTTTTATTTGTTATAAGGAACTTTTTAAAAATAAGAGTTTGTAGATGTGATTGATTTGCATTTAATCTTATGGCAATTTTGACCATCTCAGTGAAATCAGTGAGATCACCAGCGTCAAGAAAGAAGACGTAATATCGACTCTTCAATACCTCAATCTCATCAACTATTATAAGGTGAGTGATCACTCACAAATAAATTCAGCATAGATTTGGAGTTTTACAAAATGCATACCTATTCTCTTGAGTATCAATTCTGAACAGTTCTGTTTTAAACAGCAGATGGCGCTAGCATAGAGCACCATCTTCTCTTAAAAAGCCTAGAGTGCCATCTGCCATTAAAAACTAGCCTAGAGCAGGGGTGCTCAAACCTGTTCCTGGCGATCGACCTTCCAGCTGATTTCAGCTCCAACCCTGATCAAACACACCTGAACCAATTATTTAGAACGTGAGGAGCACTTGATAATTACTTGCAGGTGTGTTTGATAAGGGCTGCAACTGAAAACTGCAGGAACTGCCAGGAATAGGGTTAAGCACCCCTGGCCTAGAGCATCGTCTGTTGCTAAAAACTAGCCTAGAGCGCCATCTGCTGCTAAAAACTAACCTAGAGTGTCATCTGCTGTTAAACACTAACCTAGAGTGCTGTCTGCTATTAAAAACTAGTCTAGAGCGCTGTCTGTTGCTAAAAACTAGTCTAGATCACTATCTGCTATTAAAAACTAGCCTAGAGCGCCATCTGCTGTTAAAAACTAGCCTAGAGCACCATCTGCTGTTAAAAGCTAGCCTAGAGTGTGTCTGCTTCTAAAAACTAGCCTAGAGCGCCATCTGCTGTTAAAAACTAGCCTAGAGTGCCATCTGCTGTTAAAAGCTAGCCTAGAGTGTGTCTGCTGTTAAAAACTAGCCTAGAGCGCCATCTGCTGTTAAAAACTAGCCTAGAGCACCACCTGCTGTTAAAAGCTAGCCTAGAGTGTGTCTGCTGTTAAAAACTAGCCTAGAGCGCCATCTGCTGTTAAAAACTAGCCTAGAGTGCCATCTGCTGTTAAAAACTAGCCTAGAGCGCCATCTGTCATTAAAAACTAGCCTAGACCTTCATCTGTTGTTAAAAATTAGCCTAGAGCGCCATCAGTTGTTAAAAAATAACCTAGAGCGCCATCTGCTGTTACAAACTAGCCTAGAGTGCCATCTGCTGTTAAAAACTAGCCTAGAGCGCCATCTGTCATTAAAATTAGCCTAGAGCGCCATCAGTTGTTAAAAAATAACCTAGAGCACCATCTGCTGTTAAAAACTAGCCTAGAGTGCCATCTGCTGTTAAAAACTAGCCTAGAGCGCCATCTGTCATTAAAACTAGCCTAGAGCGCCTTCTGCTGTTAAAAACTAGCCTAGACCATCATCTGCTGTTAAAAACTAGCCTAGAGCGCCATCTACTGTTAAAACTAGCATAAACCGCCTTCTGCTGTTAAAGACTAGCCTAGAGCACAGTCTGCTGTTAAAAACTAGCCTAGAGTGCCATCTGCTGTAAAACTAGCCTAGACCATCGTCTGCTTTTGAAAACAAGCCTAGACCGTCGTCTAATGTTAAAAACTAGCCTAGAGTGCCATCTGCTGGAAAACTAGCCTAAAGCGCCATCTGCTGTTAAAACTAGCCTAGACCATCGTCTGCTTTTGAAAACAAGCCTAGAGCGCCATCTGCTGTTAAAAACTAGCCCAGAGCAACATCTTTTGTTAAAAACTAGCCTAGACCGTCATCTTTTGTTAAAATCTAGCCTAGAGCGCCATCTGCTGTTAAAACTAGCCTAGACCATCGTCTGCTTTTGAAAACAAGCCTAGAGCGCCATCTGCTGTTAAAAACTAGCCTAGAGCAACATCTTTTGTTAAAAACTAGCCTAGACCGTCATCTGTTGTTAAAAACTAGCCTAGAGCGCCATCTGCTGTTAAAACCAGCCTAGACCATCGTCTGCTTTTGAAAACAAGCCTAGAGCGCCATCTGCTGTTAAAAACTAGCCTAGAGCAACATCTTTTGTTAAAAACTAGCCTAGACCGTCATCTGTTGTTAAAAACTAGCCTAGAGCGCCATCTGCTGTTAAAACTAGCCTAGACCATCGTCTGATTTTGAAAACAAGCCTAGAGCGCCATCTGCTGTCAAAACTAGCCTACAGCGACATCTTTTGTTAAAAACTAACCTAGAGCACCTTCTGCTGCTAAAAACTAGCCTAGGCCGCCATGTGCTGTTAAAAACTAGCATAGAGCGCCTTCTGCTGCTACAAACTAGCCTAGATTCTCTTGTGCTGATTTTTTTCACCACAGCTCTAATTCTAGCATTGAGTGGTCTTTGTTGATCTTCTTGCAGGGTCAGTATATTCTCACTCTATCAGAGGACATAGTGGAAGGTCATGAGCGGGCCATGCATAAACGGCACCTCCGAATCGACTCCAAGTGTTTGCATTTCACTCCTAAAGACTGGAGCAAGAGGGGCAAGTGGTAAAATTTCGGAGTGGCAAACATGCCAGAAAGAATTCAGCCTGTAGTCATTCCTCAAACCAACTTCACCTGAAAATGTGTGTTCAAGAAGACATCAATGGTTTAGTATTAAAAATCCGCAGCCCACATCTGCATGTTGTTACTGTTACAATTTTTAATTTGGTCATATTCATGTTAATCTGTTAACGTCTCATTTCAAAAGACCTCCTAAATACAAAAATGTATGATCAGTGCCATTAAAAGCACAACCACAACAGCATTTACATGGAATTGTCCACCATTCGTTTTCCAAGGAGAGCTGCTGAAGCTGAGATCAGTGAGGATGTTAATATGTCTCTCTATGTGCGATAATGTAATGATTCAAGAGCTTAGTGAGCGTATGTCGATTTTCAGACTTAACATTAAATCAAAGCCACACACCTCAGTTACTTTTGGAATCATACATGTTTTTCCAGCTAAACAAAACTTGCTGGATACACGTTTTTAACCATAACTTCCACTCTGACAAACAAGCAGCCTTTGATATAAAAAGCTTATTTTTAACAGCTACTTAAGCTGACTCTTTAACTTCCATCTTCCTGACAGAGGAAAAAATTGTTGAATTGCACAAATGTCCACCCCTTTTTTGTTGTTCCACCTTGCTGCAACTTTGTCAGTTGTCTGTTGTGTTGTCAGAAGTCAGCAGACATACAGTACACATGAAATGAAATGAATAACGTGAAAAGATAATGCTGCTTTGTTGTCGTGTTTAACCGGTTATGTGAACGGACTTTAAATTGTCATTGTGTCTGTACATAATTTACTCCATTTAAAGTAAATGTCTTTTCTACATTGTATTTTTTTCTATGGTCAAATGCAGAAATTTTTGGATTCCTTTAACATTGATTCATCATGTTTTTTTGTAACGAATGTAAACCAGCAAACACTGTCTCCACAGTTTTAGGTTAATAAAAATGCAAATGGTCAGTTTAATCTGCCTCAAGGCGGTGGTCCACTACGGTATCATATTTTACACTTTAGTTCAGGAGTGGGCAAACTCGGTCCTGGAGGGCTGGTGTCCTGCACAGTTTTGCTCCAACACTAATCAAAAACACCTGAACATGCTAATCAGTGTCTGCAAGATCACTAGAAATCTCTAAGCAGGTGTGTTTGATTAGAGTTGGAGCTAAACTGTGCAGGACACCGGCCCTCCAGGACCGAGTTTGCCCACCCCTGCTTTAGTTGATGTGTAATGTAGATGTGTAAACATAAACAACAGAGTTCAGTGCAAAGGGAGACATTTGCTTTTAGAGTTAGCTTAGCAAAACCTACAGCGAACGAAGTTTGGGGACTACAAAAAAATACATCCGGGCTAGTGAGATCACAGGGGTTTCCGGTTACGCGCATTCACCACGCACACACCCTGTGCAGTGAAGGGGCGTGGTTAGAGGTGCTGTATATTGCTGTATGTTATAGCAGAGTTAGCTAAAATGGCATTCAAACACTGCTGTTTCCACAGAGCTCCTTTGTTTCTGTATTTGGGCTTCCAAACACAGAGAGAGAAGTGCTTGCAGTTTAATTATGTTCCAGAGAATTATAAAAAAATATATAGCTAGCATTTGACAAAGGACAGCTTCCAGAATCTCTCAGTTCAGTGCTGGATTTGGTTAAAAACTCCTCCAACCGGCGAAGCTGTGGATTGTGAGCCACAACCTGTAAGTATTTTTATTTGTTAAAATGTATCTATTACATGCACCGTGTCTAGCGTTAACGGTATGTTGTAGCGAGAACGTAAACAAAAATTGAAACAGGAGTTGCATCCCAAATCGCATACTTATGCACTATTCTACGCCATTTTGTAGTATAAATAGTGTAAGTAGTGCGTTCACACTGAAAACTCGAAAAATAATAAGTGCACTTTAATTACCCGGATGATGCACTCATTCAGCCAGTAAAATGAAGTGTGGAATGATGAGACACTTCACGCACTCAACGACCGCTGCTTTGCTTACGTAGCGGAAGGGGCGGAGCTATCAGGCGCACATGTTGGATAACTTTATTTATTATGGATTATGAAAGCAAAATTCTCCTATGAGAGTGATTATTGCGCCTCCCGATGGTGAATGCAGTTATACTTATGACGGGTATTATTTGGTACTTAGAGGAGGTGCACACCCTGACGCAGTGGTGTCAGGAAAACCACCTCTCAATCAACATCAGCAAAACCAAGGAGCTGGTGGTGGATTTCAGGGGAGAGAACGAACACACTCCCATCACCATCAACGGGACACCAGTGGAGAGAGTCAGCACTTTCAAGTTTCTTGGAGTACACATCGCTGAGGATCTGACATGGACTGCTCACACAGACGCAGTGCTGAGGAAGGCACAAAAACGCCTCTTCTTCCTCAGGCGTCTCAGGAGGTTTGGAATGAGACCCCACATCCTCTACACCTGCACTGTGGAGAGCATCCTTACTGGCTGCGTCACCACTTGGTATGGAAACAGCACCAGCAGCAATCGCAAAGGTCTACATAGGATCGTGCGTACTGCTGGACGCGTAGTAGGAGGTGAGTTTCCCTCCCTCCAGGACATCTACACCAGGCGGTGCATGAGAAAAGCCAGGAGAATCATCAGCGACTCCAGCCACCCAAGCCATAGACTTTTCTCTCTGCTACCCTCAGGCAGACGGTTCCACAGCATCCGGTCACGCACCAGCCGACTGAAGGAAAGTTTCTTTCCTCAGACTATCAGGCTGATGAACACTTAAAACACCCCACACAAACTCTTCCATACCCCGCACTGCACACCATCAAGATGTAGCATGCACTGCACCAATTCATACTAACAACAATACTGCCTACAACTATGTGTACACCTATTCATTGTACGTATCGCTGTCAATTTCACTTTTTTTTGGGGGGGGGGGGGGGGGGGGGGGGGATTTGATTTGATTTAACCTCATTTACCATCGGGAGGCGCTATAATCACTCTCGTAGGAGAATTTTGCTTTCACTATCGAAATGTGCGCCTGATAGCTTCGCCCCTTCCGCTACGCGAGCAAAGCAGCAGTCGTTGAGTGCGTGAAGTGTCCCATCATTCCACACGCTGAATGAGTGCATCATCTGGGTAACTGAAGTGCACTTATTATTTTTCGAGTTTTCAGTGTGAACGCACTACTTACACTATTTATACTACAAAATGGCGTAGAATAGTGAATAAGTATGTGATTTGGAACGCACCTAGTTTTTACACAGCGCAAAAGCGCGTGCTTGCAGGCGCGATTGAACAGGTGACGTGGAGCCAATCCGTGAATCACAGCACATTATGTTAGCTGACCAATCAGAGCCTCCTGAGAGCAGGCCTTTCAGAGGTACTAGGAAATATGACAGTCGTCTTCATTTTAGCTGAGTAACTATATAATCAAAGTAAGATATCTGAAAAAATAACGTGATTTTTTTTTTTACAAATGAAGCATGAGCACACATTGCTTTGCATCTTATAAACACAACCAAGCTTAAAAATGTACTCTGGACCACCTATTTAATAGTATGTTTTAATTTAATGATATATGCAGCAGCACAATTATGAAGTTATGAGAATATTTTTGTGCGCACATAAAAACAATGACCTCAGTAAACAGTTTCCTATCTTCAGTGTCAGTATAGGGCGCATGTTCACAAGCACTGAGCTTATGTTTATCCTTGCTAGGGACACATCGATGCTAAATATTTAAATATTTTAGCGATATGTACTGGATTATCAGTGACGCTTTGTATACAAGACGTTACACCAATCAATCTGCGGCGGAACGAGACGTGAGCGATTATGTGCCTTTCAGATCACTTGCTTACTCAACACACGCAAGTCGCACACTTCTGCATTACGGAATGACACGATGGCAGAGAGGTAACATGGCGTGTTGTGCTCATCAGCTGAAAGCGCTGCAAGAGCAATATTTGTGATAAGAAAGTTGTACACACATATATATATATAAAAGTATAAAAAGATAATATATATACATTATAAAAAAAATAAAATAAAAATAATGTATATATATTATATAAAAAGTAAAGACAGCAAACAGTATTATATTATTATAATATATAGTATAATAATAATTAAACACAAACAAAAATAAATCAAATAATAAATCAGAATAATAAATCAGCTCTCTCTTTCTCGTTACCATTAGGTGAATAAGAATAAATATAAGTGCGTGTGTGTGTACGTGTTTTTGTGACATATCAGGACACAAATCTGTATAATGACATAGGTATGACACAGATATTACAAAAAGCAGGTGAAATATGAGGACATTGGTGACGTCTTCACTTCTCAAAAAGCTTATAAATCACACAGGATGAGTTTTTTTCAGGGAGTAAAGCTGTACACTGTCTCCTGTGATGGTTTGGTTTAGGGGTAGGGTGGGGTGAGGGCAATATAATATACGGTTTGATCTGTGTAAAATGAATGGAAGCCTATGTAATGTACCCACTTTTCACAAAAACAAACGTGTGTGTGTGTGTATCTGAGCAGTTTGTATATACAGTATGTATGTGTATGCAGTGTGTATATACAATATGGATGTGTGTGTGTACAGTATATATCACACACACACACACACACTACAGTATATGTACATGTAATGATTTTTTTAATTAACAATATTTTGAAAAATTACGTTAACATTTTAAATAATAAGTGATATCGGTATCGAAAATATTTTAACAAAAAGTATCGATATCGTATCGCATAAAAAAATGGTGGTATCGCCCATCCCTAATCTTTTCACATGACTCTACTAGAAATGTATGTTCTCTATTTGAAACAAAGCACAGGCGCATCTGAAGTATTGACAGGCGTTGGAACGACATGAGGGTGAGTAATTCATTCATTCAATTTCTTTACGGCTTAGTCCCTTTATTAATCTGGGGTCGCCACAGCGGAATGAACCGCCAACTTATTCAGCATATGTTTTACGCAGCGGATGCCCTTCCAGCTGCAACCCATCACTGGGAAACATCCATACACACTCATTCACACACATACACTGGACAATTTAGCCTACCCAATGGGCTCTATGCACAGCTAGAGTTTTAAAGCCAACGATAAACTTCCGGTGAAAGCTTTATGTGACTATTTTCAATTTCACAGGGTTGTTTTTACAGCATTGATGTTGTAATGTAATTAAAATACATTCAGTTATATAGACTTAAACATTTATTTAGTTGTTCAAGTGTAAAACGAGATGAAAGACCGTTGTAACCACTAGCATAGTCAGTAGCAACAGGCTAGCAAAGAAATTCCATTGAAAATACTGGGGTAAAATAAACTCGTATTTTAAAGACATGGCAGGGGGGAATTGAATTTAATGCAGTGCTTTTTGTCCGATCTGAGACCCACTTTATATCGTATATCTAATAGGCAGTGAAGATCACTGCTTTTTAAAGAAATCAGATTTTAAATGTGACAATTTTGTAATGGAAAGACCGTTCACCGGAAGCCCTTGGGCTGCTTGGCTGAAAATTAAATGTCCGTGTGCATATAGCCCATTCACATATAGCGCATGTCTTTAGACTTGAGCTCCTGGAGGAAACCCACGCCAACACGGGGGGAAACATGCGAACTCCATACAGAAATACCAACTGACCCAGCTATGGCTCAAACCAGCGACCTTCTTGCTGTGAGGCGATCGTGCTACCCACTGCGCCACCATGATGCCGGGTGAGTATTTAATAACTTCATTTTCATTTTTGGGTAAACTGACCCCTTTAAGTATCATCAGCATCACAGTGAAATATGTTTCTGATCCTAACGATAATATGCATAGAAAACAGAAGTGGTCGAAGAACTGAGCCCTGATGCACCCCAGTGTTGTGGATTGGTACTTTTTTTTTAACTGGAGAAATAAAGAAAATATAACTGGGGGCTGAACATCTGGAATTAAAAGACAAATCCAGTTGTGATTTCCTGAAAAAGCAGTCTAAATGGATACATTTTATATTCTTCCTAAGCGTACTACAAAGCCTGTTCTCTAGATGATGAAATACGGAGGTCTGGAGTGAAATGTGCTTGCAGGGAATCCAGCATGATAACATCAGTCTGTTGAGGAGAAACTGCCTGTCTGTGAGTCATCTGGTAGATCCTCACACAAATCTGTCACTGAGACACGTTCATGTATTCGTAGGGCCAAGCAGAATATATGCAGAATGATTTTGGGAGTATTAACTAAAAACTTCATTCATTCATTTTCCTTTGGCTTAGTCCCTTTATGATGATGATGATGTTGATATGCTGTTTATTGTCACATATACTTCCATGTATTCACATACACTGACATATAGTGAATGTCACCCCCCCCCCCCCCCCCCCCCCCCCCCGACCATACACAAACATTTCAGGGGAAGACAAGTCAAGGGGAGGTATTATTTAGAAAAAGGAAGTAAGATACATAAGGAAAGATAGGCAAAAAAAAGTCCTTGTCACTCTGCTCTAAGATTAGGGCAGAGTCAGATCAAGGATAAAACCAGCCCTGGCAACCAAGCACATAAACACATAGACAAGACAAAACATCGCAACAGGGGATGGGAAAGGGGCTGTGGATAAAGTCCAGCAAGGGCGGGCAGCCATCCGGCCTGCAGCTGAAAAGCGCTGGTCACAGACCCGCCTACCCCCTCCAATGGGTGAAAGCACACGAAGGCGTGGGATGAGGGACTCGGTAGTGAAGTCTATCTGTAACTGTGTATGTGTGTGTGTAAGCCTGTATAGTCCAACCGGTGTCCTTGACAGGGAGCAGGAATATCAGAGCGTCTCCTTATCTTGCTATCCGGGAGAAGTTGTTTTTCTCCAGCTGAGGCCGTCTGGCTGGAAAAACACTGGGAGCTGAAAGAGAAGAAAGTATTTCAAATTTAGGACAATATCTGGCCATTTCACAGATATTTAATGTCCATCACTGGTCTCCAGATCTGGCCAGATCATGTTGCAAAGCCGCTAATTTCACCCCGATGTTTTCCAATTTGCGCTCTAACGCAGCAGTCTGAGCATTAGCATTTCTGCCCACTATAGTTTCAATCAAGCTGGCCAGCTTGGTGGGGTTTTGAGATGCACTGACCGCTTTCATCAATCGTCGATATCCCAGGGCGCCGCATAAGCCCATCAGCAGAAACCCTGTTATCAAAGTTCCGAATAGATAGATATCCTCAATATCCTCCAGGAACAGAGCAGCCAGGCACACGACGCGCCACTTCTCCCACCCGTCCATCACGTATCCAGCTGCAAACGTCCCGGCAGGGCAAGTGGGCTCTCCCGAGCCCAATCTTCTCATCGAGAAGATGGTGTCAATCGCATTCAGAGACCAGTTGTTCAGATCTATAATTCCTTATTCGTCATATTCATCAGGGGTCGCAACAGCGTAATGAACCGCCAACTTATCTAGCATATGTTTTACACAGCGGATGCTCTTCCAGCTGAAACACACATACACTTACATTCACACTCATACATTACGGCCAATTTAGTTTATTCAATTCACCTATAGCGCATGTCTTTGGACTATGAGGGAAACCAGAGCGCCTGGAGGAAACCCACGCCAACTAGGGGAGAACATGCAAACTCCACACAGAAACGCTAACTGACCCAGCCGACACTCAGGGTGCTTTCACACTTGGTTCAATTGCCTGGACCGTACCCAAGTTCGATTGTCCCCCCTTGCCACCTTCTCGGTTGGTTTGTGTTCACACTGTCTTTTTTTTCCTTCTGAACCCCGGTACGCTTGCATCATAGAGCTGCTGTTTTGTTTATGGCTGTTGCTAGGTGACAGTCACAAAAGCAAATCGCCAAAATGGAGACTTCCGCACATCGCGGTCGATTTGCTTTTACTGAATCATAAGTTTTGGACATACAGAAAGCGACTCGCGTCTGTCTGCTGCAAAAATATTATAAACATTCAGAACATCACACAGTGTCTGCAGAAGCTGTTTCTGGAGGAGACAAGCAGACATCACTGTGTATCACTGTGCTTGGCTCAGTCCTGCTAAAGGTACAATACGTGGCACACACACACACACACACGAATGAACGTTATGAAAACGATAGTTTGTTGTACAGTTGCCGGTTCACTTCCGCTATTTGGTACGATTGCATTCATACCAGAAGTGAACCGTACCAGAGTTCGCATGAACCGTACCCCAGACCACCTCTTTCAGGCGGACTCGGGTACGGTTCACGGGTGCGCACCCGAGTTCAGAAGACACGTTCACACTAGCTAAACGTACCGTACTATGACGTCAAACGAACCCAGGTGCGCACTAAAAGTGCTAGTGTGAAAGCACCCTCAAAGTCTCAAACCAAGGACCTTCTTGCTGTGAGATGACAGTGCTAACTATAGAGCCACCGTGTCGCCCCTAACTAAAAACTTTATATATGAAATAAAAAATAATGTGTTTTTAAGTCTTATTTAATGTTTACGTTGCAAATCCAATTAGATCCACTTATTTGGTTAACAATTTGGTAAATAAAAATAAGTCTCTCGTGTAATATATCTACTAAAAGACAGTAAATGTTACTTTCCAAACTCATATGAACATTTTCATATTCATCCTTTCATTTTCATTTGGGCTAATCTGGGGTTGCCACAGTGGAATGAACTGGCAACTTATCCAGCACATGTTTTACGCAGCGGACGCCCTTCCAGCTGCAACCCATCAGTGGGAAACATCCATACACACTCATTCACACATATACACTACGGATAATTTAGCTTATCCAATTCACCTATAGTGCATGTCTTTGGACTGTGGGGGAAACTGGAGCACCCGAAGGAAACCCTCGCAAGCATGGGGAGAACATGCAAACTCCACACAGAAATGCCAACTGACCCAGGTGGGGCTTGAAAAAGTGATCGTGCTGCTCACTGCACCACCGTGATGCCCACATTTTCATATTAGTTGATAATATTAATTTAAAAACAGAATAAATATAAATGTACACACATTTACACGAGTAAATAAATAGACTCAATGATCTAAAATCTGCAGATTTCAGCATGCGCAGATTCCATGTGTGCCTTGATAAGTCTAACAGATATGGTACTTTCAGTATATTATTTGCATTTACACATTTGACAGACCGATTTATTCAAAGCAAATTACATCGCATTGAAATGATACTTTTTTAAACTAAGACAAATATGTTGCTGGGGCGGTGTGGTGGCGCAGTGGGTAGCGTTGTCGCCTCACAGCAAAAAGGTCGCTGGTCTGACCCTCGGCTGGGTCAGTTGGCATTTCTGTGTGGAGTTTGCATGTTCTCACTGTGTTGGCGTGGGTTTCCCCACAGTCCAAAGACAGGCTCTTTAAAATTTAAATTGGCTGTAGTGTATGGGTGTTTCCCAGTACTAGGTTGCAATTGGAAGGGCATCTGCTGAGTAAAATATATGTTGCATAAGTTGGTGGTTCATTCCGCTGTGGTGACCCCTGATAAATAAAGGGACTAAGCCAAAAAAAATGAATGAATAAAATTGGCCATGGTGTGTCTGGGTGTTTCCTAATACTGGGTTGGGGCTGGAAGGGCATCCGCTGTGTAAAAGATATGCTTGAATGTGGTTCATTCCGATGGTCCCTTCTAATCAGGGTCTAAGCCGAAGGAAAATTACTGAGTTTAAACCCTGTAAAATTGGGACCAGATTATGGCTAAAGTGTATTAAATAAATGATTGAATGCCTATATATATATATATATATATATATATATATATATATATATATATATATATATATATATATATATATATATATATATATATGTATATATATATATATTATATATAATATATATATTATATATATTATATATAATATATATAATTTGTATTTTGTTGATTGATTGATTGATTCCAGAGGTTAAATGCATGTGCCAAACTTTGCATTGTTTTTCTCAAGCCACTGGGTGGTACTGTAGTGCTTGGATGCATCCTGGATCCTTCACCATTTTCTTTTTTTTCTTTTTACAGGAATACATTTAACAAATTTAACAAAAATAAATAAATAAATAAATTTAACAATATAAATAAATAAATGTGACAAAAAAAAATAAATTTAACAAATAAATAAATAAATTTTAACAAAAATAAATAAATAAATAAAATTAACAAAATAAATAAATTTAACATAAATAAATAAATTTAACTATATAAATAGTTAAATAAATTTAACAAAAATAAATAAATAAAATTAACAAAATAAATACATTTAACAAAATATATACGTAAATTTAACAAAAAAAATTAACAAAATAAATGAATTTAACAACAATAAAAATATAAATTTACAAAAATAAACAAATAAACAAAACAAATTTAACCATATAAATAAATAAATTAATAAACAAATACATTTAATAATATAAATAAATAAATAAATTTTCTAAATTAATAAATTTAACAAAAATAAAAAAATTATTTAACAAAAGTAAACAAATAAATCAATAAACAAATAAATTTAACAATATAAATAAATAAATGTAACAAAATTAATAAATTTACCAAAAAAAAATATTTTACAAAATCAAACAAATAAATAAATAAAATTGACAAAATAAATTTAACAAAAATAAATAAATAAATAAATTTTGGTTTTGTTTGCTTCAATTTGGTTTGTTTCTTTAATTTGTGTGTATATTTATCTCCTTAACAATATTGTTTTAAATTTCAACTGTTTCTTTAATGTGTATTTATTAGTGTATTTTTTTCTCCTTTACAGTAGTGTTTTTGTTTACTTCAACAGTTTCTTTAGGTTCTATAAATGAATGAATGAATGAAAAAATATATAAAACTCAAGGCTTTAACATCTCTGTCACCCTTTTAATCCCTAAAAATGTTGTATCCC
The DNA here is from genome assembly GCA_903798195.1 of Danio kyathit. Taxonomy (NCBI): domain Eukaryota; kingdom Metazoa; phylum Chordata; class Actinopteri; order Cypriniformes; family Danionidae; genus Danio; species Danio kyathit. The sequence continues at coordinate 77,789,057 of LR812523.1, read as the reverse complement.
TGCATAATATTTAAACTTAATAATAATAACAATAACAATAAACAAATTTTGCCATTTATTACCTTACATTTGGCTTCAAGATAATTATTCTAATAAGTCAAATTACCGCAGTATACGTGAAAGCGAAACCAATTTAATGAGGTCTTTGCTTTCCAGAATGGGTGTAAGGCCAAAGAGTGGAAAAGCAGTTTAATAATGTAATGCTCCTCTCTCCGCCATTGATTAGCTAGTTAAGAGTGTTTGTGTGAGGGGAAAGAGGGATTATGCTCTAATGAAGCAGTTTTCTCCAGTGTGCTGCCTGTCCGTGTCTTTGGGCCCTATCAGGCTCTGGCCTCGGGCATGGCTCCAGGCGTTGTGCTGAGAACCGGGAGTTGGGTTGGAGTAATTAAGGGCTTATGTAGCCTGGCACACAAACAAACCTCTGCTTTACATGAATTCACAGCAAGCATTGTTACCGTATCATCATGCGTCGGCCTCTAGACAGCACACTTGGTATTAAATAGCTTGGTTTGTTCTCAATGTGACAGTGGTGTGTGTGTATGTGTGTGTGCTTTCTAGCCCTCAATGCTTGTTTGCCTCACTAACTGTACAGAAACTGAGAAGTTGTTATTTTGCCCGAGGCGTATCATGATTTATTTACAATTTGTGAGGCCCTGGAGGTCCAGTTAAAATTAAATGCTTTTCGTCCATTTATTTTACCAGCAGCTGTTTTTCTCGCTATCTCTCCCTGGTTCTAGCCTCTCAGGTTTATTAAGTCTATTTTTTTGTCTTGTTCCATGTCTTTTCTTAACCTGTCCTTACCGCAAATGCATCGCACTGTCCTTGAATCATTTTTAATGACTCGGGCTGTATTAGACACAACCTCATAAGTCTGTATGGGCGAGCCTGACTCAAGCTTTGACAGATTCCCTAATGAATATGCTAATTAAGGGTTTCAATTTACAACCCAGTTTTATTTTGGTGTGTTTAACTGCTCTCTAAAGCTTATATACTCTCACTTTTTAGACTTACCTATTTGAGAGGTGTACTTTCAATCAGATTTTTTTTTCATTTATTCAGCTTAGTCCCTTTATTCATCAAGGGTCACCACAGCGAAATGAACCACCAACTTATCCAGCATAAGTTTCACATAGCGGATGCCCTTCCAGCTGCAACCCAGCACCTGTAAAAATCCATATCATACACTACGGCCTATTTAGTTCATTAATAGTGCATGTCTTTAGACTGTGGGGGAAACCGGAGCACCTGGAGGACACCAACGCCAACACGGAGAGAACATGCAAACTCCACACAGAAATGCCAACTGGCCTAGCTGGGGCTCGAACAAGCGACCTTCTTGCTGTGAGGTGCTAACCACTGAGCCACCGTGCCGCATATATATACTGTACATATTATAGCCAGGTATATATTTTGTCAATAGACAGAAATACATTGTATGGGTAGATTCTTTTAAATGTCAAAATCATAATATTAACCCATGATATTAATTTACAAGCCTTTTGTTATGTTCTGGATGAAAACATCCACTGAAATAAACTGCTGTAAATGCGTCAGATCCATATTTTTTTTCATGTTTTTTTTTTTTTTTTTTGCATAAATCTGTTTATCAACCTCAGTGCTGATCAAAACTACTAAATGTTCCTAAAAATTACAGGATTTTAACTCTTTAATTGCCAAGTTCACAAAATATGTCACTGATTTGGTGAAAAAAAACACACAAAATGTCTTGTCATGTAATTATCATCCGCTTATCCGGGGCCGGGTCGCGGAGGCAGCAGTCTTAAGCATACCTGCCAACACTCCCGTTTTTCCCGGGAGTCTCCCGTATTTCAGACCCACCTCCCGGTTTGTCATTTCTCCAGGAAAACTTCTGGAATTTCAACCCCTTCCCCCTGTCCTCAGGTGATTGGTACAATCAAACACCCCATTCACACGGGGCTTCAGCGTCAACGCTTAACAGAGGGCGTGTCTGAAGTTGGGGCTGACGCGATCGTCATAGCAGCGTCAGTCAATGAAATTAGTCAACAATCGGCTACTGTCTGAGCTGGTGTATTTGTATACAGCGACCTGATTGGCTGCCGCTTCTGTCGGCACTTGAAAAGTTGAGAAAGTCCCAACTTCTGCAGCGATCAACGCCACTGAAGCGGCGCCGATGGATCCACAATGCAGTTCGGCAACGCCTGACGTCACCCATTCAAATTGAATGGGAAGCGTTGAAGCTGACGCCCCCTGTAAATGGGGTTTAACACCCCCCGGATCGCCGACAGACCAGGCACCCCTTCCGGTCGCTCACTTTTTTGGTTTTTCCAGCCCTTGTCAAGTCTCTGAATGGTACTGGACACAGACACATCCCCCCCCCGCGCCCGCACCCAGTCTCCCAGATTTTCAGAGACAAATGTTGGCAGGTATGGTCTTACGCCGCAGTCACACTAGAGTTTGAGCTTGCGAAATTCTGTCGTACGGCGCTGCGAAATGGGGCGGGATTAAACAAGATGATTAGACATTTAAAAAAGCGAGCGATTGCTCCATGTTTTCAATTTCTGTTCAGAGAGGTCATGTTTTGATCCTGGATTGGTCTCACGCAGTCAAGTGATGCGATTTCGCAGGTCAGAGTTCACCAAGTTTGAACTTTGCACCGCAGCAACCTGCGAAATCTGACGCATGACCTGGCGTTTCTGGTCTGACGCATTCGCGTGCGTATGAATGGAAGTCTATGGGGAGAAAAGTCCAGTGTGACCGCGGATTTAGGAGAGAACTCCAGACTTCCCTCTCCCCGGACAAAGACTCCAGCTCCTCCGGGGGGATCCCTAGGTGTTCCCAGGCCAGCCGAGAGACATAATCCCAATTCTACCTTTTAGCCCTTCCTCTTACCCCTTCACGGGATTGCGCAAAACAAGGGGTAGGGGTGTCCCAATTCTCTTTAGCTTGAAGGCGTACGTAGGGCTAAGTGGAAGCGGTATACACCCCTTCGAAAGGAGATTTTTCAGGACCACACTCGAAACCAAGGGGTAAGGAAATTTCCCAGAATACACCAGCCACAATGGCAGCATGACTGCACCCGGAAGTAAGGAGAGCCACAAATTTGTATTTTTTGTCATCATTACGTATTTTTACAACAAACAAGCACATGTTTTAATACATTCATAACCGCGTTCGTGTTTTACCGTCATGCTTTTAAAAAAAACACTAAATTTCACTATCTACAATCCATAATCATAAATCCTGTACAGCAGTCCCACAACATTCTGACACTCGAATACCCTGTCAGAAACGACTAGTGGCTGACAATGAGCTTATACAGCGTCTGCTATACAGTAATGTTAATGTTGTTTTGGTGTGTTTACATAGATGAATATGACCACTGTGTAAATGCGCAGTACAGTTGCGATCTTATTGCCACATTAGATCATTATGATAACATAAGCCTTCAGTGATTTCTTATTAGATAAATACCAAAAAAATAACACAACTGGAATAACTACAGCAGTCGCGATCGTCTGATCTCATATGAAGCAAGAGATCACGATGACATATGATGACTTGTGCAGGTGCTGTAGTGCTGTCCCAATTCTTTCGGGTAAATTTTGAAGCCCTTCCTCTTCACACTCGGTTTTAAGGGCCAAGGGGAAGGGGTAGGGGTACAAAAATAGAATTGGGATTGGACCATAGTCCCTCCAGCGTGTCCTGGGTCTTCCCTGAGGCCTCCACCTGGTGGGAAATGCCTGGAACACCTCCCTAGGTAGGCGTCCAGGAGACATCTGAAACAGATGCCCGAGCCACCTCAGCTGACTTCTCTCGATGTGGAGGAGCAGCGGCTCTACTCCGAGCTCCTCCCGGGTGACAGAGCTCCTCACCCTATCTATAAGGGTGCGCCCTGCCACCCTGCTTGTATCCGAGATCTTGTCCTTTCGATCATGACCCAAAGCTCATGACCATAGGTGAGAGTAGAACTGTAGATTGACCGGTAAATCAAGAGTTTTGCCTTTCGGCTCAGCTCCTTTTTTACCACAACGGACCGGTACATCGACCGCATTACTGCTGCCGCTGCACCAATCCGGCTGTCAATCTTACGTTCCATCAACTCCTCCACCTGGGGTAAGGACTTTACTCCACGTATTTCAATATAAAAAGTAATTGTGGACTGGATTTTGTTTTCTCTTTTATCACAGTGTTGGACATGTGAAAAATTAGTAGCAACATTGGCTTTGATGTATTATTAGATTTTCATTTTTTTCTCCCTAATTTACTGTTGGTGGCTGTTTTTGCCCCATTGACTTCCATTATAACCACATTTGATGGTGCGTAAATACACAGTCTTTGTTTTTGTTCACTCCATGTAGTTCTGAGAGCTGAGATGCATATTTTGATTTTCTCAGACACATCAAGGTAAGTGCGCAAAGGTCACTCACACACATACATGCACTTTAATTCGCTGTTTTACTCCATATAATATCCCGAAACTAAACTTTATTTGCACAGGCCTATCTAAAGGGTTAATGCTGTCAACTGATGAGCAACAGTGAAAATGACAAGTTTTACCTCTTCCCAACAGGAAAAATCACCAACAATTAAAACTGCATGATTATATGATGTTTTATAATAAAAAAAAGTGCTTATGATGGAAGTCAATGGGGCAAAAACAACCCCCAACAGTAAATTAGGAATAAAAAAAATGAAAATCAATCAAAAAAATGCATCAGAGGCAATGTTGTTTCACACGTCCAAGACTTTGATAAAAGGTTAAAAAAAATCCAGTCCACAATTACTTTTTATATTGAAAATACCTCATTTTGTGTGTGTTTTTTTCACCAAATCAGTGACATCATTTATGAATTTGGCAATTGAATAGTTGAAATCCTGTCATTTCTAAACAATTTAGTAGTTTTGATCAGGACTGAGGCTGATTAACAGATTTATGCAAAAAAATTGAAAAAATTGCATTTTTACAGCAGCTTAATTTAGTGGACTTAATGTAAGGGTAGTACATTTGCCCAGTGTGTATTGAGTTTACAAAAAATGTGGCAAAATATGTCTAAAAAAAGATTTGTCTCAAATCATTCTGCTAGCTGAAACACAGAAAAAGCTATGGCCAAATTGCAGTTTTTCCCAATTGTTTACACACATTTTCTGAAAGCATATCTCATATTGTCAGAACTCTAAACACAAATCACAAAACACACACACATTGGGCAAAACCCTTCAATTCTCCTGCAAAATCAAACTTTACATTCAAAACAAAGTACTTCCTTCTCAAAATGGTGTTTTGTTTTCAAATGACACACACAAGCCATCACATGAATAGACATTTTTAAGAACCATTTGATGTGCTTAATGTAAAACACTATGACCACTTCTTCTCCATTTATCATAATGACTTACTGTTGGGCCTATTTTTGTTCAGTGTTACAATTACTGCAGACAGTACACAGGCCTACATAAGTGCATTGTAATATATTTCAGAATATAGTTTTATACAAAACACACACAAATACACGGTACCAAATATATTTTACTGTATTTTCCCCCCCAAAAAAACAGTGTACACAGTGTTTATCCCAACCAGCACAAAGTTGCACATAACGTGGTCTACATATGCCATCAACAGAAGTATTTACAGAATACAGTTACAGTAAAAAAAAAAAAAATAAATGTAAAAAAAGTGTGGATTTCGGTCATACACTTTCCATCCCCAGGCAGAAAAAAATTCCTCAATAGGATTGAGAAATGGAGAATATGAGATGAGCTCTGATTTCTAAATTGCAATTATGTGTGACAGGTGTTTACCCATGTGATGAGTTAGTATGCAAAGTAGGACAACTGACTTTACAATTTTGAATGACAGTGTGTTCCTTGTGAAAACAAGAGATTTTCTGCATGAAAATTGTGCCAAATGCAGAGAATTGTGTGTAGTGTTTTGAAAAAAGTGTGTTTAAATCTGCAATTTGAATGTAAAGCAGGAATTGTGCTTGTAGTTTAGCAGAATTGGTTCAGGGGGTTGGTGCATCAGTTACATGTTGAAGTCATTGTGTCTGAAGTACAAGTAATTGTGTGTAAACAACTAAAAAAAACTGTAAGACTCAAAATGAAAACATCCCCAACAGCACATAAGCGTTAAGAAACCATGTTTCATGGATATTTATTGTACATTTCCTATACTGTAAATATCAATAAATATCAAACATAAGTTTTGATTATTAGTGTGCATTTTTTTTAACCCTAAGATTTTCAAATAGTTGTATTTTGGCCTATCCCAACAAACCATACATTGTTGGAAAGCGAAGCTGCGTCCCAATTCGCATACTTATACTACGACCTAAAAGTATGTACTTTTTTTGTGGAGGAAAAATATATACTTTTGAGTGAGTAACAGAAAAGTATGCAAGCTTTGGGACATACTACTTCCTCGTTACACAGATCGTTGTGTTGCTTAGTTATGAGCCCTGTCAATCAGCCACATTTCTGTCGTATTTAATTCCCTACCTTATTGGAGAAGCAGCAGCAGGATAATCTCCCATTCACGAGTCTTTCATGCAGAGAAATCTCCTCAGGTCTTTGGATAATTCTGCATTCAGACGGTAATGTCCAAACACATCTTTATATCAGTTCAGTATTGTTGTTGCAGATGAAATACAACACAGACAATGCTATTTAAATATTCTCCAGTGGACTAGATGTTAATTAACAGTCATACAAACATCTTTACCGAAGCCTCTCTGCTTGACAGTTGGTCTCGCGCGTCCATCATGTTTGTAGTTTGTTTACATTTTTCACCCGCGTTTTGTAGTTCTAATTGAATTCACGTCCAACGCGCAATGTACTGTGGGCAATATCAGCGGTTAGAGTATGGACGCTTCTACACTTAAAATTTTGACCGGAAATAGTAAACCATCCAGGAATTTTTGGCATACTCTTTTCAACATACTACAATTTGGGACATACTAATTCTATTGTCACATACTATTTAGGACGGATAGTATGCGGATTGGGACGCAGCTCTTATTTATTAAGCATTTGGATGATGTGAAAGTGACAAGTGCACACACACACATCTTGAGTAAGGACGGAGTGAGCACACTGTGAGCATACACCCGGAGCAGTGGGCAGCTATTGCTTCCAGTACCCAGGGAGCAATTAGGGTTTCGGTGCTTTGCTCAAGGGCATTTCAGCTATGTATCGAAGGTGGAGAGAGTGCAGTTCATTCACTGCCGGGATGAATCGAACCTGCAACCTTTGCGTTACAAGTCCAACTCACTGATAATTAGGCCACAATTGCCTCTTGTATAAATTTAAGACATATCCTCCTAGGGCTTAGTGGCCACATATGTGGACAGCACATTTTACCTCTTATGTCTTATGTTTTATATTTTGTTACAGACATTTAGTGTCATCCTGCAACTGTTTTGCAGCATATGAAATGTCCCAAACACTATTTTAACTGTCCAAAATGGGCAAAAAATATTGTTTTTACTGATAGTCAAAACATGTTCAAAACATATGTGTGTATGTGTTATTAATGCATTAAAAACAGTCAGAAAAAAAACTGCTGTGTTCAAGGCAGAAATAAAGAGGTTTTCATTCTATTACACAAAGGTGACTTTATTGTGTTTTATGGAAATTCGGACCACGAGTCCACATATATGGACACCATTTTTCTCTAAAAGTACATCATATCAAAAGATGATACTTAGGTTTTATTCTATTTAGGTTCCAATAAGCCCAAATAGCAAAGAGAAATAAAAAATGCATGTAAAAAAAACAGCTTGGGCCTTAAGAGGTTTGACTGGTTTTGTTCACATATAAATTTCAGACTAATTCTCTGTTAAATTTTCATCTGTTAATTGCAGGACTACAAGGCAGATGAGGATCCAGCTGTCTTTAAGTCAGTCAAGACGGGCTGAGCTCCGCTGGGACCAAATTATAAGGTAGAGACCGCTCTTCTCGTCTTGTCATTCTAAAACAACATATTTTGTCATTTGTTTCTCTTTTATATTAATTTTTTAGTTTTGTTTACTTCATCTGTTTCTTTCATTTGTGTGTAAGTCTTCTTTACTATGACTTATGAGTAAAAAACGAAAGTAAAGTGTGTTAGTGGAAGTGTTTTGCCGTTTACAGCTAATGAAGATGAATCACTCTGCTTTGACGGACCGTAAAATGCATCCCGGTGATTGGCACAGACTATGACATGTGCGCGTCCGCATGAATATGAATAGGAGATGCCTTCACTTGCGTGCATTAAGATTAGATTCATCTTCCCAAGGCTTGTTAGGTTGTGCAGCACCTAAAATGTGTGTATACTCTATAGCTCTTCTTCTCTAAAATCGTCTTAGTCATATAGTTAATCTTTGATTATTTTTTTTTAGGTCCTATACTACACTGTAAAAAAATCTGTTAGTTAACAGTCTCTGTATTTTGTGATTCACAGGTGTTTTCTGTTTATTTACGGTGGTGAATTGCATTATGGGACGTTGATCTCTGCTCTGTTGACTTTTGATGTTGAAAATTCAACTCTACAGTTAACAAAAGTGACTTTTATTGACATTTTAGTAGCTCGAAATAATATCATGTATAAGAAATAGAACACTCACCGGCCACTTTATTAGGGACACTTTACTAGTACCGAGTTGGACCCACTTTTGCCTTCAGAACTGCCTTAATCCTTCATGGCATAGACTCAACAAGGTACTGGAAATAATCCTCAGAGATTATGGCCCATATTGACATGATAGCATCACACAGTTGCTGCAGATATGTCGGCTGCACATCCATGATGCGAATCTCCCTTCCACCACATCCCAAAGGTGCTCTATTGGATTAAGGTCTGGTGACTGCGGAGGCCATTTGAGTACAGTAAACTCATTGTCATGTTCAAGAAACCAGTCTGAGATAATTCGTGCTTTATGACATGGCGCGTTATCCTGCTGGAAGTAGCCATCAGAAGATGGGTACACTGTGGTCATAAAGGGATGGACATGGTCAGCAACAATACAACTAGTTACTGTTGCCTTTCTATCAGCTCGAACCCTTCTCCTCTGTCCTCTGGCATCAACAAGGCATTTGTGCCCACAGAACTGCCGCTCACTGGATATTTTCTCCTTTTCAGACCATTCTCTGTAAACCCTAGAGATGGGTATGCGTGAAAATCCCAGTAGATCAGCAGTTTCTGAAATACTCAGACCAGCCCGTCTGGCAACAACAACCATGCCGTGTTCAAAGTCACTTAAATCACCTTTCTTCCTCATTCTAATGCTCGGTTTAAACTGCAGCAGATTGTCTCGACCATGTCTACATGCTGAAATGCATTGAGTTGCTGCCATGTGATTTGCTGATTAGAGATGTTGTGTCAACAAGCAGTTGGACAGGTGTACCTAATAAAGTGGCCGGTGAGTGTATATAGAGAAATAACTAAGTCTGTAAAATAGCAGAAAATGTACTGGCAGTTTAATACAAGGTTTTTGCAGTGTAATATACAACACGAACCCAGACGATATATCACTTTTTAAATGATTAAAAATCTTAATAAAAGTCACGGTCACACTTTATTTCGATGGTCCGTTTGTTGAATATAAGTTACATTGCAGTAACATGTCAATTAATTATCATTAGATTATAAGTAGACTGTTAGGTTGGGGTTAGGGTTGGGGTTAGTGTAAGTTGACATGTACTTGCGAAGTTTCTTATAGTCAGTTAAATGTCTGTTGAAGGACTGTAAATGTCAGTGTCAACAGATATTATGTAGACAGTCTACTAATACTCAAATGGACCATCAAAATAAAGTGTTACCAAAGTCACTTTTTCGAACTTTGCAAGGTTAAAAGTGGTTGCAAGAAGGATGAAGGTCCCATAATGCAACTCAAAAGCATCAACAAATGAAGAAAAATAAAAACGTAAATCACAAAATACGGAAAACTACTAATTTACAGACTTTTAAAAAAGCTTTTATTATGTACCTCTGTATAGAGTATTGAAATATAAGGCGTGATCTATATAGCATCATTTATTTGTGTTTGAAAGCTCACAGAAAGACCTGGTCAAGAATGTCCTTCAATGTGTGCATACAAGCTGGTCATGGTCAAGTTTAAGTGGTGGTGTCTACAGAACAGTGTTGAGTGTGTCTTCATTCACAAGGTAAGACCAGTATTGCCAGATGTAGCAGACTGATTCCAGCCCAAAAACTATCCAAAACCTGCCGAAATTCAAAAACAATCACCAAATAACCTCAACTTCACGAAAAGTGTGGGGGTGGGGGTTACCGGTCCCAATTTTCACAAAAAGTGGGGTGGGGTGGTATCACGGCCAGGCGGGCGTGCCTTTCAAAAAAACGCCCAAATATACACTACCCGCCTATGTCACCCGCACAATCGGGTTCAAAATCACTGGGTAAGACTCCCAAAAATGCATTAGCTCATAAATATTAAGAGTGTTGTTAAATTAACCCCAGCTAAAGTGAGTTATTCAGGGCTTTAGACTTATATTTTCAGTCAACCGTGAGCCTGTAGAATTTACAACAATGCAGCATTTCACGTTGAAAAAATGTCAATATTACCCTCAAAAAATGATGTTTGCTGCTTGTTTAAACTACTTTTTTTTAAATGAGCTGAAACAACACGATTCTTCAGTTTTTTTGAGGACAACATAATTGTTTTATGTTCAATCCACTTAAATTTGTAAAAACAAATAAGTTAACTTAATTCCTTCATGTCGTCAATGTTTATGTCCGGGGGGCTTTTTTTTTGTTTATTCATGACAATTTGCATTTTTATTATAATGTTGTTATTATTATTAGCAGTATTATTTATTAAATGCATATTTATATATGCTTTAATAAAAACAAGCTTAAATTTGTCCATTTGTCGGGTTTTAGAGACGTCTGCATCACCATATGGGGCATAAGAATAGGACGCGTGTTTGGATACAACTCAGTTTTCTGACCACACTTCATTATTATTGTTCATTTATTCGTTTGCTGGAAATTAGAACTGAATTTAGAAATAGTTTTGAAACAAATCTTTGAGCTTAACAAACTTAATTAAATACATAGGCTGATGGATGTCGTTTCCTTATCCACGAAAGTAAAGTAAAGAGTAAAAGTAAAGTAAAGAGGCCGAATGGAGGAGGCTCGTTCTTTATCCTCATGCAGATGATCTGTTCAACTGTTTTTTCTCTAGTGAAGCATTTTTTCACCTACAAGTTTTTTCACTTACAATATCTGGCATGTAAATAGTAAATGTGCCGTGGCGCGACGCTACTGACTCTTAAAGGGAATAGGAGAGGAGACTCTGATTGGTTTACTGAGCCAGGTTTCTCTCTAGGTTTTTTAAAATCTTCGCTTTCGCCAATTGGTAAAGTTTTTTCCTCGCCGCTGTCACCACTGGCATCGATGGATTTGCTCTTCAGTGTTTGGACTCTCAGTAGTGATTATTAACCCACACTGAACTGAGCTAAACTGAACTGAACTGAACTTAATCTCTGAAAACTGAACTGACACTGTTTCAATTCACTACAATCTTCCATGTGAAGCTGCTTTGACACAATCTACATTGTATAAGTGCTATACAAAAAAAGATGAATTAAATTAAATTGAATTAATACGTGTTATGCTGAAAACACACCCATAACTCATTAAGAGAATAAGCACAACCCTGTTAGACCATGCGCCGGGGCACAAACCATATTTCCCCATCCTTAAAATAGCAAAAGTGGATTCAGACACGCCCTTAATGCTTTTACGTCACGCACTTCAGACTTTGCGCCTAGATCGTTAAAATAGAGCCCAATGTTAGTGACTAACAGAACTATCTTTTGAAATGTGGGCGGGAGCACAATCTCATTTTAATTTAAAGCGACAGACTCCAAAACGGCACATTTAGGATCAAAGCCTAAAACGAGCAGTTAAAAAAGTTATAAAAAATTATTTGTGTGGCATTTTGCGCTGAAACTTCACACACACTCTCTAGGAACATCCAAGACTTGTACATTTTGTAAAAAGGGCCACATTACTGTAGGTCCCCTTTAAATGCACTTCTAATAAATTCATTTATTCCTTTTCCTTCAGCTTAGTCCCTTTATTCATCAGGGGTCGCCACAGCGGAATGAACCGCCAACTTATCCAGCATATGTTTTACACAGCGGATACCCTTCCAGCTGCAACCCAGTACTGGGAAACACCCATTCACTTTCACATTCACAAACACACTCATGCACTATGGCCAATTTAGTTTATTCAATTCACCTAAAGCGCATGACTTTGGACTGTGGGGGAAACTGGAACACCCGGAGGAAACCCACACCAACACGGGGAGAACATGCAAACTCCACACAGAAATGCCAACTGACCCAGTCGGGACTCGAACCAGCGACCTTCTTATTGTGAGGTGACAGTGCTAACCACTGAGCCACCGTGTTGCCACTTCTAATAAATAAATAAATATTCTAAATTAATACATGTTCATTCACAGGCTTCATGAAAAAGATGCACTCAGTCTGTGTATCTTGGGTAGCAAAGCGGTTTCCAGCAAAGTGTGTGTCTTTTACGCACACATTTATATACACACCCCCAGCTAAAGTGGGATTTTCCTCCTTAAAAGTGAGAGATATTACAGTTAACTGTCAGACATCCAGCAGCTCTGCATTGGAAACAGTGAGACCTGGAAACAGCCTTTGCCCGCAGGTCGCTCTGGTTTCACAGCAGGGTGAATCTAATGGGAAACGGTATTCGCATTGGCTAGTGCTCACCTTTCACCATCTGCGTTTTAATTTCGGCAGATCACTTTGAGTGAACGCAGACAACATGATTAATATTTATGAGGCCAAAAGCCTGCTGTGCAATGCGCGCATTAGTGTGAAGAATGCTCAACTGCTGAGAATATGTAGTGTTTTTTTGTTTTTGCGAGTTGATAAAATACTTTTAGGGCGTTTAAAAAAATCCTCTACTTTTTTTTTTACACTTTAAAAACACTAAAGGTTGTGTATTGTCTCAAGCAATGTCTATAGCTGTGTTTAGATCCAAAAATGTGAATTTGACTTACGTGCAAAAGTGAAATATAGCATAAAACATTTGCGAATAAACCACCGTTTCCATCCAATGAGTCAAATAGAATGCAAGAGAGAGCAAGGAATTTTTCACAGTATTTCCTATAATATTTTTTCTTCTGGAGAAAGTCTTATTTGTTTTATTTCGGCTAGAATAAAAGCAGTTTTTAATTTTTTAAAAACCATTTAAGGTCAATATTATTAGCTCCCTTAAGCAATATTTTTATCAATTCGCTAAAAAACAAACCACTGTAATATAATGGCTTGCCTAATGACCCTACCTTAACCAAGTTAAGCCTTTAAATGTCACTTTAAGCTGTATACTAGTATCATGAAAAATATCTAGTCTAATATTATTTACTGGCATCATGAGAAAGATAATAGAAATCAGTTATTAGAAATGAATCATTAAAACTATTATGTTTAGAAATGTGTTGAAATAATATTCTCTCTGTTAAACACAAATTTTGGGGGTAAATATACAGGGGGCTAATAATTCAGGAGGGCTAATAATTCTGACTTCAACTGTATATAATAAATTACTTGTACCTCAGAATATGAAATGCAATGATCGTGTAGAGGATTTTGGATGCTCGAGAAAATATATATGATATTTATTAAGGGGCGTCACTGGGGCGCAGTGGGTAGCACGATTACCTCGCAGCAAGAAGGTCGCTGGTTCAAGCCTTGGCTGGGTCAGTTGGCATTTCTGTGTGGAGTTTGCATGTTCACATCTGCAACTATAATGAGCACAAAAGAAGTTATTTTAAAAAATACTGAAAACCAGTATCAGTCAATGGTTTCTAACATTCCTCAAAATATATTCTTTTTGTTCAACAACAACAACAACAAAAATAATGGTTTGGAACCACTTGAGAGTAAGTTAATAGTGAGCAAATCTTCATTTTTTAGTGAACTATCCCTTCAACATTATGAAAAACACTGAAATAAATTATTATTGGTGTATTCGCCACACTATTGAACACATCTGCAACTATAATGAGCACAAATTAAGTTATTTTGAAAAATGTTGGAAACCAGTTACAGTCAATGGTTACTGGTTTCTAACATTCTTCAAAATACCTTGTTTGTTCTACAGCAACAACAACAACAACAACAACAACAACAACAAAATAATGGTTTGGAACCACCTGAGAGGAAGTAAATAGTGAGTAAATGTTCATTTTTTTAGTGAACTATCCCTTTAACATCATGAAAAACAATGAAACTAATAATTAGTACGGTATTAGGCACATTATTGAACACATTTGCAACTATAATGAGCACAAAAGAAGTTGGTTTGAAAATTTTTGAAAACTGGTAACCCTTGACTTTTTAAGATTCTTTAAAATATCTTCTTTTTTTGTTCTACAAAAAAAAAAAAAAAAAAAATTCGGAATTTTACATATTTACATAAAAATTATTTGGTTTAAAAGTTAATAGTGAGTAAATTTTAATTTTTGCGTGAACTATCCCTTTAACATCATGAAAAACAATGAAACTAATAATTATTAGTGTATTAGACTCACCATTGAACATATCTGCAAACTATAATGAGCAAAAAAGAAGTTATTTTGAAAAATGTTGAAAGCCGGTAACCATTAACTTTTTAACCTTCTCTCAAATATCTATTTTTTTGTTCAACAACAACAACAACAACAACAACAACAACAACAACAACAACAACAACAACAAAATAATGGTTTGGAATCACCTGAGAGTAAGTTAATAGTGAGCAAATTTTCATTTTTTAGTGAACTATCCCTTCAACATTATGAAAAACAATGAAACTAATAATTATTAGTGTATTAGGCACACTATTGAACACATCTGCAACTAAAAAGAGCACAAAAGAAGTTATTTTGAAAAATGTTGAAAACCGGTAGCCATTAACTTTTTAACATTCTTCAACATATCTTATTTTTGTTCTTCAACAACAACAAAACAAAAAATAATGGTTTGGAACCACTTGAGAGTAAGTTAATAGTGAGTAAATGATCTTTTTTTTTGTGAACTATCCCTTCAACATTAAGAAAAGCACTAAAACAAATTATTATTAGTGTATTATTGAACACATCTGCAAACTCTAATGAGCATAAAAGAAGTTATTTTGAAAAATGTTGAAAACCGGTAACCATTAACTTTTTAACCTTATCTCAAATATCTTATTTTTTGTTCTACAACAACAACAACACACACAAAAAATAATTGTTTGGAAGCCCTTGAGAGTAAGTTAATAGTGAGCAAATTTTCAATTTTTTAGTGAACTATCTCTTCAACATTAAGAAAAACACTGAAACAAATCATTGCTAGTGTATTAGGCACACTATTGAACACAACTGCAAACTGTAATGCTTTAGTGACCCAGTCATACTTGGCTTTAAATCCATATGAAGCTAGTAGGTAAAAGCCAGATTTTGTGCACTGGCCTGTAACGGTTAGCCTGAAGGACCACCTACCCTTCACTAGGAGTCTGACAGAACAAAAATAGCATTTTCTGATGGAGCTTCCATCCAAACCAAGTGTGCGTTTGTTGGATTTCAGACCAAAACGCAGCTCTTCTGACAAATAATGGGAGAAAGGAAGGGAGGAAATAGGAACGAGAGGCTGAAAACGAACAGATGGAGGTGTTTAGTTTTTAATAAACCTCAATGGAGCTGTCCAAAGAAGTGGCAGACCCCCGTTTTGACTTTCAGATTTATCAATATTCACATGCATTTTGCAAATTTATTTATTTATTCAAATTTATGTACACCGTGTCTGTGGGAGGATTGAGTGCATTGTTTGGTCAGTCTTAGTTCTGTAGCACTCACTTTTAAGGCAAAAAAAGGGAAGTTAAATAATGCGCAGTATTTCTTATGCTTCAAAATTCTTACTATAGTAATTACACTTTATATACTGCTCAACAAAATAAAGTGAACACTTAACACAATGTAACTCCAAGTGTTCCCTTTATTTTTTTGAGCAGTATATTTAAAATGTGGCCGGCACGGTGGCTCAGTTGTGAGCACTGTCGCCTCGCAGCAAGAAGATCGCTGGTTCGAGTCCCGGCTGGGCCAGGAGACGTTTCTGTGTAGCGTTTTTATGTTCTCCCCGTGTTGGCGTAGGTTTCCTCCAGGTGCTCCGGTTTCCCCCACAATCCAAACACATGCGCTATAGGTGAATTGGATCAACTAAATTGGCCATAGTACTATGCTAATTAATTCATTTATTATTGGCATGGAGACGTTTTTATATGTATTTGATATATTTAGAATTACCATTGACATTGCTATTTTATATTTTTGCCATACAGGGACACTGGAAAACCACACAACTACAACAAAGATGGGAATTCTTGAGACCTTAAGCAGCAGCAGCTTGATGAACTTGTCCTGTCGACTGTGCTGAATGTCTACTGTCCTGGAAGAGGAGATGGTGCTCGACAACTTATGAGGCTTTTGGATTATTGTATCTACTCAACCTGGAATACGACTTTCTAAACATCTTCACATGGTAAATATTTGAAGTAGATGCAGTTTCACTTGTAAGTTCATCTTAAAGATTTTTTTTTTGAGACTTTTGTTATCATCAGCGTCAACTTGGTTAAGTAATCCATTGTTTAGATTTGATGGTGTTTTCTTTACATTTTTAATATGTAAATATATTAAATTGACCAATATACATTTTTTAATTAGGTAAAACCAAAAACACATGCTACACTAATTTAAAATATTCAGTATAAAAACATTTTATATTTAACTGTATATTTCCTGTTTAGTTATGTGACGGTAAATCCTATATACCTCAATCTCTGTCAGATGTAGCAGCTGACTACCTCAGAAATTGAATATCATAACTTTTCAAGATCTAGTTTATTTGTGTGTAATCTGCATTAATAATCTGCGATAATAATATAGGTGTGTTATTGAACACCAGGGGCAATTTTAGGATATTCATTTTAGGGGGGCTCAGCTCCTTATGAGTAGGCCCACACGGAATCTGCGCGAGCAGAGTATTCATATCAAATTTAAAGAGAACTGAGGCGGTAATTTAATGTACAGTTTATGAGCTAATTGCAAAAATTTTAGGGGGGATGAGTAGAATTATAGGGGCTACAGCCCCCCTAAAATAGGCCTAGCAAGGCCCATGTTGAACACTATACAAAGTTGTCCAAAACTAACACGGACCAAGTGGCAAATACATGCAGTATATATTTGTTTAGCCTTCTTGTTAGAGCAACTGACTTCTATCAGAGAATCGCAGGTTCGATCCCAGCTCAGACCGGGTTGGGTGCAGTAGGACTGGTGGGTTACATTCCATACAGTCAATTTAATCACAACATTATTTATTGATTTACTTATAAATGTTTAATTATATGATTGATTAACTGATGAGACTGATTTAATGTGGTGACCCGAGGGGCACGGTGGAAGGAAAAAAAAAACAATTTGATGACAAACTGAAAACAATATTAAAAAAAAGGTAAGTAATTTACTGTATTTCTGACTGGTTTAGCACTTAAAATAAATGAATGGGATGTAACCTAATGTAATGTTAATGTAATTCAATAATATTTTTCACTTAATTGGGTAAAATCATTTAATTATGTTAACACAAAAATTAATTACGTTAAAAAGAAGCATGTTAACTGAGAAACTCCTGCATAAATGCATTGATATGCCTTTATGCAATGAACATTCTGTGAAATGTATTTTTTTTTCAAACCACATTTACTGTATTTTTCCTGTGAAGGAAATTTAAAAGCTTTAATTTTGTTATTTGTATTAAAATTGTTCTAGAAAAAATGGGATAAATCTGGACAGGGGAAATGGACAGTTTTAGTCACAATGAGTTAAACACCACATAAATAAATAAATAAATAAATAAATAAATAAATAAAGTAAATAAATATAAAAAATAAATAAAAATGAATACATAAAAAAATAAAATAAATAAATTTTATAAATTAAAAAAATAAAATAAATAATAATAAATAAATGTAAATAAAGAAATACATAAAAAATAAATAAATAAATGAATAAAATAAATAAATATAAAAATGAACAAATAAAAAAATAGAAATAAAAATAAAATAAATAAAAATAAATCATAAAATAAATAAAAAAATAAATTAAATTAATAAAAATAAATAATAAAAACAAATAAATAGATAATAATGAAGAAATTAAATAAATAAATAAAATAAATAATGTAAATAAATAAATAAAATAACTAAAATTAAATAAAATTATTAAATAAAAATTTATTAAATAAATAATAATAAACAAACAAATAAATATATATATTTTTTAATCTAACTACTTTAAATCTAACTTTTCTCATCTTTGTCATTAACATGCAAGGATATTTGTGTTAATAATATAAGCAAATATTATAATATTATATGCAAAATAGAGTTTCATAACCATCAAAAAATATTTATATCCTATAATTTATTTTTTTCCAATTCATTCACCATTAATCTTGTCATTATTTTACCACCATGTTTTCACCAAGTAGAAACTCACATGTGACATTTTCAAAGCTCCATTACCAAGTAATAGAATTCCTTCGGAGCGCAATTGCTGTAGTCTGGAGCGGACCAATGGATGAAAGATAGAAGATCTGCTCCATTACCTGGGAAATGAATGCATGTTATTGACTAACAGCGACTGTCCAAGCGTTGACAAAAATCTGCGAATGTGTGACATGCTAACAGAGTCTGCCTGGTATTTCTGGAACAGTCTGGTGTGTGCTGGTTGTGCATGTGTGGCAAGCTTCAACTTCCTTGAGGGCTCATTAACATACAAATGGATTTCTGCGCTCGAAAAAAAAGCACCTGTGCCATGATTTTAAATGAGCAATGGATGGGTTGGTTCCCGCTGCTTACTGCTCAGGTGATATTGAAGTCTGTCTGTTTAGGAATTCGTACCGAGCTCCAGCAATTTCAGCCGCTAATTGGCTTTGTCAAGACTTGAGCTCGAGGTCCTGAACTCAAGGCTGTTCTTCCTAGGTGTGATTTACACAAGGAAACTACATGAAAATACATTCAAACGATGATATTGTAAAGTAATACTACAGTTTTGAGGAATCCTTTTGTGTTTTGAAGATGTTAAAAATGTCATTTATTCTTATGATGGTGAAATGTAATTTTCATTGGCTTACGGAAATAATTCTAATATGCTGATCCGCTGCTTGATAAACTTATCTTATTTTTTTTTATTAGTGTTGGATGTTTTTGGTGGGAACAGGAATGAAGGAATGTACAGTAGAGATGAATGAAAGGTTGGAATAAATGAAGGAACTCAAGGAACAAGCAAAGAAATGGTTGGAAAGGTGGGAAAAACAAACAAACACAGAAATGGATGAATGAATAAAGAAACAGTGGAAATGAATGAACGAACGAAGGAACAGGAGCAGGGCCGGATTAACCAATGGGCAAAATGGGCACAGGCCCAGGGGCCCGTGCACACTTGGGGCCCCTGCGAGGGGAGAAAAAAAAAGCTAATTTTGGAGTGTCTATTTAGGCTAAGTGCAAATAGCGCACCTCGTTGTAATAAGCCGGTTGAGTGCTTTCCGCCAGCGCCATTTGATCGACCGAGATAACATAACTTAAGAGAGCAGAAGACAGCATGTGGGAATGGCGCAGCTCGTAAAGCGCATGGAAACATGTTTTGAGGCGATCGATCATGAAACCGGTTCGAATCCAGCGTCTGATGAACACGTTTTTCTTTTTTCCCCCATTACATATCAGATTGGAAATACATTTATTTTTAATAGAGAAGAATTGTTTTAGTTTAAAAATGTAAATAAAGTATATAAAATATATAAAATGTTTCACAAGGTAATTAATAAGGATAATAAGAATAATAAATATTCTATAAACAGTTATTTTCCATCTGGTGTTAAATGTAAGCGACATCTTAATATAATTAATCTGTGTTTACAATGTTAGTCGCCCTGCTTCACCCATATTCTCCGACCTCATGGAGAGAGAGACAGCGAGAGAGACAGAAAAAGCCACTGAAGAGGAGAGAGACAGGAGAGAACTGGTACAGTGTGTGTGATTTCGGATACTTTCAGCTTTATAATCAAGTGCTTTTTGCCTACTCTTCTTCATCACGAGGGAGACAGTAGGAATCATTAATCAGTGTGTGTATTATGGAAGACTCAGATTCATAGAACTGGATTGGAGAGGTGTTATATCCAAATCATATGCATTATAAGTTTGTAGAAGTTTACATTAAAAATACCCTTAAATATAATTGTTTGTACTGCTTCAGTGAACTTGAACAAGTATATTAAAATCCATTAATTTTCACTACTTATATTAGTATTTTTATCAAAGTGTGCTTTAAATGCTTTTAAAATCAGGTAAATCTTTGTTGACTATAAATATATGTACTATGTCATTTATTTAAAAAATGTGGGCAAAATATTATATTAATCTTATTTTTAATTCAACTATAGAGGTGCGGCCTTGTAGGGGGCCCTACAAGACATTGTTCCCAGGGGCCTCTGAATTCTTAATCTGGGCCTGAACAGGAGGAATAAATAAACAAACAATAGGAATGAAGGAACTGGAAAGAGCGAATGAAGGAACAAACAAACAAAGGAACAGTAGGAACAAGTGGGGAAATGGACAAAGGAATGGTAGTAACAAGCAAATAAATGATAGGAATGGTAGGAAAAAAACAAACAAATCAATGGTAGGAATAAAGGAAGGAAGGAATGAGTGAAGGAACAGTAGGGACGAAGAAATCAATGAAGGAACTGGGAGAATAAATGAACAAACAATATAAATGAAGGAAGGAACATGGGAACAAACAAAAAAATGAACCAAGGAATGTTATGAATGAAGGAACTTGGAACAAATGAATGAAGGAATAGTTGGAACAAACAAATAAAGGAATGGTATGAACACATAAATGAAGGAATGGTAGAAACATAAAGGAACGAACAAAGAAATGGTAGGAACAAATGAAGGAACTGGAGGAATGAATGAACAAACAATATGAATTAATAAAGGAAGGAAGATGGGCACAGAAAGAACAAACAAAGAAATGCTAGGAATGAAGGATGTGTTGGAAACAACGAATGAAGAAATGGTAGGAACAAATAAATGAAGGAATGGTAGGAACGAACAAAGAAATGGTAGGAACAAATGAACGAATGAAGGAACTGTGAATGAATGAACAAACAATGGTAATTAATGAAGGAAGGAACATGGGAACAAAGAAAGAAATTAACAAAGTAATGTGTGGAATGAAAGAACGGTTGGAACGAACGAATGAAGAAATAGTAGGAACAAATAAACGAACAAAGGAATGGTAGGAACAAATAAACGAATGAAGGTACTGTAGGAATGAATGACCAAACAATAGGAATTAATGAAAGAACATGTTAGGAACGAAGGAATGAAGAAATTAATGAAGGAACAGTAGGAATGAATAAACAAATGAAGGAACTGGGGGAATTAATGACCAAACAACAGGAATTAATGAAGGAACATGGGAACAAACAATAGAAACGAACTAAGGAATGTTAGGAACAAATGGAGAAACAAACAAAAGAATGGTAGGAACAAATGGAGGAATGTCCAAAGGAATGGTAGTAACAAGCAAAGAAATGATAGGAAAGGTAGGAAAAAATGAATGAACGAAGGAAGAAAGGAAGGAATAAAGAAATGAATGAAGGAGCAGTAGGAATGAATAAACGAATGAAGGAACTGTAGGAATGAATGAAGGAAGGAACATTGAACATGTTAGGAATAAAGGAACTGTTTGAACGAACGAATGAAGGAATAGTAGGAACAAACAAATGAAGGAATGGTAAGAACAAATAAAGGAACAAACAAAAAGAATGGTAGGAACAAATAAACGAAGGAAGGAACTATAGGAATGAATGAACAAACAATGGGAATTAATGAAGGAAGGAACATGGGAACAAACAAAGGAACTAACGAAGGAATGTCAGGAACGAAAGAACTGTTGGAACGAATGAATGAAGAAATAGTAGGAACAAACAAATAAAAGAATGGTAGGAATAAATAAAGAAACAGAGAAACAAAGAAACAGTAGGAATTAATAAACGAATGAAGGAACTGTAGGAATAATTGAACAAACAATAGAAATGAATGAAAGAACATGGGAACAAACAAAGAAATGAACAAATGAAACGTTAGGAACGAAGGATCTGTTGGAACAAACAAATGAAGGAATTGTAGGAACAAACGGGAATGGGTGTTTTCCAGAGCTTGTTTGTGGCTGGAAGGGCATCTGCTGCATAAAACATATGCCGGAATAGTTGGCGGTTCATTCCGCTGTGGCAACCCCTGATAAATAAGGGAAGAAGCCGAAGGAAAATGAATGTAAAAGTGTCCATTGATCTTTTTCTTTAACGAAACAAATTCAACCAAAATCCCACAGGAAGCACTATTAATAATTAAGCCCAAATATTTGATGGTAATAGAGTTACAATTCAGTATCTTGAAAAATTATTTCTGAAGCATTGAAAAGTTGCTTATATTCTAGTATTCCACTCTATTACTGTTTAAGTATATATGTTAATGATTCACTGATGAGGACATACAGTTGAAGTCAGAATTATTTGCCCTCCCGATTTATTAGGCCCCTTGTATATATTTTTACTCAATCTCTTTAATGGAGGGAAGATTTTTTAACACATTTCTAAACATAATAGTTTTAATAACTCATTTCTAATAACTGATTTCTTTTATCTTTGCCATGATGACAGTACATAATATTAGACTAGATATTTTTCAAGATATTAGTATACAGCTTAAAGTGACATTTAAAGGCTTAATTAGGTTAATTAGGGGTAATTAGGCAAGTCATTGTATAACGATGGTTTGTTCTGTAAACAATCGAAAACAAACACTGCTTAAGGAGGCTATTATTATTGACCTTAAAATGGTCTTAAAAAATTAAAAATTGCTTTTATTCTAGCCGAAATAAAAGAAATAAGACTTTCTCCAGAAGAAAAAATATTATAGGAAATACTGTGAAAAATTCCTGAATCTGGGAAATATTTGAAAAAATGGCTAATAATTTTGACTTCAACCATATGCCAACTCTGCCTAAACAGACACCTCTCTCTCTTTTTCTTTTATTTTTACAATTCTTTTTATGCAGCTTCACAAACAAGGTGCTGCTGATGAACGAGACTGACATTCCCATCAGCACCTTCAGCACCCCAGCAAACCTGTCCTCAAGAAGAGCGAGCACATTAACCTGTCCAAATCAAGACTTGGAGAATCAATCAGGAGCTCTGCATTTAAATCCGCTGCTGGTATTTTAGATGTGGACTTCTGCTCCCCACAGTGCCTTTATCACAAACGCTGAAGCACAAAAACAGATTCTGTGTTTTTCTTCATCTTGGTTCACTGGAAGCAGTTTTCCAGACGTCCCTTCAGGGCAGGGCCAGGCTCTACAGTTCACTTCCTTCACTCTTGTCTTGTCCTGCCTGGGCTTTATTAAGAACTGACTTTGGGAACATACCATTTACAAACACACTTCACTCCAAAGAACACAAAGCATATATAAGCACGCCGGTGCAAAAAAAAGACTGCCAGGTGTGAATTCCTTTGTGGTGATTTCCCATAATCCGTGCAATGTTTACGGCTATACCTTTAATAACTATTTATAACACTGCAGATATTTAAATATACTATGTTTAAAGAGCAGTGCAACCAAAAACTGATCAAGTAATTGATCACAATGTTTTCTTACGTATTTTCCTCTGCGTTCAGGATATTAACCTCAGAAAATGTTCTTACACTTGTACAGACTTGTCCTTGTCTGTTTTTCCCCCTGTGCTACAATATAAAGTGTCCCTTTGGACCATTTGTTTACCTCACTTACAACTGTTGCCTTAGTCAATTTTCAAATGGCAAAAGTTGATCGTATTATGAAATATTTATGCAAAGTTTTTTCCTCCAAAAAAAAAAACAAAGAAAGTGGATTGTAAAAGATGACATTTATAATGTAACTTTCAGGGCCTTATCGCCTGGTGCAATAAGGCGCAAGATGTGTTTGGCTCGATTTGTTGTGATTTTCAGACCAGCGCAACTGTAATTTTCATGTTTTGTGCCACATTGTTTAAATAGAAAATCCATTTGTGCCATTTTTTGGACTCATGGGTGTGCTGGTCTAAAAAGGAGGTGTGTTAAGGCGCATTGTTGGCACATTGCTTATTATTATAGACCGCACCATTGACCAACTAAAAGCTGCTCTAAAGTCCAGCGCCTATGCACATTGCTTAATACACACAGAATGTTCCGCAATACACAAATGTCTTTACATATGAAAATATTAAAGGATTAAAATGTTACACAAAATATTACATACAAAACACTTACAAAAAAACTTTTTACATAAAAAAACCACTGCCTCCATGCCTTCTTTGTGCATTTTTTCAGTTCATTCATGTCAATTTGCATTTGTATAATGTTATTATTATTACCAGCATTTATTATATGCATATTTATATTTGTTTTAATAAAAACAAGCTTAGATTTGTCCTCCTGTTGGGTTTTAGAGATGTATGTGTCACTATATGGGGCATAAGAATAAAACGTGTTTGGATATGTTTTGACCACACTTCATTATTATTGTTCATTTATTCATTTGCTGGAAATTAGAACTGAATTTAGAAATAGTTTTGAAACAAATCTTTGAGCTTAAAAAATGAAATTAAATATTTAGGCTAACAGATGTCTTCAGTGGAGTGAGTAAAACACTGCTTTCTTATCCACAAAAGAAAACGAGTAAAGTAAAGGCTGAATGGAGGAGGCTTGTTCTTTATCCTCATGCAGATTGTTTAACTGTTTTCTCCCTTGTGAAGCGTTCATTTTTTCACAAAGTCTGCCATGTAAATAGCAAATGCGCCACGGCGCAAGGCAGGTAACTCTTAAAGGGAATGGGAGATGAGACTCTGATTGGTTTAATACACGTTATGCTCAAAACACACCCATAACTCATTAAGAGAATAAGCACAACCCTGTTAGACCATGTGCCGCGGCGCAGAGCATATTTTTCCATCCTTAAAATAGCAAAAGTGGTTTCAGACACGCCCTTGAAGCATTTGTGCCCTGCGCTTTAGACTTTGCACCTAGATCGTTAAAATAGAGCCCTCGATCTTAATGTAAATATTAAAAATCTAAATACTCATTTATTCATTTTGCTTCACCTTGGTTATTTATCAGGGGTTGCCACAGCGGAGTGAACTGCCAACTATTCCGGCATATGTTTAACACAGCCGACGCCCTTCCAGCTGCAAGCATCCGCTGTGCTTTTGTTTTTGTTTTACCTGCTTTCTCAGAATCGTTCTTCGCTGGACTCGAACCCTGTTGTCACGGTCAACTCAGCTCTGTGTCTCAAATCCTCCAACGTATGCGACAAACAGCGAACAGTGGAAAAGCCATCCACATGGAGGTTAGCGGTCAGCTGGTAAGTGCCACCCCGTAGCGTTCGTTTTAAAGATGAAATGCAGCTATACAGTACATACATCTGGCTACATATTTGCGATCTCCAGAAATGTATACACAGGTACGTTTTCAGAACGAGCCTATGTTGAGGAAACCGGAGCACCAGGAGGAAACCCGTGCCACCCTAATCTAAATATTCTAAATTTAAATATTCATATATTTAATGCTGTTAAATATACTTGCTCAGATGATCATTTCTCTGTCACTTTTTACTCTTATCAGTATGAATGCACCGATGTTTTGGCTGCCGATATTTATTTCTCCAACTTTTTTGGATTAATTTAAAGATATCGGCAATAATATGAAAAAGGTCAATAATGATGATTAATAATTAGATGGATGATATCTTTTGAATAATCCAATGTTTTTCTGTTCTTCTTGTATCAGACCTAATGATAATATGTACACAATGTCAGATGGGTGTCAGGAAAGCAGTTGTTGTTCACCATGCTCAAGTGCTGGAACAAAACCATCGGTTAGTTAGAACAATAAAAGAAACCGACTGCACATTTTTCTGGAGCAGCAAAATGTATTATTACTGATACTGTCATTTTTTATTTATCTTGTGTTGCTCTTAAAATGTTAGACAGGTGAATGTTAAATGGAATCAATTCATGTTCAATAAAATTAACTTAATGGAGGTACAAAAACTAGTTGCAATTGACCAATATCAGTATATCAGGATCAACTAAAGACTTTTTTTATTTCGTTATCGGACAACATCCCTAATTACAAGCAATCAGGTGCTGACTTCCTAAATTGAAGACAAATGTGTAATCACAGTAATCAAGATTTTATCAAATCAAGGCACTCCTAGGAAATTTTGTGTTAGGAATAAAAATGTCTGTTTCTGTGTCAAATGTAAGTCAATGTACAGTATATATAGTTATACATGTAGTTATTATTATTATACATTTTATTTGGATTTCTTTGGATCGAGAAAGGCAAGTGAACATTTCAAATTTCTGTAACAAATTTTGATTTATTGGAACTTTATATTGAATTAGTTGTTTTCCAATTCAGCATAATAAAAATTCAACTGTTTTAAGATTTTCAAAAGCTTTACACAAATTATTATTGTAAAGCAAACACGCTTGTCATTATCTGAAGCCTATGATCTGACTGATTTTAGCCCCAAAGTTGTGTGCTAATTTTGTCCTTGTGTTTTCAGGGCTGTAATGTTCTTCCTGAGGTCTCATGCAGGATGAACCCAGAGAACATTTCCTGCCTGACACAAGATGAGGAAGAAAAGTGTTCTGCTTTCATTTTAAATAGTACTTTTTTCTTGCTAAAAAGCACTATTCTTTCATTTATTCATTTTCGTCTCAAATCACAGTGTGTCATGGTGTGCACAAAAACAGCAGCAAAGACTGTTCTCAAACCTGAGAATAATAACTGATGCTTAAAGGGATAGATGCCGGCAGCTAGCTCTCCGCAACTCTTACATGGTCGCCCACTGACGCTCAGCAGGGCTGCACCCGGTCAGTATCTGGATGGGAGACCACATGGGAAAGCTGTGTAACCACTAGTGAGACTAGCAAGGGGCCTAATGCCCCAGTATAGTGATGGGGACTCTATGCTGCTCAGTGCCGTCTTTCGGATGAGATGTTAAACTGAGGTCCAGACTCTCTGTGGTCATTAAAAATCCCAGGATGTCTTTCGAAAAAGAGTAGGGGTTTAACCCCGGCATCCTAGACCAAACCTGCCCACTGGCCTCTGTCCATCATGGCCTCCTAACAATCCCCATTGGCTTCATCACTCTGTCTCCTCTCCACCAATCAGCTGGTGTGCGGTCTGGCGCAATATACTGCTGCTGTTGCGTCATCCAGGTGGATGCTGCACACTGGTGGTGAATGAGGTGAGGCCCCCCCCCAATGTGTAAAGTGCTTTGAGTGTCCAGAAAAGTGCTATATAAGTGTAAGGAATTATTATTATTAGTTTAACTCAGGGCAATTCATAGCTTTTTGATTTATTGGCTAATTCGTATTCATTTGTACATTTGCACATCCGCCAATGAGGGGTAATTTTAGGGGCAGGGTTTGGGGGCACAGCTCCTTTCAAAAATCATATGACTGAAATCATTTCAATTTGTACGAATTAGCCACTTTTCTGACAAAAAAAAAGTAAAATAGTTACATTTCCTTATGAAAACAGGCTGAATAGTTCACTCAAAAAATGTCATTCTATTATTGATTACTCACCCACATGTCGTTCCAACCCTTCAGACCTCTGTTCGTCTTCAGAACACAAATTAAGATATTTTAGATGAAATCCTGGAGCTCTCTCAGACTCTCTCCATAGACTGAAAAGGTCCTGAGAAGTTCAAAGAAAAGAAAAAACGCATTGTCAAAATATTCAATGTGATTTAAGTGGTTTAACTGTAATCATACGAATCTCTAAAAAACACTTTCAGTGTTCGAGAGATGAAAACCTGTCAGCGTGTGCATTTACTATGAGCAGTACCACATATTGGCATTAGAGTTAGCAGCGCAACACACAAGCGTTGTATATCCTAAATAGTAAACACACACTCTAATCTGACACAAAAGACACTGGAAAACAAAAAGTAGTTTTTTTTTTACTTTTTTTGGTTTGTTTTACTTATTTTTTGTTTGTTTGTTTTTCTTGGGGTGACGCAGTGGCGCAGTAGGTAGTGCTGTCACCTCACAGCAAGAACGTCGCTGGTTCAAGCCTCGGCTGGGTCAGTTGGCATTTCTGTGTGGAGTTGGCAAGTTCTCCCTGTGTTCGCGTGGGTTTCCTCCGGGTGCTCCGGTTTCCCCCACAGTCCAAAGACATACGGTACAGGTGAAAATTGGGTAGGCTAAATTGTCCGTGGTGTATGAGTGTGTGTGGATGTTTCCCAGAGATGGGTTGCAGCTGGAAGGGCATCCACCACGTAAAACATGTGCTGGATAAGTT
The DNA here is from genome assembly GCA_903798195.1 of Danio kyathit. Classification (NCBI taxonomy): domain Eukaryota; kingdom Metazoa; phylum Chordata; class Actinopteri; order Cypriniformes; family Danionidae; genus Danio; species Danio kyathit. Next base: position 77,760,619 of record LR812523.1, on the reverse strand, counting down.
GGCGGTTCATTCCACTGTGGCGACTCCGGATTAATAAAGGGACTAAGCCGAAAAGAAAATGAATGAATGTTTTTCTTGGAGTTTTTTTATGAATTAATTTTCAATTATTATTATCATAATTTTTTTTTGCCATTTTTGCCTTCATTTGACAGTACAGTAGATTGACAGGAAGTGAAGTGGGAGAGAGATGTGGGTAGGATCGGGAAAGGTCCACGAGTCGAGATTCGAACTCAGGAGCGCTGCCGCACCATATATCAGTTCACTAACCACTGCGCTACTGACGAGAATTTACATTTTTGAGTGAACTAACTAAATGATTTCTGAAGGATAGTGTGACATTAAAGACAGACATAACTGCTGCTGGAAATATAGCTTTGTTATTACAAAAATAATTGATTGTAATATTTCACATTATTTATTGTATGCTGTATTTTAACAAATGAAGAAGCTTAAGTGGGCATTAAAAACATAGAATAGAACAGAACACACACAAACACACAAATATATATATGAGCAATATCACACGAGTAGCAGTGCGATGTGGCTGTATATCGGCACTGGGGGAGGCGTGCGTTGGCACGAGGCTGCAGGCCCACCGGTGATGATTTACGGCCACATCGTACTGCTACTCATGTGATATTGCGTTTATACAACAGTTTGACGGCCTAATCATGTATATAAAAAAGAAAATCAAACATGCAGTCTCAAAACCCTTTTGTTAAAGGAACTACTTTCTTCTGTCATTCACATCTGCAGCTGACGTCAGAACAGCAGAAACTGTTATTAATTCACCAACGTCCTTTCAGAGCTAGTGTTTGAATGATTCTCTAGCGTAATGTCTAAAGTGATGACAAAACAGGTGATTTTGCTGACATTTTAAGATTATAAGGCTGAACAGCATGAAATGCCATCAGTCTACAGAGATATCTCCCAGTATTTCTCTGTTGCCGACGCGCTGTCTCTCAGAAATTGTAAATATTTTAAAATAAGCACTGTCCTTATAAATAAACTGCATAGCTGCAATCTAAACTAATCTAGACTAAAAAGCCTTAAAAGTACATTATGTTGTCCAACAGCAGCAATATTTGTCAAACTGTAGAGTGTCCTCTGCTTGTTGCTGTTTGTGGGTGGAGTAATACACAAGGGTGAAGGGTGAAGTGGCGGTGCGAGTGCTGTTACTGGCAGAATATCGCACGGCTGTCAGCTAATCAGATTCAAGAACCAGATAGAACTGTTGTATAGAATATATATATTTGGTATTGTAGATATTAACATATCAGTATGTTAGTCCCTCTCCCATTGCCAATCCTTTTCCTTTTTTCTTTTCTTCGTTCCTTTCTTCTTTTTTGTTGAACAATTGCTTTCCTATAGATGACAGATGATGCTTAATCCCTTGACCTACAGCTGTAAACTGACTGACAGGACTGGATATTCTTCAGAGAAAGTGTTGCATTGGCCTACTTCCCCTCCACAAAGGAAAGACAACTGTGAGCAAAATAATAATAGGAAAAAAACATCCAAAAGGATTTTTGAATGTCATCAGTTTTAAAAACAGACAGTTTCAAAACAATACCTTAAGCACTGCTTTAAACCACTGCCAACTTCTCTGTACTGCAGATTTAGAGATGCATTGGTAGTGGTCCCACAAAACAGCCAGAGAAATCTTTTTTCATATTTGTTTCTTCATATTTTTGGCCAAAAAAGAATTTCAGGAAATTTCTCAAATATATAATGTTAACATTGTTGCTTTATTGTGAAAATGACAACTGATGTGTTATCTGTTCAATTAACAAGCATATGTTTCTCATTAGAATCCGTAACATCTTTGAATAAGTTCTGTAAAATTGTTTTATTGCCATGTATGTTTGTTATCCAAAAACGGGGGGAAAAATCCAGCCTGATCTAACATGAACGTATTGGCAGAAAAGTGGCCAATTTTTGTATTACCATTTAATTCTTTGGAAAAGTATGATTATTAAAGTAGGCGTGTCCCCAAACCCCATCCCTAAACCCCACCGTCATTGTGGGAAGAGCAAATCATGCTAAAAATACATTAATGAGATTAAAAACAAATTAATATGAATTAGCCAATAAATCAAAATGTTACAATTTGCCGTGAGATTATGTTGGAAATACAAAACAAAATTGATATAGTTCACCCAAAAGTGAAAATTTACTTTCATTTACCCACCATCAGGTCCTATTTTTAGAAGATACTTTGAAAAATGTTGGATGCTGTTATACATTGACTTCAATAGTAGGAAAAAAAAAACTTTCCCAGCATTCTTCAAAAGATTTTCTTTTGTGTTCAACAGAAGAAAGAAACTTAAATAGGTTTGGAACCAAAGTCAAAGGTGAGTAAACGAGGGCAGAATTTACATTTTTGGGTGAACTGTCCGTTGAAGCGTTTCATCATTTCAAAATGATTACATCAACATAAAGGAATCGGCAGACCTAATAATTCAAAGAGATATACACGCTTTCAATCTATAAGATCCACATTCTACAAAACAAATCTAATATGCGATTTAAACATGTCATCCATATGTAAACAGTGAAGAATCTCTTCAGGAATATTGTTCATATTCACCTAATAAATATGTGTAAAGTCTTGAAGGGATACAGCTGTGGATACTCACAGCCATATAGCATAATTATTGTGACACTGTACAACAATAATTAATATTTTATATTACTGTGAAGGTTGGGTTTAGGGTTGGGGTGGGTTAAACAATTATATGGGTAATTTAATAAATGTTATGAATAATTCTTGGTATAATTACGGTTTTTACATTAATGTGAGGGTTGGGTTTAGGGTTGGGTTAAACAATTTTATAGGTAATTTAAATAATTTTATAAATAATAATCTGTATAATTACTGTTTTTACATTACTGTAAGGGTTGGGTTTAGGGTTGGGGTGGGTTAAACACAATTTTATGGGTAATTTAAATAAGTTCATAAATAATAATCTGTATAATTACTGTTTTTACATTACTGTAAGGGTTGGGTTTAGGGTTGGGGTTAGTTAAAACACAATTTTATGGGTAATTTAAATGAGTTCATAAATAATAATCTGTATAATTACTGTTTTTACATTACTGTAAGGGTTGGGTTTAGGGTTGGGGTGGGTTAAAACACAATTTTATGGGTAATTAAATATATATTATGAATAATAGTCAATATAATTACACTTTTTACATTACTGTGAGGGTTGGGGTGGGTTAAAATAATTTTATGGGTAATTTAATTAATATTATAAATAATACTCAGGGGCGACGCGGTGGCGCAGTAGGTAGTGCTGTCGCCATACAGCAAGAAGGTCGCTGGTTCAAGCCTCAGCTGGGTCAGTTGGCGTTTCTCTGTGGAGTTTGCAAGTTCTCCCAGTGGTTTCCTTCAGGTGCTCCAGTTTTCCTCACAGTCCAAAAAAAGACATGTGGTACAGGTGAATTGGGTAGGCTAAATTGCGCATAGTGTATGAGTGTGAATGGGTGTGTATGGATGTTTCCCAGAGATGGATTGCAGCTGAAAAGGCATCCGCTGCGTACAACATATGCTGGATAAGTTGGCGGTTCATTCTGCTGTGGCGACCCCAGATTAATAAAGGGACTAAGCCGAAAATAAAATAAATGAATGAATAATACTCTGTATAATAAACATAATACGTTTTTACATTACTGTAAGGGTTGGGTTTACAGTTGGGGTTTTTAAATACAATTTTATGGGTAATTTAATTAATTTCATAAATAATAATCTGTATAATTACTGTTTTTACTTTACTGTGAGGTGTAGGTTTAGGGTAAGGGTGGGTTAAAATACAATTTTATGGGTAATTTAATAAACATCATCTATAATACTCTTTATAATTACTGCTTTACATTACTGTGAGGGTTGGGTTTGGGGTTTGGGTGGGTTAAAATATAATTTTATGGGTAATTTAATAAATATTATGATTAATACTCTGTATAATTACTGTTTTTACATTGCTGTGAGGGTTGGGTTTATGGTTGGTGTAGTGGGAGATGTTAATAAAATACAATTAATGGGTAATTTAATAAATAATATAAATAGTTCACATTTATTTTCCAGCCACAGCTGTATCCCTGCTAGCAACAACCCCAAATCTGTTCAGTTACAAATTCAAAACTACTATTTCTCCTATTCTTGTCTATTCTATTCTATTCTATTCTATTCTATTCTATTCTATTCTATTCTATTCTATTCTACTTTATTCTGTTCCATTGCATTCAACTTTATTCTATATTAATCTAATTTCCTTGCATTTCCAAACCCTCCTTCACTGTTGTCATGCTCTTTCAGTGCTTTCTATATTTTGCTACATTCCTTGCAGTCAACTGTGAAGAAAAAAAAAAGTGTTCCAGTGTTTCTGACTTCATCATTCTCTTGCGCACCCCTCCCCCCTCCTGCCTTCCTCTTTATTTTCCTCAACAGCCTGTAACATTTGACTGCCTTGTCATTTGGCACTGATTAAATTTTGGGACAAAACAGCAATTTCGAATCCAAGTTCTCCAGACACTAAATGCATTTGTGGTAATTATTTTTTTTAAAACATTTATTCTGTTGTCCATATTTGACTTTTTATTTTCTTAGGGCTGCACAATAAATCGTTTCAGCATCGATATCGCAATGTGCGCATACACAACAGTCAAATTGCTGGATTCTGCAATATTAAATTATTATTTACCAGAATTTGAAAACACTCATGATTTGTGGAGTTTTTTCCAAAGTTTAACCATAAAGTTACCAAAACATTTATTATTTATATGTGTTTTTATCATTTAATTTAGTTTGAAAATATTCAGGCAAAGGAAATTACACTTCTAACTTCAAGAAAGATTAATTGCATGTATATGATGAAGACTATTTGTTTGATTATTAAATTTGTGTATCTAAATATTGCTAGACTTTCAGAAAATCATAAAGCACTGTATATGTCATTTTTTACAGTATTGTTGTTGTATTTCTCAGTGCTTGTGATTGGTTTATTATGTTTATGTAGATGCACTCTCTTACAAAATCACCCCAATGTATTGCAAATTATGAATTATTTCCAAATAGATTATTAATTTCATCTGGTGAAATTATATATTAAATATGGCAATATATAGTGTAGAAAATATTGCAATGTCAGTATTTTTCAATATCGTGCAGCCATAATATGTTCTGTTAGATAACCTGCTGTATTTATAATCAACAGCAGTAGTAAGCATTGTTATTTAATGATTTATTTGACAATTTTCTTATTATCGATAAAGCTAACATGAGATTATGTCCAATTTTCATTCACTTTCTAAAGACTAATCTTACCATGCTGCACACCATTAATTAGGTTTCAGACATTTTTACATGTATGGTTATTAATCATAAACAGTATAATAGTTATGACCTTTTTATTATCTCAATCCCCACAATATACTACAGAAGCTAAGTGGTTTGGATGGATGAAATGCCTTAAAAGTAGTCTATTATCATAAACAAATCCTGGCTGCCTTACATTTTTTGATTAAGCTGAATCAACTTAGCTTTATGAGTCCATTGAACTTGTGTTAAACTGACTTAAAAAAAAGCTTGCGTAGCTTATAAAATTAAGTTAGAGCATGATTAATAAGTTACAGTGACCTAAAAACATATTGTCAAAACTGTTCATATAATTTTTACAGTGCAGTATTAGGATGTCCACAAGTACAAAATAGCGATGTATTTGGGGGTTGTACCGATTACTCGTTGGTTTATTAGTATCTTATTTTTTAGTGAGGCACACACTGTCATGTGAATTGGACACATCACTAGATGGCACTGTGTCTTTTTCAGATATTTCCCCAGCGAAAGCCCCTCACGATTAAATGGTTTGGCTTTTCCAACACGCCTCACACAGCAGAACAATTGTCTTACTTCAGAAGAGTCAGTGTGTTTGTTTCTGTGCTTCGATGACATTAAGATTTAATATTTGTGTTTGCGTTAGAAGTCATTTAAATCTTCATTTATTTTTTACGTTGTTTGAGTATTTCGTGTCATTTTGGGTTGAATTACAAATGCTTTATTGCAAATGGAAGATGGTTATTCATTTAGATGTATTATTGTTAGCCTGTTTGTTCATTGTGCTAGCTAGGCTAATGTGTTTTGATTTGCAGTTTAACTCTTGTTAATTAGGCTATACACTGCGCATTTCTCTTACAAGATTAATATACTGTGTATTTTAAGTCCTTTGGGAAGATTAATAAAAACGTTTGTAGTAGTAGACTACATTGACATGCTCAAGTCGGCAAATTGTTTTTCTTAATTAATTATTAGATCCATTATTATAAAGCAACCGCGTTTTAATTTGCGTCTGGGGACGCAGAAAGAGGGAAGCGATGCTGCTTGTGTTCACCTCCATTTGGTAAAAAAAAAAAAAAATCTGACATGCTTCGACTGATTTATTGGTTTATAATGAAAATGAGAGAAGCCGAAAGTGTTTTCTGAACAGACATACGATTTAACGATTTAATTGGTAATTGTATGTTACATACAATAGGCTGTCTATCTAAATCAACAGCAGTCATGTGTTTCTTTCTTTCTTTAATACTGTATTAGGGTAGATCAAATGGATGCAATTTATAAACAATTATGGAAATTAAAAGCAATTTTACGCACAGAGTTGACAGTATAGGTTACACATCATCCATTATTACTGTGAGTGAAAAGTGATGTTTTAATGGGGGTTAACTTGATACATAGCCCTTTCATTTTGGTGCTGGACATTTTTTGATAGATAGATAGATAGATAGATATATAGATAGATAGATAGATAGATAGATAGATAGATAGATAGATAGATAGATAGATAGATAGATAGATAGATAGATAGATAGATAGACTGTTGTCAAATTAAATATACAGCATAATTACACCTCTTACACATTATTTATCAGTAGATAGATAGATAGATAGATAGATAGATAGATAGATAGATAGATAGATAGATAGATAGATAGATAGATAGATAGATAGATAGATAGATAGATAGCATTTTAGCTAGTCTCAAACTAAATCGGATTCATTTCAAACGTAAACACAATTATGGTAATTGATCAATTAATCTGAATGAAAATGTTAATTCACTGTTTGAAGTGCACCAACAAAGCAAACTCCGGGTGGTAATTACGCGGCGCTTTTGCGCTTTTGTTTAGCATTTGCATATGGACGGGCTGCTACGGCTGTCTTCAGAAAAACTTTTTTTTTTTTTTTTTTCATGCAGGACAGCCTTCTGTTCGCATCTGGGTGTTTTTCTAAAAGTCAAATTGTCATGCCAAACCACTCACGGAGCTGTTTAAAATTGGGATTGTGAAAGCGCGCAACAAACACGGTGACACGTTTTGGCGACTGTGTTTTATAGTTATAAAATGTGTTTTATAGTTATAAAATGTAGGCATGTCGTTAAATTTTAATATGTAACATGCAGTTTAGGCTGTTAAAATCTGTAAAATGTTGAGTCATAAGACTAAAACAATGCTATACAGTTTTGGTGTGCATTAACTGAATGCAAAAGCATAAACATTTGCATGAGAACAAAATAAATGACAATAATAATGAAACTTAAAATACTTTCCAAACAAAACAAGACTTTTTGCAAGACCTACATATATAAATATGCTAATTTCTTAAAATGCTTGCTTTATTTATTTTAACAAAACTACAAGCATTAAGAACAATATGTAGCTATAGTATGTATACAGTCTTTTTTATTGAGAAACACGGTCGAATAGGTTTTCTCTCCATATAGCTGTTTACTTTTCAAAACAAATAGTGCTATTGCAGTAAATGCATGGTAGCGTTTGTTATTATTGTCTGTTAAAAAGGTGGCACTGAAAGGATTTGGATCAATAAACCAAAAAATTGATATAAATTTTTAAGCACGTGAAAATCCTTTCTGATAAAGCGAACGGACGAATCCTGGACCACCTTAAGAGATCGTCCCTCCCTCGGCATGTGTGCCATTGGCTGCTGTCTGCAGCGGAGGACCCTGCTGAAATGCAAAACTTGTTGCTGGTGCTTGCGGTCTTTACGCGCAGTGCTGTGCGTCTCAGACATCAGTATGTGATCTATATGGCAAAATGTGAAAACTGGTGCTATTGGAAGAGACTTGCTCAGTTTGTAAGCGCTGGCTGTAATTGAATTTGCAGTCAAGCTTTTCGATTGCGCGGAATATGAGAAGGACCGATGGGACTGTGTTGGCCAGCAGCAGCTTTGTGGTGGCGGGCTTTGGATAACGCATGTGCTTCCTATCGCTCGGAGCTCCGGAGACGGGCGCACAAAGACGGCTATTCGGGATCTGCACGGGACTTTTTTCCCCATTTTTTCCTCGGCTTCATCACTTGTGCAGCGCATCCCAAGGGAACTATTTATTTTCAACTTATTGAGTTTTAAAGAATCCGTTTCTAAGAGAAAGTGGATACCAAAAATACGCTCTTCTGGATTCATGGATATGTTTGTGGAACGCTGGATAGTGTTGTGATGTGCGTTAACAACGCATTCATATACAGAAAGAAACGTTTACCTCTGGACATTTGACAGTAAAGTGGAATAAGAATCTCTGGAGAATAATGTGATGGAACGTGTTTTATATTAATTTTTCTATATATGTTATAGCAGATTCTTAGTTGAGGGTATTTTTTTTGTGGTAAGGAAGTTTTTATCGTTTGGTTGTGCTTTTTTTAATGTGCAAATATTCTACTTAGTGTAAAATAAAAACGAAAATTTCATTTTATTTAGTACCTCTAAGAAATACTGAAAAAACATGGAACTAGTTATAAACTAGAGCGCAAACTTTATAGTTTATGTGAAGCATCTAGTCTTAAAATATCACATTCATTTAGAATATCACAGACTTTCTCAATAATTAAATATTAATTATTAGTTATTTTTGATGGCGATATCACATTTGAATTTCATCCCTGTTTTTAACGTCTTTTTGTTGATGCTACTTGAGTTTGCCAAAGACAAAAAATAAAGGAGACAGCAGACTCTGCAGTGGAGCCAGGCGAGCTGGCTGTCATGTGGGATTGATCGTGGGAAGTATGTTTGAGCTGGAACAGTTTGGGCCACAGATTAATAACAGAAATTTTGGCCACACAGAGAAAAACTTTAACAAGCCAAAAGTGAGCATGAACTCGCATTACAAGAGCCCAGGTTTTCATACTGGAGGCTTGCAAAATACAGCCGAGCCTGGTATGGGTCCACTTAATGAAACTCCTGTGATTGAGATGAACATTAACATGAGTGGAGGAGAACAGTATGGTGGATTTCAACGGGGACATTCAGAACTGCACACAGGGAGTCTCCAACAGCAACAACAGCCCTCCATGCATGGATTTTTTAACCCTCAACAGCCTCATAATCATTCGCATGGACATCAGACACATTCACATCAACAGCATCAACACTTTGGGGGAAACTTTGGACCTGAACCAGGGTCCTCTTGTTTACACAGTGGAAGGGTGATGGGTTACAACAGCAGTATGGGACTCCAGCAAGGGTTCACAGAGGGTTTTGACTCGCTCTCTGAGGGACAGCCAGCAGATGGTGGCTTCTCTCAGCAGCAGCAAAGGACAAACTCTATGTCGGATTTTCAGCACCATGGACCACCCAGTGGAAATCATCCTGTCCCAGCCCCTTGTCTCCCCTTGGACCAGTCCCCTAATCGTGCCGCCTCCTTCCATGGCCTGTCTTCCTCATCGTCTTCATCAGAAAGTCACAATCTTGAGCCAAGGCGAATGCCTCCACCAGCTGCTGTCGAAGGATTGGACTATAGCTTTCCTAACGAGCCCTCATCTAGACATTTTGACGTGCCTGTGTACTCTCCCTCTGAATCTGATCCTCAACTTTCTCATTTTGGGACAGGGCGCCAGGTACCAGGGTCCAATTTTCCTGGAAACACAGGGTTGTCTCGTGCTCCTGGAATGCAGGGCATCTCTAAAGAGCACCCCCATGCCCCTCCTCAACAGCAGCAGCCGTCAGCCCAGCACAGTGTGTTCTTTGAACGTTTTGGGGGTGGACGCAAAATACCAGTGGGGATAGAGCCTGGTGCCAGGCATCCTCTCATGCAGCAGCCAGGCTTGATTGGACGGCAGAACACTTGCCCACCATCTCTCCCACATCCCCCACATTCAGAGACAGCTTCTGCTAATGTCGGCATGCAGGAGGGTGGCGTCATGATGCCTGGCCAACATAATCAGTTTGAATACCCTATTCACAGACCAGAGAACAGACGGATACATAGTTATGGTGACCCCATCTTCAACATGCAGCAGCAGCCTCCCCCTCCTCAGCAGCCTTCCAGCCAGAGGCTGCAACACTTTGATTCTCCTTATTTAAATATGGGTAAGAGGCCCAGGTTTGATTTCCCCAATGCCACTCATGGCAGGGAGAGCTGCGGCAGTTGGAACAGTGGTATGGAGAATAATCTCTCTCCAGCAGCCTACCCTGGCCTGCCTGGAGAGTACACCTCCCCTGTGACGGATGGCTTCTCAGCAGGCTCATCGCTGCAGCTCACGGGGCCTGAGCAACAGTCAATGCAGCAGCAGCAAAATGCAGCAATGATGATCAAGCAAATGGCGTCTCGGAGCCAGCAGCAGAGGATGAGACAACCCAGTTTACAGCAGCTGGGTCACCACAATGATGTTTCTCAAGGGCCCCTGGGACCAGGAGGCCCAGTGGGAGGCATGCCTCAGTCAAGTTTTGAGAGAGACAATGGTGGGAGGATGGTGAACTTTGATGGACGGAGTCCACACATGACTATGGAGAACGGGTGGTTTACTGGGCCACATCCACCTGGGGAAATGCAAGGTCATCGCATGGGTTCAAGTGGTGAGATGGGGGATCACGAACTCCAGCAAAATGGTCCTGGAATTATGTTCAGAGCTGGTGTGAGTGGAATAGGCATGCAGGAGTCTATGAGGGTCCCGGGAGAGGGCCACGTGCAGCCTTTGGTTTCACCCAACATCCACTCACAATTCAACAGTGGCATGGGAAGCCTCTCACAGATGCAGTCACCCAGTGCAGGTGTTGGATTGCCCAACACGCCATCAGAAAGACGCTCTAATGACTTTCAAGGGCCACCCATGGGTGGCCCATCCCCGTTTCCCTACGGAGGCTCTAATCGACAGGGAGCCTCTCATAGTAACTCTCAAGGGGTGAACACCTCACCAGGGAGTTTTACATGCCAATCAGACTTTCCCACTAGCCAGCGTTCCTCAGTCAGCAAACTTGGGGGACTGTCTTTAGGGAATTTTAGCAAAACGAATGGCAAGGACAATGTTTTCGGACAGAGCTGCCTGGCAGCCCTCTCTACTGCCTGTCAGAACATGATTGCCAGCCTGGGGGCCCCTAACCTCAATGTGACATTCAACAAGAAGACTCAGGGAGAGGGGAAACGAAAGCTGAGTCAGACAGAACAAGACCTGAATAACAGTGCGGTTAATGGCACTGGGAATACTGGGACAGAATATTTCCCAAGCCTTACTGCCCCCCAAAATGGGCAAATGCCTCCTGCTGGAAATAGCAACGCTAAGCCACCGGGTCAAAATCAGACGGTGCAGGGGGAAGCCAGCGCCCTCTCCCCGAATTTCAACATGGACATTACCCCTTGCAGTGAGGGGAAGGCAGCAACAGGGAGTGGGAGAGGGAGAGGGAGGAGAAAAAGAGACAGTGGCCATGTGAGCCCTGGGATATTTTTCCCCTCTGAAAACAGTAACCCTGTTGTGAGTCCCAGCCAGCAGGTGTCCTCAGCAGAGAGAAGTACAGGCACACCTCACGAGAAGCCCCGCACCTCTCCATCATGGGGAAAAGGGGGCGACCTGCTGCTGGGGGATCAATCTGACCTCATGTCATCTCTTGATAGTGGCATCCAGAGTGCATCCAAGTCTGAGGTCTGTTCGCCCCGTATGGATTTTACAGATGAAGCGACGGTCACACATTACAGCAATGAAGATGAAGTTTCATCAAGCTCAGATGCTCAGTCCTCTGTGAAGCCTGGCTGCAGCCCTTTGTTAGGCTCGCCCAAGATGCCCAGAGACAATGGACTAATAAGTGGGCAGAAAGGGCAAGGCCTCTCCAACCAAACTACCTCAACATCGGATGGCTTTGGTGGAGCAGGCCATCCGGGTACCCCAGGCATGGAGCAAGTCCGCACACCCTCCAGCACCTCTAGCCAAGATGAAATTCACCCGCTAGAAATACTGCAGGCTCAGATCCAGCTTCAACGCCAGCAGTTCAGCATTTCAGAAGACCAGCCTTTAGCTGTGAAAAATAACAAAAAAAGTGGCGAGAATGGAGACGGAGAGCTTGCCAGCTGTGGTCCAGATGCGGAGAAGGGCTCTGTGGGCACCATTGATCTTGACACACTCATGGCGGAGCAACATGCCACTTGGTATGTGCCCAGTGACAAGTGTCTGCTCGAGGATTCAGAGGAAGAGAAGTCTGTGTGGGAGAAAAATAAAGCCCAAGGAACCATCAAAGAAGGTAAATCTTTTTTTTTTACTACCAAATATAAGCAGTGCATAAATTGTGAGGTGGCCATTGTTGAATATGTTATATTATATTATATTATATTATATTATATTATATTATATTATATTATATTATATTATATTATATTATATTATATTATATTATAATTTAAAATGTAATGGACAGACATATACAATCATAGGCATACATGCAAAGAACGCTCCTTTTTACATTGTGACACTTTAAGCAAGAGCAATGATACTGTTACATTATTATTAGAAGGGAATAGCATACAGTTCTTTATTCATTTTTTAGATAGATTTATGCAGGCAATAATGTTAGAGGCTGTTTCAAAATAAATGTTGCTAAATTTACTGATGTAAGTACTTGATGTAATGTATCATATATTGAGGAAAAATAAACATTCTTGAAAATACAAATCAGCAAATGAATGATGCAGGCAGAAAAGGATCCAACGATATTTAATGTGGATATTTATCTTCACACACTCTTTCTTCACCACATTATTCTGGCATCTTTCTGACATGGTTTAATTTTATTTCTTGCATAATAAGAAGAATGTTTATTATTATTAGAATCATCATCATCATCATTATTATTATTATTATTATTATTATTATTATTATTATTATTATTATTATTATTATATTAATTTCTCAGCTGTCTTGTGTTTTTAGTATGATCACCATTTCTACAAACACTTTCAGATGTATTTAAAGATTCAGTATTGTAATGCCATATATAAAATATGTGGATCTTTTGTTTACAAAATTAATTAATCAATAATAATAAAATATATTTATATTTAATGTATTTTTGAAACCTAAATATTCAAATTAATTTAGGTTGAAGCTGTGCAATAATAATAATAATAATGATAATAATAACAACAATATTGTCTTCTTCTTCTTCTTCTTCTTCTTCTTATTCTTATTATTATTATATTAAACTCTCAGCTTTCTCAACTGTAATCTCTCAAATGTAGTTTTGAAACCTAAATATTGAAACAACTAATGTAGGCTGTAGCTGTGTAATAATAATAATAATAATAATAATAATAATATTTATAAATTATTACATCAAACGTCTTGGGTTATTTAATTAATTATTTGTAATGAATTTTTGAAACCTAAATATTAGAACAACTAATGTTGGCAATACTGTAGCTGCGTAATAATAATAATAATAATAATAATAATAATAATAATAATAATAATAATATCAACAATTCTTCTTCTTCTTCTTCTTCTTCTTCTTCTTCTTCTTCTTCTTCTTCTTCTTCTTATTATTATTATTATTATTATTATTATTATTATTATTATTAATAAATTATTACATCAGATGTGTTGGGTTATTAGTACAGCTATTTGTGGGTTACCATTTCGGCAAACACTTAATGTTAAGAAAATATTATTATATATTATATATTTTAAAACTTTAATATTATAGTACTTTAAATAAAATACACACTGTTTACAAAAAAGCATTCATCTATACATTTGAATCTTTTTTGAAACCTAAAGATTATAGGCTGCATTTTTGTAGGCTGAGTTTTTAGTATGATCACCATTTCTACAAACACTTTCAGATGTATTTAAAGATTCAGTATTGTAATGCCATATATAAAATATGTGGATCTTTTGTTTACAAAATTAATGAACTAATCAACTAATATTAAAATGTATTTATATTTAATGGATTTTTGAAAGCTAAATATTAGAACAACTAATATAGGCTGTAACTGTGTAATAATAATAATAATAATAATAATAATAATAATAATAATAATAACAACAGCAATTCTTCTTCTTCTTCTTCTTCTTCTTCTAGTTATTATTATTATTATTATTATTATTATTATTAATAAATTATTACATCAAACGTGTTGGGTTATTAGTATAGCTATTTGTAGGTTACCATTTCGGCAAACACTTTGATGGATAAAATATTATTATATATTATATATTTTGAAGCTTAATTATTATAGTACTTTAAATAAAATATACACTTCTTTTGTTTACAAAAAACATTGACCTATACATTTTATTGTATTTTTGATGCATTAATAATAATAATAATAATAATGACAATAATAATAATAATGACAATAATAATAATAATAATAATAATAATAATGACAATAGTAAAAATAATAATGACAATAATAATAATAATGACAATAATAATAATAATAATAATAATAATAATAATAATAATGACAATAGTAATAATAATAATGACAATAATAATAATAATATTAATAATGACAATAGTAATAATAATAATGACAATAATAATAATAATGACAATAATAATAATAATAATAATAATGACAATAATAATAATAATAATAATAATAATAATAATAATAATGACAAGTAATAATAATATTAATAATAACAATTATTATTATTATAGTCATCAACGGCCTTATTCTTCTTTATATCAATATTATTACTGTTATTTAATAAACCCTTTTCTACAGCATATAGGTTATCCGTATGATTATACGATTTTATTTTCTGCTCATTTCTTAAATCAGATCTCTTGAAAGACCTGTTACGTCTAATAATAATAATTTCTCGCTCATTTACATGAAGCAGCGTAATTATGTCAACCGTGAGCTCATATATTTGATGTGTGTGCGTGCGTGTGTGTGTGTGTGTCCTTCGCTTGGCACTTGTCCTTTGGTTTAATCAGTGTATGAAACAGTAATTGTCTTTACTGAAAAGGCAGCGGGACGGACACGCATAATTGAATCTCCACAGCCGGGAGTGCGCTTTTCACACGTGTTAATAGTTCGCCCCCAGTGTGCATTATGTGCCCTTTGTTTGGGCTAACTGCAGGTGGGAGGGTGGGCAAGGGGGACTTTCAGAGGAGGCAAACCTTAAGTCAAGGTCCATTGTTTAACATTCAGTGTTGTCAAGTGCACCGTCCCCATCCCATGGTGCTCATTTTTCTGTAGCAAACGCATCCACGACACAACCCAATGGATTTGTCGCGCATCTGTCTTAAACCAAATGCAAAACATTGTATTTCTTAGCATTTCCCTTCTTTCTTTTCCCCCCACCGACAGTGCACTTCTCTCCTCATTTTGCAGTCTCCTTCTCTCCCCCCTACCCCTTTTTTTTTCTCTCTCCTCTCTCTTCCTCGCATTCAACCCCCGGAGCTGTAAACGCGCGTTTCGCTGGTGCAATCGATAGCTAGTTAGCACAAATCACCAGCCTTGACAGATTTTCATTTGAGTGGCGTAGACAGCAGAGATGAGAGAAGGGTTACAAAGTGTTTGCGGCTCGTGAAATTGCATGGGATTCATTGCACGCCGGCACACAAGGGGACTGTTAGACTCTATAAGACGTTCATTCACGTCGTCATTTTTTTACAGGCCTTTATAACACTTCAACCTCAAACTGTAGGAATGCACCTAGTCGTTTTAATTAGGTAACTAAGTACGTTGTTAATATGGATTTATGGGATGTGGTAATTCATTTTACGAGTCTCCTGATCATTTAAGAGGCCATGAAATGAACTCCTAAAATAAAAATGTGTAGTTGTGAACCAATCTAGCAGATACGACCAAAGTTTTTTCTTGATGTAACTTAAGGTATAATCATAGTCATGCATTGCACATCCATGATGTGAATCCCCCATTCCACCACATGCCAAAGGGGCTCTATTGGATTGAGATCTGGTGACTGTGGAGGCCATTTGAGTACAGTGAACTTATTGTCATGTTTAAGAAACCAGTCAGCAAATTCTGACCCTACTATCCGGAAGTTGCAGCAGAAATCGAGACTCATCAGACCAGGCAACGTTTTCCAATCTTCTATTGTCCAATTTTGGTGAGCCTGTGTGAATTGTAGCCTCAGTTTCCTGTTCTCATTCCCGTTCGTTCACATCATATTTTTTTATTTTATTTTACAGGCTTTTATAACACTTCAATCTCAAAGTGTAGGAATGCGTCTAGTCATTTTAATTAGGTGACTAAGTACGTTGTTAATATGGATTTATGGGATGCGGTAATTCATTTTACGAGTCCCCTGATCATTTAAGAGGCCATGAAATGAACTCCTGAAATAAAAATGTGTAGTTGTGAACCAATCTAGCAGATAAGACCAGATAGAAAGTTTTTTCTTGATGTAACTTAAGGTATAATCATAGTCATGTATTGCACATCCATGATGAGAATCTCCCGTTCCATCACATCCCAAAGTAGCTCTTTTGGATTGAGATCTGGTGAATGTGGAGGCCATTTGAGTATAGTGAACTCACTGACATGTTCAAGAAATCATTTGGCAAATTCTGACCCTACTATCCGGAAGTTGCAGCAGAAATCAAGACTCATCAGACCAGGCAACGTTTTTCCAATCTTCTATTGTCCAATTTTGGTGACCCTGTGCGAATTGTAGCCTCAGTTTCCTGTTCTTGTTCCCATTCGTTGACATCGTCATATTTATTTTATTTTACAGGCCTTTATAACACTTTAATCTCAAAGTGTAGGAATGCGTTTAGTCATTTTAATTAGGTGACTAAGTACGTTGTTAATATGGATTTATGGGATGCTGTAATTCATTTTACGAGTCTCCTGATCATTTAAGAGGCCATGAAATGAACTCCTGAAATAAAAATGTGTAGTTGTGAACCAATCTAGCAGATACGACCAAATTTTTTTCTTAAACTTAAGGTATAGTCATGTATTTAATAATTAAATGAAGAAACATATTTTCTGTATAAGTGTGAATCTGTTTTTTTATGATAATATGTTAATTTTATGACAATATACAGTGCTCGGCGTAACTGAGTGCACACCATTTTGAAAATGAGTATCTGTATCCATTTCTCAGTGAATATAGGCAATGTATTTTGGTGCATTTAAACAAAACAGATTTATTAAACAGATTTATTTATTAAAATAATAATTTAGTCACAGAGCATCTTTAGAAATTGAAAGATAATACAATTAAATTCATGTGAAATATTGCAAAAATAAATTACAACCTACAAAATTTTAACTAAAATTTTTACATTTTTTGCTTCTCTTGATTTTTCCTCTTTTTTTAAATGTGTATTTAATGTTTTTTCTATAACATAATATAACATAAATTTGGCTGTACTAGTTTTTAAACCGTTATTGTAAGTTATTTTGTTAGATAAGCAGATTTGGCTTCAGTACTGACTAATCTAGTGTATATGCACAAATATAGTATTGTATAGCTTCCTATTAAAAATATTAATTTAATAGAGAGATTTGTCAGGGGTGCACTTATATATGCTGAGCACTGTATTATTGAATTTTTACTTAGAATTTCTTAAAAATAACCACAAATAACAGGATATTTCATAAATGGAACTGTACACAGATTCAGCGGTCTGTTCTAGTAGTGCAATCTATCTGATCTAAACAAATGCTGTTCTGTTAACGAATGTGTCATTTTACACATTTTACTTCTAGGACACAGTACAATTTGAGTTAAATATACTGACAGTTTGCATCAATACATTTATATATTATTAGAGAAGTTGTACATACACTCACCGGCCACTTTATTAGGTACACCTTACTAGTAGCGGACCCCTTTTTGCCTTCAGAACTGCCTTAATCTTTCATTGCATAGATTCAACAAGGTACTGGAAATATTCCTTAGAGATTTTGATCCATATTGATATGATAGCATCACTCAGTTCCATGATGCGGATCTCCCGTTCCACCACATCCTAAAGGTGCTCTTTTGGGTTGAGTTCTGGTGACTGTGGAGGCCATTTGAGTACAGTGAACTCACTGTCATGTTCAAGAAACCAGTCAGCAAATTTTGACTCTACCATCAGACCAGGCAGCATTTTTTAAATCTTCTATTGTCCAATTTTGGTGAGCCTGTGTGAGTTGTAGCCTCAGTTTCCTGTTCTTAGCTGACATGAGTGCCACCCGGTGTGGTCTTCTGCTGCTGTAGCCCATCCGCCTCAAGGTTGGACGTGTTGAGTGTTCAGAGATGCTCCTCTGCAGACCTCGGTTGTAACTAGTGCTTATTTGAGTTACTGTTGTCTTTCTATCAGCTGGAACCAGTCTGGCCATTCTCCTCTGACCTCTGGCAGCTTGTGCTTACAGAACTGCTGCTCACTGAATATTTTCTCTTTTTCAGACCATTCTCTGTAAACCCTAGAGATGGTCATGCGTGACAATCCCAGTAGATCAGCAGTTTCTGAAATACTCAGACCAGCCCGTCCGGCACCAACAACCATGCCACATTCAAAGTCACTTAAATCCCCTTTCTTCCCCATCCTGGTGCTCAGATTGAACTGCAGCAGATCGTCTTGACCATGTCTAGATGCCTAAATGCATTGAGTTTCTGCCATATGATTGGCTGATTAGAAATTTGCGTTAACAAGCAGTTGGACAGGTGTACCTAATAAAGTGGCCGGTGAGTGTATATACCATCTTGCTCTGTGTTTTGACTGCTCTTACTGATCTGTAATACTCTCAAGTTTCCTTTATGTAATGTGTTTCCTTCTTGTAATATGTCCCTATATTGCTATATGTCCCTATATTATTAACATAATTACATCCTCAGGATATATGAAGTTAAAAGTTTATACAAGAAATACACATAGCCAAATAAGTAAACAAACATTCATTCATTCATTCATTCATTTTCCTTCAGCTTAGTCCCTTTATTCAAAAATGGAAACATTATTTGAAGTTTTGTAGTTTGTAAATTTTTTTTGCAATATTTAGCTTGAATTTAATTGTATTATCTTTCAATTTCTAAAGATGCTCTGTGACTAAAATATTATTTTAATAAATAAATCTGTTTAATAAATCTGTTTTGTTTAAATGCACCAAAATACATTGCCTATATTCACTGAGAAATGGATACAGATATTCATTTTCAAAATGGTGTGCACTCAATTATGCCGAGCACTGTATATTGTCATAAAATAACATATTACCATAAATCTAAATATACAGTATTTAGATATATTCTTGCACGTTACATTCTGAGCTAACAGATTTACTCTTATACAGAAAATATAAGTTAAAGAAAAAACTTTGGTCTTATCACTGTAATATATTTGTGGTTGTATTTCATTCAACTGCTTATAAGAAAATCTTTTAGATGTACAGCCAGTGTTATGGTGTCATGAGGCATACATTAGGATGGCAGTAGGGCTCTTTTGCAGCTAGTGTGAATACGGATATTTAGTTTTGGCTTTGCTTGTGATCAGTCATTATACAGAAGGAGCTACACTGGTTTTTCTTCATCCCCTAGAGTGTGTGTGACTGTGTGAGTCTGTAAATGGTGTTAATGACCCCCACTGGACTCTTTGAGGACATGATAAATGACAGAGCGGCTTAGGATAGGTAAATTATCCCTGTCACAGATCCTGACAATATTTCTGCATTATGCAATGCAGTTAATAATTGATAAACATCTGTTCGATACTAAGGTAATACTATCAAAGGGTTGAGCTTCTTATATACCCAGAAACTTTAATATAATGATAGAGAATATTGGTGGCTCAGTGATTAGCACTGTGGCCTCACAGCAAGAAGGTCGCTGGTTCTAGTTCTGGCTGGACCAGGTGGCATTTTGTGTGGAGTCTGCATTTTCTCCCTGCGTTGATGTGGGTTTGCGGGTGTTCCGGTTTCCCCCACAGCCCAAACACATGCGCTATCGGTGAATTGAATAAATTAAATCGGCTGTAGTGTATGTGTGTGAATGATAGTGTATGGGTGTTTCCCAGTACTGGGTTGCAGCTGGAAGGGCGTATGCTGGATATGTTGGCGGTTCATTCCACTGTGGCGACCCCTGATGAATAAAGGGATAAAGCGGAAGGAAAATGAATGAATAAATGAACATGAAACAATTAAGTTGTCCCAAAAGACCAAAAGAATTGTGTCGATTCAACTCATTTTAAATAGGTAGTTTGAACAAGCAGCTAAAATCATTTTTTGAGTTCATTTCACCGTTAAAATACGGTACAAGCCGTAAAATTAATTAAAAAATTTACTGTAAACTACTGTTTTGTTAATTTATAGTGTTAATACACCAGCGTTTTGAAGTACTAACATGCATACATCACATCTTTTGTTACATTGACATATATGTTAACACAGATATTTTAACAGACATAACTTTAAAGTAATTAAATGAACAATATTTATCAAAATTAGATGCAACAACACTAAAACTGGGAAAAAAGACTAAAAAATGAAGCAGTAATGTCAACAAATATATTAATAAATATCACTCTGCTTCTCTGAATTGATTAATACAGAGCCGTTACCTTTATTTAGAAAAAGTAATCCCTTACTTTACGTTTTAGCAGGAAAGTAATTTAATTACAGTAACTAGATACTTTGTTACTAATTACAACCAACAACGGCAACCATACACTATAAAAAATACATCTGTACAATTTACAGTAAGAAAAACAGCAGCTATGGTTGCCAGTACACTGTAAAAAAAATGCAGGGTTCCACACAACTCCTTCATGTTGTCCCAACACAAATTGTTTAAGTTAACTTAATTGTTTTTACAAATTTAAGTGGATTAAATATGAAACAATTAAGTTGTGGCAAAAAAAACATAGGAATTGTGTTGATTCAGCTCATTTTAAACAAGTAGTTTGAACAAGCAGCAAAAGTCGTTTTTTAAGTGCATTTCACCGTTAAAAATACGCTACAAGCCATAAAATGAATTGCAAGTTTTTTCAGTAAACTACCGTGTTTTGTTAATTTATAGTGTTGATACACCAGTGTGTTGAAGTGCTAACATGCACACATCATATATTTTGTTACATAGACATATGATAACACAGATATAAATTTAAAGTAATTAAATGAACATTATCAAAATTAGATGTAACATAAAACTAAAACTGGGGAAAGAGACAAAAAAAATTAAGCAGTATGTCAACAAAAAGGCATAAAAATGCCATGCAGGGAATTCTGGGAAAGTCGATTTATGCTCATTCACCATATACAGTTGAAGTCAGAATTATTAGACCCCCTGAATTATTAGAGATGTAATAACTCATTTCTAATAACTGATTTATTTTATCTTTGTCATGATGACAGTAAATAATATTTTACTAGATTTTTTTTCAAGACACTTCTATACAGCTTGAAGTGCCATTTAAAGGCTTAACTAGGTTAATTAGGTTAACTAGGCAGGTTAGGGTAATTAGGCAAGTTATTGTATAACGATGGTTTGTATTGTAGACTATTGAAAACAAAAATAGCTCAAAGGGGCTAATAATTTTGTCCCTAAAATGGTTTTAAAAAAAATAAAAACTGCTTTTATTTTAGCCAAAATAAAACAAATAAGACTTTCTCCAGAAGAAAAAATATTATCAGACATACTGTGAAAATTTCTTTGCTCTGCTCAACATAATTTGGGAAATATTTAAAAAAAGAAAAAACAATTCAAAGGGGGGCTAACAATTCTGACTTCAACTGTATTTATATTAAGAGGACTTACTGTTAACCAGGTTACAGATTTTTACTGTTGCATTTTTACAGTTGAAATCTCAGACAGTTTTAACATTGTACTTCTGTAAACAAAGGCCAAACGGGAGAATTTTTTGTTTTACTTTTGACACCGTATAGGCATTACACTTTACTGATACTGACAAGTTTTTAATAACTTTCCCTGCCTTGCATTTTGGATTTTTTCATTCCATTCCTAACACCCAAAACAAAGCTGTGATTCACATTTGGTGTAAAATAGAAAAACAGCTCAGGGCAAACCCACGCTCTCATTCTGTCACCAGCCTGCTTCTTATTGACTTCCTCTATATTCTCCAATTCACCCATCATTTTATCAGCATATTAGCTGTACGTTTTATTTCTGATGTATGTTATTCTGTAACACTTTAATTTATTGTCACTATTAATAGTGCTTATTACCTGCCTATTAATAATGTATTAACTGTTTATTAGTGCATACAGTTGAAGTCAAAATTATTTGCCCTCCTGTGAATTTTGTTTTCTTTTTCAAATATTTCTCAAATGAAGATTAACAGAGCAAGGAATTTTACACAGTATTTCCTATAAAAAAATTTCTTCTGGAGAAAGTCTTATTTGCTTTATTTGGGCTAGAATAAAAGCAGTTTTAATTTCTTTAAACCATTTTAAGATCTATATTATTAGCCCCCTTAAGCAATATTTATTTTCGATTGTCTACAGAACAAACCATCATTATACAATGACTTGCCTAATTAACCTAGTAAATTAAGCCTTTAAATGTCACTTTAAGCTGAATACTAGTATCTGGAAAAATATCTAGTCAAATATTATTTACTGTCATCATGGCAAAGATAAAAGAAATCAGTTATTAGAAATGAGTTATTAAAACTATTATGATTAGAAATGTGTTGAAAATAATCTTCTGCAAACAGAAATTGGGGAAAAATATACAGGGGGGCTAATAATTCTTCAACTGTATATTAGTAGCTACATACAGTTACAGAATTATTAGCCCCCCTGAATTATTAGCCCCCTGTTAATTTTTCCCCCCTAATTTCAGTTTAACTGAGGGAAGATTTGTTCAGCACATTTCTAAACATGATAGTTTTATTAACTCATTTCTAATAACTGATTTATTTTATCTTTGCCATGATGACAGTAAATAATATTTGACTAGATATTCTTCAAGACACTTCTATACAGCTTGAAGTGACATTTAAAGGCTTAATTAGGTTAATTAGGTTAACTAGGCACGTTAGGGTAATTAGGCAAGTTATTGTATAATGATGGTTTGTTCTGTAGATTATCAGAAAAAAATTAGCTTAAAGGGGCTAATATTATTGACCTTAAAATGGTTTTTTAAAAAATTAAAAGCTGCTTTTATTCTAGCTGAAATGAAACTAATAAGACCTTCTCCAGAAGAAAAAATATTATCAGACATACTGTGAAAATGTCCTTGCACTGTTAAACATAATTTGGGAAATATTAAAAAAAAATCAAAGGGGGGCTAATAATTCTGACCTCAACTGTATATAAAGTACATAATCTTATTCTACATGTCTGATCATTTCTCTTACCTAAACCAACTACTTCCTAGTAATAATTAATAAGCAGCAAATTAAGAGTTTATTTTTAGTTAAAAGTTTGTTAACAGCAAGAATTGTACCATAATATAAAGTGTGACTCTTTATTTCATTTTAATTGTATCAATGCAGCTTCAGATTTGCAAAAAGAAATGCATATTTGCACCATTTGCCTGACCAAATTTAATTAAAAATATATAAAAAGTATGACTGTTTTCAAAAAAAGGTTTCAGTTTTACTTCTACATTTACTAATTCGGTTGTTGGAGAAATTAAGCCATAATCAATATTTAATAGCAATATACACTATAAAACAATCTTGCTGCCTTGAATTTTTAATTGAATCAAATGAGCTTTTCTGGTCATCTCAACTGACTAAAAACATTCCTTTGTATAAGTAAAAAATAAGTTAAAGCAACATTAAAATAGGCAACACGGTGGCTCAGTGGTTAGCACTGGTGCCTCACAGCAAGAAGGTTGCTGGTTCGAGTCCCGGATGGCCCAGTGACATTTTTGTATTGGGTTTGCATGTTCTCCCCGTATTGGCGTGGGTTTCCTCCGGGTGCTGCGGTTTCCCCCACAGTCCAAAGACATGCGCTATAGGTGAATTGAACAAACTATATTGGTTGTAGTGTATGAGTATGGGTGTATGGGTGTTTCCCAGTACTGGGTTGAGGCTGGAAGGGCATCCTCTTCGTAAAACATATGCTGGAATAGTTGGCAGTTCATTTCGCTGTGGCGACCTCTGAAATAGACACTAAGCCGAAGGAAAATGAATGAATGAAATGGTTTGTGTTGCCCCTGTGACTTCCTCCCTTGTGTTTTAGCGGTGTGTCTAAAAATCATTGGGATTTCTTGGCAGTTTGTTGTCTGGCAGTCATAAATCATTTTGGAAGGGAAAAGTGGCTTTTGAGATGCTTTTAGGAGACAGAAAGTGGTCCTTTATGTTGGTCTGTTTAATCAGAGTTCATAGGCTAATTGTACATTAGAAAGGCTGTATTCAGGATCATTGATCATTTAAATATGCAGTGAGGGCATCACGGTGGCTCAGTGGTTAGCACTGTCATCTCACAGCAAGAAGGTCGCTGGTTCGAGTCCCAGCTTGGTCAGTTGGCATTTCTGTGTGGAGTCTGCATGTTCTCCCCGTGTTGGCGTGGGTTTTCTCCGGGTGCTCCGCTTTCCCCACAGTCCAAAGACATGTGGTATAGGTGAATTGAATTAAATTGGCTGTAGTGTATGTAAGTGTATGAGTGTGTGTTGTGTTGATGTTTCCCAGTACTGGGTTGCAGCTGGAAGGGCATTCGCTGCATAAAACATATGCTGGATAAGTTGGCGGTTCATTCCACTGTGGCGACCCCTTATGAATAAAGGGACTACGCCCAAGGAAAATGAATGAATGAATAAATATGCAGTGCTGGTAAATTGCAGAAAATAATACACTCTAAAAATCATTGAGCTATTTATTTAATATTATTTATTTTTATTTATGGTTGAGTTAAACATATTTGGTGCTTTGTTGGATTCTTTTTAACCCTTATTCGGTTAAGGTTATTTATTAATAACTCAACCAGTTGGGTTAAAAATTTTCATTTCAACAGTCAACTGATTTAACTGACTCAAAACAGCTGTATTAATATGTGTGCGTAATGTTGTTTTTGCGTTATAAAATTTATTTCAGCTATAGCGCAATAATATTGTTGTTATTTTTTTATAAAATTACCTCTGTGTTTTTTATATCCATTTCATCATCCAAGATCATCTTTTAGAAGCGTTTGGATGTAGTTAAAATGTATTGTATACTGTAGACACTGCATGAAGCCTGCTGCAGCTGCTGGACAGCCTCTACAGCACACAGAACTCCATATTCTGCTCCATCAATGCATGATTTTCTACTTGCACAGTTTATAACTGTCTGTACTTTATTCTGTTTCTTCATTGTTTGTTTTTCTTGATTTATTTTAACAAAAGTGTCTGCAACTAAAATGTAAAGGAAATAAAGCATTTTAAGTATTTCTGAAAACTGTATGTTATATATTTACACAGCCCTAATTATAAAATTAATACTAATACTAGTAATAATAGCAATAGTAATACCAGAATGAAAAAAAAAAAAAAACATTTAATCAAAATTTAACCACTGCATTGGGTTAAATTATATAACCTAATGCATTGGGTTAAAATAACCCATAGTTGGGTGCTATACTAATAACCAGTGTTGGGGAGTAACTAGTTACATGTAACGGCGTTACGTAATTTAATTACAAAATAAATGTAACAGTAATTCGTTACAGTTACTGAGAAAAAATGTGTAATTAAATTACAGTTACTTATGAAAATGTTAAAGATTACAAATGGGGTTACATCTAAAAAAATCTCTCGCTCTGGTCAGTGACGTTGCCAACCAATTAGGCTAACATGAGAAATTTGCTTGATGGAAAGAGGACTGAGGGAGAGGAGGTCTATATATATAGTTTACTGTAGTAAAGGATAAAGTATACTATGGTAATTAATATTAGTTCATGATAGTTACTAATGATACTACATTACGTAATGTAATTTATTAATGAAGAGTTGTAAATATATATACAATATAATGCTCATTCCTAAATATTTCCCTTTACCATAAATTACTGTAGTATTTTAAATGTCTAACACCTGGTTTTATTGGATTTTTTGTGTTTGCTGTTCTATACTATAGTTTCTTTCTGTTAAGTACAGCAGATTATTTACAGTAAATAACTGAACTGAGCAATTCTGCCTCCTGTTTCTTAGACAGTTTTGTTGATCACTAAGATGTGATTGACTTGGATTTAAGTTTTTTCGGTTTAAAAATGAAAATTGCAAAAATAGCTTAGATGTATTTTTTATTGCAAATGAAAAATCCCCCTGCACAACTGACTACAATTTAGATTTTGTAACAAGAGTAAACATTTTTTGTTATAGGGTCTGGTTTTGTGGTGGCTGTACTTTAAAATTAAATTGATATAATCTTAATTCAAGTGATGAAAGATTTAGAAATTCTAACAGTAAACAGAGCTTCTGTAAGCTCACACCTGCTTGGTATAAATGCTTGAAAATGATTTAGTTGAAAATATCCATTAGAAACTTAAAAGTAATCAGATGTAATCAGTTACTTTACTCATATAAAGTAATCGAAAAGGTACACTACTTATTACATTTTAAATAGGGTGATTTGTCATCTGTAATCTATTACATTTCCAAAGTAACCTCCCCAACACTGATAATAACCTATAGTTGGGTTATATGTTATGGTATTTTTAACCCAATTATTTTAACAGAGTAACAAAGTTAATCAGTCAGCATGCTTGTGTAATGATTAATTAGGAAGATGCATGAATGGTTAACACTTGAAAACAATGGTCCAATACTTAATGCATTTAATAACATGACCGCTAATAAAACATTAGTAAATGTTGAACTATGATTAAGTAATTAATGTTGGATTGTTCATTCTTAGTTTGTGTTAGTAAACACATGAACTAATAGAGCATTATTTTAAAGTGTTACCCATCATTGCTTTATTTTAAGTAAGAATCCACACCATTTACTAGTGGCTTATTACCTGCCTATTATTAAGATATTAACTGTTTATTAGTAAGGTAACACTTTATTTTAAGTAACAATTCACACTGTTTACTAATTGTAAACATTATTACTTATTACCATGGCTTGTTACCCTCCTTATTACCCTCCTTATTATTAAGATATTTAACTGTTTATTAATAAGGTAACACTTTACTATCCATTACTACTGTTTGGTCTAATGATATCAGAAGAGATATGCAATCTTTGTTTTCTGACCAAATTTGGAACACTATTACATCCTCCTCAAAAAATACAAATAATTAAATGATACATTGGAAACTATTGCATAGACACTATTGATCCCCTTTAAAACGATTTTATATGCATTTATCACCTTTACCAGATTGTAATTTATGCTCACAGAGGGCAGTTGGCACTTTTTTATTATTACTGGGCATGTCCTGCACTTGATTCTTTTTGGTCTCAGCTGGCTCATGATATTTCATTTTTGGTAGGAAAAGATGTAGAACTGACTCCAGTATGCTTTTTCCTAAATGATTTTTCTAACATGTCACTCTCAATGCAACAAAAGACCTTACTATTAGCTGTCTTCACGGCTGCTAAGAAAATGTTGGTCGGCCGCTGGATCCTTTCTCATGTTATGAGTAGACGTCAATGGGGCCTATCTTTGCTGGACATTATTTGTATGGAACTTTTAACAGCGCACATACATGGAGCTCAGTCAAAAACTGTTATCATATTGGATTATAGCTTTTGATATTGACAAATCTTTTACATCATCTTTAAATCTACTTTCTAATGTACAGCTTTTCTGTTTATATGTACTTTATGTATCTCATGATGTAATAGTTATTTATTTCTACTTACTTAACTTCTACTCTTTATTTGGTTTAACATTATTTATTTTTGGTTTAACATTATTTATTTATTTAATAATTAATTAATTTATTTATTTTACAGCAATCTTTTTACATTCAGTTATTATAGAACAAGTCTACCTGGGTGGGGGGTGGGGATTCAGGGTTGTTTTACGATATAATCATATGCTGTATCCCAAAAACTGAAATAATAAAAACAATTGTTCACAAAAAAATAAGGTAACACTTTATTTTAAGTAAGAATTCACATTGTTTACTACTGGCTTATTACCTCCGTATTGTTGAAATATTAAGTGTTTATTAGTAAGGTAACACTTTATTTTAAGTAACAATTCACATCATTTACTAGAGGCTTATTACCTGCCTATTATTAAGATATTAACCGTTTATTAGCACTTATAAAGTGTGATCTCATTTTAAATCCCTAATTCCACCCTAATCATACCTAAACCTAACTATTACCGTTAATAAGCATTATTTACTCTTAATAAGCAGCTAATTAGTAGTTTATTGAGCTAAAAGTCTTGGTTTGTTAATGACGTGCATTGTACATTCAAATAAAACGTGACTAAAAATAAATATTTGAATTTAAACGATTGTATTATTATTAAAAATTAGTAGTAAAGTCATTGGTAATATTTTCAGTGTATATTATAAATGTATTATTAAAAAAAATTCCCAGTACTGGGATGCTGCGTAAGACATATGCCGGAATAGTTGGCGGTTCATTCCTCTGTGGCAACCCCTGATAAATATGGAACTAAGCTGAAGAAAAATGAATGAATAAAAACATAAGATTAGACAGTCACTTCATGTCATTTCCTCTACTCTGCAGTGGGAAGATTTATGTCTCGCAGCAGTAAATCACTTGTCATTTTGCTGATATGTGTATTAGTTCCCCAAGTATTGAGTGTTCTGGTGGAGGGGGGAGGGGAGAGAGAGAAAAAAGGAGAGAGAGAGAGAGAAAAAAAAAGCGAGAGAGACAAAGACTGTGCCTGCCTGAACTCAAACCTCCCACAAGATTCCTGCAGGAAGGAGGATTTCAGCTTTCAAACCTCCAAATAAGTCTTCAGCAAATCCTCTGGCGGATAGCAATTAAAGAGGCAATGTGTGGATCAAAATTAGCATCTCTTCTGTGAAATCCCAAGATCTTTGACATTCAGTGTTGAATTGTTAAATTCAGAAATATTTTTTTTATCAAAATTTAATAGACATTTATACACTACCTGATGCTGGATAAGTTGGCGGTTCATTCCGCTGTGGCGACCCCAGATTAATAAAGGGACTAAGCCGAAAAGAAAATTAATAATAATAATAATAATAAAGCCTGACCATAAATGTTTGTCATTTTTAAAGAATATGTTATGTGTGGCTTTAAAGATTAAAGTACATCAAGTTATGTGTGTATTATGTGTGCGCTCTACGGCTGCGGTGTTTTGGCATGGGCACTAAGCCTGTTTAATGCATACATTAGTAGTGTTTTACTGTGTGTGTGCGCATGTGTGTGTTTGGGGCTGCACAGTTGTCACATTGCTTTCTCTCTTTATATATATGATTGTGTGTGTGTTGTGGGAGCAGCAGGCAGCTTTTTGGCTGCTGAGCAGTTTGTAAGTGTATGTATGTGTGTGCATGTATGTGTTAACGTCTGTGTGTGTGTGTGTGTGTGTGTGTGTGTGTGTGTGTGTGTGTGTGTGTTGGGTGGGGAGGGATGCTTGGTTGCTTATCCAGGCTGTGAGCAGCCTGCTGTGCCCAGCTATCATGGACTATTGGCAGACTCTGCAGGACGTATGACAAGAGAAGGACTGTGTGCGTGTATGTGTGTGTGTTATTGCCTAAGGCATGTGAAGACGAGGGGGTGGTATATCTATATATGAGGCCACTTGCAAATTCTCAGTTTCTCAGGATTTGTTAGGTGTGTGTTAAGAGTAAAATATTAATATTTTTCTGATAACATTTCTTAATAATTTCAATTTCATATGAAAATAAATAAGGTCAAAAAAAGTTTTCATTTGTTGTCATTTGAAGAGTTCAGATGCAAAACCCTCTTAATCCATCAGACCTCTTTTCTTGTAAATGTGCATTTTCTATCAGGCTCTGGTTAGGTTCAGAAGTTTCATTTTATATATATGATAAGGTTATTAGCTAGTAAATAAAATAACTTTTTTTCAAAAATGTCACTTTTGACAATTCTTTGGTTTTTAACAAGGCAGATTTTCTTTTGTGTCAAAACCAGCTAAATCCACTTGTGCTTTTTTTGCAAAAACCTCTAAATCCACCTATTGGGACAAGACAGTGTAATTAGTTAAAAATCACCAAAGATGCAATTAGAAATTATTTTAACAAACATAAAACACATTACACAAACCACCTACAATTAAAAATAGATAAATCTGTCAAGTAAGTGGCGGTTCATTCCACTGTGGTTACCCCTGATAAACCAGGAATTAAGAAGAAGGAAAATGAATGAATGAAATCTGTCAAGTGCAGTAATCAATAACATTAAAACTGACATTAATTAAATCTTAACAATCTGTTGTCATTTCTGATATTTGGGATTTAGATTTATTGTAAGTAGAGCAATGTAAACATTGTAAACTAAGCTTGGTAGATTCAAATAATGTAGTGTAAAACATTGTGAAACATCAACATCTGTGCATTGTCCATTAATATAAAAATAATATAATTTATTGAAGTAGTATAAATAATGTATGAATTTGGTGGTATGGCGGGGCGTTGGATGGCAGAGGGGTGTCGCGGATGAAAGTGAAGACCTGGGGGTTGTCGCGGAAGTGAAGAGGGTTGGGGAGTCGCGGAAGAAAGTGAAAGTGAACAGCGGATGGGGGAGGAGGGCGGTTGAGGAGGAGATCAGTAAAATGAGCATCCGGATCCGGCATGTTCAAATTAAGCCCTGGATGTTTCTCAGAAGCTGTCATTTATTTATTCTCACTAGGTCTTGGTCTCTTTTTCCTCTACTGTTTATTCTCATAGCATTCATGTGGGATAAAAGAACAGCATCTTAACTTCGTCTTTCGTGAAATGGAGTTACCGTTTAAAGTAGCTATAGTAAATCGCACTCATTCAAA
Organism: Danio kyathit; assembly: GCA_903798195.1. Classification (NCBI taxonomy): domain Eukaryota; kingdom Metazoa; phylum Chordata; class Actinopteri; order Cypriniformes; family Danionidae; genus Danio; species Danio kyathit. The sequence continues at coordinate 77,729,517 of LR812523.1, read as the reverse complement.
GTAGCCCCGCTGTGCAAAAAAACGTTATAAATGCATGCTACACGTCCGACTGTACAGTGTGTTTTCTTGTTCTCATAATGCACAGAGTTTTGAGGTAAGGGATGTTTTCATTTGCCATTCACTGACAGTCGGACAGTCTCATCCAGTTCGTCAAACTTCATCTTTTAAAATTGAAATTGATAGCGGAATAAAATAAAAAAAGCCGACGTATCAGCGTGCTGCTACATTGAAAACATATGATTCGATTCGCGTCTTCTGATTGGTTCTCGGGATATAGCGGCTTTTGCTGTCAAAGGCAAGTGGCGTTAAGAGGCTTTTGCAAACAAACTGTTATTTCTAAATGGGATTTTAGATGATTTCTAACAAAAATATTTGTTGAACATGTACTACGTGCCTAAAGCATTCACTCAATGTCATTATCTCATTTTTGGCGGAGGTGGCGTTTAGCGGCTTTTGCATCTGAACTCTTCATTTGTTATTCAACCAAATGCTGAATTTTAACTTCTGAAGTTAAAACACTGGTATTGTGTTTTATGAAAATAGATAGAAACTTTTATCATATGACATTTCATTTAACATTTACATTCAATAATCACTGTAATCAGTAAACAAAACAAAAATCACATTTAACTCAAAAATATATACCTATAAATCCAGAGAGATGTAGTCTTTTAATTTCACTTTGAAAAACCAATCACACTGTAAGAGGCCACTTGAAAACTCTCAGTTTCTCTGAATTTGTGTGTGTTCGTGTAGAATGTTAATATTTGTCTGATAACATTTCTTACAAATCTCAATCACAAATATTATCGTTTAGAACAATTTGAAATATGTCAGTTTATCCAATGGTTGCATTAGTTGTGATTGGTTATTCTTCTTCAGAGCTCTTCTGAAGCAAAACACCTGTATTGTGCTTTTTACAAATAGATGCAAACTTATTTCTTTTTTTTTTAAACAATTTTACATTTAGAAGTAGTTAAAATAATCACTATCATCAGAAAATGAAACAAAAAAGTCATGTTCTACTCAAACTTATACAGATTATTGGTAAATCCTGAGAAACAGAGAATTAATAACTTAAGACACTATGTTCAGAAATTTACTTATTCATTTTCCTTTAGCTTAGTTTCTTATTTATTAGGGGTCGCCACAGCGGAATGAACCGCCAACTATTCCAGCATATGTTTTATGCAGCGCATGCCCTTCCAGCTGCAACCCAGTACTGGGAATCACCCATACACTCACACACACACACACCACGGTCAATTTAGTTTATTGAATTCACCTATAGCGCATGTGTTTGGACTGCACCCGGAGGAAACCCACGCCAACACGGGGAGAACATGCAAACTCCACACAGAAATGCCAACTGACCCAGCGACCTTCTTGCTGTGAGGCGACAGTGCTAACCACTGAGCCACCATGCTGCCAGATTTATTTAATTCATTTATTTTTCTTCAGTTTAGTTCCTGATTTATCAGGGGTTGCCACAGCATTTATTTATATTTATTTTTTCTAATAATTTTTTCAGGGTTTTCACCTTCATTCGATACGACAGTAGAGAGAATTGACAGGAAAGCATGTAGAGCAGAGAGAGGGGAAGGATCAGCATAGGACCGCAAGGTGGAATTGAACTCGGGTCACCATGAGCACCGGAGTGCATGTGTCAACACACTAACCACTACACCACTGGCACGAGCTTGAACTGAGTTTTTTTTAACATTATCTCAGGGCAATTTATAACTTCTTAATTTAGTGGCTAATTCGTACGATCTCATTTGTACAATTTAGTACGATTTGCTCATCCCCCAATGGCGTTTGGGTTTAGGGGCGGGGTTTGATGCCACTCCTTTTAAAAAATCGTACATCTTCATATGACTGAACTTGTACGCATTCTTACGAATTAGCGACTAAACTGACAAAACGTAAAATAGCTACGTTTCCTCCTCAGGCTGTTTTTTTTTCTGTATTAATGATGTTAGGAAATTCAATCCCACCTTTTTTTTTTACCACTAATGTCTCCTCTCTGGATTCCTTTTGCCTTTATTTGTGTTGTCTCTCCTCGGGGTTTGGGGGATGGGTTCGGGTTACTGACCTTTCTCTACACCTTACCGTTTTTTTTCTGCAGTACTGGTCCAGACAGGCTCGAGGGCGAGACCAGGCACTCGTCTCTCAAAATGGCTGTGTGTGTTAGTGTTAGTGTGTGCATGTGTGTGTGTGTAAAGGTGTTTTTCTGTAGGAAAGAGCAGAGATAAAAATCACAGTTTTTTAATTTGCTGAATATTCACTTAGAAAGCGTTTAGCTAAGATTTGCAGTTTTACCTTTACTATATTTGACACGTCAGATGTTATTATTATTTATGACAGCTTAATTTATAACATGAATGCAATTTAAATGCCATTGAATTGAAAGTATGGAAAGAAAAATTGGCCAGCGTTACGTTTTATACACTTACAGTTTTTTTAAAGTCAAAATTATTCGCTCTCCTGTGAATTTTTTTCAAATATTTCCCAAATTATGTTTAACAGATTCAGGAATTTTTCACAGTATTTCCTATAATATTTTTTCTTCTGGAGAAAGTCTTTCTTGTTTTATTTCAGCTAGAATAAAAGATGTTTTTAATTAAAAAAAAAAAAACATTTTAAGGTCAATATTAATAGCTTCCTTAAGCAATATTTTTTTCGATTGTCTACAGAAGAAACAATCGTTATAGAATGACTTGGCTAATTACCCTACTTAACCTTAGGTTAAGTTAAGCCTTTAAATGCCACTTTAAGCTGAATACTAGTGTCTTGAAAAATATCTAGTCAAATATTATGTACTGTCATCATGGCAAAGATAAAAGAAATCAATTAGAAATTAGTAATTAAAACTATTATGTTTAGAAATGTTTTGAAAATCATCTTCTGCAAACAGAAATTGAGGGAAATATACAGGGGGGCTAATAATTCTGACTTCAACTGTATTCTGTAGTGTAACGTGTTTATTTTTACCAAACGCTTACAAAGATGTTCTTTTTATAAACGTTTGCACAAAATGAATGCAATAATTAATGCAACTCTCTGTCTCACCTTCTCTCGCTCTGACATTTTGAATACAGCCTCTTATAAACCTGTGTATGGATTTGGGTTTGTGGCTCAAATAAGAAAGGAGGGGGCAGGGCATCGATGACATGTGGGTCAATTCTTTCCTAGAGTCATTGTGCACATAAATTAGGTCAAACAAGGTCAAAGGTCATGAAATAGCTTCTTTATTGTTACCATTTCTTTAAATAAATGATATTTTCAAATATTTTCTTAGGTCACACTTTATTTTGATGGTCCGTTGTTGAATTTTAAGTTACATTACATCTACATGTCAACTAATTCTCATTAGATTATAAGTAGACTGTTAGGTTGGGGTTAGGATTAGTGTAAGTTGACATGTACTTGCAAAGTTTCTTATAGTCAGTTAAATGTCTGTTGAAGGAGCAGTATCAGCAGATATCAAGCAGACAGTCTACTAATACTCAAATATACCATCAAAATATTATATATAATATATCCTGTATATTATTACAATAATAAAATGAACAACTAAACTCTTAAATTCAATCGCTCAGTTTACTTTAGACATAATAGTACACAAAATGTATGCAAACATGTAAATTGCACAAAAAATGATGACAAAAAAGTATGTTTGCTCAAACTACTAATTTAAAATGAGCTGAAACAACACAATTCTTAAGGTTTCTTTTGGACAACTTAAATGTTTTATGTTCAATCAACTTAAATTTGTAAAAACTAATAAGTTAACTTCATTCCTACATGTTGACCCAACCCAAATCGATTGTGTGGAACCCAGCATATTTTAAAGTGAAGCATCTACATATTTTGTGGCTTTTATGAATTTTAATGACTGATTTAGTTTAAATATTCTTTCATTCATTCATTTTCCTTTGGATTAGTCCCTTTATTAATCTGGGGTCGCCACAGCGGAATGAACCGCCAACTTATCCAGCATAAATTTTACACAGCGGATGCCCTTACAACTGCAACCCAGTACTCTGCGAAACATCCATACACACTCATTTACACACATACACTATGACCAGTTTAGTTTATTCAATTCACCTATATCGCAAGCCGGGACTCGAACCAGCGACCTTCTTGCTGTGAGGTGACAGTGCTAACCACTGAGCCACTGTGTCGCCTTTGTTTAAACATGCAATAATAAAATAAAAATGAATTTATAGGCTTTTATTGTGCGTATGCTTTTCTCTGTTAATTAAATGGTAACTAAAGAGTCATGTACTGTAAAAAACGATTAGTTACATTACTTAAAAAAGTGAGTAAACCCAACGTAACTTGGAACTGTTAAAGTGACAACTAAATTTGTTATAATTATGCGCATAATTCACACTGTAAAAAATGATTCCTGCCTTAAAGGTTTATTTGAATCAAACATCTTTTCTTGTTATCTCAACTTAAGTCAGTCAAACTTATTTATAATATTACTAAAAATATATAGTTGAAACCTGATTAACTTCATTCATTTTCTTTTCGGTTTAGTCCCTTTATTAATGTGGGGTCGCTACAGCGGAATGAACCGCCAACTTATCCAGCACATGTTTTACGCAGCGGATGCCCTTCCAGTTGCAACCTATCTCTGAGAAACATCCACACACACTCATACACTACGGACAATTTAGCCTACCCAATTCACCTGTACCACATGTCTTTGGGAGAAACCGGAGCACCGGGAGGAAGCCCATGCAGGTGTTGGTGTGGGTTTCCTCCGGGTGCTCTGGTTTCCCCCACAAGTCCAAAGACATGTGGTGCAGGTGAATTGGGTAAGCTAAAATTGTCCGTAGTGTATGAGTGTGGATGAGAATGTATGGGTGTTTCCCAGTGATGGGTTGCAGCTGGAAGGGCATCCGCTGCGTAAAACATGTGCTGAATAAGTTGGCGGTTCATTCTGCTGTGGCGACCCCAGATTAATAAAGGAACTAAGCCAAAAAGAAAATGAATGAATGTCATATAATTTTTTACAGTGCATTTACATAATTTAAGGACAACCAGTTCACTCACTTTTTTCCGGTAAAGTCAACTAAAGTAAACACTTTTAACAAAGTGGACACTGAATGAGTTATTTGTAATGCTGTTTGATATTATCTACATGCATACACTGACTATGGCATTTACATAAGATGTTGTTCATTCCCATTTATATAATGCTATAACTAGTAGTAAAGATCAAACCAAATCAGTATAACAATATTGTTGAGTCAAATAAAGGTTTTACTGTTTAAGTTTCCTGATGAATGTAAAAGATAAGACAGGAAACGTGCTTTAATAAAGTCTATTAAACACATGAGCTATATCAACAAAAGCTGCCATGTGAAATTGTTCATACAACCGTTTGAATCACAAGTGTGTAAATAATCAATCTATTCTGTGGTGGTGCGGTGGCTCAGTGGATAGCACTGTCGCCTCATTCTAGGTTAGGTCAGTTGGTGTTTCTGTCTGGAGTTTGAATGTTCTTACCGTGTTGGCGTGGGTTTCCTCCGGGTGCTCCGATTTCCCCCACAGTCCAAAGACACGCGCTATAGGTGAATTTAATTAAATTGGCTACAGTGTATGTGTGTGAATGAGTTTGTATGGGTGTTTCCCAGTACTGGGTTGCAGCTGGAAGGGCATTCGCTGTGTAAAAACATGTGCTGGATAAGTTGGCGGTTCATTGCGCTGTGGCGACCCCTGATGAATGAAGGGGCTAGGCCGAAGGAAAATGAATGAATGAATGAATGAATCTATTTTGTATGAAATAATACTTCATTTCACCATGGATTCACATCTCAAGTTAACACTTAAGCCTCCATTTTCTAATGTTAAAAATGCCATTTTAAATCTTGAAACAAAGGAATATTGACTTTTGTCATTGCGTTATGTACTGTATTATTTGTTTTTTGCTAATCATCTTGCTAATAGATGCATTTATTCAGGATTGATGATGGTGACTTTGCTGGTTTTGGTGGTTTGCAAAATAAAAGTCTTTACAACTGGTTCATAAGTAGGCCTATACAAAATATGCGCAAGGAGAAATCCACAGATTTCCACAGCCCAGTTTAATTACTTATGTAAATGTGGGTAAATATATATTTATTCAGTTTTTATATTAATTTCAGTAACTTTATTACCTAATATGCAATGCAATGTTTATTTGACTTATTTACAATACAGATTATAAAAAAGTTTTCTGTCTTTTTGTAGATATATCATATGAGAGACTTCCTTTGTCTAATTGTATTTCCGTTGTAAAGCTTAAATAAAGGCTTTTTTTAAATTTATTTCATGATTTAAGTTTTTAGTTGCTATTTTCCTAATATCATTCCACGGATTTTTACCAAATTCTGTGCAGACATAGCAAAAATATTCTGTCTGGTTCTGCACATCTGTTGCCATCTACTGGCAGAACAATGTAACGTCAACTGGCAATCACAACTGATGTCTTATTTCGTTTTTTTCTCCCCATTTCAGAGGCAGACCTCACTCAAAATAAGAGCGCAGGAGGAGCAGGTTCCTCGGGGACCGCTGGAGGTATGGGTTCTCATCTCCAGTGCCTGTCAGTCCATTGCACAGATGAACTCGGGGAGTCAAAGGGACGCGGAGGGCCTGTTCCTTCATGGCGTTCCCTGCACTCGGACATCTCGAATCGCTTCGGGACCTTCGTAGCTGCGTTGACTTGAAGATAAATTGCAGAAAAAGAACTTTCACGACGAGGACACTGAAACAAGACTTCGCTTTTTACATGGAGTCAGGATTAATCAATGTTTCTTTGTCAGGAAAATCTGTGCCCCCAACCCCCCCGCCCCCTCTTTTTTTTTTTTGTAGAAAACGAAAATGATCACAACAGGTTTACTGTAGGGTGGTATTTTGGGAGACATAAATCCAGATAACGGTATACCAGTACTGATGCTGTTTTTCCAGACCTCTGTATATTCTGAGGGCTATTCTGTTCATCTAATTTTTTGTGCATTCGTTCATTTTCTTTAATCTTTTCCTCATTTATTGTTCCTTCTTATCAAATAACCCAGATTCTGTCTCAGATCTAGGATCTTTTTCTGACCTCTCATCCTCAGGGCAAGTCATTCTTTTGTCATCGAGAGACAGAAGAGCGCTTTGAAATTTGGTCCTCATGGGCTGTACAGCCTGCTGGCTTTATTTTTGGAAATGAGTAAAAGTGTCCAGGAAATCCTTTTAAAAGAGGTTTCATGGAAATTCAATGATCCACCGTCAGCTTTACCACAACATTTTTGGTTACTCTAAAGCAGGGTTGCCCAAACATTTTCTTATAAAGGGCCAAAAATCAAACTTGATTGAGGGCTGTGGGCTGAAGTCGAATATACCAAATCGTATTATATCCAATTTGCCATGTATAATTATCTAATTTATTTGCTAATATTTAAAAATAACTAGAAAAAGTTGCTTTAAAACATATTAATTAATCAACACAGAGAGAAATTTGAGATATCAAAAAGCGTACACAGCCGCCTCTGGTGGATTCACGAAACAAAAACTGCAAAAAAAACGTAGCTCCTGGGATGTATTTGGCGCTCTCCAGAAATGTATATAGAGGTACGTTTCCAGAATGAGCCTGAATTGTAATTAATGACTCAGTATCATTTTTAACATTTTCAAATGAACCCTGCAGGCACAGGATGTCAACATGACGTCATATTGACGTTGTACCCCAACCTACCCCAACGTCGTGGGGACGTTGGATTTTGTTTGGAAATGAAAATTGGGTTGACATCAGAACCCAATGTCAGGTCAATGTCCAACGTCCAACCTAAAATCCACCTAAAATCAACCAAATATCAACGTCTAATCATGTTACATCTTGATGTTGTGTGGACGTTACCACTATGACGTCTATCAGGCGTTGGTTTTTGGTCACTTTCCAACACAACCTAAAATCAACCAAATATCAACGTGATTTGACGTCATTATTGGACATCAAAATAACGTTGTCATTAGACGCTGACTAGACATTGAATTTTGGTCAATTAACGTCATGACCTAAATCTAACCTAATATTATGTCTTAGGATGCTGTGTCCCAAAACAAACAGGTAATAAAACAATCCCATTTATAACACAATGGAGATCAATGCTGAATACACTAGTCGAGCTGCTTCTGTCTTTGGCTTGATTTGCTAGTCGATGCCGATGTCCTCTATCTGTCAAGTGGCAGTATTTACATTTTAAAAGTCTGATTCATTTACAACATTTAATTTTAGTTGGCTTTTTTTGTAGCTACTCAATTAAACAAATGGTTACGTTAAATTGGAAATGATGATCTTTGTTTAAGGCATTCGCCCCAATCAACTCCCCATCATTCTCCCTCTCTTTTCAGATAAGATGGAGGGCCAAACCAAAGGTTACCATGGGCCAACTTTGGCTGCGGGCCCTACTTTAGGCACCTCTGCTCTAAAGTCTCTTATTTTCTCAGTACTGCTAAAATAAGTTTACATTTGTATTTCCCATGTTTCACTTTTCTTTTTCAATATCAGTATTTCCATTATTTAGTTTAACACCCAGGATGCTTCAGTACTGGTATGCCACACTGTTAAAAGGAAATGTTCTTTTGATGTTAAATGGATAACAAGTAGAAACCAGAACATTGGTATTGCACATGTAATTTTTAGGCAGTCTTATACTCTTTAGAAACATGCTTCAATTGACCTGAAAAGGGTTAGATGGAAGGTTATAATAATGACTGTGGAGATCCTTTTTTTTTTTTTTTTTCTTTCTTTCTTTTCAATTTTTAAAGTAATATGTAAAGTGCAGTTGTCTGTTTTCCTGCATATTGTATATATATGTATATGTTTTATTGAGTAACTAAATAACAATAAATATGATGTTAATGGTGACAGTTATGATTTGAAGAGTTGTATTTTGCACAATGCAATATTTATTTATTCATTCATTCATTCGGCTAAAGCATGAGTTATACTTCTGCGTCAAGTGCACGGCGCAGCCTTTGCGCAGTCGCATAACCCTTGCCGTGGCTGACGCTGACGCGCACCTCTCGAAAAATGTAACTACACGACGCATAGCGCAAGCTCTGTGATTGGTAACAGTGACGAGTGTGGGCGGTGCTGAGAGCCACAAGCCTGATGAAGGGATTGTTTAAAGTGTTGAGTCCCGTGAAGGAGCTCCAGATGGAGACTTTTGTTTTGTGTTTACCTTATGATTAAAGTTGTTGCACGTCCGCCAGTTCCGCATATGAATGAGCAAGCTTGAGCTACTTAAAGGTGCAGTATGTAAGTTTGACACCCAGTGGTTGAACTAGGTATTGCACTCCTAGATCAAAATAAACGCACGCGTGGGATGCCAGATTGAGTACAGGAGCGAGTGATTTAAACCGTGTTCTAAATAAAATCAACGACACGCGATAGAGGGAATATTTTCCATATTAAAAGGAGTTTTAGTTCTAACCAACACCTCGAATTAAGATATTAGAAACGGCTTCTATTTCTCACAGCTCAACATGTGAAACCTATGACAGTGCACCTCAGGTAAGCCTCGTGTGTTTTATTCAGTGCTAAATGCTAACAATGCGAGTTTGAATAGATTCTAAACCTTACCGTTTCGTGAGTGAGTGCATATTCTGTGCTTCTGAAAGGCTGTATTTACATTTCTGTCGTGTTTCGTCTGGTGCAAACAGCTAAACTGCTGTTTGCGTGTTGTTAGGACACGAGATTACAATGTAACCTGCTCACCTAATGTTTACGTTCGTAATGTTTATATCATTTGCTGTTTAATAACCTCATCTGGAACTTAATCTGTCTCATTTCGACGTCTGATACTGTCCATTTCGGTCACGGGCGCATGCTTTCAGAGCCTTCCTGACTGAATGAATGAAATACGCTGTTTTCCAACAAGGCAACCCGGAGTGCTGAAATATAATTGGCTAAACTGGCATTCTGCAGGTTAACTTTACCTAAACAAAGACAGCGTTCCGGCACGGAAAAACCATTTTCAAAGCAGAATATCTGACTTCAGCATTGTTTTTCAGTTAAACAAGTATGTTCATTTGGGATGTTTCTTAAATATCTGCAAACATATTATGGTATTTTTATGCTTTAGAAGAGTCAAAAACTTACATACAGCACCTTTAAGGTAGCATTCAGAAGAGACTCGAAAGCCTACTGCTAGCTATCGTTTCGGAAAGTGTTATTGTAGAGCAACACAAACAGCACGCAGAACTACAATTGCACGACTACGCGCAAGCCACTCATTCACACACAGACTTATTCATTACGGCCAATATAGTTTATTCAATTCACCTATAGTGGATGTCTTTGGACTGTGGGGGGAAACCGGAGCTCCTGGAGGAAACCCACACCAACACGGGGAGAACATGCAAACTCCACACAGAAATGCCAACTGACCCAGCCGGGTCTTGAACCAGTGACCTTCTTGCTGTGAGGCAACAGTGCTAACCACTGAGCCACCGTGCCACTGCAATATTTGTTTAAATCAAATATTGAAATTACACTATAGATTGTAAGTAGAAATGTATTAAACTTTTTTTTTGCTATTTTGCATTTGTACAAAATGCATATATGTATTATCAAAACAAATGTCAAGTGATGTTTTTGCACTTATCGCTGTGCTGTAAATTATGGAATTACAAATAATCAAATTACTGTAACAGTCGTTTTTCTCAGGAATTGTACTTTAATAAGTAGTTTAGAAAATGTGTACTTTTACTTAAGTTCATTTTAGTGCTATATCGGTACTTATACCAAGTTATTTTTCTTCAACCTGCAGTCACTATATATGTTTCAAGAGTTCACACTTAGCTCATGATTTATCACATAGCTTGTTTGGCATGCTGTCCTGGGAGAAAGCCCTGAGCTCAAGGGATCCTCGGGCCCAGGGCTCCCCCCTTTCACATGGTGAGGGGAAATTGAGCTCAGGTCGATCTCAAACTCCCCCACTGCTGAGGCCAAGGTGAACTTCTTGACAGCAAGACATTTAGAAAAAAGATTTAGGCTTATTTTATCTATAATATAGAGCAGTGGTTTCCAACCTTTTTTCCAGGAGACCCCTATTTTAACGCTGACATTTTTTAAAGACCCCCCCCCCACCCCCACCACACACACACACACACACACACACACACACACACACACACACACACACACACACACACAGAAACATTAAAAAAATAAAAAAATAAATAAAAATAATCACACACACTGACTAGCACTACCACTGACTATCCAAATAAATCCTTGCTTTCTTTTTAGCACATTAATTTTTATCTCCTCCCTGGCGCTTTGCCATATCTTCTCTTTGGTGCATCTTTTTTAAAATTTGCTAATGTAAGCTCTGGTCTACGTTTCCACTCTCACGATACGTTGTAACATTCTCGACGTTAATGAAATCTCTTATCTTTCTATATTTGATTTTTTTCCCTCCAAATAATCAGAATTGAAATATTTAATAAATGAAATTAAAAAACAATAAAGAAAAAAAAACATGAGTGCTCTTGGCGACCCCTTGAAAATCATTAGCGATCCCTAGTGGGGGTCGCGACCCCCAGGTTGGGAACAACTGATATAGAGCATATTTGGATGGTGGGAGGAAACCGAGGGGCCCGGGGGAAACCCACGCTGACACGGGGAGAATATGCAAACTCCGCACAGAAATACCAGATGGCCCAGCAAGGACCTGATGCCATTGGCATTCTTGCTGTGATGCAACAGTGCTAGTCACTGGGCCACCGTGCCCCCCATTCTGGACAAAGGTGGAAGAAGGGGAGGAGGGTTTTTTTTTCCAGATGAAGATAGTTGTAGAAAGGAAATGAGGATATACTGTATATAGTGACTTGGGATCCTTTGATTGGAAGATCATGATTAGCTAATGTGGGCCAGCTGGGTCAATCATGAGCACATGCTCCTCTCGAAATTAGTTTAAAATTAAACTTCACTTATTTATTTTTTGTCTATGGTGATTGGCTGAGTATAAAGGCTGATTTATACTTCTGCGTCGAACGCACGTGTATGCTCCGGTGCAGCCTTTTGCGCGGTTGCATAGCCCTCACCGTGGCTGACGCCAACTCTGACGCGCACCTCTCAATAAATGTAACAACACGTTGCAACAATGCATAGCACAAGCTCTGTGATTGGTCAGCTTGGTAGCTGTGTTCAGTGTGGGCGGGACAGAGAGCAAACCCATTAAAGCGAGTGTTTACAAGTGTCAAGTCCCGTGAGTAGCTCTAGATAGAAACTATTGTTTTGCATTTATCTTATGATTATTATTGTTGCACGTCCGCCGTTTCCCGTCTCTGAATGAGCGAGTTTTAGCTACTTGTACATTAAGGTAGCGTTCAGAAAATATAAAACACCCGCGAAGAAATTCACAGAGGAACAAAAACCTACTGCCTGTTAGCTTTTCAAAAGTGTTATTGCACAGCAACACATACAGCACGCAGAAGTATTAATGCACGACTACGTGCAAGGCAGTCGCCGTGGGTCACACCGATCACTCGACGCAGAAGTATAAATCAGCCTATAATAATCAGTCCTGTGAATCCTGTCCACACAAAATAGCATTAAAAAAATCACATCAGACTGACTTTAAGACATTGATGCTTTATAAATGCAGTAAACATTTACTGTGAAGCAATGAAAGTGTCCACAAAGATGCTAAATGATTACACGCAATGCCTGAGATACTGTTTAGACTAATGTTACTGATGAGAAGGTGAAGGATGCCTGACTCTATGATGACTGAAATCACCAAAATAACCTTAAACAATAACTAAATGAACTACAGAATGTTACGTTTTCAAACATACACACAACATGCTTGTATTCTATCAGTGCTTGGTTTGTGGCACTAACGTTTGAACACAAAGCTAGGGGCCGGTCACACTTTCAAATGTGCTACTTTCTACTGTATTTCAATGTAAAAACGTAACTATTTCATGTTTTGTCAGTTTAGTAGCTAATTTGTACAAACTCATACAAGTTCAGTCGTGCGAAAATGTATGATTTTAACCCCTAAACCCAACCGTCATTGGGGGATGAGCAAATCATACTAAATTCTATGAATGAGATCATACAAATTACTACAAATTAGCCAAGTTACGAATTGCCGTGAGATAGCGTTGAAGTTTTCAGTACTCTTTCCACCACTGATCACTAGTCATCCTCTTTTCCCCAGAGAGAAATACTAATCTGTTAATTTGAGGGAAGTTAGCATAAAGTGTTTGCCATATGCTTTAGCTGCAAGCTGCTGTTATTTTTAGCCACAGGCCCATCTCCTATTAAGTCTAAGTGTAAATCATTTAATTAAAAAAACCCCACTGAGCTTTGCAGCATGGCAAACCCTAAAAAGCCAATTGGCCCCATGCTGCTTGAGCTGGATGCTGAATTCCTATAAATACACCGCATGTTTGTTCAGGGCAGATATGCATCTTTGGGAAAGTAGCACAATGTTGACCTAAGTCTGCTTCCTCCCCCTCTCCAAAATCAACGCAGCCCCTCCATCTACCCTCCAAAGACCCAGAGGTGAATGTCTCGGACAGGAGCGAAAACGAGAACATGTGAAAATGCTGCATTTACGTCACTAACAGAGGTGCTGAATTTGCTTTACTCACACTGCCTTTTAATTACATGCCTGTTTAAAATGGGAAAGATTTAAGAAATATAAAAATATATATGGTCAAAATTTATCTTAAGGTACAATTCTCACTATTAATAAACTATTTGCCTCAGTACCCAGCAGGTACAAATCATCATAAGACATTAATATTAGGTTAAGTTCAGGTCATGACGTCAGGTGACCAAAATTCAATGTCTAGTCAGCGTCTAAGGACAATGTTATTTTGATGTCCAATAACGACGTGAAATGACGTTGATATTTGGTTGATTTTAGGTTGTGTTGGAAAGTGACCAAAATCCAACATTGAGTCAACATCTTAAACCAACGTCATATTGACGTCAATACTGACATTTATTTGTCAGGTATGGCAACCAAAATCCAAAGTCTTATTGACGTCATAGTGGTAACGCCCACACAATGTCTATAACATCATTAGACGTTGATATTTGGTTGATATTAGGTTGTGTTTGAACTTGACCAAAATCTAACGTTGAGTCAACATCTTAAACCAATGTCATATTGACGTCAATAGTGACATTTATTTGTCAGGTATGGCAACCAAAATTCAAAGTCTGATTGACGTCATAGTGGTAACGTCCACACAATGTCAAGCTATAACATCATTAGACGTTGATATTTGGTTGATTTTAGGTTGTGTTTGAACTTGACCAAAATCCAACGTTGAGCCAACATCTTAAAGCAACGTCATATTGACAAAATACTGACATTTAATTATCAGGTATGGCAACCAAAATCCAACATCTGATATATGTCATAGTGGTAAAGTCCACACAATGTCAAGCTGTAACATCATTAGACGGTAATATTTGGTTGATTTTAGATTGGACGTTGGACATTGACAGTGGCCTAACACCAAACAAAATGCACATCCCCACGACATAGGGGTACAATGTCAATCTGACGTCATGTTGACGTCCTATGCCTAATGGGTATTCCCAATTTACTGCTTATTAATAATCATTAACGTAGTAGTTGGGTTTAGGTATTAGGTTTAGGCATGTAGAATAGGACCATGCAGAATATGTTGATAAAGATGAAGAGATGATGCCAACCATCGAAGACTTTGAGCACAACATGTACACTTCATACACAAATACACTTCATTGAACATGTACACAATGACCACCTATATACTAGTTAACTGCAGGTTAACTATGCTTATTTATAATAACTTTAAAAGTTAAAAGCGATTAGTTACTAGTTAATTAAAGTAATTAGCAACTAATAAAGTTATAATAACTAATAACTAATAACTTTTCTGATTTTGATAGTAATACAATAACGTGCACCTTTTGTAAAGCTGCTTTGAAAGCAACAAATGAAAATAGTGGCATACAAATAAACCTGAATTGAATGTGTATTTTATATTACTAAATGGAGTTTAGTTATAAACTAATTTCGAGAGGAGCATGTGATTATGATTGAACACAGCTGGTTACACGTTAGCCACTCATGATTGTCCAATCAGACGATCCCTGACTCACTATAAAGAGCCAGGGTTTCTTACCACAGTCATCTTCGATTTGAAGAACCCCCCCCCTCCTTCCTCCCCTACTCCTCCTCTTTTCTAGACGGGTGACACGGTGGCCCAGTGCTTAGCGCTGTTGCCTCACAGCAAGAATGTCTATGGTTCTAGGCTTTACCAAACTAGCAGGCATTTCTGTGTGGAGTTTGCACGTTCTCCCCGTGCTCACGTGGGTTTCCCCCGGGTTCTCCGGTTTCCTCCCACGCAAAACATGCAACCTAGATCATTGCCTAAATCAACTCATAGACTTGCTCCCTATTTAGTATCTACCTGGCTAAAGAGTTGCACTATCTGATCTTCAATCACCTCGATGGGGGAGTCCTCGAGATCTACCTGAGCTCAGGGCTCCCCTCTCGCCCTGCAACGGGGGGGAGCCCGGGGCTCAGGGACCTTTGAGCTCAGGGCTCTCTCCCGGGACAGCACGCCAAAATTGCTTATAATCAATCATCAGCTAAGTGTGAACTCTTGAAACAGCCAATATATTAATAGGCAGGTAATAAGTCATTGATTAATATTGAGAATTGGTACCTAACACAAACGGTAATGCTAGTAGTAAAGGAGATTACACTGCAAAAAAAAAAAAAACGTATTGCTTTAGGCATCATAAAATGTAATGGGAGTTATAGAAATCAAAGCAAATCAAATTTGCTTGTTTTCCAACAATTTTTAAATCACAGTAGTGAACATCTTACTTTTACTATCGAGTACAATTCCTAACAAGTGAGTTTTTTTAACATTAAAAGATGAGAGTAAATTGGTGACTGATTTATATAGAAAGCCCACCGATAAAAAATACAATTTTACATGGTCAGAGTTTCCATCCTATAGACCAATTACCAACCTACGTCACACATGACGTCACACGGGTCCCCGGTTGCAGAAAAAGACCGGCTGCTATAGCAAACATGTCGTGTTTTGCGGTAGGATGCCAAATTCGATTTCAAATACAAAACTTAACTTTTACCATACACCACACTGCTTTCAATGCCGACTGCAGACGTCTTTGGCTAAATGGGAGCTGAATGAAGTGAGGACCCAATTAGAAATGCTCGACTCTGCAGTTCTCATGTTACATCAGGTCAGTTCATGCTATGCTGAATCATACACATTACTCGTTTTTGATTGTAGCAATGATTTCGGCAAAACAGTTACATGTGGTTAATTAAACTGCGGACACTGAATGCTAATAATGAAACGTGAAAGTGTATGTTATTAAGGTAAAGTTGGTTTTATATTCACACATTCATTCAGTGACAACTTGTGAAACACTCTCTATATTGTTTACCACGGCACTTTGAATATTCGGTCTGAACCTGCTAGTGTGACTTGAAAACAACATGAACACTGTTTATTTGACTGTGAACAATGTTGTACTTTGATAGTCATTGGCTGCTAATATGATTTCGCTATTTAGAGTTTGCAAATAATACTTTTATGAAATTATATTATGAAGGGGAAAGTCTGAATGTGCGAATATAAAACCAACTTTACCTTTATGTGTAAGTTCACATACCCTGGGCCTGCCGTACAAGTGTAGTTTGCTGTCAGAATGCTGTTGTTGATCACCCTGGACTTGTATAATGTTAGCTTCGTCTTTTTTTCCTTGTCTTTGGCTCGGCAGATCTTCGGTTTTTAGCACTACATAGTTTTTAATCTGGTAATCATGGAGCATTATTTCTTGCACATGTCATGACCACACAGAACACAATTGTTGGCATCCAAACACTTGTAGACCTTTATCTTCTCTCGTAAAATCCCTTGGAGCTTCAATAAGATTGTATATTTCGGGCTGGATGCTTGGTCATTTCGTCTTATTCAATATCCATTGGGAGGGTGCTATCGCAAATGGACCTGTCAGACGAACGCTGCTCACTTTAACGTTAATTTTGCAGAATAACTGTGCTTATCACTGGGTGACAAGCTGTTATAATACACTGAAAGCATTATATAAATAATATTTATAATATATAATCAATATATCTTATTTCTAAAACAACAACAAACTCTGAACCGCATTGGATGTCATTCCCTCGCTGTAAATGCTAGCGCTCCCGTTTTTTTTCTGCCACCTCCCTGCGCGCGCATCCTGAATGTTTACAAACATGGTAATTGGTCTATTAATTTAAAGAAAAGCTTGCCAATCAGTGAGTTTAAAAGAATCCGAAGGATCTGTACTGATACGGAAACATATGATAAACAACGTAAGGAATTATGTCAACGTTTTTATGATAGAGGTTATTCTACAAAATGGATTAAAGAAGCTGCTACAGTGTTTATTTTTGATCGAGCACCTGCCTTCGAGATTTTTTATATGTGCGCACATTTCTGTTTTTTGCTAGTTATAGAAAGCCCCCTCTACACCCATAGAGTGAGCTTAAACTATTTCCAAAAAAATATTAAACTTTTATTAATTTTTTAAATTGTCACAATTTGAAGTTTAATTATAAGTTGTTGATTTACGCCAATTGGAAATTGTTGCCACAAAGTTTGAAGTTAAAAATAAACCTGATATAATTCAGGTGGAGTGCTCCTGATTAAAGGGGACCTATTATGCCCCTTTTTACAAGATGTAAAATAAGTCTCTGATGTCCCTAGAGTTTGTGAAATTCAGCTAACCCTAACCCTAACTCTTTAAAACTGCCCCTTTCAGACTTTGATCCTAATTGTGCCATTTTTAGTGACTGTCGCTTTAAATTTAAAGGGTCAC
The DNA here is from genome assembly GCA_903798195.1 of Danio kyathit. Lineage (NCBI taxonomy): Eukaryota > Metazoa > Chordata > Actinopteri > Cypriniformes > Danionidae > Danio > Danio kyathit. Next base: position 77,711,603 of record LR812523.1, on the reverse strand, counting down.
GAAAAACCAAAACACATTTTTTGAGCTGTTGACAGTCATATATGTGTCCCACGCTGCTATAAACACTATTAGGACACATATATTGCACTAAAAAGTGAAAATTGGTTGTTTTTGCGTTATTTTGAGCAAATTCGTTCTTCCGGTTTGAAACGAATTTTTGAAGCTACGTCACGGCCATGAGCTACTTAGGTGTAAATCCAGCTGGAGAGTGGCTGTCTGTCTTTTCTAGGACGTTCTGACGTATCTGAGTGTGTAGTATTAATTCATGAGAAAGACGTGCTTCAAACCAATCAGCGCGCTCTATTGTGTATGACGTGAAACTTCATTAATATGCATGATAGCTCTGGAGACTGTTTACCAGTTTGAACTGTTCAGACGGCAGAGAGACGCCACGTTGTGTTGCCAAAACAAGTGAAAGTACAAGAATTTCAAGACAAAATCGTAGGTGTTATTAGTGTGTTGCAACGAAGGTTTTGTTTTCATTTTCCCTCTATGAGAGAGCAGCTGGACTCACGTGTGGATTACAGTGCACGCGACACGCGACAGAAACGCGTTTGTAAGAAACATTTTTACCCAAGAGCTTTTTCTCATCTGGAAATGGTGAAATCCGGATTTGCCGCTCGTCTCCTTTTAATAAAAAGACACAGCTCCAGTTTGATTGTCTGTCTACAGATTTGGTAAGTGTTTGCAGTGGACTGCCCTTTGTTTAAATGCTGCTCTCCGAGTGTAAACATAAACACAAACTATTCCCGTCGTGCAGGATTTTCGCTGCATTTTGTGACAGGATAGTCTATACACACACGGCTTTCTGACGCTACCTACCGAGTACATAAGTTACAGAGAAATGCGGAGGATTTTTTCTCTTATTCGCCGTATCAAATCAGCCTCTGTGTGTTTGTTTTTTTCTGTCAAACTTAGCGCGTGCCCAAATGTTAACTCCCTTCTATGCAAAATCTTATCCTCTTTCCCTCCCCCGACACTCCCACACTCCCAGAGCTGGACACGCCCAACTTTCCTGACTTTTTTCAAAACAGAGGTGTGAAAACACCCTGCTGAGACAGGGGGTTTCGTGGCCCTTTAAATGAAATGTGCTCTTTTCAAAAGAGGGCGGAGCTATAAATGCCTATGTGTCAGCATAGTGGCAGATTCAAAAACAAGACTAATGTCCTATGCTAATGAGGGAGTAATGGTCACTAATGGGCAGGGTTTTCCCCCTCTGATGACACATACAAAGTGAGAATGTCAATCAAAGTGTTTCTGCAGACTGTTTTTTTATCATGTGTGATCATAAAAAATAAGCTTAATAAATTATTAACATTAAAAGCTGGTTATATTCATAGACTGTTGCCACACAATGGTGTTTATTCCCCTATAAAAGCAATTTTGCATAGTAGGTCTCCTTTAAAGTGATTTATTTAAGTGAAACTAACCGCAGCCAATGAAAGAACGGCTATATTTATAGTTGTTGTACCAGATGTTTTGTAGAGCGCGGGTATTTGTGCACCTCAACTAAAGGACGCTCTGTCTCTGTGTGTCCAATTAAAAGTTTGCATTTAGACTGCTGCTGCTTATTTGTTGTTTTTACCTAATGGATTAGCAGAAATCCAAAGATACTACAGATCCTAGTCTTTTGGCAGTTACAGACTTTCCCTTTCTGTTCAGGAATGCCTAGCCTTTGCAATAAATCAAATCCAGAGTTACCTGTTGTAATCACATTGGATGACGGATTCAAAGTTATTGAGCATCGCAAATGATCTGCAGCTGCTGTGAGAAAGTGGAGAATATACTTCCATTCATTCTTCCCTAAAGACACACACACACACACACATACATTCCTTTCTTGCTCTCTTCTGATCCTCAATGGGTTTTTTTTACACTTTTTAAGGTGTGAGTAACACTCTTATACTTCATTTGACAGGATGTCTCTTAATGCGTATCGTCAATGTGTTTCCACTCAAACCGTCACTCTATCTAAATATTTCAGTGTTCAACTGCTGTTTAAGTGATAATCCTGAATTCTTAAGATGTTACAATGTGTCTGAGACGTCTCCAGATTTACACACGTGCAGTTCCATCAAATCCCCAACATAGGCTCATTCTGAAAACGTAGCCCTATACATTTCTGGAGATAGTGAATTATGTAGCCAGAAGTGTGTATGGCTGCATTTGGTTTTTAAAATGAACGTGGCGGTATGACGCCATTCCTTTTCGCGCTTACCAGCTGACCGCTTACCTCAGTATGGACAGCTTTCCCCGCTGTTACCAGTTTGTCCGGTAGCTTGCCATGTACGTCGGCGGACTTGAGATGCAGAGAGGAGTTGACCACGACGACAGGCTTCGAGTCTGGTGAAGAACAGTTCCAGAAAGCAGGTAAGACGAAAACAGAAGCCGTAAAAAATAGAATAAACAAGTAAATAACAGAGTGAGAATGTGGTAAATCAGGCGAGGGCTTTTCTTTTTCTGGATTGCTTTTGAAAACTGTTGATTGCATTTAGGAAAGTGGGTGGACGCTGGTCAGTTGGTGCTTTTAAAAAGACTATTGGTTGATTCTAGGGAAATGGGTGGGCGGGTCAATCAGTGCTTTTGAAAACACTATTGGTTGGGTTTAGGGAAGGAGGAGGGTGGGCCAGTCGATCAGTCAGTCAGTCGACAGCGGTCTCTGGTGGATTTACGTGAGAACAGCAGGCACGAATGGCACTTGCAAGAGAAATTTGAGATCTTAGAAAGCGTACACAGCGCCCTCTGGTGGATTCGCGAAAACTAAAACTGCAAAAAAAACGTAGCTCCTGGGACATATTTGTCGCTCTCCAGAAATGTATATAGGCAGGGCTTAATTTTAACCTCATTTTACCGATCCACCAAATCACATGCAACCCCTCCCCGCCCCGTCCGGCCCCGCTCTTCACTTTCTTCCGCGACTCCCAACTCTCTTCACTTTCGTCCGCAACACTTTACCCTCTCGATCTTCGCTTTCTGGCGCGAATGGCACTCGTGAGAGAAATTTGAGATCTCAAAAAGCGTACACAACGGCCTCTGGTGCATTCGCGAAAACAAAAACTGCAAAAAATGTTGCTCCTGGGATGTATTTGGCACTCTTCAGAAATGTATACAGAGGTACATATTTAGAACGATCCTGGGTTGCAAATCCTACACACACACACACATGGGAAGTGAAAGCCACTAAGCTGTTTAGCTCCTTCTATCAACAACAAGAAGTCTTTTTCTTTCTGCTGGCTTGGTGTTTTTTAGCCAGCAACTACCCACAGGGGAATATGTGTGTTCGGCAGCCAAGCAGAGGTCAAGCTCACTAACTTTCAGTGGAGAGTTACTGAATCTTATTGGTCAAAACTGAAAATGTACTATAAAAAGCAAATGTAAAACGCAACAACACCAATTAAAAATAAACCATTAAAGTACAAATGGAATCTAATCTAACCATATTGATTTTGTTTGCTCACATTGCTAGTTTTGTGGTGAATTTATCTTTGCATGTCATTGAGAACAAAATAAATAGTTTGCCCTTGTAATCTAAAAATGCACTTCCTGTTTATTTTCAGTTAAAATGACAGATTAAGTCTGTCTGAGGTATTGGGCGTGGCCAGTTTTTAATTTGTGAACTGCGAGGTCCTGGAACAGATCGGGGTAACGGATCCGGCATGTTACCCGAGGATGTAGATTTGCCGTGCACGAGGGGGTTGTGGCAGACGAAAGGGAAGACCGGGCGGGGCGTTGGATGGCGGAGGGGTATCATGGACGAAAGTAAAGAGCGGCGGAGTTTGTCATTGATGAAAGTGAAGAGGGTTGGGGAGTCACGGAAGGAAGTAAAAGTGAACAGCGGACGGGGGAGGAGGGCGGTTGAGAAGGGGGATCAGTAAAATGAGGTGCCGGATCAGATTGGCACAAATTATCAGGCACAAATTAAACCTTGGGCTTGGCTAACATACTTAACCACGCACCTCCAGCTGTCAACTTTGACAACAAACAGAATTGGTGAGGAGGAGGAGTCTATGAGGTTGCAATAACCAGGGCTTGACATTAACACCCGATCTCAGCTGTGGCTGGTAAGACAGTCACTCTCACTAGCCACTCAGGGGTGCGTTTCCCAAACAACGAAGTAACTCGCGGCTCAACTAACATCATACGATGCATCGTTTGGGAAAAGAACAATGTAGTAAAGAGTGTTTCCCAAAACCCGTAGTTTCTCTGTTGCAGATCCATCGTTTGAACTACGTTAGTTATAATGTAAAACGCCCATAATGATGCTCTAAACAGGGTGGAGTAACTATTTCTTTAGAGAAGAACCCCATCATTTCTTTGTGCAAATGATATTGTTTTACACGCACACGTATTTAAAATAAAAATCCAATATTAGTTGTGATAAAAACATGCACTCGTTTTCCATAATAATTGAAATATATGTAAGTGGCACATATAGGGCCTGTGTTTCCTTTACAAATATTATTGAGAACATTACATATTCTAATCTAAAAAATAAAATCACTTTCAAAAGCTAACACGTATTCTAATATTATATAAATCATATAAACATGTAAATAATGAGGCGATTTATTAAGAAATTAAATTTAATATTTATTCTTCATTAGGAAATGAAAAAAAATCCTGCTTTAATAATAATATTAATGATGATGATGATAATTATTATTATTAAGTAGGATATTGTTTATTTATTTATTTTTTAAAGTCTAATTTTACAATTTGACACATGTAAACCACTGCAGAAATGTTCTAACCAGCAGGCCCATGTCATCTACAGTACAGATACTTAATAAATCACCTACTATAAATTAAAAGCATTAACGTATGCTATGTTTTTTGTTTTCACAAGCTTTGGAGACGTAACATAAATTCCGCTTTTAAATAATATCTCACTTTTAGCTTTCGTCATGAGGCTGTGTTCAAAATGACATCAATGTTTTCAAAGTGCACTGCGAAGTGAGCACGATTGTAAACATGAAGATCGCTAAAACTGAACTGTAAAAATACTTTAAAAAAAGCAAATTACACCTAAGAGAGATGACCTTAATGCTTTTTTATTTTTAATTATTCCAAGTTTAAATGTTAGAATGTTCTAAATGAATAGGGCATAAGGGGGATAAGTGGGAATAGAACACAGCCAGGAACTATGTTTCTAACTACAGCTCCAGAGATGTAGTTGCAAGTGCACAAGTTTGCGACGCAGTTTGCGAATGTTCATTGGAACAATGGATTTGGGAAGCGCCAAATCAACGAACTATGTTTGTAACGACGGAACTTGTGACCTTAGTTGGCTAATGATGCTTTTGAGAAACGCACCCCTGGCCGGTTGAAAATAATTTTTAAATTGTAGTTTTCTTAAAAGCAGGGCTCAAGAATAAGGATGGCCCAATATTCGTGCAAATGTGATCTTAGAATCGAGAAGCAGCACAACTGACAAAAATAGCTGTGTTCGCGCGAGCAAAAGAAGGCAGATAAATACTGAATGAGAGGATGATCACTCGCGCACACAGGTGATGTGATGCGCGCGACTGTTTAAAAAGTGATGATCATACTTTCATTATCACCTGCATTCTTTTGCTTCCAGTTATTTTTGTTATTATGGTTTAATTATCATTGTTGTTACAATAACATTGCTTTAATAGGAGATTAACTCCTCATTTATGCGTAGTTAACTTGCCTTTTTGGTAACACTTTATAATAACTACACACTATGAACCATTTATTAAGCATTAGCAAATAGGGAATTCATTATCTGTTAAGCATTAACTCTACATTAATAAGCGTTAATAAGCAGTTTATAACTGCAGCTACAAATGCTGTATTCTTGAAGTACAACCACATTTATAATGTGCTTAATAATTGTACTTTCATACTTTACTAATGATTTATTTTTCATTACTAAATTAAGTATTGCATAATTTACAAACCAGTTATTTAAGCATAGTTAGTTGTTTTTTAAGATCATTCAGAATGAGTTAGTAAATGATTAATAAACTATTCAAATTAACATTTATAATTCTTATTATTCAGCCATATAGTAATAGTTAATTTATATGTTAATAAATGCTTTATTAACTCAACTTCATCCAGTTTTGTCAGCTAATCTAAAGTGAGGACTATTTATGCTTTATAAATCCTTTATAAATGATAATTAAAGAGTCAGTTAAATTCTAAACAGGAAAAAAGAACATAAACAACATTATTCATTCCTATTCGTTTAAAGATACACAAATCAAACTGTATCAAATGAAAAATAAATCTTTGCAAGCTTATTTAAAATTAAATTACTGTACAGTTTAAACATTGCATCCTATTATATTGTTAAATTATTATATTGCTGTTGTTTTATCCAATTTTGTTGTATTTTGACACTCCTGTTATTCAGTAATGTTTAAACTTTACAGTAATTTTACTTTTTAGATAAGATTGTAAAGATTATTGTTCATTTGATACTGAGCCTTTATATGTCATTTATAAGGGATTTATAAAGCATAAATTGTCCTCACTTTAGATTAGGTCACAAAACTGGATGAAGTTGAGTTAATAAATCATTTATTAACACACATAGTAACCATTACTATATGCGTGAATAATAAGATATATAAACGATGATTTCAATAGTTTATTAATCATTCACTAACTCATTCTGAATGATCTTAAAAACCTCCAACTACTCTTAAATACAAATGGTTTGTAAATAATTCATTCATTCATTTTCTTGTCGGCTTTGTCCCTTGCGGGGTCGCCACAGCGGAATGAACCGCCAACTTATCCAGCACGATTTTACGCAGCGGATGCCCTTCCAGCCGCAACCCATCTCTGGGAACTTCCACACACACACATTCACTCATACACTATGGACAATTTAGCTTACCCAATTCACCTGTACTGCATGTCTTTGGACTGTGGGGGAAACCGGAGCACCCGGAGGAAACCCACGCGAACCCAGGGAGAACATGCAAACTCCACACAGAAACGCCAACTGACCCAGCCCAGCCGAGGTTCGAACCTGTGACCCAGCGACGTTCTTGCTGTGAGGCAACAGCACTACCTACTGCGCCACTGGGTTGCCCTCGGTTTGTAAATAATGCAATGCTTAATTTAGTAATGAAAAATAAATCATTAGTAAAGTATGAAAGTACAATTATTAGGCACATTATAAATGTGGTTGTAAGTCAAGAATACAGCATTTGTAGCTGCAGTTATAAACTGCTTACTAACGTTTAATAATGTAGAGTTAATGCTTAACAAATAACGAATTCACTAGATGCTAATGCTTAGTAAATGATAGTTATTATAAAGTGTTACCGTATTTTTTAAATGTCAATTGTTTTGCTTTTTTGAAAGAAAGGTTTTGATGAATAAAAAGTGCATGTATACAGCTATATTTTGCTCGTTTTGACACACAAAAAAATATTATTTACTTATTTTTGGTGTGGTCAGAGATAAATTTGGTAAATCCTTAATTTTGAGCCCTGAAAAGTCATGTAAAATAAAAACTAATTGCAATGCGACACTATGAATCCACAACCCATTTGCTCGTGCACATAGAGCAAGCTCATACACAACACACAAAAAAAAATTTAATTAATGATGAGGCATGTGGACATAACAATTCAAATCTATATTATTATATGTTTTTTGCAAATGTGCCAGAGGCTGCTGTGTAAGTGTTTTGAGATCTCAGATCTGGTAAGCAAGAAAAGGAAGGGCGTCATACCGCCCCATAGCGTTCGTTTTAAGGACGAAATGCAGCCATACGAACCTTTGGCAACAAAATTCGCGATCTCCAGAAATGTACACAGGGGTACGTTTTCAGAATGAGCCTATGTTGCAACAAACCTTTAAAATGAGCATGTTCCCTTTAGTATTACACAAAAAAAATTATGTTTGCTTACAATTCTTGAGATTTTTTGGGGGACAACTTAACTGTTTTATGTTCAATCCACTTAAATTGGTAAAAACTAATAAGTTAACTTCATTCCTTCATGTTGTCCCAACACAAATCAGTTGTGTGGAACTCAACATTTTTTACCCAGCAAAAAAATGCAAATAAAATAAAATAAAATTGTCTTTTTTAGGCATAAAAAATAAAAATAAGTCTCTCGTCAGTAATAATCTCTTTTCCAAGAGGCATCTATAATGTATCATCTCATGTATCATTTGATTTTCATTGTACTGCAAACACACTAGTGGCAAAGGTTTAAGTGGGCGCACACTAGCACAATACGTTCAGTGTATGAGCACATGTGGAATATGACACAGGTCAGTGAAAGTGTGTGTGTGTGTGTGTGTGTGTGTGTGTGTGTGTGTGTGTGTGTGTGTGTGTGTGTGTGTGTGTGTGTGTGTGTGTGTGTGCTCTTGTATGCGTGTCGCTCTTCTAGTCCTGTTTTGGAAATCTCTGTACCCTGCGGGAGGCTAATTCAGGAAGGAGCCCCAGGTTGTAAGACAGTGCACAGGGTGTTATGGGGGTGGATTCTGCTCTTTCTACCCCATGGCATGTTGCCATCCCTGTCAGACTGAACAAAGATGACTGCCCACCCCCTGGGTGTCTGTGTGTGTGTGTGTTTGTCTGGGATGTCTGAAGAGAATTTATGTGACGCTTTCTGAACCATTTTAATTCATTCTTCACCATCTGTACCAGCCAGCATCTATTTCTGAAGTTTACAATAAACAGGTTTTGTTTATTTTCATCCAACAGGAGAGGTATAATTTCTTCAACCAAACTACTGTATGTTTCAGTATTCTATTGAGATGAACAGAACTGTGGATTAACATAAATGATGTATCAACTATCAAATTATTAGATTTTACATCCCTACAAGTGAAATGTCTATACAGTGGAAGTCAATAGGATTCTCCCTCCTGGGAAATTTTATTACTTTTTTAAATATTTCCCAAATGATGTTTAACAGATCAAGGATTTTCTCACAGTATTTCCCACAATGTTTTTTCATTCGGAGAAAGTCTTATTTGCTTTATTTCAGCTAGAATAAAAGTAGTTTTGAATTTTTTTAAAACAATTTAAAGGTCAAAACTATTAGCCCCTTAAGCAATATTTGTCTTCAATAGTCTACAGAAATAATCACTGTTATACGTACAAAGACTTGCCTAATTACCCTAACTTGCCTAATTAACCTAGTTAAGCCTTTAAATGTCACTTTAAGCCAGAGGTGGGCAAACTGCGGCCCGCTGAACACTTTCATCCGGCCCGCGAGGGAGTTTTTAAAATGCTGCTTCTGAGTAACGGTTTGGTTTCAGAATTATAATAATAATAATAATGCATTTTATTTAAAGGCGCCTTTCATGACACTCAAGGTCACCGTACATGACAGCAAGAACAATCAGTTCAAATAAAAACACAATAAAAGTCAAATAGAATACAATACAAATTAAAAAAAAAAAAAAAAAAATGCAGTCGGGTTAAAGAGAATAAGCGGTTCTAAACAGATGTGTTTTGAGTTTGGATTTAAATTGTGAAAGAGAGTCTAAATTACGGAGATCAGGAGGAAGTGAATTCCAAAGTTAAGGAGCAGAGTGGCTGAAGGATCTGCTCCCCATGGTGACAAGGCGGACAGAGGGAACAGTGAGGTGAATGGAAGAAGAAGACCTGAGTGTTCGAGAAGGTGTGGCGATATGAACAAGACTAGTAAGGTATGGAGGAGCAAGATTGTGGATGGCTTTAAAAGTGAGAAGAAGTATTTTATAATTAATTCTGAAAAAGATGGGAAGCCAGTGAAGCTGTTGTAGAATGGTTGTGATGTGACAGATGGAAGGGGTTTTTGTAATAATAGGGGCTGCAGCGTTTTGTACCAGTTGTAATTTATGAAGAGTTTTATTAGGGAGGCCAAACAGAAGGGAATTACAGTAATCTAAACGGGATGTGACTAAAATTAGTAAAATTAATGATGCAATACAAGTGAACGCTAGTTTGATGGCAGTGTTGCACACGGTACAGTTAGTGCAACCAGTATGGGATGAAATGAGATTGTTGTGAATTAATTTTTGTCATAGAATATATTTTCCATGCATACATCCACTTAAAAAAGTTATTTTATCAAAGATTTGTGGTTTCATCAAGTTTTATGATGGTTGATCTGTATATTCTAAAAGCAGTATAAATTTGACTAAATAGTAAACTTTAAGAATTATTTTTAATGTGTTAATATGAGATTTTTTTCTATTAGACAATACCCTTTCTATTCTCCACTGTAAAAATTATTACATTATTATTATATTTTATAAGGGATTATTTTATTGTTTTATGATGATGATAAGCATAAATATAAATAGGAGTGCAAATTAATTTGACTTGTAAATTTGACTTTATAATATCTATTAAAAAATCTGTTTTGTGTTAATGTGACATGTTTCTGTCCGATATTACATGTTCGATGCGTACTGCCACTATAAATAAAAGTTATTTTTTGAAGGATTTGACATGTGGCCCTTCACTTGGTTTGCAAAACTTGATGTGGCCCTCGGGTCTAAAAAGTTTGCCCACCACTGCTTTACGCTGTATACTAGTATCTTGAAAAAATATCTATATATCTATATAACATAATTATTATGTTCAGAAATGTGTTGAAAAAAATATTCTCTCCATTAAACAGAAAGTGTGTGGGGTGCGGTGGGGGGGGGTGGTTATATACATGGGGGCTAATAATTCTGACTTAGGTAGGTATTAAGCTACTGTAATTCCAGTTTCCAATTCAAATAAAAATCTCTCTCTACAGTAGTGGCCAAAAGGGATCTCTAGCCTAGGACAATTGATACTTCATGTTTTTCTCTAAGCATATTACAAAGTTTAATAAGTTGGAGAGTGTAAAACTTTTATATCTGCACTGTTTTTCACAACCCAGGCTCATTCTGAATATGAACCTCTTTATACATTTCTGGAAAGTGCCAAATACGTCCCAGGAGCTACGTTTTTTGCAGTTTTGTTTTCACAAATTCACCAGAGGCCGCTGTGTACACTTTTTCAGATCTCAAATTTCTCCCGCAAGTGCCATTCGCGTCTGCTGTTCTCACGTAAATGCATCAGAGGTTGCTTGACTGACTGACTGATTGACTGACCCACGCTCCTCCTTCCCTAATTGTAACCGATAGTGTTTTCAAAAGCACCGATTGACTTGCCTACCACTTTCCCAAACCCAACCGACAGTGTTTACAAATGCAATCCAGAAAAGGAAAAGCCCTCGGGGCCGCCTGATTTTTACCATATTTTCAAATCTTACCAAGTTCTCACTCTGTTTTTTACTTGTTTATTTTATTTTTTGGCTTCTGTTTTTGTCTTACCTGCTTTCTGGAACCGTTCTTCACCAGACTTGAACACCATCATTGCAGTCAACTCCGCTCCACGTCAAACTGGTAAGAGTGGGAAAGCGGTCCATATGGAGGTAATTGGTCAGCTGGTAAGCGCGAAAAGGAACAGTGTCATACCGCTACATAGCTGTAATAAAGTGAGACGCTTCAACGGGGTGAGGATCCGTATACAGGTCTTTATTAGGATGGTCAGGCAAGCAATGGTCAAACAGGAACAATCAGATGTATTAGGGCAATCCAGAGTCGTAGTCGATGTATCAGGCAGATGGTCACAAGGCAGGCGGCGTACAAGGAAATCAAAACAAAACAAAGCAAAGGTCTAAACACGGGAAAACCAGGCAAGGAGAAACGCGTCGTAATGTTCACTAAACAGGATACAAGACTCAGCAAAACTTGTGTGTCAGTGAGGTGTACTTATAGTCCATGTAATCAGTGGATGAGTGGCTTCAGCTGTGAGTGTAATCAAAGGGTGATCTGGAACATGTGTGCGCGGAGTGTATGTATGGAAATGTAGTCCACGAACTGGCGGATTTGTAGTCCATATGAATGTGTGTGTGTGATTACCAGCGATCTCTGGCTGACGATCGCTGGTGATCGTGACAATAGCGTTAGTTCTAAAGACAAAATGCAGCCATACGTAGCCTGGCTACATAATTCCCAATCTCCAGAAATGTATACAGAGGTACGGTGTCAGAATGAGCCTGTGTTGGACAACGGCTGCTAATCAATTACAACGGAGAACCAATGAATATTTTAGATTATATTGATTATATTCAAATCATTGAATATATGTGATTTTCCTTTAAGCTTTTTTCATTTTTTTCAGTAGTAAAATAAAAACATCGCTCTATGATAAGCCGTTAAGGCTGATTTATACTTCTGCATCGAGTGATCAGCATGACCCACAGTGCCTGCCTTGCACGTAGTCATGCAATTATACTTCTGCACTGATTGTGTTGTGCAACAATAACACTTCTGAAATGCTAGTTAGCAGCAGGTTTTTATGTTCCTCTGTGTCGAGTTTCTTTGCTGGTGTTTTGTTTTTTTTGAACGCTACCTTAATGTACAAGAAGTACTCGCTCATTCAGAGGCGGGAACCGGCGGACGTGCAACAACTTTAATCATGAGGTAAACACAAATCAAAAGTTTCCATCTGAAGCTCCTTTACAGGAATCGACACTTGTAAACACTCGCTCCATCGGGCTCGAGTCTCTCAGCGCCGCCCATCACCGCTACCAAGCCGACCAATCACAGAGCTGGTTACATTTTTTGAGAGGCGCGCGTCGGCATCAGCCAAGACGAGGGCTGTGCGACTGCGTGCAGGCTGCGCCAAACCATACGCGTGCGCTTGATGCAGAAGTATAACTCACCCTTTAGTCTCCTTTGCCAATTTTGTCAGTTAAATTCCTTAATTTAGGGGTTTTGTATTTTACTCATTCTAAGGTATAACATGTTCCTGATACTTTAATGGTTTGTTTAAACTTCTAGAGTCAATAAAAAAGAATGTACAGTAAACGTCGCTTCTGGACATTCTCAAGCAGAAATGCACATGTATATCTTTTGTTTATCTGTTATCATCACTTACTACACTCAAAATACACACTGCAATAAAACAATTCTGTTATTATGTGCTGACCCACACATTATCTGCGCAACCTTCTTCTGTACAACCCAAAAGGTAACACAAAAATAACACTTTAACATAAAAGGTCAGAGTTACGAATCATAACATAAGATTAAATGGCAAATAAAGTCATGCTTGAAAATATAAATGAACAACTTGCCGAATGGCTGAAACAGCTGTTCAATACTGACACAGTGTTAGCTATAGTCATATTGTGAAATGTATATTCATATATTCCATACATCCATACATTTGAGCGAAAAAAAATACATTTTGGTCTGTTTGTAAAGTAATATTTAATTGTGAAGTTACTTAGAAAAGCATCTATGTAGGTTACCATCAAATGTTTAACATTCATTCATTTTCTTTTCAGCTTAGTCCCTTTATTAATCTGGGGTCGCCACAGCAGAATAAACTGCCAACTTATCCAGCATATGTTTTACGCAGCGGATGCCCTTCCAGCTGCAACCCATCCACGGGAAACATCCACGCACACCCATTCAAACTCATACACTACGGACAATTTAGCTTAGCCAATTCACCTATACCACATGTCTTTGGACTGTGGGGGAAACTGGAGCATTCAGAGGAAATCCACGCCAACACAGGGGGAACATGCAAATTCCACACAGAAATGCCAACTGACCCAGCCGAGGCTCGAACCAGTGACCTTCTTGGCGTGAGGCAATTGTGCTACCCACTACGCCACCATGACGCCCAAATGTTTAACATTTAAATAAAATGTTGCTCATAACGGTGACATCTGCATGACTAGCTTGAACGTAAGTGAAATCTTTGATTGCTTTTATAGCAAAACTCAAGGTCTTTGTATTGTTTTTGGAATGACTGGATTTCACCAGCATCATTTCACAAAGTAACAATGGATGTGATCACAGTTTAATGGCTTTTTTGCAGTTTTAATGACTGCAGAAATATGGAAAAACTTTTAAATATAATAACCAAACCAATCCAGCTAACATGGAGTCAGATGTTTGTAAGCTCATCACAAGTGGACAGTGCTAAATACAAATGTCAAATGAGTCCAAATGTGTTCTCAAATACATTGTGATCCAGTCAGATGTCCAGCCTTGAAGCGGCTCTGGGACACATATGGCAATGTTGCATTTGTAGCGTAAACGCTAATCTATCTTGATGTGGCCCCAGACAACAATGAAGGACCACCTACTCAGAACACAAAACCACTGCGCCAAGACAAAGGTTTGACGCCTGCCAAGTAGATACAGCTTTAAAAGAAAGCAATAATTTCATTATTGTCTGTACATTGAATATTAATAACCAATAGTATGAAGGGATCCTATTGGTCAGACTTTATTTTAATGAACTACACTATGCTATATCCTCTTAAGGCCCAATGTGTTTTTTTTTACATGCATTTTTTTATTTTTCTTTGCTATTTGGGTTTATTGGAACCTAATTAGAATAAAATCTAAGTATCATCTTTTGATATAATGTACTTTTAGAAAAAAATGATGTCCATATATGTGGACTCGTGGTCCGAATTTGCATAAAACACTTTTTCCTGAATGTTTTTTAATGCATATATAACATAGAATTTTTTTTTTAACTTGCTTTGACTATCAGAGAGTAAAAACAATTTTTTTTACTCTTTTGGACAGTTAAAAATAGGGTTTGGGACATTTCATATGCTGCAAAACAGTTGCAGGATGACACTTCATGTCTGTAACAAAATATAAAACATTCAAAGTATTTTAAATAGCCACTTAAGAGCTCAAATGTGCTGTCCACGTATGTGGACACTCAAGCCCTTGGAGGTTATTCATACCACGCTCTCTTTTGCGAACGCTTTTACGTACTAAAAATGTAACATTAACATTCCCATTACGTTTTCTAATGTTCAAAATGACAACGTATTAAAGAGCCCCTATTTTGCATTATACAAGGTCATACTTTTGTTTTGTGGGGTCTCCAACAACAGGCTGATATGCATGCAGGACCAAAAAACACTTTCATTGTCTTATAAGTGAAGTTTCACAAACTAATTTCAAGAGGAGCACGTGATATGATTGACTGCAGCTGGTTTCTCATCTACAATCATTAGTTAGCCAATCAGATGAATCCAAACTCACTATAAGTAGCCTAGCAAAATTTACTCCCTTATCTTCGTATTCCGAAGAATCCACCCATCCACCCCTTCTCCACCTTTCTTCCTTTATCACGGGGAGATCTCGAGAACTACCTGATCTCGTACTCCCCTTACATGCTCAATCGACCAGGCGGGAGCCCTGGGCTCAATTATCTCCGAGCTCAGGGTTCTCTCCCGGGACAGCATGTCAAACCTGCTAATAGCATCAAGCAATATCTAAGTGTGAACTCTTGAATCTGCATTTATTTTTACCTAATTGTCCCAACTACTCCCATATGATTCGTTTAGCGATTCATTTGTTCCCAAACCCCTCCTTAGCGCGAAGCTAATCTGCGCTGACTGGATGACCCAGCCTGTTGTGATTGGTCGACTGCGTTCAGCGCGAGACAGAGAGAAACACCATTTATTTACATTTAATTTTAACATATTATCCAACTTAATGGAGTAATAATACATTCATTTTCCTTCAGCTTAGTCCCTTTTGTTCATCAGGGGTCGCCACAGTGGAATGAACCGCCAACTTATCCGGCATATGTTTTACACAGCAGTTGCCCTTCCTGCCGCAACCCAGTACTCACTCAGTACACACTCATACACTACGGCCAATTTAGTTCATCCAATTTACCTATGCTGCATGTCTTTGGACTGGAAACCAGAACATGCAAACTCCACACAGGAATGCCAACTGCTAACCACTGAGCCACCATGTCGCCTGTGAAGTAATAATAAAAAATGTAATTAGTGTTCAATTTATTAAAATCAAAAGAAAAAAATACAATTAAAAAACGAAGAACACAAATGTTATTTGAGCTGGTATTACATCTTTCATCAAAGCGATTGTTCACACAAATTACAAATGATTTTTCCAAGATGTCTGACCTCTATGTGACAAAGCAGTCATGTTTGCATACTTACTTTTTAATTAGTCTTTTCATTAACATCATTATGTATTCAGAATAAATTGTAGCAGAATAACAGAAGGCATGATTTATTGTGTGAACAACATAATAGGCCAATCAAAGACCATTCAATTCTAGTGTGCAATTAATGCTTTTCTGCTGGGAGATTTTTTAAATGTATTCTTCTATATTGTCCTTTATTGACATTTACTGTCGCAACATAGTTTTCTGTTTATTACACTGTAAAACCCAACAGTCAACTTTATTAAATGAAATGAGTGTAGTTAACTCAAAATCGACTGACTTCAGTCTTGAAGGTAATGAGTTAATTAAATACTTCATTACTTCAACTTGGAGTAAGTTCACAGTACTCATATACAGTAGATTAGTTTTTTTTTTAACTCAAATGGTTTGTAGCAATTGGTGTCCTCAAACGGTTTGAGTTGCCTTAACTCATTGGGTTTTATAGTTCTCAGTTGGTTTGAGTTCTCTTCATTTATTGCGTTTTACTTTGCTCAAATTGCTTCATTTACTCAAATGGATTAAGTTCACAGTGCTCATTAGGATTAGTTTTTGAACTTAAAGGGTTTGTTGCAATCTGTTTCCTCAAATAGTTTGAGTTACATTAACTTTTTGGGTTTTACAGTGAAGTACAGCCAATGCTGTGGCCACAAAAACCAAAAACTTTTCTCTCTAACTCACACAAGAACATTGATTTCGTTTTTGAGGAATTGCGTTTCTTTGCATTGTTCTCCATTGTTTCCATGATTGAGCATAAAGAATCATTATTAAGCTGGCTCATTTTAAAATGCGTGGCCATTCATGTGGTGATTTGTTAATTGGGGTTTGATGTGGGTGGTCTGTGAGATTTTTCCACAGGCTTCTCAGGTGCAGCTGAAATCAAAATTATCAGCTCTCCTTTCCTTTTCAAATATTTCCCAAATGATGTTTAACAGAGCAAGGAAGTTTTCACAGTATTGTCTATAATATTTTTTCTTGTATACAAAGTGGAATTTGTTTCATTTCGGCTAGAAAAAAAGCAGTTTTAAATTTTTTAAAAACCATTTTAAGGGCAATATTAAGCAATATTTTTAAGAAATATTTTTTTCAATTGTCTACAGAACAAACCATTATTATACAATGATTTGCCTAATTACCCTAACTTCACTAATTAACCTAGTTATGCCTTTAAATGTTACTTTTTAAACATATTTTATTTAAGCTTTTTTCTTTTTTTAAATACAAAAACAGTACACATGAAATCCACTGGAATAAAAATAGCAACCCCAGCATTAAATCAGAAAATAAAAATAAATTACATGAACTAAAGTGAATAAATAACAAACAAATGGGGGATATTTACCAATCAAAGCAATCATAATGTTCAAATGTAATTATCAGAGGATGATCAATTGTTCCAATAAATTGTTGGCAATCAGTTTTGAGGAAATCCAGAGAAGGTTGCCATACAGTTTGAAATTGGTGTTGAGATTTTGGTTCCAAGGAGTTTAACCTCTTGAGCTGAATGACTTGACACAATTCACCCATCCACTCTTTGAAACATGGAGGGTCGGATGTTTTCCAGTTGAAAAAGTATCCTTTTCGCAAGAGTTATGCTGAGTTCAGACTGCACGATTTTCAAAGTAGTGGCGTCATCGATGTTTTCACACTGCATTACTATCTAGGGTAGCGTTCTGTCGCTGCTGTGTTTACACTGCAAAATGGATCGGCAAGAGGGGGTTTCACACTGTATGACTTTACAATAGGAGAATCGCCGACAACGTTGTCTCGTTCAAGTGACATGGAAACAATGTGAGGTCATGTAGTATATACTGTATTTTGTTATTAACTACATAATGAGTGAGAAGTCTTTAGTGAGGTAGAAATTGTACTTATTTTGCTTAGCTGGGTTTTAAAGGGAATTAGCCATTTCTCTTCAACTTTAGTTTTGTGGTTGTGGTTTTGCTCAGATGACACGTCAAACAGACATGGGTGCTCCTGCCAAATTTCCACTAGTTTTCCTCAATTTCTTGGGTCCAAATAGACCCGAAAAGAAGCCCTTTTAACTTCTCCCTTAACCTCCCACTGGCTTGCAGATACCCACACTAGTGGATGCTGCTCTCTCATTGGCTGTAGGTGATCGTTGATGTTATTGTCAATCAGAACACCATCAGAATCGCTGACAGCTTCAGATATTTAGCATGTCAAATATCCAACCCAGGCTCATTCTGAAAACGTGCCTCTATATACGTTTCTGGAGGCCGCAAAATACGTCCCAGGAGGTACATATACAGTTTTTGTTAGCGCAAATTCATGAGAGGCCGCTGTGTACGCTTTTTTATATCCCAAATTTCTCTCACGAGTGCCGTTCACGCCTGCTGTTCTCATGTAAACCCACCAGAGGCCACTGTTGACTGACTGTTTGACTGACTGACTAACTGACTGACCGACCGACGAATCGACTGACCCACCCTACTCCTTCCCTAAACCCAACCAATTTTATCGATTGACTCGCCCACCCACTTCCCTAAACCCAACCAACAATTTTTGTCTGATTTTTTACCACGTTTTCATATTTTATCACATTCTCACCCTGTTATTGACTTGTTTATTTTAATTTTTGGCTTCTGCTTTTGTCTTACCTGCTTTCTGCAACCGTTCTTCGCCAAACTCGAACCCCGTAATTGTGGCCAACTCCTCTCTGCATCGTAAGTCCGCCGACGTACACGAAGAGCTTCTGGACAAACTGGTTGCAGCGAGAAAGTCGTCAGCACGGAGGTAAGCGGTCAGCTGGTAAGTGCGAAAAGGAATGGCGTCATACCGCCCCGTTGCCGTCATTTAAAAAATGAAATGCAGACATACGTGCTTCGCGGTCTCCAGAAGCGTACATAGGACTACGTTTTCAGAATGAGCCTGTGTTGCAAATATCTATCGGGTGTCGGCGACTCATCTTGCGATTCTTGCAGATCGGGTCTTTGATAGTTCACACTGTGTGACTGTTACTCGAGCACGGATTAGCCTGAGATTTCGGGCATTTGTCTGCGATTTTTCAAAACCTGTCAGAGAGTCAAAATCAGGGCTAAAATCATGCAGTCTGAACTCGGCATTAGGTCCATTAAAAGGAAACATTGCTGGGACTTTGGATGTGTCTAATGTCTCAGAATATCCAAGAATTGCAAGACAATGATCCGGCTTAACCTCCTTTAGAAAAACCTTTGAGAAAAAAAAATAAAAACAAATCAATTAATTTCCAGAAATTAAAGAGTTTAGGACAAAACCAAAACATGTGGGATAAAGAACCCTCTTCCTTTAAATGTCACTTTAAGCTGAATACTAGTATTGTAACATGATGGTGACGCTGCAGTGAGGATCCTTATGCAGGTCTTTATTGAACAGGATGGTCAGGCAAGTCAATACAGGCAATCCAGAGTCGTAGTTCAAATAGCAAGCAAGTGGTCAAAATGCAGGCAGCATACAGGAATAATCAAACAAAACAAAGCTAGGTCTAACACGGAAAGCCAGGCAAGGGAAACCACGTCGTAATGTTCACTTACAGGATACAAGACTCAGCAACAACTGTGTGTTAGTGTGCTGTATATGCAGTATAGTCTATGAATCAGTCCGTGAGCCACTTCAGCTGTGAGTGTCTAATCAGTGGACACTTGGAGCAGGTGTGTGTGTGTTGCATGACTGAATCTGTAGTTCATTATGAGGCCGGATTGTAGTTTGTGTGAATGTGAAAGTTTTCCAGCGATCTATGGTGGTTAGAACGTAGGTGATCGTGACTAGTATCTTGAAAAATATCTAGAAAAATATTATGTACTGTCATCATGGCAAAGATAAAAGAAATCAGTTATTAAAACTATTATCTTTAGAAATGTGTTGAAATCTTCTTTCCGTTAAACAGAACTTGGGGAAAAAATATTTACAGTGGGGCTAATAATTCTGACTTCAACTGTAGACTGTGATTTGTAAAAGAAAAAAGCATGCAGATGTGCCTACACACAAGGTTTTACGAATATTTGTTTGTATACGCTAGTCTCAGCTTTCTGGAGTATGTTCCTTCCTTTCTCTTCTGAAGACGCTCGTATAAACATGTTGTGTCTCTTTTTTTTTTCCTGCTCCACATGTGCTATTTCCTTTTGGGTTTTTTTTTTTTTTGGGTATTCTTCCTCTCTCTCCATCTCCTCCCATTGCTATTTTTCCTGGATGACATGTCACTGCGCAGTCACAACATCACAGGCGGCCGCTGCTGAAGACGACAAGCAAATCCCTCCCTCTTCCACTTTCCATCCATCTCCATGAGCCCTGCTCAAACACAAATGCATAAACAAACCTAATTAGCGAATGACAGCAAGCTGGCCATTGGAAGAGCCTCATTAAGGTTTACAAACTGCTTCACGTCAACTACTCCGGCGATGATTTATCATGTCTGGCCACTAAGTCAACAGTGTGTTATTTGACTGTGTGTGTGTGTGTGTGTGTGTGTGTGTGTGTGTGTGTGTGTGTGTGTGTGTGTGTGTGTGTGTACCTTGTATTCTTTATGTTGTAGGGACCAAATGTCCCCACAAGTATAGCAATACCAGTAAATTTGGACCTTTTTAGTCTGCATGAGGAAAACGGCTCATAAGTCACAAAAAATTAAGTATTTTGAAAATAAGGTTTGGGTTGAGGGGCATAGAATATACACACTAATCATATCTGTAAACTGACAGTTTTCAGTATTTTGTGATTATCTATAGGCACATCAATTTATATGTTGTCCTGTGTTGCTTTGGATTTAACTGTATATCTGTATATGTCTTACCTTGAGTCTTTAAAGGGACATGAACGACCCGCCCCCCCTGTCTCAGCAGGGTGTTTTAACAACTCTAGTTTGGAAAAAGTCAGGACAGTGGGTGTGTCCAGCTCGGTTTAGGTGGGAGTGTCAGGGGAGGGAAAGAGGGAAGGTTTTGCATAAAAATGGGAGTTTCCATTTGGGGACGTGCTGATTTTCACAGAGGCAAACCAACACAGATGCAGGGGAGAAAGACAGTGACTGTGTTTATATAGACATCAGTTATAGAATTATTCGCCAAATTCTTAATTTGTCCACTTTAACTGCAGTTTGGCACTTTCACTTTCATTCAGGAACATTTCCTGCATGCCCCCCGTGACAAACGAGATATTGGATGCGAGGATGAGAGAGTGGAGTTTTAATGGGATGTTTGATACCGCACGGCGAATGGGAGAAAAAAAAACTCTGCATTTCTCAGTAACTTAGATGCACTCGGTAGGTAACATATCGTCAGAAAGCCGTGTGTGTATAGACTATCCTGTCACAAAATGCGGCGAAAATCCTACATGACGGTAATAGTTTGATTAAGGTGTTTACATGTTTACATTTGGAGAGCAGCATTTACAGTGGATCTTTCAGCGTATGATATTGTACTATAATATTGCAGTGATATTAACGTACTGTAAACTTAGTTACTAAATCATTTTGACTATAGTATGTCTTTAAAAACTGAAAGAGCACTGCTGAAGATACGAACTAACTTTGCCATCTGAATGAACAAACAAAGGGCACTGATCACACACACTTACCAAATCTGTAGAGACAGGACAATCAACACCAACTGGAGCTGCATCTTTTTAAAAAGAGATAAGCAGCAAATCCGGATTTCATCATTTCCAGATGTGAAAAGCTCTCAAACGCATTTCTGTCGCATGCACTGTAATCCAGACGTGAGTCCAGCTGCGCTCTCATAGCGGGAAAATGAAAACAAAACCTTTGTTGTAGCACATTAATAAACGCAACACTGATGACCCGTGTCTCCAAATTCTTGTTCTTCCACTTGTTTTGGCAACACAACGTGGCGTCTCTCTGCCGTCTGAACACTGTAACAGGTAAAATCCTGTTGAAGCTATCATGCATATTAACGAAGTTGCGCCGCATACACAACAGAGCGCGCTGATTGGTTTGAACCAAGTCTTTCTCATGAATTAATGCCGCACACTCAGAGATGTCACGATGCACTCGCAGGTACAGACATCCACTCTCCATGCTGGAATACACACAAGTATCTAATCTCCGTGACGTAGCTTCAAAAATTCGTTTCAAACCGGAAGAACGAATTTGCTCAAAATAACGCAAAAACAACCAATTTTCACTTTTTAGTGAGATATATGTGTCCTAATAGTGTTTATAGCAGCGTGGGACACATATATGACTGTCAACAGCTCAAAAAATGTGTTTTGGTGTTTCGTGACCCTTTAAAGCTTTAGCTCAGTTTAGTTTTAGCTCTCTCTCATTCTCCATAGATAACAAGATATGTTTAAATGCAGAAAAGGAACCAAAAACACTGTTAAATCCTCTAATGGGACTTCAGTTGTTTACTGTAATCATACAAAGCTCCAAGAACACTTTTGTGCACCAAAAAACTAAATTTCTCTTTCTTCCTCAATAGATTAAATTGTCCAGATCAAATAGACTGTACACACTGTAGATAAACTACTATGGTTCATCCTCATTTTGTTTGCAGTGCACCGTGAACTGAACACATGCAACCTCTAGACTGTAATCTGACTTAAGATGGCAGAAAATCCCGTGAAATCTACTTTGCAGAGTCAGAGAGCTTATAGTTGAAGGGAATAACAACACAGCTACTAGCCGGTTAAGCGTTAACCCTTTCTCCATTCCTCTCCCCAGGAAGGAAAATGATCTAAGCAGAAAAGCAGCCTAGCCAGAGTCTTGTCAACCTGCTGCATCCCAAGACAGCGCCAGCATTTGCTTTGGCCAGCTCGCAACATTTTTGTGCTTGTTTTTCCATTTGACTTTTTACTGTAGTCTCATGGTTTTGAGACTTGGAAGATGTGGAGGAATGTCTGATTTTATTACAGAGGAAACATAGGTGATTATGAGCGGAATGGGAGCAATTAGGTGTTTTAGCGCTGTACTTTTTTATACATTACTTTTTGCCAGTTGAATAACAATGCCAGAAAACTATCAGTAAATTAGCAGATTTACATATTTTGTGATTCATGTTTTTATTTTTTTGCCGTTTATTTATGCATTATGGGGCCTTGATCTTTCTTCCAAAAACTTTTAACCTTGAAAAGTAGTAAAAAGTGAATTTTAGGAACATCTTTAATAGTTTAAAGTGATGTATTGTCTGGGTTGGTGTTTTATATTATGCTACAGAAACCTTGTAATAAACTGCCAGAACATTTTCTGTTATTTTACAGACTTATTTCTGTATATATTATTACTTACACACTCACCGGCCACTTTATTAGGTACACCTGTCCAACTGCTTGTTAACGCAAATTCCTAATCAGCCAATCACATGGCAGCAACTCAATGCATTTAGGCATGTAAACATGGTCAAGATGATCTGCTGCAGTTCAAACCGAGCATCAGAATGGGGAAGGTTGGTAACATAGAATGGGGATGGTTGTTTGTGCCAGACGGGCTGGTCTGAGTATTTCAGAAACTGCTGATCTACTGGGATTTTCAATCACAGCCATCTTTAGGGTTTCCAGAGAATGGTCTGACAAAGGGAAAATATCCAGTGAGCGCCAGTTTTGTGGACACAAATGCCTTGTTGATGCCAGAGGTCAGAGGAGAATGGCCAGACTGGTTCCGCTGGTAGAAAGACAACAGTAAGTCAAATAACCACTTGTTACAATCGAGATTTGCAGGAGAGCATCTCTGAATACACAACACGTCCAACCTTAAGGCGGATGGGCTACAACAGCAGAAGACCACACCAGGTGCTACTCCTGTCAGCTAAGAACAGGAAACTGAGGCTACAATTTGCACAGGCTCACCAAAATTGGACAATAGAAGATTGGAAAAACGTTGCCTGGTCTGATGAGTCTCGATTTCTGCTGAGACATTCAGATGGTGGGGTCAGAATTTGGCGTCAACAACATAAAATCATGGATCCATCCTGCCTTGTATCAACGGTTCAGGCTGCTGGTGGTGTAATGGTGTGGGACATATTTTCTTGGCAATCTTTGGGCCCATTAGTACCAATTGAGCATCTTGTCAACGCCACAGCCTACCTGAGTATTGTTGCTGACCATGTCCATCCCTTTATGACCACAGTGTACCCATCTTCTGATGGCTACTTCCAGCAGGATAATGCGCCATGTCATAAATCGTGAATCATCTTAGACTGGTTTCTTGAACATGACAGTGAGTTCACTGTACTCAAATGGCCTCCACAGTCAGCAGAACTCAATCCAGTAGAGCACCTTTGGGATATGAGCGATTCACATCATAGATGTGCAGCCAACAAATCTGCAGCAACTGCGTGATGCTATCATGTCAATATGGACCAAAATCTCTGAGGAATATTTCCAGTACCTTGTTGAAGGATTAAGGCAGTTCTGAAGGCAAAAGGGGGTCCAACCGGGTACTAGCAAGGTGTACCTAATAAAGTGGCCGGTGAGTGTACATTATATTACTTCAAACTACTAAAATGTCAATAAAAGTCACTTTGTTAAACTGTAGAATTGAATTTTCAACATCAAAAGTCGACAGAGCAGAGATCAACATCCCATAATGCAATTCACAACCGTAAATAAATGGAAAACACTTGTGAATCGTAAAATATGGATAATTTCTTACAGTGTATACTTGACTTTTTTTGCTTATGTGTATGTAGTTGACTGTTTGCATATAAATGTGATTCTCAAATCCATTCAGGCTTTCATTAATTCATTCCAACTCCCTATTGACATTCTCTTGAGGAGGAGTAAAGAAGCGATCCATGGAGAAAGGTTGATAGAGAGAAAAAGAAGGAGGGGAATGAGGCGGACCCCTTCTGTCTCTCTGCCTTTACAGAGGAGGGGGAAAAAGAAAAAAACAATTGGTGTGCAAATGGCTTATTTGGAGAAACTTAAAGTGTATTCATTTATTCAGTCTTTTTATTCACTGTCGTGGTGTGTGTGTGTGTGTGTGCGTGTGCGTGTGTGTGTGTGTGTGAGTAAGAGAGAGAAAACTTTTGTACTTTTTTTCTATCACAACTTACTCTATATCCAAAGTCTTTGATTAATTTATTCATTCATTAATTTGTTTTTTTGGGCTTAGTCCCTTAATTAATCAGGGGTCGCCACAGTGGAATGAACCGCAAACTTATCCAGCACATGTTTTACGCAGCGGATACCCTTCCAGCTGCAAGCCATCACTGGGAAACATCCATACACGCTTATTCACACACATACACTACGGACAATTTAGCTTGAGGGGGAAAACCGGAGCATTTAAGCATTTCACTGCATATCATACTGTGTATGACTCGTGTTTTCGTGAATTTAAATCAAATTCAAAATGTATTTGTCACATTCAGGGAGAGTTTATGCTTGGAGATGCATTTATATAATTTTTTTTTCAGTTGTTAAGTTGCATTGCCAAAAAAGTATGGGGAGATAGAAATGTTTGGTCACACTTTATTTTGACGGTCCGTTTGTTGAATTTAAGTTACATTGCAACTAATTATCATTAGATTATAAGTAGACTGTTAGGTTGGGGTTAGGGTTGGGGTTGGGGTTAGGGCTAGTGTAAGTTGACATGTAATTGCAAAGTTTCTTATAGTCAGTTAAATGTCTGTTGAAGGACTGTTAAATGTCAGTATCAACAGATATTAAGCAGACAGTCTACTAATACTCAAATGGACCATCAAAATAAAGTGTTACCAAATGTTTTTATACATAATTGCAGTTTTTATAAATCTGAAATGATTTATCATCCATTGCAGTATATAAAACCACAGAGAATTTTTTTTTTTCCAACCAATGAAAATCAATAAAGTTTGAAAACAAATTCCTCGTATGTGTGAACATACCTTGCAATAAAGCTCATAAAGCTCAAAAAATTAAATAAAATACAGGGGTACGTTTTCACAGTGAGCCTGTGTTGATATTAACAATTTTAAAACAATTTTAGCAGTGGACAGTTAGGAGAATGATCATGTTGCCTAAGTTCATTTTATCCGCTGGCTGACCAAAAAATGGACAAATTTGTAATTCATTCATTCATTTTCTTTTCAGCTTAGTCCCTTTATTAATCCGGGGTCGCCACAGCGGAATGAACCACCAACTTATCCAGCATGATTTTACACAGCGGTGGCCCTTCCAGCCGCAACCCATCTCTGGGAAACACACACTCATACACTACGGACAATTTAGCCTACCCAATTCACCTGTACTGCATGTTTTTAGACAGTGGGGTAACCGGAGCACCCAGAGGAAACCCACACGAACCCAGGGAGAGCATGCAAACTCCACACAGAAACGCCAACTGACCCAGTCGAGGCTCGAACCAGCGACCTTCTTGCTGTGAGGCGACAGCACTACCTACTGCGCCACTGCATCGCCTAAATTTGTAATTCGTCCCCCACAAAAAAGAAAAGAAAAAAGTCTTGCTGATTCACCTTCAGCAGCTAATACTAATGACCCATACTGGACCCAGGTGAGGAGGCTCCAAACATTTAGCAGCACTAGCAATTCTGGAAACACGAAATTCAGGAAACACCAAGAAAGTTACCTGAACTATGGTTTTATTCCATTTTCTTGAAGCAAAGCGCCAGCCACAGTGTATTATTTGCACCAAAGTTCTTGCTAATGAATGCATGAGGCCGTCCATTTGTAGACGACTCCTCCCCAATACCACGACAAGCCCAGAGCATTTTTTAAATGCAATGCAAAAGAATTGACACACACCCAAAATGAGACGAGGGACGTCACAGATGCTGACAAGAAACTTTATAAAAAAAATTGGGAACTAATATAGGGCCAATTTAAAGGGCACCTATGGTGAAAAATCTACTTTTCAAGTTGTTTGGACAGACATATGTGTAGGTATAGTGTATAGACCGTCATATTGGGGTGATATAAACACACCCAGTCCTTTTTTTTCAATTTAACAACATAAAAACGATGGATCAATTGGATCGGTTTTTAAACCGACCGCAACTTGACGTAGGAGTGCGGTCCCCCCGCCCACCGTATTGATTGACAGCTGCGTATTAACATGTCATTGTAGTAACGCTTATAATCATATCAACAAGACGGGACGTGCGCAAAGCAACCGGGAATAAAAGGTCTGTTCAGTTTGCTGTGATCATCAATCATCATCAAATGTGATCAAGAATGAGTTTTACAAGTTTAAAATGTTTTAAAACATTGTGGGTTGGGGTTTGTGGATGCATGCGAACTGAAGAGCGGGGGGGGCGGATTGTTTGTGGGTGCACGCGAACTGGGGAGCGGGGGTGGTGGAGGGTTTGTGGATGCACGCGAACTGAGAAGCGGGGGGCGGATAGTTTGTGGGTGCACCAGGTTTTAGGCCGGACTGTACCAAAAAGCTGAGGAGCCGGGGTGGGGGGGGTTGGGTTCCGGCAGACAAAACAATACTGGAGATGGGTCTGAAATACGGGAGACTCCCGGGAAAAACGGGAGTGTTGGCAGGTATAATCAAATACTCAAGTTCTTACTGTAGTATTTCTCACAAACGTCAAATACTCAAGTTCTTACTGTATTATTTCTCACAAACGTCAAACACTCAAGTTCTTACTGTAGTATTTCTCACAAACGTCAAACACTCAAGTTCTTACTGTAGTATTTCTCACAAACGTCAAACACTCAAGTTCCTACTGTAGTATTTCTCACAAACGTCAAACACTCAAGTTCTTACTGTAGTATTTCTCACAAACGTCAAACACTCAAGTTCTTACTGTAGTATTTCTCACAAACGTCAAATACTCAAGTTCTTACTGTAGTATTTCTCACAAATGTCAAATACTCAAGTTCTTACTGTAGTATTTCTCACAAACGTCAAACACTCAAGTTCTTACTGTAGTATTTCTCACAAACGTTACGTGGGGGGGGAGTTTTCCGGCAGACAAAACAATACTGGAGATAGGTCTGAAATACGGGAGACTCCCGGGAAAAACGGGAGTGTTGGCAGGTATAATCAAATACTCAAGTTCTTACTGTAGTATTTCTCACAAACGTTTTGTGAGATCTTCTTCCTTTATGTCTGTCTGTTGTCTGACGCAGCCGAGGGAGGAGATTAAGGCACGCTGACAGGCACGTGGAAACGGTGGGCGTGAAGGACTAGCCTTAAAGGCGCAGTACACAAAAACCGCTACCTGCTGCTCAAAGCTATAAATTAGTAACTTATGAAAAGTATAATAAAAAATCTGATGGGTGTTTTGAGCTGAAACTTTACAGACATATTCTGGAGACACAAAAGACTTCAATTAAATCTGGAAAAAGTGGTAACCTAGGTGCCCTTTAAAGGCCAAAGCCTTATGTTTTTCAGTTACAAATGGCCTACTGATTTGCTTTTATATTTTACACTAGGCTATTATTTGTGCATAAACATATCTATATATAATAATAAACATACCGTTTGTTTGAAAACAACATTTTTTGTCATTCTTACTGCAAACTTATATGAGCGATAATATCATTAAATGTGGAGGAGGCCTTACAATATTTTTCGGGGGAAAAGGGGGTCTCAGCCAAAAACAGTTTGGGAACCACTGCTCTACAATATAGTAATACTGTTAAGTGAGTAAACGATGACTGAACTGTTCTTAATATCTGTTTCCTGTTTTATGGTTTTATATTGTAATTTAGTGGGTTTATTGAGTTACAGCATGTCAAAGTACAACTTCAAAAAGCCCAGTGTCTAGTCCTTTGAAGGGGTCTGTTTTGCCACAGGCTGGAGTTGTTCAGACACTTGTTGTTTGTAAGCCAGCTGTGGCCCATGTGGACTGTCATGTCTGCAGCGTATTGGATGACTGGGATTATTTGTGAGTCTGGGTTTATTAATAACAAATGGCAAAGTTGTGGGGCATGTCTTGTTTGGTGATTGATTACAGCTTAAAGGAACACATTTAAAAAGTTTCTGACTGTGTGTGTGTTAAAACTAAACGTCAAGAAGTTTAGCTCTGAATGTATTGTTATGGGCGGCATGGTGGCTCAGTGGTTAGCACAGTTGCCTCACAGCAAGAAGGTTGCTGGTTCGAGCCTCAGCTGGGTAAGCTGGCATTTCTGTGTGGAGTTTGCATGTTCTCCCTGTGTTCGCATGGGTTTCCTCTGGGTGCTCTGGTTTCCCCCACAGTACAAAGACATGCGCTATAGGTGAATTGAATAAGCTAAATTGGCAGTAGTGCATGTGTGTGAATGCAAGAGTGTATGGGTGTTTCCCGGTGTTGGGTTGCGCCTGGAAGGGCATCCGCTACGTAAAACACATGCTGGATAAGTTGGCGGTTCATTCCGCTGTGGCGACCCCTGATTAATAAAGGAACTAAGCCGAAAATTAATGAATAATTTAATTAACGATTCAATAAATAGATATGCAAGACTCACCGCATACCCGGTCATGTAACTGAAGCTAACAAAGGAAAGGGTTGCACTGCAGTTCCTCAGCATTATTGTTTTAACATAAATAGTCTGGCTGAAAGTGCTTAGGGGGAGTGCTGGTCTGTCCTTACTGTTGCCTGCAGAGAAACAGATAGGACAGAGTAGTTGATTAATAGCCTGGGTGTAAACAAAGCCCTTGAAACAAAAGCGTGAGTGTAAAGAATTAAGATAAGGACTAACTGCAGTCAAGTTTGCCGTCATCCCTCTTCTGCTAATGACCTCAACTGTCGCTTGCCATCTACTACAGGCCACAAGCAGAGAGTGAGCGTATAAGTGGAGAAACAAGTGTGAGAAATAGAAAAGAGGCTGACATTTAATCTAAATTTAAACAAAAAGGTGTGTATGTGAAGTTTCAGCTCAAAATACAGTGCATCCGGAAAGTATTCATAGCGCTTCACTTTCTCCACATTTGTTTATGTTACAGCCTTATTCCAAAATGGATTAAATTAATTTATTCCCTTTAAATTCTACAAACAATACCCCATAATGACAATGTGAAAAAAGGTTTTTTGAAATTGTTGCAAATTTATTCAAAATAAAAAACCTGAAAAATCACATGTACATCAGTATTCACAGCCTTTGCTCAATACTTTGCTGATGCACCTTTGGCAGCAATTACAGCCTCAAGTCTTTTTGAATATGATGCCACAAGCTTGGCACACCTGTCTTTGAGAATTTTTGCCCATTCATCTTTGCAGGACCTCACAAGCTCTATCAGGTTGAATAGGAAACAACGATGTACAGCCATTTTCAGATCTCTCCAGAGATGTTCAATAGGATTTGGGTCTGGGCTCTGGCTGGGCCACTCCATTGATATTTTGGCGGTGTGTGCTTTGGGTCATTGTCCTGCTGGAAGATGAACCGTCGCCCCAGTCTGAGGTCAAGAGCACTCTGAAGCAGGTTTTCATTCAGGATGTCTCTGTACATTGCTGCATTCATCTTTCCCTCTATCCTGACTAGTCTTCCAGTTCCTGCTGCTGAAAAACATCCCCACAGCATGATGCTGCCACCACCATGCTTCACTGTAGAGATGGTATTAGCCTGGTGATGAGCGGTGCCTGGTTTTCTCCAAACGTAACGTCTGGCATTCACTCCAAAGAGTTCAATTTTAGTCTCATCAGACCAGAGAATTTAGTTTCTTATGGTCTGAGGGGCTTCTGTCTGGCCACTCTACCATACAGGCCTGATTGGTGGATTGCTGCACAGATGGTTGTCCTTCTGTAAGGTTCTCCTCTCTCCACAGAAGAACGCTGGAGCTCAAACAGAGTGACCATCGGGTTATTGATCACCTCCCTGACTAAGACCCTTTTCCCTCGATCACTCTGCTTAGATGGGCGGACAGCTCTAGGAGTCCTGGTGGTTCCAAACATCTTCCGCTTACAGATGATG
This sequence comes from Danio kyathit, assembly GCA_903798195.1. Lineage (NCBI taxonomy): Eukaryota > Metazoa > Chordata > Actinopteri > Cypriniformes > Danionidae > Danio > Danio kyathit. Next base: position 77,680,825 of record LR812523.1, on the reverse strand, counting down.
GAGGCCACTGTGCTCACTGGAACTTTCAGAGCAGCAGAAGTTTTTTCTGTAAGCTTCCCCAGCCTTGTGCCTCGAGACAATCCTGTCTCAGAGGTCTACAGACAATTCCTTTGTCTTCATGCTTGGTTTGTGCTTTGACATGCACTGTCAACCCTGGGACCATATATAGACAGGTGTATGCCTTTTCAAAACAGAATGTACCTGAGCTCAATTTAGAGCTTCACGGCAAAGGCTGTGAATACTGATGTACATGTGAATTTTCAGGTTTTTTATTTTTAATAAATTGCAACTATTTCAAAAACTCTTTTTTCACATTGTCATTATGGGGTATTGTGTGTAGAATTTTGAGGAAATAAATGGATTTAATTCATTTTGGAATAAGGCTGTAACATAAACAAATGTAGAAAAAGTGAAGCGCTATGAATACTTTCCGGATGCGCTGTACAACCCAAATATACTCTTAGAAACTGCCTTTGATGCAAAATTGTGCTGTTTTGGTAACTGTTGCTTTAAATTCAAATGAGATTGTGCTCTTTTCAAAAAAGGGTGGAGCTACAAACACCAATGCCTCAGCATAGCAGCATATTTAAAACAGGACTAACATTACCTCTGTGAAAAATGGCTGAAAATGTCAAAAGAAGTAGATCTGAAGAAGGTAGACTATGGAGACTACAGTGTTCATTTGTGCATTCACATTTATAATCCTGTTAGTCGCTGACATTATCTTCAGCAGGTGCGGTGTGAAAACTAACAGGGGAACGGTTGCTTCTCACTCAGGGCTGTCTATGCTAATGAGGGAGAGATCGTAACTAATGGGCGAGACCACTAAGCCACCTGTATAGAAATTCAAACTAAAAAAAAACCACAGAGACTTCAAGCAACATGAGGAAACTTACCTTTCTATCCAAAACCAGAATTATTCCTCTTTCGAAGGTAGAATGCCTTCGTGTTGCAAAATGTAAATTTTAGAGGCAATACCCAGCTCATCATTTCGTTACCAGCAGCATACGCACACATACCACCCAAAGCAATGTTGAGCACAACCCCTCAACCCGTCAAAGGGCATCGGTCTCCCATGCTTTACCCCAGCAGCAACTGTTCTTTGAATGCTAGATTACATAAAAAGAGGCAGATCAGAGTGACTGTTCTCTGCCACTAGTAATCATCAGGAAAAACTGCAAAGCGTGTGAAGATCATGGAGATCTGAAGAAACAGAAGCGGTGACAGAGGGAGAGCAAGAAAAAGAAAAAAGAAAGTGAGAGAAGATGCAGAGATTTAAACTGTTATAACACATAGTCTTGTGTCTTAGGGGGCTGGAGGCAATAATGGTGCGGGTATGTTTTGGTGTTGCTTGCAGTTACAACACTGAAATAATGGTTTATTGGAATTTTTTTCAGAGACCAAAATATAAATATGAAGAGTCATTACAACTGCAAAAACAACAAAGCTGCTTTGTCATAACTGTGTGTAGCTACTGTAATTACACTTTACACTACCTGACAAAAGTCTTGTCGCCTCTTCTAGTTTTAGGAACAACAAATAACTTGACTCCTTGTTGATCATTTGGTGTAAGAAGTGGCTTATATGAAAGGCAAAGGCCTCTAGATCATACCTGCCAACACTCCCGTTTTTCCCGGGAGTCTCCCGTATTTCAGACCCGTCTCCCGTATTGTTCTGTCTCCCGGTAAACTCCCGGAATCCCACCCATCCGCCCCCCGCTCCTCAGCATTTTGGTACAGTCCGGGCTGAAACCTGGTGCTTGTGCGCGTGCTCTTTCGGTCGTGCGCCTCCATCTCCCCAAATCTCTCACCCCTCCCGCTCCCCGTTCTTCAGTTCGCGCCAGTGTTGCCAACTTAGCGACTTTTCAGACCCCCCAAGCGACAATTTTTCAAAAAAGCGACAAATCTAGCAACTTTTTTGTGTGTTACTGGAGATTTTTATAAACTGTCGTTTGTCCATTACTGTACCGTCCCTACTCTTCTCAACGAGCTGCGGGTGATGCCGCCGGCCCCTCCCCCGCCTCAGAGCACTGACAGGCGGCCCAGTCCTCGTACAGCAGCCTCTCCCACCTGCAGCCTGACAGCAGATCACCCCTCTGCGTACCGACGGCAAATGATTTAGCACCGGGAGTGTGAAGGTATTTCCCTTTGTACAGTCAAACGATCTGCTTCTCCTTTATTTTAACAATTTAATTTGACCGTTTATTGTTCACAATCAGAGATGTTTTAAGTGAGAGTTTCAGAACTTGTCTGAGTATATTACGTCTAAGAGATTACTGCAAATTCACTACTCATCTATAATGATATACTGTATTCAAACAGCAGTAAATTTAGTTAAATTGACAAGCTTACATAAAGCGTAGTGCAAATATAATACTCCATTTATTTACTATAGGCTGTTAAACAAACAGAAAAGGTAGAACGTGATGACGTCAGTAATATGCAAATTAGCGTATGACGTAACCCCCCCCATCTCCCAGAATTTACGAACCAAATGTTGGCAGGTATGCTCTAGATTACGCTTATTTTACCAAAATAAAATATGATTATACTTTGATTTTTAATTATTTAATTAAGGACAGTAAGGTCTGACTTTACTTAGACAAAAGTCTTGTCACTTAACAGAAATAATGTACAGTATAGAATATAAAGTCATGCTGCAGTGAAAAAAGAATGACTATTGTATTTGACTCCCATGAGCTTGGAGGACTGCATTAATACATCTCTACAATGACTCAAATCACTTATTAATAAAGTCATCTGGAATGGCAAAGAAAGCGTTCTTGCAGGACTCCCAGAGTTCATCAAGATTATTTGGATTCATCTTCAATGCCTCCTCCTTCATCTTACCCCAGACATGCTCAATAATGTTCATGTCTGGTGACTGTGCTGGCCAATCCTGGAGCACCTTGACCTTTTTTGCATTCAGGAACTTTGATGTGGAGGCTGAAGTATGAGAAGGAGCGCTATCCTGCTGAAGAATTTGCCCTCTCCTGTGGTTTGTAATGTAATGGGCAGCACAAATGTCTTGATACCTCAGGCTGTTGATGTTGCCATCCACTCTGCAGATCTCTCGCACGCCCCCATACTGAATGTAACCCCAAACCATGATGTTTCCTTCACCAAACTTGACTGATTTCTATGAGAATCTTGGCTTCATGCGGGTTCCAGTAGGTCTTCAGCAGTATTTGTGATGATTGGGATGCAGCTCAACAGATGATTCATCTGAAAAATCTACCTTCTGCCACTTTTCCAAACGATCAACTAGAAGTCAAGTTATTATTTGTTGCTTTTACAACTAGGAGTCAGACAAGCCTTTTGCGAGTTAGTGTATATGTACACCCAAGTATAATAAGATCATTCTAAATGAATACATGAAAACACATTTAAATAACCAGCTCTTGAATAGATTAAGCTGCAGCGTGAGCCAGAATCCGTGCCAGTAATCACAATTTGCCAATATTTTCCCCCTATTTTTCTTAGAAATTTAAAGCACACAGAAAACATGGAAAAATGTTGTAGGACCAACTTCATCTTGCTGTCTACTTATTATTATTCTTACTTTTAAAGCAAGCGCACATTTCTGTGCTGGCATTGTTACTGTTGAGTCTTGTTCTTCCTCTCATATTTCTTGCGGTAGTTCCAAAAAGGTGGGAGGATGATCTGATCTTTCAACGATGCAGATGAACAGTTTACATGTCAATCGCAAAAGACCCCCGCAACAACTGCTCTGGATAAGCTAGGTTTGCTATTTATGGGTTGACACTTCCTTTCTTCACACTTCTTTTGAAAGTCAGACATTATTAATCAGGATGTTGCTGGTAAACACAAGTATACTTAGGTTCCTGAATGAAATCTCAAAAGCTGAGCTCCTAAGAATCGGTTATATTCTTCTATCTGCCCAATGTGTAGCTATTAACCTTATATTAAATTGCATCACCTATTTTTGAATGATTATATTTCTGTGCACTTGTGTTACAAATGTTCTCTTATCACTTCAGCTGAAAGGTGACTAAGTTATAGTTATATGCATTAATTCTAACCTAATAATCTAATTTATCATTTAGGAAAATTGGTTAAGGGCGGTGCGGTGGCTCAGTGGTTAGCACTGTTGCCTCACAGCAAGAAGGTCGCTGGTTTGAGATGGCATTTCTGTGTGGAGTTTGCATGTTCTCCCCATGTTGGCGAGGGTTTCCTCCGGGTGCTCCGGTTTCACAAACAGTCCGAAGACTTGCGCTATAGGTGAATTGGATGAACTAAATTGGCAGTAGTGTATGAGTGTAAATGAGTGTGTATGGGTGTTGGGCATCCGCTGCGTAAAACATATGCTGGAATAGTTGGCAACTGTTGAAATAGGGACTAAGGCATGAATGAATGAATGAATGAATGAATGAATGAATGAATGAATGAATGAAAACTGATTTATCTTCTCCCAATTCCCTCGTTTTTTGAGTATAACTATTACTAGAGAAATAAATCAGATAGACACATCATAGAAAATCAATATCACCCCATACTCGTAGAGACTGCATGGGAGACCAGACGGGAAAGCTAAGTTGCTGCCGGAAGTGGTGTTAGTGAGACCAGCAGGGTCAACCTGCGATTTGTGTGGGTCCTAACGTCCCAGTATAATGACGGGGACTCTATAGACCATTTAAATTTGGCCATGTCACTGGCCCATGAACACTTCCTGCTTGTTACCAAACTATTTCAGAAATGTAACAAGAGGCAAATTAATCATACCTTAATGCTAAAATGGCTGCCATAACATTATTTATCAATGTGTGGAGCTTTTTGGATTGTTGGAAGCTATGTAAATTCAAAATGTAATACAGGAAATACATTAGGACCATTGTTATCGTTTACATCCCTCGAAATGGTCTATACTGCTCAGTGAGTATCGTCTTTCAGATAAGATGTTAAACTGAGGTCCCGACTCTCTGTGGTCGTTAAAAATCCCAAGATGTCCTTCGAAAAAGAGTAGGGGTGTAACCCTGGCATCCTGGCCAAATATGCCCACTGGCCTCTGTTCGTCATGGCCTCCTAACCATCCCCATATCACCATCTTCATCACTCTGTCTCCTCTCCACCAATCAGCTGGTGTGTGGTGTGCGGTCTGGTGCAATATGGCTGCCGCCGCCTCATCCCGGTGGATGCTGCACACTGGTGGTATATGAGGAGATGATAAAAAATGTGTAAAGTGCTTTGAGTGTTCGGAAAAGAGCTATATAAATGCAAGACATTATTATTATTATCATTATTACTCTACATCGTATATGCAACTTGGTCTGTATGGACTTTTGGTCTACACAAAAAGTAAAAAAAATAAATAAATAAAAAATAAACACCTAAAAAAATTCCTAAAACAAAACCTGTGGCTCCTGATGATACACATATGACTTATAAAGCAAAATCTATCTGTGCAAGAAATTGTCCATTTTTGACAATCAACAAACAGTTTTCAGCTCAAACGCTAATGTAGTGAGTACATCCTCACTATTGTCAACAAATTGCGTTACCTCAAGTTTGAGCACGCTCTCATGTAACATCATCAAGCGTCAAGAAGGTCACTTGCCACACTCGTGCATACCAGTGATGACCATGTGTTGTCCTCAGCTCACTGATACACTGTTAGCATTGTTCATAGAGACTGCAGAGCCACAATGCAACAAATCACAAGCAGCTACAACAGTGGTGACCAGGAAAATGTGTCAGAGCACACAAATATTCACAGAGTTCTGCATAAAGCCTGTTTAGCTGATAACCCAGTCAGGTCCTCATGGTAACAGGATAACCCACTCCCAACAATTCATGAAAAATGCCCAAGATCATCAAGACTGCACTGTAAAAAAAAACCTGTTAATTAACAGTTTCCGTATTTTGTGATTCACAAGTGTTTTCAGTTTATTTATGATTATGGGATGTTGATCTGTCGACTTTTGATGTTGAAAACTCCATAGTTTAACAAAGTGACTTTTATTGACATTTTAGTAGTTTGAAATAATAAAATGTATAAAAAATAATATAGAGAAAAAAAGGTCCATAAAATAGCAGAAAATGTACTGCCAGTTTATTAGAAGGTTTTTGTAGCGTAATAAACAATACGAACCCAGACAATATATCACTTAGAACTATTAAAAATATTCATAAAAGTGACTTTTTCCAACTTCAAAATCAAATCAAAAAGTTAAAGTTAACTAAAGTTAAAGTTCAAATGAAAGTTAAAAGTCAAAGTTAAATGATGTTAGACGAAAGACCAAGGTCCCATAATGCAATTCAAAAGCATAAATAAAGGGGAAAAACAAAAAAATGGAGCACAAATACAGAAATCTTGGGACATTGATGATTAAAAGAAAGTGACCTGCTCTGACAAATCAAGATTCCTAGTGCATCATGTCAACATTAAGCCCTTGAGACACATTACTCAAGGCAACTGGATGTCCTGATGTTGACATTATGGTGTCAGATATCACAAAAGTCCAATTGCCACCTCAATAAAATCAGTGCCTCACATTGTGGCTGCTGTTTTGTGCAGGAAAGTAAATTTCGCTGGTTATTATTTGAGTGGTCATAATGTTATGCCTGATAGGTATATATATATATATATATATATATATATATATATATATATATATATATATATATATATATATAGTTTCTGTTCTCTTTTCTACATCTGTGGCTTGACCTCTGCGACTCTTCTGCGACCCCTAAGTGCATACAAATGCAGGGGGATGTCTGTAATTGGAAAGGATAGGATAGAGCCGGGGGAGAGGAGGACTGGAATTATAGAAAGAGAGAGGTAGAGCCTTAAAGGCAAGTGAGGGAGAAGGGTCTGACGTACATGTTAAGACATGCCCCAAGCAAGTTTCTCCACTAAAGTGGGATAAAGGCATCTTCAAGTAGATATATATGTAAAACTCAAGGAGTTACTGTACAAGCGGTCTGTGAATTTGAACAAATCACACAAACGTATTTTTCCTAGTTAGTATTTTTATTGTGTTTTGAGGGTTTTTTCCGTAAAAAAGCTGATGCAAGAAATTATAAGGGCAAAAAAAAAAACATGTGACATCAGAGTTCTTGTGCGATATGGTTCCCTGTTGTGGTACATTTCAGACAAAACAATAAAAAGACATGGGTGTTCCTATTAAAGTTTTCCTGAACTTTCCTCCATTTCTTGGGTCCAAAAAGAAAGAAAAGGGGCCTTTCTCAGAACCAAAGCCATATTTTTTGATATTTTAGTCTTTAACTTCCCCTCAAACTCTACACAAATGTAGTGAGCACATCCTCACTATTGTCAACAAATTGCGTTACCTCAAGTTTGAGTACACATCCATGTATACATGTATAAGTGACCACAATGCAACAAATCACAAGCAGCTACAACAGTGGTGACCAGGGAAATGTGTCACAGCACACAATTCATCACAGACTTCTGCATAAATCCTGTTTAGATGATGACCCAGTCGGGTCCTCATGGTATCTAGATAGACCACTCCCAACAATGCATAAAAAATGCCCAAGATCTTCAAGACTGGGCCATCGATGGTTGGAAAAAAGTGGCATGGTTTGATCTAATAAGTTGTACTGTATCTTGCTCTTTCATTGGCTCATCTTCTTCATTCTTGGCTCATTCTTCATTTTGGCATCTGATAGCAGATATGTCAAATATTTATGTTAACTAGTTAAATTTGAACAATTAATATTCTGGGAATGATTCAAAAAAAGTCAGATTGGCTTGCCATGGTCACCTGAAAATGGAGCAAAATGTATTCTGGCCAAGTTATTTAATGTTTTGCAGAACTTTGCCAGTCACATATTTCAGAATGTAAACATAACAGGAGAAATCTAAATGAAATTCAATGAGATTTCAGTGAGATGGAGAGAGTTAAGCACAACTAATAGACGAGAGAGGGGGAGATGTGTATGTGTGTGCGCATATATGTGTGTGTGTGCGCGTGTGTGTGTGTCTTTATTAGCACCTCTCCTTCTCTCATTTCATTTGTTAATTCAGCTGGCAGGAGGGTAACACATCATCAGCCTTTTAATTTACTGGATAGCCAGGGGCGCACACACACAGTCTGTTACACACACCTTCTATCAACGCAGGCTTGGGGAAAAGGAGCAATCATGTATCTATAATTGGGTGCAACTTTGATGAGATTTGAGAATAATGCTCAAATCATTTAATGCTACATCAACACTTCAGTAACGCTTTATTATAGCCAGTCCATTATGTAATGTTTAACATATTATTGGTCATGTACAATTAAAAAAGAAACACTATAATATATGAAGCATGAAATTTCTAGCGAAGTGTAATGGCTAATAAATATAAAGGTAATAACAATTATAACCAAGCAAAGTGGCTAACGATGGTGCCTTTCGTTTTTCTGCATTTAAAGAATGAACCAGTCCTGGCATGTAGCCTGAGTTGTGTTTGGATATAGTAGCACACAGATGTCCTTATATAGAATCCCAGCTTCAGATAAGGCAACAGTGAAGTAATTTAATATATGAAGGGAATGTCCCTGAAAAAAAGTGTCTAGAAAACATTTAGCTTATCAAACGCAGCCTAAGCCGTGCACATTAATGATTCAACATATACGTTACAATATACGTTTCTGGAGATCACAAATTATGTAGCCAGAGCTACGTATGGCTGCATTTCATCTTTAAAATGAGAGCTGGGGGGGGAGGTATTACGCCGTTCCTTTTCTTGCTTACCAGCTGACCACTTACCTCCGTATGGACGGCTTTCCTGCTGTTACCAGTTTGTCTGGTAGCTTGACATGTACGTCAGTGGACTTGAGATTCAGAGTGGACTGTGACAATGGGGTTTGAGTCCGGTGAAGAACGGCTCCAGAAAGCAGGTCGAACAAAAACAAAACCCAAAACGTAAAAGGAAAAAGTAAATAAGAGGGTGAGAATGTGTAGGCATACATGCAAATATGGAGGGCATGGTCCGTGAGTCTCATTTCAGTTTGTTTTGTGAGGCAGGGTATTCTCATAGGATAAGAAATCTCTGCTATGAATAATAATGAGAAACCAACACGTCGTCACTCCACTACTCCGCTATATCACCAATTTTGATATCGCCCCAAAATGATTTTAAACCTGGACGATGAAATTAGCTGACAGATGCTCAAAATGATCTTGTTTTCCCCACAATTAAAGCTGACAGGTGCTAATGTTGTCTTAACTGATGCTCAACACACACAAATCTGTTAAAGGGTCACGAAACACCAAAACACATTTTTTTGAGCTGTTGACAGTCATATATGTGTCCCACGCTGCTATAAACACTATTAGGACACATATATTTCACTAAGAGTCAAAATTGGTTGTTTTTGTGTTATTTTGAGCAAATTCGTTCTTTCGGTTTGAAACAATTTTTGAAGCTGCGTCACGGAGATTAGATACTTGTGTGTAATCCAGCACGGAGAGTGGATGTCTGTACCTGCGAGTACATCGTGACATCTCTGAGTGTGCGGCATCAATTCATGAGAAAGACTTTGTTCAAACCAATCAGCGCGCACTGTTGTGTATGCGGCGCAACTTCGTTAATATGCATGATAGCTTCGAAGGAAGTTTTTACCTGTTACAGTGTTCAGACGGCAGAGAGACGCCACGTTGTGTTGCCAAAACAAGTGGAAGAACAAGAATTTGGAGACACGGGTCGTCAGTGTTGCGTTTATTAATGTGCTGCAACGAAGGTTTTGTTTTCATTTTCCCGCTATGAGAGCGCAGCTGGAATAAATTTTACCTGAGAGCTTTTCGCATCTAAAAATGATGAAATCTGGATTTGCCGCTCGTCTCCTTTTAAAAAAGATGCAGCTTCAGTTTGTGTTGATTGTCCTGTTGCTACAGATTTGGTAAGTGTGTGTGATCAGTGCCCTTTGTTTGTTCATTCAGATGGCAAAGTTAGTTCGTATCGTCAACAGTACTCTTTCAGTTTTTAAAGACATACCTTAGTCAAACTGATTTAGTTACTAAGTTTACAATATGTTAAGTTACCGATAAATGCGGAGGATTTCTCTCTCCCATTCGCCATGCGGTATCAAACATTCCATTAAAACTCCACTCTCTAGCAATTCCTCGCATCCAATATCTCGTTTGTCACGGGGGGCATGCAGGAAATGTTCCTGAATAAAAAGTGAAAGTGCCAAACTGTAGTTAAAGTTGACAAATTAATAATTTGGCAATAATTTGACTATTGATGCCCATGTAAACACAGTCACTGTCTTTCTTCCCTGCGTCTGTCTGTTTGTTTTGCCTCTGTGAAAATCAGCGTGTGCCCAAACAGAAACTCCCATTTTTGCAAAATCTTCCCTCTTTCCCTCCCCCGACACTCCCAACTAAACCGAGCTGGACACACCCACTTTCCTGACGTTTTCCAAACTAGAGGTGTGAAAACACCCTACTGAGACAGGGGGGTTTCGTGACCCTTTAAAATGTCAAAAAAAAAGTACTCCAGGGTTTCTTGATCCTTTAAAAATGATTTAGCATAATTGTTACAATCGCCAGCAGTGTTATCAACGCTGGAGTTTCAGTCCAGTATTCCTGCAGAACTACAACTCCCAGGACTCTTTGCACCAATCAACCCCTGCAACAGCTGACAATAATCCGGACACTCACACACACACACACACACACACACAGCTGTAGCTTGTTTTCACTCATGGACTATACAGTATATACACTTCACTTTCTCACTCACATGGCTTAGTTTTGTTTACCTGTAGCAATACGAAGTATTTTCCTTGTCTTGTTTCTCCCTGCCTTGTTTCCAGATCCTTGCCTTGTTTATTGATTTTTTTCTGTTAGCCACCTGTGCCAATCTCTTTGACTGTGACTCGAGTATTCGAGTCACTACTCTTTTGGATTGCCCTGTATGTACCCGTTTGCTCCTTTTTGACCGTTGCCTGCCTGACCATTCTCTGTTTAAATAAAGATGGTGCATTTGGATCCTCAACCCTGTTGCCAGTATCGTCTGTTACAATAATACCTTATTACCTTATATAATATAACTATTACGGGCAGTGCAGTGGCGCAGTGGGTAGTACTGTCACCTCACAGCAAGAAGTTTGCTGGTTTGAGCCTCGGCTGGGTCAGTTGGCATTTTTGTGTGAGTCTGCATGTTCTGACCGTGTTCGCGTTTGTTTCCTCTGGGTGCGCCGGTTTCCCCCACAAGTCCAAACACATGCGCTATAGGTGAACTGGGTAAGGTAAATTGTCCGTAGTGTATGTGTGTGAATGACATTGAGAGTGTATGGGTGTTTTTCAGTTATGGGTTGCAGCTGGAAGGGCATCCGCTGAGTAAAACATATGCTGGATAAGTTGGCAGTTCATTCCGCTGTGGCGACCCCTGATTAATAAAGGAATTAGGCCAAAAAGAAAATAAATGAATGAATATAGTTATTACCTTATATATCATAATACCTTATATAATTACCTCATAATACATAATACTTAGTCATACAATATCATTAACATTGATCTATCAAGGTTGACTCGGTATTGTTTCAGTGGTTGCTTGCTATTTGAGATGCACACACACACACATGTGCACACAGCTCAGGCTTTTCATGACTTTTCCCCTCTGCCCTTATGCATTCCAACATTTCACTTGAGTCCTCCTTCTTTTTCTGAGCCCTCACTGCCTCTGATTCACAACCCACCTTGTGCTAAAACACCCCCCCCCCTCCCTCCCCCTCCAGATCCTCAGTCCAGCCTCTGTCTGTTCATGTCTGGCTCTTTCTGACAAGAGAGGGAAAAAAGGAGCGAAGGAGGGCGGATAGAGGGACTGTTTTCCTTTGTTTCCTGTCACAACACAAGCTTCATCAGGAGACCTGGCTTCTGACCCCTTTCGGATTGTGTGAAACTATAAGGAGTCAGAGGGAAATGCTTCTCATTACATTACGGAGAGTGTTTGCGCACATTTGTGAGTGCATCCAAGCGCACATGTGCATGCAGGTTTATAGAAAATATTGTCGATGTTTTGTGTGTTTACATGTGTTGGGGAAGTAATCATTAAACCCAGCTACCAGGTGCCAATACTATGGTATAAGCTAAGCAGAAAAATGTGTAACTACATCTTTTAGGTGGGATAGTTATCCAAAAAAAATTTAAACATCAGATTTAATGTAATTCTCATAAACAAAATAAAGCAACTCTAATTGCACACAAATAAGTAAATATTTTTATTATTATGTGTGTGTGTGTGTGTGTGTGTGTGTGTGTGTGTGTGTGTGTGTGTGTGTGTGTGTGTGTGTGTGTGTGTGTGTGTGTGTGTGTGTGTGTGTGTGTGTGGGTGTGTACAGTTTTATGTGGTTTACAGATTTGTAGTGATGTTTTATAAACAAATTTCGGGAGGAGCACGCGCAGACGTTTCAGAATTTCATTACGTCATTGACAATCATTCTATTATCCAATTAGTATTTGACCAAACCCCTATAAATACCAAAATTGTCCTACCTGCATTATCTCACGACTTTAGCATCCCTCCACCACCCCAACACCTCACTTCTTAAACTTTATTTACCCGGGGGGAGCGTTCTGGGGCCGGGCTAGACACTTCGCTCGAACCCCAACTCCTCTCTGTTCCCCGATACGGGGAATAACGCGAGTTGGGGAGGGGTCTTCCCCGAGCTCAGAGCCCTCTCCCTGGACAGCACGCCAAATATGCTTTAGTTCTTAAACTTCTGTAAGTGCGAACTCGTGAAAAATGACTTCAGTGTGACTTACTCAACATAGGCTCATTCTGAAAACGTAGCCCTATATACATTTCTGGAGATCACAAATTATGTATCCAGAGGGACGTATGGCTGCATATCATCTTTAAAAGAAACGCTACAGTGCAGTATGATGCCGTTCCTTTTTGCGCTTACCATCTGACTGCTTACATCTGTATGGACTGCTTTTCCGCTGTTACCAGTTTATCCAGTGGCTCGCCATGTATGTTGGCAGACTTTAGACGCAGAGCGGAGTTGACCACGACGACAGGGTTCTAGTCCGGCCAAGAATGGTTCCTGAAAGACAAAAACAAAGGCCAAAAAATAAAATAAGCAAGTAAATAACAGGGTGAGAATGTGGTAAAATCTGAAAACGTGGTAAAAATCAAGCGAGGGCTTTTCTTTTTCTGGATTGCTTTTGAAACACCATTGTTTGGGTTTAGGAAAGGAGGAGGGTGGGTCAGTCGGTCGGTCAGTCAGTCAGTCAGTCGACAGCGTCCTCTGGTGGATTTACGCAAGAAGAGCAGGTACGAACGGCACTCGTGAGCGAAATACTCAAAAAGCGTACACAGCGGCCTCTGGTGGATTTGTGAAAAGAAAAACTGCAAAAGAATGTAGATCCTGGGATATATTTGGCGCTCTCCAGAAATGTATATTGGGGTACATAATCAGAATGAGCCTGGGTTGTACTCTTACTGTAGTTGTAAGCTGGTTTACAGGAAAACACCTCAAGTCCCTGTAATTCAAAATGATTAAAAATACTTAACGAGTATATATGTATATTTGTACAACAGTTCTGTCTGGCTCTTGAATCTGATTGGCTGATAGCCGTGCAATATTCTGCAAATAACAGCACTCGTCCAGCCTCTTCACTCTTCACCCTTGTGTATTACTCCACCCACATATAGCGACCAGCAGAGGACACTCTACAGTTTGACAAATATTGCAGCTGTTGGACAACATAATGTACTATTGAGGCTTTTTCAGTCGAAAATGAAGTTGTTTAGATTGCAGCTATGCAGTTTATGTATAGGGAATAGTGCATACTTTAATATATTTATAATTTTGGAGCATTGGATTCAGTGCATTGGCCGCTATCAGCCTGTCTGAGCAGACCAAAGAAAGTGACGGCTGACGTTCCGCCACAAGACGACAACAGAGACAGCATAATAGGTCCTTAGGGGAGAAAAACAGCATTTTCTCAGCGTAAGTTTCAAACTACAATAACAGAATCAAAAACATTATAAATCAGGTGACATTGTAGGTCAATCTCTCTCTTTTGTATTTTGTAGTGCTGTATTTACTATACCACAAAAACTGGTAGTGTTTGCTTTGTTCTGGCTTTTTTGGGGTTAATTATTGTGAAATCCCGGTCACAACAGAGAAATACTGGGAAACCTCTGTAGACTGATGGGATTTCATGCCGTTCAGCCTTATAATCTTAAAATGTGAGCAAAATCAGCTGTTTTGTCATCACTTTAGACATTACGCTAGAGAATCATTCAAACACTAGGTCTAAAAGGACGTTGGTGAATTAGTAACAGCTTCTGCTGTTCTGATGTCAGCTGCAGATGTGAATGGCGGAAGTAAGTAGTTCCTCGCAAAGGGTTTTTGAGACTCTCCGTGTTTGATTTTCTTTTTTATATAAACAATTATGCCGGCCTGCAGCCTCGAGCCAATGCACGCCTCCCACCAGTGTCGATATACAGCCATATCGCACTGCTACTCTTGTGATATTGCTCATATATATAAGAAATGTGATGCAGGTTTCCTGTTAGGGTTGGTTTTAGGGGTAGTGCCATAAAATAAGCATTCTTTTGCTGTATGCTGTATAAAATACATTACGCCTATTGAGTGTCCCTGTAAATCATGTATACAAGTGTGTGTGTGTGTGTGTGTGTGTGTGTGTGTGTGTGTGTGTGTGTGTGTGTGTGTGTGTGTGTGTGTGTGTGCACTGAAAAAATGATTCATTGGATTTACTAAATTTAAGATAACTGGTAGCAAACAATTTGCATGAGTTGAGTGAAAACAAATAAATGAATTTGAACATTACTCATTTAAATTTGTTTGTTTAAATTCAGCCCATCCGTTGTTTGCAACCACTTACCTTAAAAAAATGTAGAAAATCCAATTAATCTTTTTTTCAGTGTGTGTGCGTGTGTTTGTGTGTGTGTGTGTGCGTGTGTATGTAGGAGAACGGACCATCTGTGGCTTCCATCAGGGCCGTTGCGATCCTGCTGAGTCTACTGTCAGGCGCTGAGACCCCGGTCACCCATCACAAAGCCCACTGGGGAAGAGCACGAGAGGGAGAGAGAGAAAGAGAGAGAGAAAGAAAGAGAGAGAAAACAGAGCACAACCACTGCATTCCTCAGAAAGAATGAGATGTGAAATTTGAGACAGAAAGAAGAAAACAAGAGCAACAACTCCACCTTTTTCTTGAACTTTGCAGGTAGAATGATAAATCTGCTGCTAGAGTTTAATAATTAGAATAGACCAAACCAACTTCTTATCCAGTTTTATCCAATGTATATATTTATGCTTGCTGCAGGTAATTACCTTACGCTTGTGTAAAGTTCAACATGACATAGTCATGTTTGGTCTTAGGTTTTCTGCACAATGCCTACACTGTAAAAATATCTATAAATTAGCAGTTTGCCTTATTTTGTGATTCATGTTTTTGTTTTTTATTTATCACCATTTATTTATGCTTTTGAATTGCATTATGGGAGCTTGATCTTTTTTTGAACATTTTTAATAGGTTAAAATGCTATACTGTCTGGGTTGGTGTTGTATATTATGCTGCAAAAACCTTGTAATAAACTGTCGGTACATTTCCTGTTATTTTACAGACTTATTTCTCTATATATTATTTCTTATGCATTATATTATTTCCAACGACTAAAATGTCAATAAAAGTCACTTTTTAAGTGTTGAATTTTCAAAATTAAACTTCACAGAGCCGGGATTCACAACCGTAAATACAGTTTTTCTCAGTCACTTTGGTGCTTTTCTCACAACACTATTTACATTTGCACAAAAGTTAATGCAGTTCTCAAAACAATTAGTGCAAACTGCAAAACCTAGTGGATAACCTGCAAAACCGCGTCACTTGCTCAAAATGGAATGCTCATTCCCCAAAAGCAAGTATTGATGTCAATGAAAGTGTCAATGTCATCAAAATAAAAAGTCCTGCCACCATTGTTTATGAACAAGATAGTCAAATGGCTTTGTCATGTTTTCATTAGTTTACTCTGGACATTTTCTCCAATGCAAAAAAGTCAGATTTTGGTGACACTTCCTGAAAATGCTCAAGACAGCACTATATACTATTTACACATCCATTTGAAAACTACAGTAAAGTTAGACATCACTGCATTTAGTGAGGTATCTGAATACAAGACACTGAATATGTATGCTTCACATTTTTACTGCATTTGCTCTTTGCAGTTCTAATTTATTCACAGCATTGTGCAAAAGAATAAACACACCCTTATTTACAATAAACATAAACTCCCTTTGGGTAGAGCTGTGCACAACTGTAAACAATACTGCAGTACATATTGGAACTGAACCTACAACATACACAGGTCTGTAAATCATTCATGAAATTATTCAATTTAGGAGACATTTTCAGAAAAAAAAAGATTTACATTTTTAAAATAAAATTTGCTTGACAGATTTTGACAACTAGTTCAACATTTTTGTATGTGATGACTCAAGTAATGAAATGAGGACTATTAGTTTAATATGGAATGACTATTCAGCATTCACAAGTTTAGTTAATTTTGACTGACATGACATAAGCAGATGATAATGTTATAAACAGCAGAGAGTTGTATGAAAGCAATTGATGCATGTCCAAAAACATTTGCAATTTGTTGAAAGGAATGAGAAACTGCTACTATGATGTGCACAAATTACTAATTGTTTTGAGAAATGCATTAACTGTTGTGCAAATGTAAATAGTGTTGTGAGAAATGCACCAAAGCCACTGAGAAAAACTGTAAATGGAAAAGACTTGTGAACCACAAAATACAGAAACCGTTATTTAACAGATATTTTTTGCAGTGTAGGTTAACCTGTAATTGGTTTGCAAAGGGAATTATGGTAATGATTTATGGCCGCTTCTGACAATTTCATCCAATCGCAATGCTGGATCTGAAGAGCACCATATTTGCTTCCTTAGAAGGGATAAAAATGTTTAAGACTACTTTAATCCATATCCACTCAAAAATCTTTGATTATGATTTACTGGTGATCTGTTTTTAATGAGGAAACCAAGTATAATCAAAATCTCAGTATTATTAATAATAATATGGCTGCAGTTGGCGGCACGGTGGCTCAGTGGTTAGCAGCAAGAAGGTTGCTGGTTCGAGCCCCAGCTGGGTCAGTTGGCATTTCTGTGTGGAGTTTGCATGTTCTCCCAGTGTTTGACGTGCTCCGGTTTTCCCCACAGTCCAAAGACATGTGATATAGGTGAATTGAATATGCTAAATTGGCCGTAGTGTATGTGTGTGAATGAGAGAGTGTATGGGGTTTCCCAGTGCTGGGTTGCGGCTGAAAGGGCATCTGATGGATAAGTTGATGGATCATTCCGCTGTGGTGACCCCTGATTAATAAAGGGGCTAAGCCGGAAATAAAATGAATGAATGAATGGCTGCAGTTTTGGTGGCCTGTGCGAGGCCAACCAATTGTCTCTCTATGACCATGTGATACATCTGAAAATTGAGTTTTGGGATTATAAAACTATATTTACACACTAACATTTTCAAGCATGTTTGCAAAAGTTATTTTTCTCTGCTGTAACTTCGGAAAAATGTTTTATTACACCTATGTAAATGTAATAAAAGCTCCCAGCGATAATACTGAAAGACCCAACATAGGCTCATTCTGAAAACGTAGCCCGATATACATTTCTGGAGATCGCAAATTATGTAGCCAGGAGTCTGTATGGCTGCATTTCATCTTTAAAACGAACGCTACGGGGCGGTATGACGCTGTTCCTTTTCTCGCTTACCAGCTGACCGATTACCTTCGTGTGGACGGCTTTCCCGCTGTTACCAGTTTGTCCAGCTCGTCATGTACAACGGTGGACTTGAGACACAGAGAGGAGTTGACTGCGACGACAGGGTTCGAGTCCAGTGAAGAACGGTTCCAGAAAGCAAGTAAGACAAAAACAGAAGCCAAATAATAAAATAAACAAGTAAATAACAGAGTGAGAATGAGGTAAAATCTGAAAACATGGTAAAAATCAGGCAAGGGCTTTTCTTTTTCTGGATTGCAACTGTCAGTTGGGTTTAGGGAAGTGGGTGGGCTGGTCAGTCTGTGCTTTTGAAAACACTATCGTTTGGGTTTAGGGAAGGAGGAGGGTGGGTCAGTCGATCAGTCAGTCAGTTATTCAGTCAGTTGACAGTGACCTCTGGTGGATTTACTTGAAAACAGCAGGCGCAAATGGCACCCGCGAGAGAAATTTGAGATTACACAGCGGCCTCGGGTGGATTTGCGAAAACAAAAACTGCAAAAAAAAAAACATACGTAGCTCCTGGGACATATTTGGCGCTCTCCAAAAATATATATAGCGATACGTTTTCAGAATGAGCCTGGGTTGAAAAGATCATCTGTGATAAGCTTATCCCCTAATACGTGCTGATGCATTTTCTGTAGGTAATTTTGCCAATTGTCTTCATGTTTTGTCAAAGGATTGAGTAAATTGTAGATTACTTCAAAGTTATGTTTGCAGGAAAGCAATATGAAGATTCTACAAAGCCATACTTGAACAAAATTCAGTTTTTGCTTTGTCTGTGTCCCCGGGGCCACTGCTGGATGTCTGTCAGAATGTATGTCACTGATTGATCCAGTGGCACACAGCACACACAAACACACACACCTCTTCTGCCTGCTGGCAATAGCTCATATGAGACAGGACTAACATGTTGAGTCAAACACATACAAATCTCAATTTGTGTCTGCTAAAGGTGTTGAAGGAACAAAGAATATGTACAGTACGTCTATTTGCGTTCATATGATTGACGTGCTCACATAAAATTAAAACAAATGTTATTACTTTTATATAGAGTTGAAGTCAGAATTATTATTATTATTATTATTATTATTTCTTTTTCAAATATTTCCCAAATTATGTTTAACAGAGCAAGGAATTTTGACAGTATTTCCAATAATATTTTTCTTCTGGAGAAAGTCTTATTTGTTTTATTTTAGCTAGAATAAAAGCAGTTTTGATTTTTTTTAAACCATTTTAAGGTCAATATTATTAGCCCCCTTAAGCAGTATTTGTTTTCGATTGTCTACAGAACAAACCATCATTTTACAATGACTTGCCTAATTACCCTAACCTGCCTAATTAACCTAGATAAGCCTTTAAATGTCACTTTAAGCTAAATACTAGTGTCTAGAAAAATATCAGTTATTAGAAATTAGTTATTAAAACTATTATGTTTAAAAATGTGTTGAAAAAATCTTCTTTACGTTAAATAGAAATTGGGGGAAAATATAGAGGCGCATGCTCGAGTGACGTCACTGCCGCTGCTACCCAAGCCGCGCAGCGTGTGTTTGTAGCTCTGTCGCATAGATTCGCAATTTGCATTTTTATTATCGAATACCTCCACATTCGCTTAATACTACTTAGGGGGAACAAACCCTTAATACATTTTATACAACATTTAACACTTTATACAAATAAATACACTCCAAAACGTTCTGTCTCTCGAGCATCCGCCTGTTGTTTGTAGCTTTAGCCAGCTAGCACCGCTAGTCAGCTAAAGCTACCGACTGCTGCCATCCCCTAACTTTCTCACTTACTGGCTTTGCTCGTTACCCTGTACGATGTCGCTTGTGTCTCTGTCCTTGTGTGCAGGAGAAACATCGATGGAGGCCCTGGACATGGAGCTGGAACGGCTGGAAGAACGTATCCGGCTTCTGCAGATGAAGCGAGCTGAGCTCAGGGCGCAAAGAGCGTTGCTCGAGGTGCCCCGCGCTCCAGTTCGCTCATCTGAGGTGAGTACACCATACAGCCGAGACATTCCGTCTACTTCAACCCCGCTTGTTCCTCTGTCCAGGCCCAGCGCGCCTCTGACGCGGTTCGTCCAGGGGTCGTTCACGCCGGCACCCGGCTACCACGGCACCTGGATGCAGCCGCGTAAGGTGCTAAGGAGACCCCGGGGCAAGGGTTCTCCTCCTCCTGTGTTCGAGCTCTCCACGGAGAACCGATTCGCCCCTCTCCGCGAGACGGGTCACGATGTGGCTATCATCGGTGACTCCATCGTACGCCACGTCCGTCCTGCTTCCACTTCAGGTAATAAAATACGCACATTTTGCTTTCCTGGTGCTCGCGTTAAGAATATTTCTACACAGATTCCGAGTATCCTGAGCACTGGCGAGAGCCTCGGTGCCGTTGTCCTCCATGTGGGGACGAACGACACCGGGCTCCGCCAGTCGGAGATCCTGAAGAGGGACTTCAGGAGCCTCATCGAGACGGTTCGACGCACCTCGCCCGCCACGCAGATCATCGTTTCTGGACCGCTTCCTACCTACCGCAGAGGAAATGAAAGGTTCAGTAGACTTTTTGCTCTGAATGAATGGCTATTAACATGGTGTAATGAACAGAAACTGCTCTTTGCCAATAACTGGAATCTTTTCTGGGAGCGCCCTAGGCTTTTCCGGCCGGACGGCCTGCACCCTAGTCGAGCTGGAGCGGAACTGCTGTCGGACAACATCTCTAAGATGCTTCGCTCTGTCTGACTAGTAAGTAAAAATTCACAAAATTCACATTTTATCCATATAGACTCTTGTTCGACCCACTTAAATTACAGTAACACATGTCTAGCTTACCCCATAGAGACTGTGTCTGTTCCTCGTGTTAGACCAACAATTAAGCGTACTGTGTGCTCTAGAAAAAATCTATTAAGAATAAAAGCTGAAAATCCAATAAAAAGTGATAATACAAACTTCGTTAAGCTTGGTCTCCTAAACATCAGGTCACTAGCACCTAAAACACTTATCATTAATGAAATAATAACAGATAACAATCTAAATGCACTCTGTCTCACTGAAACCTGGCTGAAACAAAATGACTATATTAGCTTAAATGAAGCAACTCCTCCAGGATTCACATACAAGCATAAGGCTCGTCATACTGGCCGTGGTGGTGGAGTTGCATCAATCTTTAGTGATATTCTTAATGTTAATCAGAAAAAGGGACTTATGTTTAACTCCTTTGAGTTATTAGCTCTTAATGTTATGCTACCGGATATTAAGCAAAAATCTATGTTATCTCTCGCTATAATCACCATATATAGACCCCCAGGACCCTATGTCAATTTTCTAAAAGAGTTTTCTGATTTTATTTCTGATTTGCTAGTTAAAACTGATAAAATACTAATTGTAGGAGACTTCAACATTCACGTAGATGACTCCAATGATACACTAGGGCTCGCCTTTATGGATCTATTAAACTCACTTGGGATAAAACAAAATGCTGTCGGTCCAACCCATCGCTTAAAGCATACATTAGATCTAATATTGTCTTACGGAATTGAGGTCTTTGATGTAGACATTATACCACAAAGTGATGATATTACAGACCACTACCTCTTACTATATAAGCTGCGTTTACCTGAAATTAGCAGATCTGCACCAATATACCGCCCTGGTAGGACTATCGTTCCGTCCACCAAGGATGAATTCATAAATAACTTACCAGATCTTTCCTTATTTCGAAATACACCCGCAAACGCAAATGACCTTGATGTAGTAACCAGCAATATGGATGCCGTCTTTACTAACACACTAAATACAGTGGCACCCATCAAATTAAAAAAGGCTAGAGAGAATAAAACTACACCATGGTACAATAATCATACTCGCGCTCTCAAAACAGCAACCCGTGCTCTAGAACGTAAATGGAAAAAAACTAATTTAGAGGTTTTTAGAATTGCGTACAAAGACAGTATGTCCAGTTATAGGAGGGCTCTTAAATCTGCCAGGGCCGAGCACCTCCGCAAACTGATTGAAAATAATCATAACAATCCTAGATTTTTATTTAGCACCATTGCTAAACTAACAAATAATCGATCATCTTTGGAACAAAATGTCCCACCGCAAATCAGTAGTGATGACTTCATGAATTTTTTCAGTGATAAAATAGAAGGCTTTAGACAGAAAATAGAAAATGTTAAACTTTCTGCACCACCTCATACTCCAGATGCAGAAATATTTTCACTGAATCAAAATAACCTACAATGCTTCAAAATCATAGAACAGGAAGAGCTAGATAAAGTTATAAATAGTTCTAAATCAGCTTCATGTATGTTAGATCCAATTCCAACAAAATTACTGAAAGAACTGATACCTATTATAGGAGAACCTCTCCTTAATGTTATCAACTCTTCTTTATCTTTAGGCCATGTTCCAAATCCTTACAAGCTAGCTGTTATTAAGCCTATTATTAAGAAACCACAACTGGACCCGAGCAACTTAGCTAATTATAGGCCTATTTCAAATCTTCCGTTTATGTCTAAAATACTAGAAAAAGTTGTTTCTACCCAATTATGCTCCTTTCTGCAGACAAACAATATTTTTGAAGTGTTTCAGTCAGGCTTCAGGCCTCATCACAGTACAGAAACCGCATTAGTAAAAATAACCAACGATTTACTCTTAGCTGCTGACCAAGGGTGCGTCTCACTATTAGTTCTACTCGATCTTAGCGCCGCATTTGACACCATTGACCACAATATTCTCATAGACCGCTTAAATTCTACAGGTGTCCAAGGTCAGGCCCTTCAATGGTTTAGGTCATACTTAGCTGATCGTTACCAGTTTGTGAATATTAATGGACAGCTTTCACAAGTCAGGCCAGTAAAGTACGGGGTCCCTCAAGGATCAGTTTTAGGCCCTTTGCTGTTTACAATATACATGCTTCCCCTGGGAGACATTATTAGAAAACACGGGATCAACTTTCACTGCTATGCAGACGATACTCAATTATACATTTCAACTAAACCTGATGAGATGCCTGAACTGTCTAAGCTAACTGAGTGTATTAAAGATGTTAAAGACTGGATGACAAACAATTTTCTTCTCTTAAACTCAGACAAAACAGAATTATTACTTATCGGGCCTAAATCCTGTACACAGCAGTTCTCACAACTCGACCTGCAATTAGAGGGATACAAAGTTAGCGTTAGATCTACTACAAAAGATCTAGGTGTGATATTAGACAGCAATTTAACTTTTGAAAATCATATATCCCATGTCACAAAAACTGCTTTCTTTCATCTGAGAAATATCGCTAAATTGCGAAGTATGCTATCTATATCAGATGCAGAAAAACTAGTCCATGCTTTCATGACTTCTAGGCTAGACTACTGTAATGCTCTGTTTGCTGGCTGCCCAGCATCCTCTATAAACAAACTTCAGCTAGTGCAAAATGCAGCTGCCACAGTTCTTACCAGATCTAGAAAATATGATCATATCACCCCAATTTTATCCTCCTTACACTGGCTGCCTGTTAAGTTTCGTATTGAATTTAAAATATTACTCCTTACCTATAAAGCTTTAAATAATCTAGCTCCTGTTTATCTAACCAATCTCCTGTCTCGCTACAATCCAACACGCTCTTTAAGATCTCAAAACTCAGGGCTTCTAGTAGTACCTAGAATATCAAAGTCGAGTAAAGGAGGTCGAGCCTTCTCATTTATGGCCCCTAAACTCTGGAATAGCCTTCCGGATAATGTCCGAGGCTCAGACACACTCTCGCTCTTCAAAACTAGATTAAAGACCTATCTTTTTAGCAAAGCATACACTCAGTGCAGGACATAGCAGTATGACGCATGATGTGCCCCACACAGGATTTTGCTTCTTGTTTTTATACACTATGAACAGCAGCTACGCTAATTATTCTCCTTATTCTGTATTTCCACCTGGGGGTTCTCATCCCGAGGCCCTCAGACTATGCAGTGCCACTGATGCGATCCAAGACCAGTGACGAGATGATCCTAAGGTTTTCTGGACCAGGCCGTATCCTGAGCAGCTGCTGTGGTGGTCATCGTGGAGTGAGAGCCTGAGACTGACCCCTGTGACGCTCCAAGGAGAGACGAGTCTTCGCTGAGGTCCAGCTTCATGCGCCTAGACTGCAGCTCTGCACAAGACGTTTGGCCACAGGAGAAATGGTCGTGCCCAACTGAGCCTGGTTTCTCTCGAGGTTTTTTAAATCTTCACTTTCGCCAATTGGTGAAGTTTTTTACTCGCCGCTGTCGCCACTGGCTTGCATGGTTCGGGATCTGTAGAGCTGCGCATCGATGGATTTGCTCTTCAGTGTTTGGACTCTCAGTAGTGATTATTAACCCACACTGAACTGAGCTAAACTGAACTGAACTTAATCTATGAAAACTGAACTGAACTGACACTGTTTCAATTCACTATAATCTTCCATGTGAAGCTGCTTTGACACAATCTACATTGTATAAGCGCTATACAAATAAAGATGAATTGAATTGAATAGAGGGGGCTAATTCTGACTTCAACTGTAAATAAATTAATAACTAAATAGTAACACTTTCATTTAGGTGATGTAGTTACACGTTTTCTATTAACTTACTATAACAATTACAATGAATTATGCATAATTACATATAACTAACGGCCCATTCACACGGGGCTTCAGCGTCAACGCTTGACAGAGGGCGTGTCTGAAGTTGGGGCTGACGCGATCGTCATAGCAGCGTCAGCCAATGAAATTAGTCAGCAATAGCCCACTGTTGGAGCTGGTGTATTTGCATACAGCGATCTGATTGGCTGACGCTTCCGTCGGCGCTTGAAAAGTTGAGCATGTCCCAACTTCTGCAGCGAGCAACGCCTCTGAAGCGGCGCCGACGGATCCACAATGCAGTTCGGCAACGCCTGACGTCACCCATTCAAAGTGAATGGGAAGCGTTGAAGCTGACGCCCCGTGTGAATGGGGCGTAACCCTAAACCTAACCTACATTCTAACCCCAACCATTAAGTTAAAGCATGGGCATAGCAGACATTTTAAAAGTGGGGGGGACAGGTGAATGAAATCCAAAAGTTTACGTTCATATAATTATTATTCACCTGTTTTTAAATGGTCTGTCTGGTCCAAAGTGAGGGGGATGGTTGCTACGCCTCTGAGTTAAAGTAAGTACATGTCATTTTTTAAAACTACTCAGTAGTTAAATGAATAGTTACACTGTAATGGTGCGTTCACACCAGATGCGAATAAAGCATCAAGTGCAAGTGATTTACATGTTAAGTCATTGCAAAGATGCGAATAGAAGTCCTGCGGCACGATGACGCGATTCATGTCAACCAATCAGGAGCTTGCTCTAGTATGGGTGTGATTATGATGTAGTGCCTGTTGTTGGTGTCCCGAGGGGAAATCCTTCTGTCGACACCAGACAACAGCTCATCAAACTGGGCTAAGTTCAGTTGAAAGCTCCGCTGAAAGCTTCTATCATCCAGGTGTTGTTTCTGGAGGAGTTGATGAACTCACAGAGCTGGGTGCACCTCTGAAAAAATCTAGTGGACTCAGACACGGTGCCGGACAAATCTATGCTGTTTTTCAGCCTTCCTAAAGCACATAAAGCACAGCTAATCTCTCAAAAAATTCCATGTTAACCATTTAGCAACAAAACTAGAGTCACCGGACAGACAGAAGCACTGCCGATCTTGCGAATCTGTCTATATGTGAAGTGAATTTCACACACGAATGAAGCAAGTAACCTCAAAATGTTCACGTGTGTAGTTCCACGCAAAGAGAGCAATTTATTCGCGCAAGCCGCGTCTGGTGTGAACGCCCCATAATTGTGTTGACTTAAAATAAAGTGTTACCAAATAAAAATTAATAAACAGGGCACAAAGACAGAGACCATACCTGCCAACATTTGTCTTTGAAATTCCAGGAAGCCAGACAGCGCAGAAATCAACGGCACAACTGGGTTGAAACGTTTGTTGCCAGATTGAGATAAAAAAAAAATTTGAGGTTTAAATATTTCATCAATTGTGTGAGGTGATGAGCTTCTTATAAGACCTGGAAACTTGACAAACATGGACAAAAAGTCACTTTTCCTAAATCTATTAGGTCCAACTACAAATTAAGTGACTTTTTTCCAGGAGAAATAACAAAATGGAAGGCACCTATGAACAATTTATCATCTCTGTTTGGCCAATGGTTAGAAGAGTACTGAAAATTTAAGTTAAGTACTGTTACATTGCTGAAATAATACTCAATTGCAAGTAACTGCTATGAAAAACGACATACAAAATGGAACTTTTTTTATTGCACGCTCACCCTGTAAAGGCACTTTGACACAGTCTGCATTTTAAAAAGTTTGATAGAAATCAACAACCCAGGCTCATTCTGATTACGTACCCCTATATACATTTCTGGAGAGCGCCAATACGTCCCAGGAGCTACGTTTTTTGCAGTTTTTGTTTTTGCGAATCCACCAGAGGCCGCTGTGTATGCTTTTTCAGATCTCAAATTTCTCTCGCGAGTGCCATTCGCGTCTGCTCTTTTCACGTAAATCTACCAAAGGTTGCTGTCGACTGACTGACTGACCGATTGACTGACTTACCCTCCACCTTCCCTAAACCCAACCGATAGTGTTTTCAAAAGTACCGATTGACCCGCATACCGCCTTGCGGTAAAAAAGAGGTGCCAGCAGCGGCAGTATCTCCTTAGGAAACTCAGCTCCTTTGGAGTCTGTAAAGACATTTTGTTGTCCTTTTATTATTCATTTATTGAGAGTATTGTCACATTTTCTATTTCTTGTTGGTTCCATTCTATTAATTTACAGAATAGAAATCGGTTACAAAGTGTTGCTACAGTGTGTTCTAGGATTATTGGCTTGCCTGTTAGATCTCTTTCAGGCATATGTGATCAACAGACTCTTAGGTTAGCAAGCAAGATTATTAAGGACCACTCACATATTCTCCATTCAGCATTTGAGCTGCTCCCCTCTGGAAAACGTTTTCGTTGCATTGTGTGTAGAACTCAGAGAAGAAGAGCCACTTTTGTTCCTGTCACGCTGGTATACAAAGAAGTCAGAGATGGTTATCTTTTCATTTAGTTTATTCAACGTAAATCATAAAAGGTTATCACACAATGCTGGGCAATGGAAGATCATCCGAGGAACACCTCATACGTCTTCGCCTGGTAAACCTGGCGACAGTCAAGACTGGGTTAACAATCCTCACACCTCCGTTGGTGGCAGTGCGCACAAAGTGCTGGCAGGTGAATATAGATCTTCAGATGTGGTAAGACAATAAAGACACTTCCCTTTATCAGTGCGATGATTACGAAGACTCAGGAGGAACATCCATGGAAGAAGAGAAGACGAGGGAGCTTGGGTGAAGACAACCATACGACTTCAATACCGGACGATGAGTGAACGGAGGAGGTGAGTTATTATAGTGTCCGGGCTAATGGTGAACAGGTGCAGATAGTTAATACTCAGGGGAAGGTTCTCGTGATTGGATGGGGCTGGTGTAAGATGGTGATACTGGATTGGGTGAGTGAGGACGAGCCGGGGATGTTACAGTACCCCCCCCTCCACGGGTGACTCCTGGCACCCTAGATCGACGGCGGGGACGGCCACGTCCTCGTGGAGCTGGACGATCGGGATGTCTCTGATGGAATTCTTCGAGGAGGGATGGATCTAAGATGTCATCACGAGGGATCCAGGATCTCTCCTCAGGGCCAAAGCCCTCCCAGTCTATGAGGTACTGGAGCTGACCGTCCCGCCGCCGGGAGTTGAGGATTTCCTTGACCTGGTAGATGTGATCACTGATGACTTCTGTTTGGTCGGGAGGGGGGGGTGGTTCAGGTTCTGTAGAGGGAGGAGACACAGGGTTAGTGTAGGGTTTAAGGAGGGAGACGTGAAAGGATGAGGCAATACGGTACTGTGGTGGAAGGTTGATACGGTAGGTGACAGGATTGATCTGGGAGTGAATGGTGAATGGTCCCAGGTAGCGGGGACTCAGCTTTCTGCAGGGCAGCCGGAGGCGAATGTCTCGGGTAGAGAGCCATACTTTATCTCCTGGTTGGTAGATGGGAGTAGGTAGCCGGTGACGGTTGGCTTGCTCAGTATACCTCCGGACTGCCCGCTGAAGATGGACGTGAGCTGAGTCCCAGACCCTCTCGCTTTCCTGGAACCAGTGATCAACCGCGGGCACTTCTGATGTCTCCCCATTCCAGGGAAACAAGGATGGTTGGTAGCCTAGGACACATTGAAAAGGGGTTAGTCCAGTAGAGGATTGACGAAGAGAATTTTGTGCATACTCAGCCCACGGAAGATACTGGCTCCAGGTATTTTGATGGTTATGGCAATAGGAGCGTAAGAATCGGGAAATCTCTTGGATTTTACGCTCGGTCTGCCCATTGGTTTGCGGATGATAGCCAGAAGACAGACTGATGGTAGTACCCAGAAGGTGGAAAAACGCCCGCCAGACCCTGGAGATAAATTGGGGACCTCTGTCCGACACGATGTCTTCGGGAAGACCATAGTTTCTGAAGACGTGATGGAACAGGGCCTCAGCAGTTTCCAGGGCTGTGGGAAGACCTTTGAGAGGTATTAGTTTGCAGGATTTGGAAAACCGATCTACAACCACTAAGATAGTGGTGTAGCCTTGAGAGGGGGGTAGATCGGTGGCAAAATCAACACCAAGGTGCGTCCAGGGTCGGCGGGGAGTGGGCAACGGCAGCAACTTTCCTTCAGGTAGATGGCGTGGAGTGGTAGTGATGGCACAGACCGAGCAACCCTTAACGTATTGGGTGACATCGTGGGCCATTTTAGGCCACCAATACCTTTCTCTGATGAGCGAGAGGGTTCGCCTGCTACCTGGGTGTCCTGAGCCGAGGGAGGTGTGTGTGCTATTAAGGAGTGGTATGCGAAATCTCGTGGGTACGTAGCACAAGCCTGGAGGGAGACCAGGGGGAGCTGGTTCTTCTAAGGTGGCTTGTCGGATCTCTTCATCTAGTTGCCATAGTATAGGGGCCACAGAGATGGAAGGAGGAAGAATGGATTCGAGGGAATCATTACGAGGCTCAGGTGAGTAAAGTCTGGATAAGGCATCGGCTTTGACGTTCTTGTGCCCTGGTTGGTAAGTGATGTGAAAGTTGAATCGGGCGAAGAAAAGTGACCAACGAGCTTGACGCGCATTCAGACGTTTGGCATCACGTATGTATTGGAGGTTCTTGTGGTCAGTGATGACTGTGAAGGGATGTTGGGCTCCTTCAAGCCAGTGACGCCACTCTTCCAGTGCCAGTTTGATGGCTAATAGCTCGCGGTCACCGATTCCATAGTTTTGCTCCGCAGCAGTCAATTTCCTAGAATAGTATGCACAAGGATGTAGGGTTTTGGGTTCACCAGACCATTGGGAGAGGATAGCGCCTATTCCAGTATCTGCGGCGTCCACCTCAACGATGAAAGGGAGGTTGGGATCAGGATGACGCAAGATGGGTGCTGTGGTAAACTTTGATTTAAGGTGATCGAAGGCTTGATACGTTTCAGGGGTCCAGGTGAGTACTCGCTTTCCTCCTTGGAGCAAGGAAGTGAGTGGAGCTGATAGGATGCTGTAATTCTTCGATAAACCGCCGATAGAAGTTGGCGAATCCCAGAAAACGCTGGAGTTCTTTGATGGTTTTCGGGTATTCCCATTTTGATACAGCATCTACTTTGCATTGTTCCATACTCACTCCTTGTGGGGTGATGACATACCCGAGGAAGGATATTGTGGTTTGATGGAATTCACACTTTTCGGGTTTGAGGAATAGATGGTTTTGTCGTAGACGTTGGAGTACTTGGGTCACATGATCTTGATGCTCTTCAAGAGTACGGGAGTAGATGAGGATGTCATCAATGTAAACAATAGCGAAATGATGAAGGAAGTCTCTGAAGATCTCATTCATGAAACTTTGGAAAATTGATGGACTATTTGCCAGTCCGTAGGGCATAACAAGGTACTCGTAGTGGCCGGAAGGTGTAACAAAGGCCGTTTTCCACTCGTCCCCCTGGCGGATGCGAATGAGATTGTATGCACTCCGGAGGTCTAGTTTGCTGAACACCTTAGCTTCTCTCAATTCTTCTAAGGCAGCTGGAACTAGAGGTAGAGGGTAGGCGAACTTGACGGTTGCAGCATTCAGCACACGGTAGTCGATGCATGGTCTGAGTCCTCCATCCTTCTTTGCAACAAAAAAGAAGCTGGAGGCGGCAGGAGATGTAGATGGTCGGATGAACCCATGCTGGAGAGCTTCACTAATGTAGTTATGCATAGCTTCCTGTTCAGGACGGGATAAATCCTTCCGTGTGGCAACTTGGCATCGGGCAACAGATCAATACAGCAATCCCAGGACCGATGAGGGGGTAATTGGGTGGCTCGTTCTTTGCTGAATACATCCAAGTATTCATGATAGGCTGAGGGAATGGGATGGCTGGAAGGAGAAGTGGCTTGTATGCTTGTATTTTGCAGGGGTAATGAAGTGGAGTGACCAGTAGAGGGGGTAATATGACCATTACTTTTACACTTGGATCCCCACTCGAGGATATCTCCAGTTTCCCAGTCAATACGGGGTTGGTGCTGAATAAGCCACGGTCGTCCCAGAATGACGTCCACATTGGCACGAGGAAGAATAAGAAGGGTAAGTTTCTCTTGATGATTCAGATCCAGACGAAGGGTGATAGGCTTGGTACGGCGATTGATCTTTCCTTCTCCTAGCGGTGAACTCTGGATGGTGGTAATGCGGTACTGGACTTCATTCCTCACTGAAGGAATATTATGGCGGGAGATAAAGGTGGAGGATATGAAGTTCCCAGCGGCTCCGGAGTCCAGCAAAACATGTACGGGAAAAGTTTGATCGTGTATTACCAACTCTGCAACAATATGAGGTATGGTGGATACTGTGGGTGTGAGGATGACTTTACTCACCACGAGTCGAGGTGGACGGATGGGACAGGTGGCTATACGATGAGAGGATTCTCCACAGTAGAGGCAGAGCTGATGTCGAATACGCCGTTGGCGTTCTGTGGCATCGAGCCGGTAGGAGTCAGTAACCATTGGTTCTTCAGGGTCCTGCATTATCGTAGGAGGTTTGGGCGGTGATGGAGAATCATCAAAGAGAGAAGAACAAGCAGATAAATGTTGACACACGCTAATAGCCTTTTTGATGAAGGATTCAAGGTTCGCATTGTCGTCATAAATGACCATCTGTTTACGGAGGGAGGGCTTCAACCCTTTACGATAAGCAGCCAGAAGCGCCACAGGGTTCCACCCGCTGCTGGCGGCAAGTGTCCGAAACTGCAGCGTATACTCGTGAATTGACATCCTCCCTTGGGAAAGGCTCATGAGTTCGTCGTGCACTGATAAAGGGGTAAGTGGAACTGAAAATACCTCCTTAAAGTGAGTGACGAAGGATTGGATGGTGGTTATCACTGGGCTACGAGTACTCCACAGCGCATCTGCCCATTGTAAGGCTCGACCTGAGAGGAGAGAAATCACAAATGCAACTTTGGAAAGTTCGTTAGGGAATTGCACTAGGTTGGCTTCAATATATAAAGAACATTGTAGTAGAAACCCATTGCAGGTGCTCGGATCCCCAGAGTAACTCGCTGGTCGAGCGAGTGGAGTACTCGGTGTCACCACCAGGTTGGAGCTAGCGCTCAGAGATGCGGAAGGTAACTCACTTCCGGGTAGCGTGGCGTTAGCTTCCATGTTGTTGTTTTCGGGTCCGGTATTCTGTCACGCTGGTATACAAAGAAGTCAGAGATGGTTATCTTTTCATTTAGTTTATTCAACGTAAATCATAAAAGGTTATCACACAATGCTGGGCAATGGAAGATCATCCGAGGAACACCTCATACGTCTTCGCCTGGTAAACCTGGCGACAGTCAAGACTGGGTTAACAATCCTCACACCTCCGTTGGTGGCAGTGCGCACAAAGTGCTGGCAGGTGAATATAGATCTTCAGATGTGGTAAGACAATAAAGACACTTCCCTTTATCAGTGCGATGATTACGAAGACTCAGGAGGAACATCCATGGAAGAAGAGAAGACGAGGGAGCTTGGGTGAAGACAACCATACGACTTCAATACCGGACGATGAGTGAACGGAGGAGGTGAGTTATTATAGTGTCCGGGCTAATGGTGAACAGGTGCAGATAGTTAATACTCAGGGGAAGGTTCTCGTGATTGGATGGGGCTGGTGTGAGATGGTGATACTGGATTGGGTGAGTGAGGACGAGCCAGGGATGTTACAGTTCCTAAAGCTATTCTGCTTTTAAACTCCAAAAATAGCACTTTCAAATTGTAACAAATTTCAGTATGTATTTAGATGCATTTTAGATTTTTAAAATTAATTCATTTGCCTGTATTTATTGTTGTTATTGGCATTTATTTATTTGTACATTGTGTTTTGGGTGTTATTAATATTGTTTTTCTTTTGGTGCTGCTCCATATGCCTTGAATTGCCCCTAGGGGACAAATAAAGTTTTCTGAATCTGAATCTGAATCTGAATTGCCTAAACCCAACCAACAATGTTTCCAAAAGTAATCCAGAAAAAGAAACGCTCTTGCAGCAGTCTGACTTTTACCACATTTTTAGATTTCAGATGAAACTATTTAGAAATAAAGGTGACTTGACTCAAATTTGCTCTGTATCAGTTTGGCTGTTTCTATTACCCCGGAATTAAGGCCATGATTACTCATTTGATATTGCTCATTCATCGACCTTCACAGCAAACAGGCTTGTAAATCAATAAGTATGTAGTCCAACAATGGAAAATGTATCTTCTCACACAGATGCTTTAATGAAACTTCATTCATTCGTTTATTCATTTTCTTTTAAGCTTAGTCCCTTTATTAATCTGGGGTTGCCACAGTGGAATGAACCGCCAACTTATCCAGCATTTGTTTTACGCAGCATATGCCCTTCCAGCTGCAACCCATCATTGGGAAACATCCATACACACTCATTCACACTCATACTGACAATTTAGCTTACCCAATACCACATGTCTTTGGACTTGTGGGGGAAACCAGAGCACCCGGAGGAAACCCACGCAAACACGGTGAGAACATGCAAACTCCACACAGAAACGCCAACTGACCCAGTCGAGGCTCGAACCAGCGACCTTCTTGCTGTGAGGCGATCGTGCTACCCACTGCGCCACCGTGACACCCCTTTAATGAAACTATTTCACATTAATTTTGGTCGTGCCAATATGCTCAACATTTTTGGATTAATGTCTTTCATTGCTCATAATATTTGAAAAAAAACATTTTTCTTATCTTATAAATGTGATTTGGGGTTATCATGTTAAGATTTGACGACACCGTAGCTCAGTGGTTAGCACTGTTGCCTCACAGCAAGAAAAGTCACTGGTTCGAGTCCCGGCTTGGTCAGTTGGCATTTCTGTGTGGAGTTTGCATGTTCTCTCCCTGTTGGTGTGGGTTTCCTCCGGGTGCTCCAGTACAAAGACATGCGCTATAGGTGAATTGGAAGAACTAAACTGCCCGTAGTGTATGAGTGTGTGTGTGAATGTGAGAGTGTATGGGTGTTTCCCAGTACTGGGAGGGCATCCGCTGTGTAAAACATATGCTGGATAAGTTGGCGGTTCATTCCCATTTCCCATTCTGTGGAGACCCCTGATGAATAAAAGGACTAAGCCGAAGGAAAACGAATGAATGGATGTTAAGGATCGCTCTTTAAAAGATGCCGGTTTTATTATAAACTTCATTCTATTATTATGCAAATTTCACCAACACATATGCAAGCTTGCAAAAAGCAAACCTCTCTTTGGGGTGCTGGAAAAAGAGATTAAAATGTACATAAAAGTGATTTCTACGTCTAAAATTAGAATTAAAATGTTTAAAAAATGTTTATATGTATTTTCTGTACTAAAAGTGCATTTAATAAATTCTGTTAGTAACTAAACTTAAAAAAATACTTACAGGAGATTCTCACAGATATCAGTCAAGTTTGGGGAAGGAAAAGTCATGGATTGGGGTTACATTCAGTGTGGGGGCATGCGAGAGATCTGCAGAGTGGATGGCAACAGCACATTAAAAAACCACAGGAGAGGGCACGTTCTTCAGCAGGATAGCGCTCCTTCTCATACTTCAGCCTCCACATCAAAGTTCCTGAAAGCAAAGAAGGTCAAGGTGCACCAGGATTGGCCAGCCCAGTCACCAGACATAAACATTATTGAGCATATCTGGGGTAAGATGAAGAGGAGGCATAGAAGATGAATCCAAATAATCTTGATGAACTCTGGGAGTCCTGCAAGAACGCTTTCTTTGCCATTCCAGATGACTTTACTAATAAGTGATTTGAGTCATTGCAGAGATGTATGTGTAGCAGGGTGGAATAGCCCTTTATGGCTATTGGCTGCACTGTAAAAGATTTCCAGATTTTCACAACAAGTTACTGTAATTTTTCACAGTAAATTACATTAGTATCGCTTCACGGTATTTAATTGTAGAAATTCACAGTAATATGTTGTATTCATAATTTTATTGTGAAATTAAGGCAGGTAGCAGGATTATGGCAAATTACTGTGAAAAGGCTATATCTTTTGCACGTTAGTTATAGAAATTCAAATTTTTTTATTTAATTCAACATAGAAATTAATACAAATTAACTTTTACGTCAGTATTGGCACTTTTTGGATATTTATAAATAACAGAATTTTATTGCAGACCCAAAAATGATTTGATTAGCAAACATCTTTTTGGTTGTACTGCACCTTTATTTGATTTTATAAGGTTAACAGGGAAATATAAAAATAATATTTAATGAACATAACTTTGTGCTTAGCTAAAACATAATAAACTGGAACAAAAAGTAATTAATTCATGAAACCAAAGACTGTTAAACCGCCAAAATTATTTCACTGTCAGGCTAAATACCAGACGGATTCATGAGTATTGGGCACCCATCATCACCTGGAGGTCACTAATCTTAGAATAAAAAAAACCATTTTAAAATACACCACAGATTAGAGTTTTAAACAACTACATTATCGCATGAAAAACAGTTAAAACTTCATTTCCTGACGCAATAATTATAAAGCTGTCGAATACAGGACTTTTGTCTAGCCTTACTGTACTAATAAAATAATTAAAAATCAAGGCATGATCATATTTTATTTTGGTGAAATAAGTGTAATCTAGAGGCCTTTGCCTTTCATATGAGCCACTTCTGATACCAAATGATCAACTAGAAGTCAAGTTATTATTTGTTGTTTCTAAAACTTGGATAAGCGACAAGACTTTTGTCAGGTAGTGTATTTGCTGGTTCTTGTTAATAAAGCAAACAAAATCTTCTTACGCAGATAACACACTTTAAAAATCTTCTGCCCCATAGCAGAGCAATAACCGGGTAGTCAGAACAAAATGTGTAGTCTCCTGTGCTTTACCAAAATATTTTAGATCACTAAGTCAATGTCTGCCCCACATCTTCCCCTGGGTGTGTTTTTGGAGCAGTCCATTTTTTGGCTGGAATATTGAAAAAATTTTGTCCTGACAACAAGACATGGCTCTGAAGCTGATTGCAGCTACTCTAGTCAATACTTGTGTTTATGCCAGCCACGCTTCAAATGTGGCTCTCAAGAAAAGGAGAGGGGGGAGGATAGGGAAAGTGAATTTTTTTGGGGAGGAAAGCAGAAATCGGGGGATCCAGGGATCTGTGGGTCTTGATGACTCCCAGATGTTGAACAGACCCTCCCCCTCTAATGATAACATTTACTCATTTAGCAGACATTTTCATCCAAAGCCACATTCTAATAAGGGATACAATTAGTAAACAGGCTAAATAATATAAAGTTAATATAATATAAAGTTATATAAAGTTTCAGTAATTGTTGGAAAAAGAGTAGCCTGAACAGAGAGGGATGTTTGATAAATGTAAAAAGGATTTATGGCTATTTTATTTAATAATAGGGCGGCACGGTGGCTCTGTAGTTAGCACTGTTGCCTCAGAGCAAGAAGGTCGCTGGTTCAAGTACCGGCTGGGTCAGTTGGCATTTCTGTGTGGAGTTTGCATGTTCTCCCTGTGTTGGTGAGGTTTTCCACCGGGTGCTCCGGTTTCCCCCTACAGTCCAAAGACATGCACTATATACACTCAAAAAAATATTTTTGCTGCTTGTTCAGTCTACTTAATTATAACGAGCTGAATCAACACAATTCTTGAAGTTTTTTCAATCAACTTAAATTTGTAAAAACAATTAAATTAACGTAATTGATTTGTGTTGAAGGCAACCCAGTGGCGCAGTAGGTAGTGCTGTTGCCTCACAGCAAGAACGTCGCTGGGTCGCAGGTTCGAACCTCGGCTGGGCTGGGTCAGTTGGCGTTTCTGTGTGGAGTTTGCATGTTCTCCCTGGGTTCGCGTGGGTTTCCTCCGGGTGCTCCGGTTTCCCCCACAGTCCAAAGACATGCAGTACAGGTGAATTGGGTAAGCTAAATTGTCCATAGTGTGTGAATGTGTGTGTGGAAGTTCCCAGAGATGGGTTGCGGCTGGAAGGGCATCCGCTGCGTAAAATCGTGCTGGATAAGTTGGCGGTTCATTCCGCTGTGGCGACCCCGCAAGGGACAAAGCCGACAAGAAAATGAATGAATGAATGAATGAATGATTTGTGTTGAAACAACATAAAGGAATTTTGTGGAACCCAGCATTTTTTACAGTGTATGTGAATTTAATAAAACTAGATTGTTCATAGTGTATTAGTGTGTGTGAATGAGTGTGTATGGGTGTTTCCCAATACTGGGTTGCAGCTGGAAGGGCATCCGCTGCATAAAACATATGCTGGAATAGTTGGCGGTTCATTCCGCTGTGGCAGCCCCTGATAAATAAGGGACTAAGCCGAAGGAAATTGAATGAATGAATACATTTTATAATAATACTGAAGGTAATTTTAAAAAAATCATAAAACCACTAAAAAATATTTAATTGAAGTATCGGTATCGATATTGATATCAACGATACTTGTCTTGAAATACTTGGTATCGGAATGGAAAGAAAATAATTGGTATCACCCATCTCTCATTTCTATCCAGCTATTTTTATACGCATTTTGGAACTTTGCATAAAAAATGCTTAATGGAAATTAAAATTCAATTCACCTTTATTTCTATAGCGCTTTTACAATGTAGATTGTGTCAAAGCAGCTTCACATAGAAGATTATCGTAAATTGAAACACTGTCAGTTCAGTTTTCAGTGTTGAAGTTCAGTTCAGTTTGGCTCAGTTCAGCGTGGTTTAATATAACCACTGAGGAGCAATTCCATCGATGCGCAGCTCTACAGATCCCAAACCATGCAAACCAGTGGCGACAGCGGCGAGGAAAAAACTTCACCAATTGGCGAAAGTGAAGAATTAAAAAAAACCTCGAGAGAAACCTGGCTCAGTTGGGCACGACCATTTCCCCTATGGCCAAGCGTCTTGTGCAGAGCTGCAGTATAGGCGCCGGAGCCTGGAGAATGCTGGACCTCAGCAAAGACTCGTCTGTCCCTGGAGCGTCACAGGAATCAGTCTCATGCTCTCCACTCCACCATGACCACCACAGCAGCTGCTCAGGATACGGCCTGGTCCAGGATTATGAAAACCCTGGGATCGTCTCGTCGCTGGACTTGGATCGAATCAGTGGCGCTGCAGAGTCTGAGGGCCTCGGGATGAGTATCCCCAGGTGGAAATACAGAATAAAGAGAATAATTAGCGTAGCTGCTGTTCATAGTGTATATAAACGAGATGCAAAAACCTGCGTGGGGCACATCATGCTTCATACCGCTTAGTGAAGCACTGAGTGTATGCTTTGCTAAAAAGATTTAGATCTATTTAGAAGGTTTAGATTTAGATAGATCTAGTTTTGAATTGTGAGAGTGTGTCTCGCAAAGATGCGAATAAATTTGAAAGACTTAAGCTTACAACTGAGTAGGATAAACTTTTTATCCGATCACAAAAAATGTGCAAAAACTACAATGGAAACAGATTTACCGAATAAATTATAACATGTGCATTAAATAAAAATAAATCATCCGATAAAAAAAAATAGGCATGATGGCATTAATGAAAAAACCAGCAGACCACATTGTAAAACATCTGAAATGGTGTTTTGATCATTCTAATATCTCTCAGCCAAGGTACAGTGTTGTCACAGTTGTTTGGTATTATTACCTCCAGAACAAACTTAAGCGCTGCCTCTCACGTTTTTAAAAGCAAAGACACAATCAATGTGAATTAGCCCTTAATCTCCACAGAACAGCATTACAAGAGAATCCTGATATGTATTTAGTATGATGAAAACAATGCTGCTTCTCTACATGATTATAAGCAGAAACTGTGGACTGTGGCATAATAAAAGCCCAACTGCTTTTGTGCCATGATGAGCTCATTTTTCATCAGCTGCTTTAGCTCTCTCATTTTGATTTGGAGATGACAGCTCACACAGTTCCACACTCAGTCATGTCATCATCAAACTACGCCTTTGTTTGTTGTGAATATGCGCCCTCTAGAGGTGAAAATTACATACTCTCTCATTTCATCTACTCTCCCATTTCATTTACATTCTCTCTCACTTCAAATCACAGCTCTCTCATTTCGATTTAAAGATGACAGCTCAGGCAATTCCACACTCAGTCATGTCATCATCAAACTACGCCTTTGTTTGTTGTGAATAGGCGCCCTCTAGAGGTGAAAATTACATACTCTCTCGATACATTTACGCTCCCATTTCATTTACATTCTCTCTCATACTCAAAATTGCAGCTCTCTCATTTCAATTTGAAGGCGACAGCTCAGGCAATTCCACACTCAGTCATGTCATCATCAAACTACGCCTTTGTTTGTTGTGAATACGCGCCCTCTAGAGGTGAAAATTACATACTCTCTCATTTCATTTACTCTCTCATTTCATTTACATTCTCTCTCATACTCAAAATCACAGCTCTCTTATTTCGATTTGAAGATGACAGCTCAGGCAAGTCCACACTCAGCCATGTTATCATCAACCTACGCCTTTGTTTGTTGTGAATACGCGCCCTCTAGAGGAGAAAATTACATACTCTCTCATTTCATTTACTCTCCCATTTCATTTACATTCTCTCTCACTTAAAATCACAGCTCTCTCATTTCGATTTGAAGATGACAGCTCAGGCAATTACACACTCAGTCATGTCATCATCAAACTACGCCTTTGTTTGTTGTGAATATGCGCCCTCTAGAGGTGAAAATTACATACTCTCTCATTTCATTTACTCTCCCATTTCATTTACATTCTCTCTCACTTAAAATCACAGCTCTCTCATTTCGATTTGAAGATGACAGCTCAGGCAATTTCACACTTAGTCATGTCATCATCAAACTACGCCTTTGTTTGTTGTGAATACGCGCCCTCTAGAGGTGAAAATTACATACCCTCTCATTACATTTACTCTCCCATTTCATTTACATTCTCTCTCATACTCAAAATCGCAGCTCTCTTATTTCGATTTGAAGATGACAGCTCAGGCAATTCCACACTCAGTCATGTCATCATCAAACTACGCCTTTGTTTGTTGTGAATACGCGCCCTCTAGAGGTGAAAATTACATACTCTCTCATTTCATTTACTCTCTCATTTCATTTACATTCTCTCTCACTTAAAATTACAGTTCTCTCATTTTGATTTGAAGACGAGAGCTCAGGCAATTCCACACTCAGCCATGTTATCATCAAACTTCGCCTTTGTTTGTTGTGAATACGCGCCCTCTAGAGGTGAAAATTACATACTCTCTCATTTCATTAACTCTCCCATTTCATTTACATTCTCTCTAACTTAAAATTACAGCTCTCTCATTTTGATTTGAAGACGAGAGCTCAGGCAATTCCACACTCAGCCATGTTATCATCAAACTTCGCCTTTGTTTGTTGTGACTATGCGCCCGCTAGAGGTGAAAATTACATACTCTCTCATTTCATTTACTCTCCCATTTCATTTACATTCTATCTCATACTCAAAATCACAGCTCTCTCATTTCAATTTGAAGAAGATAGCTCACGCAATTCCACACTCAGTCATGTCATCATCAAACTACACCTTTGTTTGTTGTGAATATGCCCCCTTTAGAGGTAAAAATTACATACCCTCTCATTACATTTACTCTCCCATTTCATTTACATTCTCTCTCATACTCAAAATCGCAGCTCTCTTATTTCGATTTGAAGACGACAGCTCAGGCAATTACACACTCAGTCATGTCATCATCAAACTACGCCTTTGTTTGTTGTGAATACGCGCCCTCTAGAGGTGAAAATGACATACTGTGCCTTTAATGTATCATATAAAAGTAATAAATGAGAAGTCTGATTCATCTCCATCTTCAAATAAAGGGTCAGCACCCATGCAACATGAACCTACACACCAAAACATTCAATGAAACAAAGTCCGACAACTGATAAATCTCAAAGCTGACTTGATAATCACAAGTGTGCTCTAAAAAAAATTTTTTCTTTCAATTTGTCCATCACGTATGGGTGTTTCCCAGTGATAGGTTGCAGCTGGAAAGGCATCCGCTGAGTAAAACATATGCTGGATAAGTTCCGCTGTGGCGACCCTTGATTAATAAGGGGACTAAGCCGAAAAGAAAATGATTTTGTCCATCACATTAAAACATACACATACACACACACACACACACACACACACACACACACACACACACACACACACACACACACACACACACACACACACATCCGATCAGACATATGCAAACAATGAACCGACGATAACATCTAACAAGTTGATTTGCAGATGGTGGCAGAAGATGAGTGCTCTAACTTTGGAGTCAGCAGGCCTGCGAGAGATCAATGAGCATAGACTGTGAGCCAGGGGCAGGAAATCGAGGCTATATCTCCAAAAAAATCAATCAGCAATTTAAACTCTGTGGGAGCGGGGTGGAAGATGTGTGAAAAGAGGAAAGCAGAAAATATAGGGATGAGTGCCTTCCCTCTGTCAATAAGAAGAACATTCCTGGCAAGTCAAAGACTCCATTATTGTTCAGTCCAAAGGTGAATGGCAACCAGCGGCAGTCATGGCCATAATAATAATAAAAATAATAACAATAATAGTCGTTATGTTGTTGTTATTATTACAGTGGTGGAAATAAGCATTGAACACGTCACCATTTTTCTTAGAAAACATATTTCTGAAGGTGCTGTTGACTTAAAATTGTCACTGGATGTTGGTAACAACCAATAAATCTATATATGCAAAGAAAACAAAACTTATTAGCTTACAGATTAAGTTATGTGTAATGAACTGAAATGACACAGGGAAAAAGTATTGAACACATGAAGAAAGAAAGATGTAGAAAGGCAGTGAAAGCCCAGACAGCAGCTGAAATCTCTCAGTAGTTCTTCAGCAACCCTCCGCCCTTCATCATTGTAAATGAATATTACTTGCTTCAGTCCAACATCTACATTAGCAGGAGGATGAAGATGAAACCAGGGTGGACATTTCAGCAAGACAATGATCCAAAACACAGCCAAGGAAACTCTCAAATGCTTTCAGAGAAACAAAATCAGGTCAGCCAATTAAGTTATCCAAAATAAATAAATACACATTCATTCATTCAAGTAGGGATTGTGTTTGTGTATTGAGATTAGCTGGTGTTTTTGTATTGAATGATGTTAATAAAGTCCTTCTTAAGGTGAAAACAGCTCAGCAGTAAAGTAATGATCGCAGAGGAAGTGGTTCATGGTGTTCAGGTCAATGCCACATTGACTTTATTGAACGGGCGAGTCATCCACTAGCAAAATGACTGACAGACTCGGGACTCGCAATCGAAGTCATGGATTCATCACTGAAATAAATAAATAAATCAGAGCATCTGCAAGCAAAAGGTTATTTTTTTTAAAAAATCCTTCATATTTACCTGTAGAAAAGGAGTTACTAGGTTGTTCAGTGTGGCTGGTATATCAAGTGCTGCTGGATTTACAATTCCACTTCTTCCCTTGAAAGACATAGAAGCAAGTGGCAGGTGAACTGGGAAATGCTGAAACACAGAACATAGATTATGTCTCTATCATACATACACGTTGCGCAAGTGTTTTACGCTAGTTTCAGCCTGGCGCAGGTAACATTTTTACATCGTTTTCAACATTTTCAATGCGTTTTCATCAGTTTGGGCACCCATAGCCGTGCTGGTCTGAAAAGGAGGAGTTTTAAGGCTTGTTGCCATTTTAAGGCAGCTGAAATAGACTGCGCCATTTACTTTAGACTAGCTTTTCTTTGGTTATTTGAAGAGCGCGTAAGAGATAGGTGGGTTTAAAATGTGTGTACATTATACATATAAAGTCTTATATATAAAGACTCTGATTGGTTTAATGCACATCACACCCAAAACGACCCATAACTCCAATTTAGGCTTATTCTGATTATATGTACCCCTATATACATTTCTGGAGAGCGCCAAATACGTCCCAGGGGCTACATTTTTTTGCAATTTTTGTTTTTCGTAAATCCACCAGAGACTAACAAAACATTGTGATGTTAGATTTTGCCAACATCAATAAAATAATCGACATTCATGATGTGAAAAGTAGCCTAATTCATAAACATTTTTACTATTTAATAAAAGCAACTATATAGCGGTACACATACTGAACAAAAGAATAGTTTTATATGATTAATTGATTGTCCAAAGAAAAAGCATATTCACAAAATAGACAAGCTCATAAATGACCAAAGGACAACAACAACAACAAAAAGATTCAGAAATCATCACCCAGGCACTCAGTTTGCACGCCTTACACAAATGTACTGTTCGTTCATTCTTTCATATAATTTCATTCATTCGTTAATTTTCCTTCGGCTTAGTCTCTATTTCAGAGGTCGCCACAGCGGAATGAACCTCCAACTATTCCAGCATATGTTTTATGCAGCGGATGCCCTTCCAGCCGCAACCTACTACTGGGAAACACCCATACACACTCATTCACACACACACTCATACAATTTAGCTTATTCAATTCACCAATAGCGCAACACAGGCTCGTTCTCAAAACATAGTCCCGTGGACATTTCTGGAGACTGCGAATTATGTAGCCGGAGATACGTATGGCTGCGTTTAATTTTTTTAAGTGAACGCTATAGGGCGGTATGACGCCATTCCTTTTGGTGCTTACCGGCTGATCGCTTACCTTCGTGTGGAGGCCCTTCCAGCCGCAACCAGTTTGTCCCATTAGCTCGTCGTGTACATCGGCAGACTTCAGACGCAGAGAGGAGTTGACCACGACGGCGACAACCGGGGTCGAGTCTGGGGAAGAGCGGTTCCTGAAATCAGGCGAGACAAAACTAGAATCCAATAATAATAAAATGAACGAGTGAATAACAGGGTGAGAACGTGGTAAAATCCAAAAATGTGGTAAAAATCAGACGAGCCCTTTTCTTTTTCTGGACGGCTTTTGTAAACCGTTGGTTGGGTTTAGGGAAGTATGTGGGTGGGCGGGTCAATCTGTAAAATTAGTTGGGTTTAGGGAAGGAGGAGGGTGGGTCAGTCGATTGGCCGGTTGCCCAGTCAATCATTCAGTCAGCCAGCCAGACAGACAGACGGTCGGTCGACAGCGGCCTCTGGTGGGTTTACGCGAGAACAGCGCGGGCGCGAACGACACTCGCGAGAGACAACTGAGATACGAATAAGCACACGCAGCGGCCTCTCACGAATTTGCGAAAACAAAAACGGCAAAAATACGTACCTCCCTGGATGTATTTCGCGGTCTCCAGAAACGTCCACGGGACTACGATTTCAGAATGAGCCTGGGTTGAATAGTGCATGTGTTTGGACTGTGGGGGAAACCGCAGCACCCGGAGGAATCCCACACCAACACGGGGAGAACATGCAAACTCCACACAGAAATGCCAACTGGCCCAGCTGGGAATCGAATCAGGGACCTTCTTGCTGTGAGGCGACAGTGCTAACCACTGAGCCACCGTGCTGCCTTCATTTAAATTAGAGAATACTTTCTTTCTCATGTGGATAAATCAAGTCTTGGATATGAATCAAAACCGGGCCTGCAAGTGTGCATTTTTTCATTTAGGTCTTTCGCTAGTTGCTCTTTTTACCAATGGCTTGCTCACCTTTATCACCCTGTTAGCATACCGCCAACTAATGACTTTTCTCTGGCAATTTAAGCAACCAGTATTAAATCCTGTTGAGTGCCCCTCAGGTCTCCACATTGCTTGCGTGCAGCTTACACTGTTTAATTAGACCCAATTTGAGGTAATGGTGTGATCAAGCACATCAAATGATCAGCCATTTACTCCCAGCTTCCCAAACTTTCAGTTAAAAGCTGACTAGTATGGCTAGACAGATTAATATATGTTGTAGCTGACCTACGGTATCGTAAAGGCTCTCACTTTTGAATGTATTACAGGAAGCAAAGAATGTTGTAAAGCAGGTTCCTCTTCCATTACGTGTATGTACTGTATGTATGTATGTAATAGCACATTAAATTAATTGACTACATAACAGCATGTTTGCACATAGCATCGCACTTTATTGAACACCCACAATTCAGTTTACTAGGCAACACAAATGCAATGACAAAGCACTGCACCGTGACTATTTCAATTGTTCTTGTAATTACTTTCAATGCAAGTATGCCTCATTAAAGCTTCTCAAAATCAATGTGTTTGGCATTCTTAAGCCCATTGCTGTGCAGAAGGGGTTTTATTGAAAAGGTTGTTTTATGATTGTTTTTTATTATTATTATTTTTATAAATAGTACTAATTCACTAAATGGACTTCAAAGGATAGAGGAATATTTCATACAATCAAAAAATATTGCCTTGAACTAACTTAAAAAAATACAGTAATTTGTTACAGCAAAACAAAATCTATTCTTCGGCTTAGTCCCTTTATTCATCAGGGGCCACCACAGCGGAATGAACTGCCAACTTATCCAGCATGTTTTACACTGCGGATGCC
The DNA here is from genome assembly GCA_903798195.1 of Danio kyathit. NCBI lineage: Eukaryota > Metazoa > Chordata > Actinopteri > Cypriniformes > Danionidae > Danio > Danio kyathit. Next base: position 77,636,098 of record LR812523.1, on the reverse strand, counting down.
CTTCTATCTGCAACCCATACACCCATACACACTTATTCACACACACACACACACATTGCAGCCAATTTAGTTTATTCAATTCACCTATAGCGCATGTGTTTGTACTGTGGGGGAAACCAGAACACCTGAAGGAAACCCATGTCAATACCGGGAGAACATGTAAACTCTACCCAGAAATGCCAACTGGCCCAGCCCGGACTTGAACAAGCGACCTTCTTGCTGTGAGGCAACGATGCTAACCACTAAGCTACCATGCCACCCATTACAGTAATTAGTTACAGCAAAAAAAATTGTTGTCTTTCTCAAAGTATAGTTTAACTTTGTTTCAAACTTTAACATTTAATTTAATCTAAATCAAAGATTTAACCATTTTAAAAAGGTAAAATATAACGCCATTACTGCCAAAAAGGGATTTAATTATTAACATTATTATTACGTATAATTATTACTAATTCACTATATGGAATTTAAACTATAGAGGAATATATTATACACTGAAATAAATAATACTTTGAACCAACTTACAAATTTACAGCTAAAGATGTTACAGCTAAAAAATGTTGTCTTCTTTATTAAAGTTTAATTTATCTTTAGCTTAAACTTAAAAATGTAATTTAATCTAAATCTAAAATAACCCCATTTAAAAAAAAAAATCAAATATAACCCCATTACTGCCCAAAAGGGATATTTGATCATTATATTTGTTATTATTATTATTAGCATACCTGCCAACACTCTCGGGAGTCTCCCGTATTTCAGACCCATTTCCCTCCACCCTCCCATTTTGTTATTTCTCCCGGAAAACCCCTGTATGATTATTACTATTACTATTATAGTAATTCCCTATATGGACATCAAACAACAGAGAAAAGTATCAGACACTGAAAGAATATACGCTTTAAATCAACTTTTAATTTGTTACAGCTAAATATTTTGTCTTTCTCAAAGTTTAATTTATCTTTAAACTTTATTATACTTTAAAATTTAATTTAATCTAAATCAAAATGTTTACTTTGGTATAATGAAGATTTTCATTTTAGAAAAAACAAACAAATCTTTTTCATCCTTACATCAAAGTGTGATTTAAAGTAAACAGTTCCTCAGATTATAGTTTTGAACAAAGCTTAAAACTTATTTAATATTAATTAAAACATTTATTCTGCCCAAGATTTAAAAATAAATAAATCACTCAAAGGTAAAATATAGTTTTTATAGAGACTATGAATTAATTCAATTGTTTTGGTTCAACTTTAACATTTATTTTGGGAATTTTTTTTTTTTACTAAAATAAAAGTTGTATTTTGGATTAAAGTATAATAAATACATGTAACATTTGCAACCCAATCTCATTTTTGATATTTACCCCTGTATACATTACTGGAGAGCCAGGGGCAGACCAAACAGGGAATTAGGGGCCCCCGACCAATGCCAAGAAGCCTATATTAATCATATAGCTCTTTTATACATTTTCTATCGTATGTTGTAAAATCTGTCTATAACTGTCAAGATTTTAACTTTATACATTTTTTTCAAAACCGGGGGTCTCATGAATAATGGAACATTCCTTCCATACTGCACATGCGCGAGGTGTGAGCGCAGAGCTTCAATCAAATGCACTGCCAGTCAGCGTTGCAAACCTAGTGACTTTTCAGACCCCCCTATCACCACGTTTTCAAAAAAGTGACTAGCGAATGTTTTTAGGTGTTACTGGTGATTTTTAGAGACTCTCATGTGTCTGTGCTAACGTTTCTCTTCACGACAAGCTGTGGGTGATGCCTTCGGTGAAGTTCAAATATATATATACTTTTTAACATAGTTTATTTTTTTAAAATGCTAGGGCCTCATACCAGGAATTGCTTAGGGTCCCCCCAAATCACTTAGTTTGCCCCTGTGGAGAGCATGAAATACGTCTCAGTAGCTATGCTTTTTTTTCAGCTTTTGTTTTCACAGATCAACCCACTGTGTACGCTTTTTCAGATCTTAAATTTCTCTCGTGAGTGCCACTCGCGTCTGCAGTTCTCACGTAAATCTACCAGAGGCCGCTGTTGACTGACTGGCTGACTGACCGACCGATCTCCCCACCCACCCCCTTCCCTAAACCCAACCGATAGTGTTTTCAAAAGCACCGATTGACCCGCCCACCCATTTCCCTAAACCCAACCGCAGTGTTTTCAAAAGCAATCCAGAAAAACAAAAGCTCTCACGGCAGCCAGATTTTTCCACATATTCAGATTTTACCACATTCTCACCGTTTTTTACTTGTTTATTTTATTTTTTGCCTTTTGTCTTACCCACTTTCTGTTCTGAAATGCACCCATACGTACCTCCAGCTACATAATTCACGATCTCCAGAAATAGACGGGGGTGCGTTTTCACAGTGAGCCTGTGTTGAGCATTAAGCTATATTATTGCTCTTTTATTTTCAAGATCTGAGGTAAAGTATCTGCTGGTGCTTTCAAAATGGCTATAAACGTCACGTAAGATGGCAACTAAAATCACATTAGAAATACAGAAAAACAAAATACAAAAAAAAACTGCTGGTTTAAAGTAAAATACTACTTTGAGCAAAACTAACGCTTTTAATTTTACCTAGGGGGTTTCTTTTTTGCTTTAAGGCAAATTGAATAAAACAGGTTCAAATCAGAAACCATTTTTTTCACGTAATCTAATATAAAAATGTACTTCAAATGAAAGACACTGTAGTTTCAGTGTAACCAGACATATATTTGTGAGCATAGTTTAGTCAGCATAACTCCATTCAGGTACATGGTTTTACTACAGTTTAAACAATTGCAATCAGAATTATTAATTCCCCTGAATATTAGCCCCCCTGTTTATTTTTTTCCCCAATTTCAGTTTAACAAAGAGAAGATTTTTTTCAACACATTTCTAAACATAATAGTTTTAATAACTCATTTCTAATAACTGATTTTGGTTTTATTTTTGCCATGATGACAGTAAATAATATTTAACTAGATATTTTTCAAGACACTTCTATACAGCTTAAAGTGACATTTAAAGGCTTAACTAGGTTAATTAGGTTAACTAGGCAGGTTAGGGTAATCAGGCAAGTTATTGTATAACGATGGTTTGTTCTGTAGACTATCGAAAGAAATATAGTCTGAAGGGGCTAATAATTTTGACCTTAAAATTGTTTTTAAAAAATCAAAAACTGCTTTTATTCGAGCCGAAATAAAACAAATCAGACTTTCTCCAGAAGAAAAAATATTATCAGACATACTGTGAAAATTCCCTTGCTCTGTTAAACATCCTTTGGGAAATATTTAAAAAAGAAAAAAAATATTCAAAAGGGGGCTAATAATTCTGATTGCAACTGTACTACAACATTTTTGGTTATTCGCTTGGTTCATCCCACATAATCAGTCTACAAACTTCTACCTTTATAGGGATACTGCAAAAGTAAGGACAACAGTAAACAGAAGTGTCTAAATAATACTTTTGGCATATTTACCCCCTTTCTAATTCTGTAAGAATGCCTTTTTGGAAATGTTCTGAATCAAAATAGCATGAGTGTGAGCAGCACTCACATCATCCAGATGTGTATTTCGCATTGTTGTCATAGTAACCAAACCTCTTCTCTTGGAAAGGGGCCTAGAGGCTTCTGAAGTGCATATTTTAGGTGTGGAATGTGACTGGCTTGAAATCAAAATGAGCCGAGAGTGTGTGCTGGATGGAGCTGTGAGATTTGTATTTTTTTTTTATTTTTTTGCATGAAATCATCTCCTGAAATATGATTAGCAAACTTTAATATAAAATATATGGTTAGTATATTTTATTGACTGATAATTATAAAGAATGGTTAACATTTTTAACAGTATCACAATAGAGAATTATCACACTTTAAAAAATAAAATAAAATAAACAAAAATCAAATAAACTTTTTCAAATTAACTTTGTTATCTCAACTTTCATGAATGAGCCTGACTAAAACTATTAAGTTAAAGTTTGTGTTAACTACAAATTTATTTGAAACCTGATTAACGTATTAACATAAGTTACTGTAACACAAAGACATTTGTTCTCATGACTTTTTGTTATATCATTTTTTACAGTGCACAAACCTTGCATTGTGTAGAGGTTGCTGTAAAATTTGTGTTGTTAAAAGGGTTATAAAAGTACATACCACGAACACCCGAATGAGTCAAGTGCAAAATTGCTTACAGTTAAAGATGGTGAAAAATGTTGGTGCCAATAGCCCAGTGGTTAAGTGCGCTGACATATAGCAACATGGTGCTCACGGCGACCCTAGTTTGATTCCTGGCTCAAGTATCTATGCCGACCCTTCCCCTCTCTCTGCTCCCAATGCTTTCTGTCCTCCACTATCCTTTCTCAAAAAAAAAAAAATGCTGAAAAAGTAAGCAGATATAAAAAAATTAAATTGAATAAAATCTTAATATATAAATCGCAACAGTAAATATATTTAAAATCATTGCATATTAAATTATTTAACTAAATAAAATACACAGAAATTAGCATTTCACAGAAGAAACTCACAAATTCGGAAGCACAGATAACCAACATAGGCCCATTCTGAAAACATACCTCTATATACATTTCTGGAGATCGCGGAATTTTGTAGCCGAGAGTACGTATGGCTGCATTTCGTCTTTAAAACGAATGCTATGGGGCTGAATGACGTAGTGTTGTCACGATACTGGAATTCGACACCAATCGGTACTGATTTTTTAAAAACGTCCATTTCCAGTTGACATTTGAGCACTGTTAAGTGTGATTTGCCATTGTGTTCACGTGCTTAACAGAAATGAATGGTCGTGATTGTCATTAGTTCACCGAACTCACCGTTGTTTACTGACTGTAACCACAGATACAGGGACACTGGAGCATTTTAAAGCCGTAAAGATCAGTCGTTTCATCAGCGGATCGCTCATATGTCAACTTATTACAGACCAGCTGATCTTCACAGCTTTAAAATGCTTCAATTAGCGCTGTTAAAAACAAAAGGCAAAAAAATAAAATAAACAAGTAAATAACAGGGTGAGAATGTGGTAAGATCTGAAAACGTAATAAAAATCAGGCTGCCGTGAGGGCTTTTCTTTTTCTGGATTGCTTTTGAAAACACTGTCGGTTGGGTTTAGGGAAGTGGGTGGGCGCTGGTCAATCGGTGCTCTTGAAAACGCTATCGGTTGGGTTTCGGGAAGGAGGAGGTTGGGTCCGTCGATCGGTCGGTCAGTCAGTCAACAGGGGCCTCTGGCGGATTTACGTAAGAACAGCAGGCGCGAATGGCACTTGAAAGAGAAATTTAAGATCTCAAAAAGCGGCCTCTAGTGGATTCGCGAAAACAAAAACTGCATATAACTACTATATAAAATAACTACTCTCTCCCAATAAGAATGCAAAAAGACAACCAAATTGTGTTTCTAGCACCGACAATGTGAAGGACATTTTTATAATATCAGTTTTTTTAAGCATGCGAACCAAGAAAGAAAAACAGAATGTTTATGGGATAAGCTGATAATCATCTACTGTATAAGCAATGCCATCATATACAAAGCACTGCATACAGTAAACATTATTGCAGAGAGAAAAAAAAACTGTCTAGCAACCCAACATATTATAATTATTATCTGTTTTGCCAATATAATCAATATATTAAGTGCATTAAGTTTATGTGTGAATCTCAGCATCACATACACTTCCCAATTACAAATACCTTTTTTGTTTTGTTTTTCCCACTACCTAAATTATTATTGAAATAAATAAATACATTCCTCTCTGGGGTAGGCAATTAATTAAGCAATCGCTCAAATTCATTGATGTAGCCACAGTAATTGGGCATGACCGATATATTTGAACTTATGCAAATAAAAATGCAGCCCCTATAGGTACAATTTTCGGAGGAGCATTGTACAGATCTGCGTAACTACCATGAAGAAAAACACAACAGCAAAACCTGGAGGAAAATCTGAGTTTTGCGAGATTAGACGCATAAGCTGCTGTTATGTTCCTACATGTGGGGCTAATCTAGTGATACACTTTATCATCATGTTTATACAGCGTCAAAGTATTTATTTGGTTATTTGAATTTGTTTCCAGGGTGTAACTAGCTGTGTGTGGTGTATGCAGTGGCTGGGTCTAAAAACACATATTCTTTGTGTTCAATACCAGTCATACGTTCAATTTATTAGAATTATTACCTGTTTGTGAAAGAAATTTTGCTATCACTTTAGTTTAGGTCACAATTAACGGTAATAACAAACCATTGACTAACACTACTAGCTTAATAAACGCCTAATTAGCTGTTTATTAATAAGTAAAGTAGACGTTGGGTTTAGGTTTTGGGTAGGATTGGCAATGCAGAATAAGATCATACTTTATAAATACTAATGAACAGTTAATGTGTTAATAATAGGCAGGTAATAAGCCAGTAGTTAATAGCGCAAATTGTGACCTAAAGTGTTAATGAAATTATTAGTGATGTGCGATACCACTGATTTTCTATCCGATCCGATACCAAGTAAAATGAAGGCGAGTATCGACGATACCAATCCGATACCGATACTTTGCCCAAAAATGACTGTTTGGAAAATTAAAGTAGAAAGTAGTGTCCTTAAAAGTGTCACTTCGTACTGAATACGAGACATATTACGGGTTATTCTTGTTTATTGTTTATAGATGAAGAATTATCATACAAAAAAAAGCCAACTTACATATTTATTGACAGCATCTGAGCATGTATATCTTAAAACGCCTGCCTGAACATCTTAAAAGAAAAAAAATCACACTTCTACGTTTAGTGACATGTTAATCCGGTTCCCATGAAAGTGTTTTGAACCTTTTTTCGTTGTTTTATCAATGTCACAAAAAACCCAAGCCCCCAAAATACAGCCAAATCTTCTCCCTCTGTATCTGGATAGTGCCTGCCTGCTGCACCTAAGGACTCTGAATACGATGTCTGTCTCACCCTAGCAGCACCTGTGCCTCTCCTTTCCTCCTCTTCTGACCGCCTAGTCGTGACGTTGTCATATTCTGTCTTGCGATTACTAGATGTTTGATTAGGTTTGTGGTATTACCACAGTACCTCACTGTTTTGTTACACGTGTCACAAACTGCACCGTTTGAGTTTATGGAAGTGAAGTAGCTCCACACATAACTCTGCTTGCGGTCGCCCATATTCAATGACAGCGTGACTGAACAACATGTGCCAGCAGACTGAGTGGCTGGCTACTGGCTAGCAAGCGTGATCTGACTGCAGTTGTATTGTGCCATATTACGCACATGACTTTGCAGGCGGAAGAACAAGTAGTTCCGATTGGCATATTCAGATAAACTAGGGTAATTGTGGTTACTTTCCACTGTATTTCTATTTTCAATAAAATACATATTTGCTCCAAATTATTGAAATATCGATATTTTGATAAGATAATCGATTCTAGAACATACAAAGCTGGTATCGGAGATATCGATATTTTAGTATCGATCCGCACATCACTAGAAATTATACTCACAAAGACCTCACTTATGTGATTAAAAATGCAGCAAGTATAGTGGATATTACAATGTTTTAGCTAATTACTGTACTGTGTATAGTGACATACTGTAGGTATACTCTGATGCAGACTTGTGTTTATTGTCAGGTGTTGTTCGGTCCTGTATGGTGGGCTCAGATCTGTTTCTGTGCTTATGTTTATGTGTAATCCTGCTCTCTATCATATTTAAATTCAAGCAGAAAGCATTTTATTTCATTCAGGTTTTATATGAACAACATCATATGAGTATCAGTGTGATATGCAACCCAGGCTCATTCTGAAAACGTAGTCCCGTGGACGTTTCTGGAGACCGCGAATTATGTTGCCGGAGGTACGTATGGCTGCGTTTCATTTCATTTTTTTTTTTTTTTAATCGAACGCTATGGGGCGGTATGACGCCGTTCCTTTTTGCGCTTACCAGCTGACCGCTTACCTCTGTGCGGAGGGCTTTCCCGCCGCAACCAGTTTGTCCCGTTAGCTCGTCGTGTACGTCGGCGGACTTGAGACGCAGACAGGAGTTGACCACGACAACGGGGTTCGAGTCCGGGGAAGAGCGGTTCCAGAAATCAGGTAAGACAAAAACAGAATCAAAAATAAAATAAACAAGTGAATAACAGGGTGAAAATGTGGTAAAATCCAAAAACGTGGTAAAAATCAGACGAGGGCTTTTCTTTTTCTGGACGGCTTTTGTAAACCGTTGGTTGGGTTTAGGGGAAGTAAGTGGGTGGGCGGGTCAATAGCTAAAATTGGTTGGGTTTAGGGAAGGAGGAGGGTGGGTCAGTCGATTGTATTGGTCGGCCAGCCAGTCAGTTGACAGCGGCCTCTGGTGGGTTTACACGAGAACAGCAGGCATGAACAGCACTCGCGAGAGAAATTTGAGACATGAAAAAGCGCACACAGTGGCCTCTCGCGGATTCGCGAAAACAAAAACTGCAAAAATACGTACCTCCCACGGCGTATTTCGCGTTCTCCAGAAACGTCCACAGGACTACGTTTTCAGAATGAGCCTGTGTTGGTGATTTGCCTATACAGCAGCACTGCTATTAGTGTGATATTGCATTTATACAACAGTTTGGCATCTTAAATCATTTTTTTGTCATTCCGCCACAGAATTAAATCTTAATTTATCAGTTTGAACAGCTGAGCAAAAAGCCTCTATTGCTAAATTTTACTTTAGAAGTGTATTTATGGTTATAATGGCGAGCGGCATAAAACTAAATTAATAAATCAAATAAGTTATCGCTGTATTATTCTACTGCACCCCACATAGAGCAACCTAACCACAGACAGTGTTTGTGGAATCTACCGGTGGCTGAGATTCATGGTTATAATTCTGATTAATGGTTATAATGGTGATTAATTTAAAAATAAATTAAGAAATAAAATAAGTTATGTCTGTATTATTCTACTGTACCCCAATTAGAGTATCCTAACCACAGACAGTGTTTCTGAAATAAACTGGTGAATAAGATTCATGGTAATGATGGCGATTAATGTTTATAAGCTGGGATTGATGGTTAAAACGGCGATTAATAGTTATAATGGTGATTAATCTAAAACTTAATTGATAGATGACATAAGTTACTTTTGTATTATTCTACTGCACTCCACTTACAGCAACCTAATCAGACAGTGGCTGCGTCCGAAACTGCCTACTACTCAGTAGGTACTGCATTTGAATTTAAACGTACTACTCGGCCATAGAAAAGTATGTTCTATACAGTATGAATGTGAGCAGTATGAATGTCATTTTGTCATGGTCATGTGACCTACCTGCGTCGGTTGCGTCGCTTCACTCCCATTCATGAATTCTCTCGCGGGGCATCATGGGATAGCGCATAATGCATGGGATGTGCACAGGCCCGGATTAAGAATTCATAGGCCCCTGGGCACAATGTCTTGTAGGCCCCCCTACAAGACCGCACCTCTATAATTGAATTAAAAAATAAGATTAATATAATATTTTTTAATTTTTTAAATAAAGTTACTCTATAATGTTTTGCCCACATTTTTTAAATAAATGACATAGTACATATATTTATAGTCAACAAAGATTTACCTGATTTTAAAAGCATTTAAAGCACACTTTGATAAAAATACTAATATAACTAGTGAAAATTAATGGATTTTAATATACTTGTTCAAGTTCACTGAAGCAGTACAAACATTTATATTTAAGGGTATTTTTAATGTAAACTTCTACAAACTTATAATGCATATGATTTGTATATAACACCTCTCCAATCCAGTCTTTACGAGCTCCGCCACCTCCACCTGCTGTCTAGCGCGCTCTTTAGCTCTTCTAGCTGGCGGGAAGCACTTAACTAGCTTATTACAACGAGGTGCGCTATTTGCATTTAGCCTAAATAGACACTACAAAATCAGCATTTTTTCCCCCCTCGCAGGGGCCCCAAGTGCGCACGGGCCCCTGGGCCTGTGCCCATAATGCCCATTGGTTAATCCGGCCCTGGATGCGCACTTGAGAATCTCGCTGGAAGTAGTAAGTCATCCGGGTACTTCTCGCATACTGATTTTCGAATTCTATGAATTCGAACATACTACTCAGCTCGCATACTGATTTTAGCACACTGTATAGTATGGAAGTATGCGGTTTCAGACGCAGCCAGTGTTTCTGGAATCTACTGCTGGCTGAGATTCATGGTTATAACGGCGATTAATGTAAAACTAAATTAATAAATGAAATAAGTTACCTCTGTATTATTTTATTGTACCTCACGTAAAGCCACCTAACCACAGACAGTGTTTCTGGAATCTACCAGTGGCTGAGATTCGTGGTTATAATGGCGATTAATGGTTATAATAGTGATTAATTTAAAACTAAATTAATAAATAAACAAGTTACATCAGTATTATTCTACTGTACCCCACATAAAGCAAACTAACCACAGACAGTGTTTGTGGAATCTACCCATGGCTGATATTCATGGTAATATTGGCCATTAATAGTTATAATGTCCATTAATGTACAGTAAAACTGAATTAATAAATGAAATAAGTTACCCCTGTAGTATTCGACTGTACCCCAATTAGAGCATCTTTACCACAGACAGTGTTTCTGGAATCTACTGATGGCTGAGATTCATGGTTATAACGGTGATTAATTTAAAACCAAAATAATAAATGAAATAAGTTTTCTCTGCATTATTCGACTGTACCACAATTAGAGCATCCTAACCACAAACAGTGTTTGTGGAATCTACTGGTAGCTGAGATTCATGGTAAAATTGGGGATTAATAGTCATTCATTCATTCATTTTCCTTCGGCTTAGTCCCTTCATTAATCTGGGGTTGCCACAGTGGAATGAACCGCCAACTTATCCAGCATATGTTTTAAGCAGCGGATGCCCTTCCAGCTGCAACCCATCACTGGGAAACACCCATACACTTTCATTCACACACATACACTACGCACAATTTTTTTAGCTTACCCAATTCACCTGTAGAGCATATCTTTGGACTTGTGGGGGAAACCGGAGCACCCAGAGGAAACCCACGCGAAAGCGGGGAGAACATGCAAACTCCACACAGAAACGGCAACTGACCCAGCCTAGGCTCATACCAGCGACCTTCTTGCTGTGAGGTGACAGCACTACCTACTGCGCCACCGCGTCGCCGGATTAATAATGGCGATTAATGTAAAACTAAATTAATAAATGAAATAAGCTACCTCTGTATTATTCTACTGCACCCCACATAGAATAACCTAACCACAGACAGTGTTTGTGGATTCCACCAGTGGCTGAGATTGATGGTTATAATGCTGATTAATGATCATAATAGCGATAAATGTAAAACTAAATTAATAAATGAAACAAGTTATCTCTGCATTATTCTACTGCACCTTAATTAGAGCATCCTAACCACAGACAGTGTTTCTGGAATCTACTGGTGGCTGAGATGTATGTATCTCTATAGTGGTTAAACATATAATTCTATTCATTTTCATATATATATATATAATCTGAATTATATACTATTTGTTTCATAGCAAACAATTTTGACTGAAGGCAAGGTTAAGCTTTGTAACTTGATAAAAATTAAATGCAAAATCAAAATGCAAACTGCTTGCGCATAAATATTTGAAAACTAGCTGAGGGTGTGCAATTTTAATTTGGGGGGTGAACTCTTTAGCTCATGAATAAATGAACAAATTAGAACATCAAACGTCAAAATTAAGCCTGTACAGATCTGAGGTCAGTACTCCATCTAATCTGCTAGATTTTTTTTCCTCCTGCACCACATGTCCCTGTTTTCTCTATTTATTTTTAGAGGAAATTGTATTTGTATTTTCATCGCAACCCAACACCTCCTGTCATGGGACTAGCACATGTGCTCGGTTTCCTCTGAGGAAGGAAACATACATCAGGAAAAAAAATGAATGGATGCTGAACACTGATATAATTGTAAATAGCTTTGGTTGTACAGCTATAATCCTTAAAAGCACCATATACAGTTAAAGTCAGAATTATTAGCCCCCCTTTGAATTTTTTTTTCTTTTTTAAATATTTCCCAAATGACGTTTAAGAGAGCAAGGAAATTTTCACAGTATGTCTGATAATATTTTTTCTTCTGGAGAAAGTCTTATTTGTTTTATTTCGGCTAGAATAAAAGCAGTTTTTAATTTTTTTATGAACCATTTTAAGGTCAAAATTATTAGCTCCTTTAAGCTATATATTTTTCAATAGTCTACAGAACAAACCATCATTATACAATAACTTGCCTAATTACCCTAACCTGCGTAGTTAACCTAATTAACCTAGTTAAGCCTTTAAATGTCACTTTAAGCTGTATAGAAGTGTCTTGAAAAATATCTAGTCAAATATTATTTACTGTCATCATGGCAAAGATAAAATAAATCAGTTATTAGAGATGAGTTATTAAAACTATCATGTTTAGAAATGTGTCGAAAAAATTTTTCTCTCCATTAAACAGAAATTAAAGAAAAAAAATAAACAGGGGGGCTAATAATTCAGGGGGGCTAATAATTCTGACTTCAACTGTATATCAATCGATTCATTCATTCATTCATTCATTCGTTTGTTCATTTGCATGTTCATTCATTCATATGCAGACAATGCAAATATCTTTCAAATGGCGCTTTTAAAAATGAAATTAAAATTGTAATTAATTTAAATATTTACTTTAAAAATTTAAATGAAAATTCTGTCATCATTACGCATCCTTGAATCTTTATTTTTATTTAACTTGTTTCATTTGGAGCAAAAATAGAATATAGAAATTCAGTGACTAAGATTTAAAAAGTGAATCAGTCAGTCAAATTTGCATTTTTTTTAAACTTTATTAATAACAACAAAGCAACAATAGGTGACACGGTGGCTCAGTGGTTAGCACTGTCACCTCACAGCAAGACGGTCATGGTTTGAGTCCCAGTTGGCTTTTCTGTCTGTCTGTTTTATCCGTTTGCTCCTGTTTGACCGTTGCCCACCTGACCATTCTCTGTTTAAATAAAGACGCTGCATTTGGATCCTCAACCCCGTTGCCAGTATCGTCTGTTACAATAATACCTTATTACCTTATATAATATAACTATTACAAGCGGCGTGGTGGCGCAGTGGGTATCGCTGTCACCTCACAGCAAGAAGGTTGCTGGTTCGAGCTTCGGCTGGGTCAGTTGGCTTTTTTCTATGGAGTTTGCATGTTCTTCCCATGTTGGCGTGGGTTTCCTCCGGGTGCTCCGGTTTCCCCCACAGTCCAAACACATGTGATATAGGTGAATTGAATAAACTAAATTGGCCGTAGTGTATGAGTGTGAATGTGAGAGAATGGGTGATTCCATGTACTGGAAGAGCTTCCGCTGCGTAAAACACATGCCGAAATAGTTGCTGATTCATTCCGCTGTGGTGACCCCTGATAAATAAGGGACTAAGCCGAAGGAAAAGGAATGAATGAATAAAGCGACAAAGCAACAAACACAATTCATTTGAAAATTGTGAAGAAGTTGTGATGTTTTGCTTTGGCTTTTGGAGCCAGGGTGCAGCCATCATCATCATTTTAGTTAATGTAATAGGTGAAGTTAAGGAATTTTGAAAGATGAGCATTTGTTTGTAAAAAAATAATATATTTTTTATTTTACTTTTCAGAATTTTTTTGTTTCGCCTTGTTCATCTCCATATATTACGTTATAGTCCAGAGCTGTTGACTGTGCATGGGAGGCATGAAATTAATTTCATTTTAGGATTTTTTTTATGTGCTTTTATAGTAATTGTCTTCCATATTTGCAACATGGGCTCATACTGAAAATGTAGCCCTATATATATTTCTGGAGATCGTGAATTATATAGCCAGAAGTAGGTATGGCTGCATTTCATTTTTTAAATAAACGATACAGGGCGGCATGACGCCGTTCCTTTTCACGCTTACCAGCTGACCGCTTACCTCTGTATGGACGGCTTTCCCGCTGTAACCAGTTTGTCCAGTGGTTCGCCACGTACGTCGGTGGACTTGAGATGCTAAAAGCAGATGACCACGATGACGAGATTCGAGTCCGGTGAAGAACGGTTCCAGAAAGCCGGTAAGACAAAAACAGAAGCCAAAAAATTCAATAAACAAGTAAATAACAGAGTGAGAATGTGGTAAAACGTGGTAAAAATCCGACGAGTGCTTTTCTTTTTCTGAATTGCTTTTTAAATTTGTCGGTTGGGTTTAGAGTAGTGGGTGGGGGCTGGTCAATCTGTGTTTTTTAAAATACTATTGGTTGGGTTTAGGGAAGAGGGAGGGTGGGTCAGTCGATCGGTCAGTCGACAGCGGCCTCTGGTGAATTTACGAGAGGAGCTAGCGCGAGTGGCATTTGCGAGAGAAATTTGAGAACTGAAAATGCATACACAGCGACCTCTTGTGGATTCGTAAAAAACAAAAACTGCAAAAAAAAAAACGTAGCTCCTGGGACATATTTAGAGCTCTCCAGAAATCTACTAGAGGTACGTCTTCAGAATGAGCCTTGGTTGCATATTTGACAGTCCATGAACACTAACATTTATCATTGTATGGAAAAGAGAGTCATGCATATTCTACAAATCCTTTTTTATACATAATTGAAGGGACAAAAACTATTTTATAACAAATATTAGCCCTTTTGTGTGTGAATTCCTTAAAAGAGCGATATTCAATATATTAGTTAAAGGGCACCTATTTTACCCCTTTTTCACGATTTAAGTCTTTTGTGTCTCCAGAATGTGTCTGTAAAGTTTCAGCTCAAAACACCCATCAGATTATTTATTAGACCTTTCAGAAAATTAGAATTTTCTGCTCTGAACACAATGTAGCTGTTTTGTTGCCGGAGCCTTTAATGCTAGTTCTCCCCGCCCACCATTCCCACGTGCCTGTCAGGGTGTGCCTCAATCTCCGCATCGGCTGCTTCAGATACACATAAAAGTGACAAACACGAAGGAAGCAGATCTCACGTAACGTTTGTAAGAAATACTACAGTAAGCTGTTGTGGAGTTCATTCAAGCCTTTCTGCAATGATGAGTCACACACAATGTCACACACACACACACAGCGCTCACATTTAACTTTGCACTGTTTTTGCACGACAAATGGGACAGGATACAGGTTAATATTCACTGCTGTATGGATATCTGTTATGTTAATGTACAAAATAAACCTGATTTATCATCCACAAACCGGGATTGAAGCATCTTCTTTCATAATTGTACTGACATGCGGCTGTAATGAAGTAAAGCTGAAGTAAATTGCTGTAATTCATTACAAACATGTGCTGTTTTAAAAACGTTTTAAACTTGTAAAACTCATTCTTGATTTATTATTATTAAAACTCATTCACATTTGATGATGATTGATAATCACAGAGCGCTGAACAGACCTTTTAATCCCGGTTGCTTTGCGCACGTCCTGTCTTGTTGATATAATTATACGCGTTACTACTAAGACATTTTAATACGCGTCTGTCAATCAATTTGGTGGATAAGGAAACCGCACTCCTATGTCACGTTGAGGTGTGCCTAAAAATGGGAGGGAGTTGGATCCTATTTTACCGTCAGGACCTTTTAAATAAAGAGACTTATTGTCTTTATATCACCCCAATATAACTGTGGACACACTATGCCTACACACTGTTCTGTCCAAAAATATATATTTTCATTTTAAATATTTTTACAGTAACAGGTTAAAACAAAAATAAAGTGCCTGTTCTAGGATAAGTACATCAGAAATAGCTTTAAACGTGAAAAAAAACAGGAACTGGAGTTGTGATGGTGTAAAATATTGCCTTAAGTGCCTGTTCTATAAGTGCATCAGAAATAGCTTTGAGCATTGAAAAAACAGGAACTGGAGTTGTAATTGCCATGGTGTAAAACACCACAGCTACTTATATACAAACAGGTACAGGCGCACTCTCAGACTGACTTCATTTCCCTCTTGCAATTTACTGTTACACACGTGAGCGCACTGCCAGCCATGGAGTCATCTATCTCAATCAGTGCTGATGATGCTTTATTAAGCACTCAAGCAGTGGAGTATAGAGTGCAACGGAGAATAGAGATACGACAGGAGGGGAGCAGGTGGTTGGAGAGAGATCTTTAGTAATCATGTCATAAATGCAGTTCCAATGGGACTTGCAAGTCTTCCAACATGCAAGCTTTATATAGGTCTCTTTAAAACAGGATTGGGTCTGCCTGCTCCTAACCACTGACTGTCAAATTAGAAAGCATGGCTCATTTTCTACTTTGCACTTTAGCCAAAGGCAAGAAAAAAAAACCTGGGTACTACCTATTACCACAAAAATGCATTCTAACAAACTCCCAGTTTCTTTTTTTTATCAATTAATTAATTAAAATTCAAAACACTTAATTACTTTAAGAATCCTTTAAGATGGTAGCTAGTCTAAGGTAACTGCTTGTCCACCATGTTGTAAACATTAGATTGACTACGTTCAGGTTAAAGCTCGTATTGTGTTTAGCTTTACCTGTTTTGAACTGTTATGCTGGGCGAAGAACCGCGTCACTCTCTCTGGTTTACTCATGGGATGTTTGTTCCCCATTTTTTTCACTTGAGTCCATCTATTTGAACTTGCATGAGAAACTTGATTGAAGTGAATTCCACACAAACGTGTTGCACATTCCACATCATTCACATCTTGAAAATTCATGACTTTGTATGTAATTTACACACGCAAATACTTAATTCTGCATTTGGTTTGAACCCAGCATTAGAAATACTAGATGATTGATTGACTGGTTGGTGTGCTGTTGGATTGGTTTGGGTTGAGGTTAGGGTTGGGGTTGGCTTGGTTAGTTGGTTTGGTTTGGTTTGGTTTGGTTTGGTCTGGTTTAGTTTGGTTTGGTTTGGTTTGGTTTGGTTTGGTTTGCTTGGTAAGTGGGTGGGTGAGTGTGTTGGTTGGTGGCTTGGTTAGTTGGTTTGGTCTGGTTTAGTTTAGTTTGGTTTGTTTGGTAAGTGGTTTGGTTTGGTTTGGTTTGGTTTGGTTTGGGTTGGTTGGTTGGTTGGTTGGTTGGTGTGGTTGGGTTGGTTGGTTTGTTGGTGTGGTTGGGTTGGTTGGTTTGTTGGTGTGGTTGGGTTGGTTGGTTGGTTGGTTTAGTTTAGTTTAGTTTAGTTTAGTTTAGTTTAGTTTAGTTTAGTTTGGTTTGGTTTGGTTTGGTTGGTTGGTTGGTTGGTTGGTTGGTTTGGTTGTTTGAGTTGGTTGGTTGGTTGGTTGGTTAGTTGGTTGGTGTGGTTGGGTTGGGTTGGTTGGTTGGTTGGTTGGTTTGGTTTGGTTTGGTTTGGTTTGGTTTGGTTGGTTGGTTGGTTGGTTGTTTGGTTTGTGTCGGTTGGTTGTTTGAGTTGGTTGGTTGGTTGGTTGTTTGGTTTGGTTGTTTGAGTTGGTTGGTTGGTTGGTTGTTTGGTTTGTGTCGGTTGGTTGTTTGAGTTGGTTGGTTGGTTGGTTGGTTGTTTGGTTTGTGTCGGTTGGTTGTTTGAGTTGGTTGGTTGGTTGGTTGTTTGGTTTGGTTGTTTGAGTTGGTTGGTTGGTTGGTTGTTTGGTTTGTGTCGGTTGGTTGTTTGAGTTGGTTGGTTGGTTGTTTGGTTTGTGTCGGTTGGTTGTTTGAGTTGGTTGGTTGGTTGGTTGGTTGGTTGGTTGGTTGGTTGGTTGGTTGGTTTGGTTGTTTGAGTTGGTTGGTTGGTTAGTTGGTTGGTTGGTTGGTTGGTTGGTTGGTTGGTGGGTTGGGTTGGTTGGTTGGGTTGGTTTGGTCTGGTTGGTCTGTTGTTTGGTTGGTTGGTTTGGGTTGGTTTGGTTGGTTGGTTAGGTTGGGTTTGATTTGGCTTGGCTTGGCTTGGCTTGGTTTGGTTCGGTTGATTGATTGATTGATTGATTGATTGATTGATTGACTGACTGACTGATTGATTGATTGATTGATTGATTGATTGATTGATTGATTGATTGATTGATTGATTGATTGATTGATTGATTGATTGATTGATTGATTGATTGATTGATTGATATTTTGCGACCTTTCTCATTTAGAATCATGAACATACAAACAAAGACACTGATTTGTTGTAAAATAGATGTCAACATCAAGACCTCGAGTACCCATACATTGTGGAATGCTGCGATGCAGCTTAAACCTGCTTTCCCAAGTTGAACCTCAAATGTTCGACTTTATGATTTATGTTATAATTGAGCTTCAAAAAAGTACTTGACATAGAGCGTTCAAGTTCAATTTCTTTTTCAACTTGAAAAGACATTCTGAGCTGCAGAAAAAGACTCTGGTGGTGGCGTTTAAAAAAATGCCCTCAAGACTCTATAGGATTATAATGTAAAACAGATGCTTTTAGCTTCAAAAAAGACGCCAAGTGTGAACATAACTTTAAAGCTCCATTTTACGACCCAACAGATGTATTGTACTTTTCACAATTTGCAGGTTTCTCTGCCACTATTGACACTTGCTGGTTTGTTTGAAATGTTTACAAAAGTTTGAACAAAATCTGGGATTTGATCTGTACTTATCTAAAACTGAACTTTGGATTAAATTTACTTCAGCAATGGCTTATGGTGTTTCACAAGAACACAAGTTCAGACAAGAACACACACTGAAAAATGGCTATTGTCTCTACCCCCTCTTATTTCCTCATTGCCTTTAAACCATTTGTTCTCTCAGAATATAAAGCCATGCGTTTCAGCTGCTGATTGTGAGTCGTTGTTTGGTGTTTCTTCTTGGATGTTCATGGTCTTGATTTCTATGCTGTGGATCTTTGTTTCCTGATTAGATTATTATTATTAAAATGTGCTGCTCATCTTTGTCTGGCATCTCTTGATACAAACGTGTTCTGTTTTTCATCATGAGCCATGCACATTTGTGATGATGTAAGATGTAAGCAAAATCACCAGAATCAAGTGAGTTCAAAACCATCACACTGAGATACTTTTTGTTTGCTTGTTTCATTATTTTTTTTTCCTGCATCATGATTTATTTTAAACCTAAACCTCTTTTTCGCCTCAGCACTGACAGCATAGCTACATCACTTTGGCCTTCTTTCTATTGATTTTATAGTGCTGCAGAACAGTCAGCAAGGTGACAGGATCTTGACCTTCCACTAACAGTAACGCGGCTCTTCAATTACCTGTCACCAAGCCAGCACTTCTAGGGTAAGCAGACTAGGTTGTCTTTCAAAGGTCTTTCCTTGTAAAAACTTAAATAATGGTGAAATTGTTTGAAAAAAAAAATTATATAAGGTTTACCAGTTCGATATTTGTCCACTGGCTCACATAGCATATCAAGTCAAGTCATGCTTGATCTTTATTGTTTATGTGGACATACACTGGAAGGAAATGTAATGTAATGTAATGTAATGTGTATTTATATAGCGCATTTATTGTGTATGCCCATACACCCAAAGCGCTTCACAATCATGAGGGGGGTCTCTTCACACCACCACCAGTGTGCAGCATCCACTTGGATGATGCGACGGCAGCCACAGGACAACGGGGCCAGTGCGCTCACCACACACCAGCTATTGGTGGAGTGAAGAGACAGTGATAGAGCCAATTCGGTGGATGGGGATGATTAGGAGGCCATGATGGGTAAGTGCCAATTGAGGGACTTTGGCCAGGACACCGGGGTTACACCCCTACTCTTTACGAGAAGTGCCATGGGATTTTTAATGACCACAGAGAGTCAGGACCTCGGTTTTAACGTCTCATCCGAAAGACGGCGCCCACTGACAGTGTAGTGTCCCCATCACTTTTACCGGGGCATTAGAACTCACACAGACCACAGGTTGAGTGCCCCCTGCTGGCCTCTCTAACACCACTTCCAACAGCAACCTAGATTTTCCATGTGGTCTCCCATCCAGGAACTGACCAGGCTCAGCCCTGCTTAGCTTCAGTGAGTAACCGGTCTTGGGCTGCAGGGTGATATGGGTGAAATGTCAAGTTGTGCAGGACCACCCGATTCAAATGTCATCACTCGATTGAATGGGCATTATCAGTGGTTATCAGCTGATAGATATGGGCCAGTAGGTTTTCTGTGCCTACTAGTAGCACTGAGCCAACTGACCCAGCCGGGACTCGAACCAGCGACCTTGTTGCTGGCATTCGACAGTGCTAACCACTGAGCCACCTTGTTGCCACAATTATTATAGTTACCTCAAATAATTTTGATTAGACCAAATAACCACTTTCAATCAATAACAGTCCTACTCCACATGGCTAAGCTTGTCCTAGTTAGACCAGCACCAAACGAAAAAATGGATGCGGATCTTAGTGATGAGTCGTTCTTGAATCTTTTGTATGACTCGAGAATGATGAGTCCTCTCAGGGAGTGATTCGTTCATTTGTGCAGGTGGAGAAGATGATTAATTTATTTTTCGAGTCTTCTATCTGGTTCGAGTCGTTCCTTCATCACATGAAAGACAGAAGCCAATCATATACAGTACATTTAGAGCCAGAATAAGATTTGATGCGTTCATCTCTCAAGTCCTCGGTTTGAGTCATCTCTCTTTACATGCTGTCACGTGATGAACGAATGACTCAAAAACCAGGACACTCGAAAGGTGAACTAATCATTGCTCCTTTCGGCTCAGACTGTGTGCATTGGTTAAGCTTATACTTTGAGGTTTTATCACATCACGCAAAGGGTATTTTTTTTCCATTTGCATCTATGACTTGCCTGATGTGGGTTTTCTAACAGTAAACTGACCCTTTTTCAATGCAAGCTGAAGGACAGCGCATCTTCATTTTGCTCTCCCATGTTGGTAAAGCCCACTCTGAGGACTGTTAAGCAGATGATACACGCACAGAGTGTGCGAAAAAAAAGCATGTGCAGAAAGCACTGGTCCATGCATTCATCATGTGTAACAGTCATGACCACTGGCTGTACCAATGCTCATTAAGAATGAGGAAATCACAGATATGCTGTCCTGAAATAATGTCAGAACTCGAGAGTGCTATATTGCTAGACTGCCCACTCCTGTTCAAATTACACAGAGTAAAGGCTCGTACACACCAGGATGCTTTTCGTTTGCGTTTATCGTCAAAGTATTTCGAGTAGTTTTTTCGGATTTAAACCCAAGCGATTTTGACAGGCGTCGAGCAGAAGACTATGCAAAAACACTCCTTGACGTTAGATGGCGCTACACAACTTTAAGCTTCTGACACCCGCTTGTAACACAGAAGAAGAAGACAGAAAGTTGACACGCTTGTTGTTAAAGTTACTGGCGATTCGAACAAGCATGGATGGTTCAAACAGCAGCTTTAGCGATGAAAAAATGATTATTGCTCACCAGTGCAATAAGCAGCTCCACGTTCATATCACCTCTGGGCATCTTCTTCAATGTGCGCTCGCATTGACAGTTTTGCGCTTGAGCGCCTCCAAGTGCTGTTTACTGTAACTTCAGCAGCTCCGTGCACGTGAACAAAAGTGCCAATCTGATTGGTGGAGAAGGAGAAAAAAAACGAGCATGAGACATTCTTAAAAAATGATGATTTTACGGCCGCTGTTTTGCACGTTGGTGTGCACAATCACATTGGCACCCTTTATTTAGTCACAAGGTGTTATACGTTGACGGAAAACGCGAGCAAAAATCGTCCCGGGCCTTTACCGACCGCTATTGCATTTTATTCGTAAATGTATTCCCATGCCACAAGAAATCTGGTCGGGTCCCGCAGGAATGCAGACCTCTATCACCAAACTTGAACTCTGCAATGCAGTGAACTGCGAAACTTGTTGCACGAGCTTGCATTTCCGGTCTGACACATTCACATGTATATGAATGGACGTCTATGGGGAGAAAAGTTCAGTGTGACCACAGCATTGGTAAAAATGTCCACAGTCCTTATTTAAATAAGTATCCTTGTTAGTGTCAGATTAATTACACAGGTACCATTCCAATCAATCAATCAATCAATCAATTAATCAAACAACCAACCAATCAACCAACCATAACTCTTAAGAACTTAAAGCTCATATATATTCATTTGTAGCTTTACATGTAGACAACAGCCAGCACCCTGAGACCCATTGTCAATGGGAAACATTCCTCTAGTATTTACTGCTGGTAAACATTTCACTTTCTTTGTCCTCAGAGCAATCAATCAGCTTTCTCTAATAAATGCAGCTCATTGATCGCTTTGGCCCCTGATTAAATAGACCAATTATGCTAATTGTTATTTTTAAATTGTGATTTTAATGAGCTCAGATTATTGACTTGTAAAATCATTAACTACGGTCATATAAGTTTATGTTGATTCTTCGCTAAAAGATTTAGATTTCCACTCATCCACACTCATTCACACACATACTATGGTCAATTTTAGCTTACCCAATTCACCTGTACCTGTACATGTCTTTGGACTGTGGGGGAAACCGGAGCACCCGGAGGAAACCCACGCGAACACTGGAAGAACTTGCAAACTCCACACAGAAACACCAACTGACCCAGCCGAGGCTCGAACCAGCGATCTTCTTGCTGTGAGGCAAACGTGCTACCCACTGTGCCACCGCATCGCCTACAAATAATTTAATAATTAAATAAGTAATAATTAATTTAAAAGATATAACAAACACCATTTTCCAAAATCAAACAGCATAACAGACTGTTACTGTCAAAAAAACTGGAAGCAAATTACAATGAAGTTACAAAAGTCTTTGCCCGCTATTACATTAAAACTTATCTGGGGAAAAATGTGATTAGGTTGTACTGAAAAACTCCAAATAAACACTCCAATAATAATCTAACAATTAAAGCTCGAACAAAAGACACAGATTAGTAGACAATAAGAATTTAGGCTGATATAAAAAAACCTGAAATATTCACTGATTTATGCCAAACTTCCTTCTGTCAGAAGGTGGAGGAATCTTCAGGCAGATCTGACACTGTGTGGCTGAGATATAAGTGCTTCTTGCCTATTGCGAAACACTACATTTTGTCAGTCCGCCACGGACACGCCTCTCGAAGAAAACTCTAGATCTTCACAATTTAACATCCCAAAGGCCTTTAGATTAAACTAATGGATTATGAATTCAATCTGATAAAACTTGTAGAAGAAGTTTGTTATAGTGTAAAACATTATTTTCTGCTGCCAGCAGGTGGCGCAATGACTGTATCTGGATATTGGCACGTAAACGTGTTCAGGTCAGGACTCTTATCAAACATGTGAATTCTGAGGCATATCGGACAATGCCTGAGTTATAACAACTTCCTGTTTCTTGGTGAAACGTCAAAGTTTGTAAGTCCGCCACAGATACGCCCTTCAACAAAAACCCTAGAGCTTCTCAATTTAACATCGCCAAGGCCTTTATATGACGATACCCAATTTTGGTGTTGATTTGATAAAATTCCATTGTATGATTAAAATACAATGCCTGGAAATGCTAAATCCCCAAATCCTAGAGACTTTTTTGTTGGGTTTGTTTACAAACTAATTTCGAGAGGATCACGTGCTTATGATTGAACACAGCTGGTATCGCTTAACTCCGCATATTGCGCCAATCAGATGAACACAGACACACTATAAATGACCAGAGCGCTTTGCTCCAGTCATCTTCGTTTGAAGAATTCCCCCCTTCCACCCCTTCTCCTCCCCTTCTCCGATAGGGCGGCACGGTGGCCAGTGGGTAGCACTGTTGCCTCACAGCAAGAACGTTGCTGGTCCGTTTCCCTCCGGGCCGGTTGGCGTTTCTGTACGGAGTTTGCATGTTCTCCCCGTGTTCGCGTGGGTTTTCCCCGGGTTCTCCGGTTTCCTCCCACCGTTCAAAAACAGGCACCATAGAAAATTGACTAATCAAAATAGAATTTTAAGGCAACTCTTAGCCAGATATATATTCAGTAGTTCACAGCAGGGGAGTTCTCGAGACCACCCGAGCTCAGACTCTCCTGTTGCCCTACAAACGGGAGGAAGCCCCGGGCTCAAGGATATCCTGAGCTCAGGGCTCTCTCCTGGGACAGCATGCCAAACACGCTTTATTATCAATCATCAGCTAAGTGTGAACTCTTGAAGTAGGTATTGGCATGTTTGATGTGTGTGCCAAATTTCGTACATGTACATGAAATGTAGCTCTGGGGCAACTTCGTCAAACATGCATAGGTGACGCTGTCGAGCCATTTTGCCACACCCACTTCCGAAACCTTTAACAAATGTACATTTTCACCACTTCTGGTGTGTGTGCAAACTTTTCTGAGCTTTCAAGCATGTTTAGACCGTCAAAAATGCCATTCATTCTGAATAAGAACAAGAAACTGAGCAATTCCAATAGGGCCTATGCACCACCGGTGCTCGGTCCCTAAACACAATTTTGGCTTCCAAACACTCACAAAAAACAAGGCATCAGATTAACCCTAATAGGATCATCATCTGTTGCCAGAAATACATGCATGCATTCATTTACAACCCTTTCCACACCTAACCATCAAATGACTGAGATAAATCTTATATAGTTTCACAATTAATGACGACTTAAGTATAACCAAATGTGGCTCAGGGTGTCAGTTTAATCACTCTACCGAAATTCAAACATTCCAAATCCCAAAAGTCTCTTGGAATGAAGCAAATGACAGCTGCTGGGCCTCTTAAATTAACTTCCCAAACTCATGTTGAGCATGCTCATCTAAATGTATGTGTAGTAATGGGGGACGTGTGGGGGAGCAATTAAGCCAAGTCAAACCAGCCGTCTTGTTTTGCAAGGTTGTCATGGTTATGACTTGTAGGGCTGCAGCGAAGAGACTGTTGTGTTTGTGGAGAGGAATGTGAATGATGTGCTTGTGGTGAAGGGCTTGAACATTTCTCAGGGCTGTGTTGTAGCTTTAGAACCAGGAAAGCATGAAGAAATGTGAAAAACTGTTACTGGGTGGGGAGTTGGTTAAAGTAAGGTAGTTTTTTTTTAAATCATGTATCACGACTGAACACCGATGAGCTATAAATACGCTGTCACGCGAGAATTTGAGCATGTGAAATACTGTAGTACAGCACTCCGATTAAGATACTTAAGATACTTAAAGTACAAATGAAATCAGAACTAACCATATGATTTTTTTTAGCTCACGTTGTTTGTTTTGTAGTTCATGCAGACTTTAATGATTGCTCCTTATTTTCAATTTCTGCACAAAGTGGTCAGATTTTCCTCTTCTACTGGTCTCACGTATTAAGAGTTCACCAAACTTGAATTTTGGAATGTAGAAACATGCAAAACTTGTCGTAAGAGCTTGGCTGCGTCCGAAATAGTCTACTACTCAGTAGGTACTGCATTTGAATGTACCACTCGACCGTTAGAAAAACACGTTCTATACAGTATGACTGTGAGTAGTATGAATGGAACTCGGACGTACTACATCCGCCATTTTGTCTTGATCATGTGACCTACCTGCGCCACTCGCGTTGCTTCACTCTCATGCATAAATTCTCTCACGTGGCATCATGGAATAGCGTAGCGTGCATTGGATGCGCACTTCAGAATATCGGCGAAGTAGGTCATCCAGGTACATCTCGCATACTGTTTTTCAAATTCTATGAATTTGAACATACTACTCGGCTCGCATACTGTTTTTAGAGTACTATATAGAATCAGAATCAGTTTTATTGCCAAGTGTGCTTCACACACACAAGGAATTTGTTTTGGCAACAGAAGCTTCCAGTATACATAAAGTGACAAGTGACAACACAAAATTAAATGTGAGAAAAGAAAAAGGCGATAAACATTAAACAGAGATGCAGTAAGTAAAAAATAAAAAATATCTGGATGTTGAATTGTATGTACATATATGTTGTAAATATACAGATCATAAGGTGCTGTGTACCAATGCGAATGGAGAAAGTATTGCATTGTATATTGTTATAAGGTGCTGTGTACAAGTGCGTATGAGAAAGTATTGCACGTTTATTGCACAGTAGGGGAATATTTAACTGTTCATGAGGTAGATGGCCTGAGGAAATTCCTGTGTCTGGCTGTTTTTGTGCTTGGTGCTCTGTAGCGCCGACCAGACGGAAACAGTTTGTACAGGTAATGTGCTGGGTGCGAGGCACCCAGAGTGATTTTGCGAGCCCTTCCATATAGTATGGAAGTATGCGATTTCGGACACAGTCCTTGTGTTTTTGGTTTGCCCTATCCACAAGTATCAGAAGGAAACTTCAATGTAACCGTAGCTTAAGCAGTGGTGAAAAGAGTACTGAAAAATTATACACATGTAAAAGTACTATTACTTGCCCAAAAATGTAGTGCAAGTAGAGTAAAAGTATCTGTTGTGAATATTACTCAAAGTACTCAAGAGTAGTGAGTAGTGAGTATTACGCTGTAAAAAGCTAATGTGTTTACATGCAATTTGTGGATGTGTGTAAACGTAACATTCTGTAGTGCATTTAGTTATTGCCCAGCAGGCACACAACGTTATATAATATTAGGTTAGATTTAAGTTGTGGTGTCAGATGACCAAAATTCAATGTCTAGTCAGCATCTAAGGACAACGTTATTTTGTTTATTGATGTTTCGTTGTTTTTAGGTTGTGTTAAAAAGTAAATAAAATCCAATGGCGAGCCAACATCTTAAACCAACGTCATATTGACGTCAAATACTGTCATTTAATCGTCAGGTATGGCAACGTCTGATAGACGTCATAGTGGTAACGTCCACACAACATCAAGCTGTAACATTAGACATTGATATTTGGTTGATTTCAGGTTGGACGTTGGACATTGTCTGAAGTTGGGTTCTGATGTAAACCCAATTTTCATTTCCAAACAAAATGCAACGTCCCCACAATGTTGGGGTACAACGTCAATCTGATGTCTTGTTGACGTCTTGTTCCTGCTGCGTGTTTAGGGCCATTTCGGTCATCATACAGTAAACATCTGTCATCTTCTTATCAGTGACATGCATATATACAGTCTCTGGGTCAATGTGTGTAAAGATTTTGGACATCTACTTGGACACTTTTAATGCTTCTGAACAGTTTGCTGCAATTATAAATCACCCATGTCTTGAGGAAGTTCATTATGATGCGATTTATCTTCTATGTGTGATTTGTTGGACAGGAATCACAGGACTGAAGGAAAAATAAAGTATTGACTGCAGGTTGAAGGAAAGTAGTGGAGTAAAAGTACCAATACAGCACAAAAAATTTACTCAAGGGAAAGTAAAAGTACACGTTTAAACTACTGTACTTAGTAAAGTACAATTTCTGAGAAAAACTACTCAATTACAGTAGTTTGAGTATTTGTAATTTGTTACTTTATACTGTAATTTGCTCAAGTTTGCTGTTCATGTTGTCAACAGTTCATATGATGTTGTTCCATAATAGAAAAAAAGGCGCTTTAAAATTTTAGCAGATAAAAACTATACCAAATATCCAACCAGGCTAGCTTCTGGTTCCTGTCTGCCTCATTGTTCTGCGGTTTGTGTTTGTAGCTCTACATCTAACATCATTTCAGACAACTCTTTCTAGACTTTGTTTATCAGATTCATTTTACATTGCCAGCTCTTTAAATCTAGACCCTGACCATGAGCACAGTGCATTCACATTCCACAGCATGATTGCACTTGTTAGAATGTTACAGTATATGTATTATTTGAGCTTACGGTCTAATCACACACTCCATCAGCAGTTAATTTAATTTTAAAGGTGCTTTATGTAAGTTTTTGACTCTTCTAAAGCATAAAAATGCCATAATGTTTGCAGATATTTAAGTAATATGCTAGTGTTTATTTGAAAAGCAATGCTAAAGTCAGTTATTCTCCCTTGGAAATGTGCATTCTGTGTCGGAAAGTCTGTCTTTGTTTTGGTCTCTATAATACGCCGACTGCCGAAGTTTCAGCACTCCAGGTTGCCTTGGTTGAAAACGCACCTTATTTTATTTCATTCCTGAAGGCCACTTCAATGTACATGAATGCAACCTCTACAAGAGAGCAGCAGCCTCTGAAATGAGACCCTGAGTTATAAAAATCCACATAAGGTGTTTTATAATTAGCAAATAATATAAATATTAAAAACATAAACACTAGCTTAGCAGCATACATTTCAACACCATGTCCTAACAACACGCAACGAGACAAGATTCCAGCGACAAGCAATTTGACTTTCTGCACCAGACACAACGTGACAGACACCTTTAAATACAGCCATTCAGAAGCACCAAATAGTGCACTCACTGCACTCCAATAAACTTTTAAGGTTTAGAATCTAATTAATACATATTAAACCTCTTCAACAGTATTAAAAGTAGATGCTGAGTGACTTATATTTATTGGTTTGCACTAAGTCACAGTTATAACATTCATTTTTTTTCCAGATACTTTCAGTATGGCAATAAATGTCATGTAAAATGATATTCAAACTCACGTTGGTAGCAATTAACACTGAAAAAAGCACATAATCAGTACCTGAGGTGATCGTTGTCATAGCAGTTTCTGCTGTTGCTCAGCGGCATAAAAAAGAAACCTTTTCTAAAATAGAAATTTCAGGTAATGGTTTAGACAAAAACTCCTTTAACATAGAAAAGATTCCTTTGGTTGCCTCACAGTCATCGAAGCAGGGACCGGGTGAAAAAGTGTTTTGAATTTGAACTGCAATACCTAGTTCAACCACTAGGTGTCAATCTTACATACTGCAGCTTTAATTGTCCAATGTGTTGGATTATAAGGGTTACAAACATACAAACAATAAGGAACAAGGGTCCCAGCACATTTCCATTGTGGTCTGAGGTGTTTGCAGCACATTTCTGTATTTGCATGTATTGTCAAACTGATGAAGATGTTTTTTTTCAGTTTGTTTGTGTTTTTCTATTTGCATGTGTTTTTTTAAATTGCAGTGCATTTGAGCTCTTTAGCCACTGTAGTCCTGGCATCCATTCAAAAAGAAAAAAGAAAAGAAACTTCACACCAACAACTTGCTATTTAAAAAATGGTTTCACAGTTTGTAGTAACACTACTAATTAAGATTGTTTATGTGCTGTGGTTATCATGTTAAGAACAGGAATTTAGATCAGTTGAGTATTTCAACAATACCAACAAAACTGTCTGACATGACACAGTACTACATAAAAGTGGATACCTTTACTGTATATATATATAGTATGCTAGAGAATTTATATACATACAGAATATATACATATCTGGAGATTGCAAGTTATGTAGCCAGAGGAACGTATGGCTGCATTTTGTTCTTAAATGAACGCTACAGGGCGATATGACACGGTTTCTTTTCGCGCTTACCAGCTGACCACTTACCTCCGTGTGGACGGCTTTTTCGCTGTTACTAGTTTGTCCGGTGGCTCGCCATGTATGTTGCTGGACTTGAGATGCAGATTGAAGTTGACTGCGATGACAGGGTTCGAGTTCGGTGAAGACCGATTCCAGAAAGCAGGTAAGACAAAAACAAAAGGTAAAATAAACAAGTAAATAACAAGGTGAGAATGTGGTAAAATCTAAAAACGTGGTAAAAATTGGGGTGCTACGAGGGTTTTTCTTTTTCTGAATTGCTTTTGAAAACACTGTCGGTTGGGTTTAGGGAAGTGGGTGGGCGCTGGTCAATCGGTGCTTTTCAAAACGCTATCGGTTGAGTATAGCAGTGGTTCTCAAAGTGGGGGTCGGGACCCCCCGAGGGGTCGCGGGACAATGAAGGGGGGTCGCCTGGTGATTTCCAAAAATCTATTTATTTTTATTAAACCATAAGAATTACCATATTTTATCCATAACCTATTGAAGAGAAAAAATAGTCATTTATAGTTACTGTATACTATATAGTTACTATAGTAGCTTATAGTTACTAGTTCTATTGGATTGCGACCCCTGGGGTAATTACATTATATTAAAGACACAGCAATAGCGTCAGATGCAGCAGATTGATTTTTATAACACCAGGTTAAACTTTCTGGCACATTTACAGCACTGACATACATAAAAAAAAATTAAACGAAGAATAGACTTGGGCCTGTTGGTGTGTGTGCGCCATTGCATGCAAGGTTTCTGTATTTATAACCATCTCAGAGGATATTGGGGGTCGCGAGTCACTGGCATTGTTATTTTGGGGGTCGCGGGCTGAAAAGTTTGGGAACCCCTGGAGTATAGGGAAGGAGGATCAATCAGTCGACAGTGGCCTCTGGTGGATTTACACAAGAAGAGCAGGCACGAATGGCACTAGCGAGAGAAATTTGAGATCTCTAAAAGCATACACAGTAGCTTCTGGCGGATTTGCAAAAATAAAAACTTAAAACTTAAACAAAAACGTAGCTCCTGGAATGTATTTTGCTCTCTCCAGAAATGTATAAAGAGGTACGTAATCAGAATGAGCCTGTGTTGAATTTAATTCAGAAATTTAAGAAAATAAAGACTTACACTGCAAAAAATGCTTTACTTTCTAGTCCAAATATCTAAAAATTCTTAAATCAAGAAGCATTTTCTGGACAAGTGAAAATGATTGTCTTGTTTTCAGAAATAATAAGTCAAAATGTTTTTTCTTAAAACAAACAAGACAATCTGCCATTGAGCAAAAACATTATTTCAACCCAAAAACAAGACTATTTGAAAAATGTCACTTAATTTTTAGCTTTTTAATTATTTATTTATTCTAGAAAATGCGTCTTGGTTTAAGAATTTTTAAATATTCAGACTAGAAACAAGACTAAAACTAGGTGTGAAAAGATATTAGGTGCATTCGACTTCTGCACAGATCGATCGAAATCTGTCTTAAAGCGGTGCATGCTGGTTAGAAATTTGGCCGGATTGATGCTGCGCAGACATCATGTGACTGTCATATGTGGCATCAAAGTACCGCGACAGCGCTCCGAGATCAGATGACTGATTCAGCCAGTGCAGCATCTGAAGAGCGTCTGCTGAAGCTAAGATGACGACATCAATATAACACGATTGGCCAAGTTTACCGCATGACAACAACCACGTGTTTCGCGTTTATTATTGGACAAATTCCGTCTCACAAATTTCAAAACAAACAATTAACTTTTCATACCCTCTCTATCTTGTACACCACATGCTTAATAAAAGACTACAAATATTTTACTGCAGTATCATCTTTTGTTAAATAATTTGTTCATAATGACTAGATTGTTTGCACAGGTTTATTCTGCCTTTTTTATACAGACTACTGTATTCAGCTCCATAAACGATTTAAATGATATATTTTAGTAAATAACCTAAATATTAACTTAAATAAGTCTTACAGACTTGTAATAAAATAATTATCATCATTGATCCTGACAATTTCTTAGCAAATTAAGTTATATAAAAATTTGTAATATAAAATATATGATTCTAAAATATATTATTTTCTGTCAAGCCATTTATGCAGAAATGTTAAAGTGTCACTGATGTACCTGCTCTTTCTGGGAAATGTCTACTTAAAGTGTAGCTCATTTATTTTGGTTAAAGTGCTTTTTTAAAAATGCTTTCATTATCCAAAATAATCCTATTTGTGGATATTTATTTCCTTTTTATGTGCCCTCTGGTTTTCCCCTTAATTTTCATGCATTTGTTATGTAGGCTACTTAAATTGGTAACACTTTACAATAACAGTACATGAATAATGATGTATTAATATATAAACTAAACATTAGCAGAACAATTTTGGGGCCCTACCTTGCTCTAAATAGTGTAGTATTGCCATTGCAAACCGGCCCACAATGACTTTATTGCTTATTAAATACCATCAATGAAACCGAAAAGTAAAGCCTGATTTCTTCTACTTAATATCTGTCCGAATGATTTGGACATTTTAAAACAGCACTGTTTCTGTCAAGTAGCAGCTTTAAAAATGAAGAATTAAACAATCTTTAATAAAGGGACCAGTGATTCTTACTTGGCGTCCTTCTGGAGCGTTTAAAACATATTCTATTAATTTGGCAAACAGATTTAAAATTCTATAAAAGATTCTAGGTTGAGTTTTTTTTTTTCTTATAAATTCCAAAAGCAAATGAAATGACACTGAACAATAATTAGCCAAAAGTGAAAATGCATTACTTAGTAATAAAATATACATTCTGAGCTGAAAAAACTAAAACAACAAAACAATTAACATTAATGCAAAGATTGATGCATAAATAATAAAATCAATAAGCAAATAATATAAATATTAAAA
Organism: Danio kyathit; assembly: GCA_903798195.1. Lineage (NCBI taxonomy): Eukaryota > Metazoa > Chordata > Actinopteri > Cypriniformes > Danionidae > Danio > Danio kyathit. The sequence continues at coordinate 77,604,020 of LR812523.1, read as the reverse complement.
ATATGAATATAAAAAACATAAGAAAAAAGGAAGGAACAAATACTGGGTTAATGTTAATACCCGAACACAAACTTATTATTCCCTTCAGTCTCCTTCCCTGTTCCTTTGAGATGCAGGGTCCAGAGCTTATATTAAACCATGATTAATTAAATTAGGACATACCTTTTATAAACATGTCTCAGGAAAAAAATATTATCAAGTGTGCAAAATATGTCAGTGAAAGACACTTCAGTATTGCATTTCAGTAAATGCGTTTTAGAAAAAAAAATGGGTCTGTAAAACCAGGAAAAAATGTAATATTTCCTATAAGTAGACGACGTTTATTAATCTGTAATTGCCTATTTTCGATAAATGTGCTACTAGATTATGTCTTTAACACCATCATTAGCATTTAAAAGTGATGCTAAAAATGATTTTGTGCTCGTCTCTTTTCATCGTCATTTTCCCCTGTTTTTCTACGCCTGAAGAATAGCATTAGTTTCGTTTCATTTTCACGGTCCAATTTACAAAATAAATCAGGTATATAATGGGGCAGGCAATGAAGCAAAGGCCATGGCTGTGGCTGTGCACGGGGTCGCATTCTTGTGCCGACCGGCTGGTCTCGGTCTTGCAGGGTACCTTGGAAGAACAAACTCAACCCGCGAGAACGCATAATTAGAAATAAGATGCTGCGAGCTTCCTGTTGATCACATGACCTTCACACGAAAACAATTTCAACTTTAATAAAATTGTGATTTTTTTTTTTATTACAGTAAAAATTTATAAATATTTAAGTACTAAAGCACTGTCAACGAAGATAATTTGTAAAATGCAAATAAAAACGATTTCAGCAAGGAAACGGCTTGCACCACTAGTGGGTTGTGGGGGCCCCCTAGTGGCGGCAGGGCCCTAAGCAGCCGCTTAGTTCGCTTATAGGGAGGGCCGGCTATGATTACCACATTAGTTTATGCTTAATTTAATCATCATGAACTCATGATATGTTAATATATAATTATGTTGTGACTTTACTTGGAGGGGCACATCATCATTAACCCATTCTTAACTACTCATGAACTCCTTACGCACGTCCAAGAAGTGAGTTTACACTGAATAACAATAGAAAAGTGTTTTGTCAACATCAGCATGAACAGAAGTTCATGAGGATGAGTTAATGGTGTTGTGCCCCTCCAAGTAAAGTCATGACATAATTAATAGATTAATTCATGTATGACGCATGATGTGCGCCACACAGGATTTTGCTTCTCGTTTATATACACTATGAACAGCAGCTGCGCTAATTATTCTCTTTATTCTCTATTTCCACCTGGGGGTACTCATCCCGAGGCCCTCAGACTATGCAGTGCCACTGATGCGATCCAAGACCAGCGACGAGATGATCCCAAGGTTTTCTGGACCAAGCTGTATCCTGAGCAGCTGCTGTGGTGGTCATGGAAGAGTGAAGAGCATGAGACTGATTCCTGTGATGCTCCAAGGACAGACGAGTCTTCGCTGAGGTCCAGCTTCCTGAGCCTAGACTGCAGCTCTGCACAAGACGTTTGGCCATGGGAGAAATGGTCATGCCCAACTGAGCCAGGATTCTCTCGAGGTTTTTAATTCTTCACTTTCGCCAATTGGTGAAGTTTTTTCCTCGCTGCTGTCGCCACTGGCTTGCATGGTTCGGGATCTGTAGAGCTGCGCATCGATGGATTTGCTCTTCAGTGTTTGGACTCTCCGTAGTGAATATTAACCCACACTGACCTGAGCTAAACTGAACTAAATTGAACTTAATCTCTGAAAACTGAACTGACACTGTTTCAATTCACTATATTCTTCTATGTGAAGCTGCTTTGACACAATCTACATTGTATAAGCGCTATACAAATAAAGATGAATTGAATTGAATTAATTAACAACATGTACTAACAAGTAATTAAGGCCGTACTCACACTATGTACAGTTGCCTTGAACCGGGCCAAAGCCCCCCTCCCATCTCCCCCGACGGCCCGCACTCACATTACATTCGGGCCTGGCCGCGCTTACGTCATCGATGATGCGCTGTTCAGTAAGCGCTCTCGCTCAGCACAGTGGAGATTTCTTTAGTTATATCGTTTAAGTCGTTTGATATGCGGTGACACGCAGTCTAATATTTCACCGAACAGATCAGCCACTTTTGACGCTCATAAACAATCATAAAGTCCTCGTGCTGCAGGAATTAGGAGGTTTGCTGAAGCTGCAGCTGTGGTGCAGTGAGGGGTTTGCGTCTTTAATAATCTATGACAGTTTGCGTTCACTGAACAGTAAGAATGATTAATTAATCCATATCAAACAGTCCCTTAAAAGTCACTTCTTGCATTTAGTTTCGGGCTCAGCCACGCTTGCACTCACACTGTAAGCGTACAGCGCCAGAGCCCAAGTGAACCACGCTCTGGCCCATCTCTTCCAACCGAGCCAGGGCCGCCCAAGTGTAGCGTGCCTGAGCCCGATTCAGAGCACTCACACTTCTCAAACGATCTGGGAAATGGGCCTGGGCACGGTTCGGATAGCATAGTGTGAATACGCCCTAAGGTAGCCCTTGTTCACACATGAACTCATGTGACTCATGTTGTAGTTAAAGTTAGTTCATGATTAGTGCATACCTTAACTCATCATTAATTCATAATAAAGTAATGTTTAGTTTGCACATTAATACATCATTATTCATGTACTGTTATTGTAAAGTGTTACCCTTAAATTTAATTCATAATTGCCTTATTGTTTAAAAATGAACTATAGATTGTAGAGACTGTATTCTGATTTATTTGTACTGTAGCCTATATCTTTTGTTGTTATTTCAATAAATAAATGATCACGCCATGTGATCGGTAATCATGACTGCAGCAACTTTAAGGGTGCTTTCACACTAGCACTTTTGGTCCGCACCCGGGTTCGTTTGACGTCATAGTACGGTACGTTTAGCTAGTGTGAACGTGTCTTCTGAACTCGGGTGCGCACCCGTGAACCGTACCCGAGTCCGCCTGAAAGAGGTGGTCTGGGGTACGGTTCATGCGAACTCTGGTAGGGTTCACTTCTGGTATGAATGCAATCGTACCAAATAGCGGAAGTGAACCGGCAACTGTACTACAAACTATCGTTTTCATAACGTTCATTCGTGTGTGTGTGTGTGTGTGTGTGTGTGTGTGTGTGTGTGTGTGTGTGTGTGTGTGTGTGTGTGTGTGTGTGTGTGTGTGTGTGTGTGTGTGTGTGTGTGCCACGTATTGTACCTTTAGCGGGACTGAGCCAAGCACAGTGATACACAGTGATGTCTGCTTGTCTCCTCCAGAAACAGCTTCTGCAGACACTGTGTGATGTTCTGAATGTTTATAATATTTTTGCAGCAGACAGACGCGAGTCGCTTTCTGTATGTCCAAAACTTATGATTCAGTAAAAGCACATCGACCGCGATGTGCGGAAGTCTCCATTTTGGCGCTTTGCTTTCATGACTGTCACCTAGCAACAGCCGTAAACAAAACAGCAGCTCTATGACGCAAGCGTACCGGGGTTCAGAAGGAAAAAAGACAGTGTGAACACAAACCAACCGAGAAGGTGGCAAGGGGGGACAATCGAACTTGGGTACGGTCCAGGCAATTGAACCAAGTGTGAAAGCACCCTAAGCCCCCGAAGTGGCCGGCTTGACAGCTCCGTTTTCAACTCCGCCCCTGCCTGCACTCATCTCGTTGATCATCGGCTGCAGCCGTGCTTCATGTCGAACGCACCTATTTTTTGCTGTGTAGGCAGGGCATAAACCAGGTACATAACACAAAACTAGATAAAGAAATCAAATTGCTTACTTTGCAAATTTGCAAGCAAGTCTCAGATATTAGCACAAATAATCAACTCCCAACAGACTCAAGGAAAACTTCCTTATATTTTCTCACAGTGCAGTGTGTTGCGTGTACATTAAACCACAACCCAGGGTGAGAGCATTCCACTGCTATGACTGATGTACTCCGGGCTGCTCAGTCAAGTGTGAACAAGGTGTCAAGATAATCACACATGTCTAAGCCTTCTCAGCCCGCACACCTGTCAGGCATTAGCTTCCCCCCCTTACTACAGTATCAACATCTCCATAGAATTGACACACATTGCACTAGGCAACAATAGGTACTACAGAGTAATTGTGTTGAGCAATGTGATCATTTTTAAAGGAGAATTAGGAGTATTTGATTGGACTCTGATGTAAATGTATACTGAATCTGATTTGACCATGTACAATATACACTCACCGGCCACTTTATTAGGTACCTGTCCAACTGCTTGCTACTCCAAATTTCTGATCCCCAATCACATGGCAGCAATTTTACAATGGCATGACTGAGCAGGCTTATTTAAAATTAAAAGTCCCATGTCCATTAAGCCACATGAATAAAGCTGAATCACAGTGGATACAGAGCTGTATCATGCTAGGCAGAGGGGTCATTGTTAAAAACTGGAAATCTTCCAGTAAACCTCCGATCTTCGAGTGGATCTCAGAGTTAGGACAAACTGCAGCTTATGAAAAACTCTCCTACAGTTTACATGGAAGAATTGAAATTTATTTTGATAAATGGGGAAAATTTCTAAATTTCTGCGACCCACAATGTTAGCAAACATGTAACGAGACAAATTAATTAATAATTAAGGTTTGATATTAGCAAACCCAACCCCCCCCCCCCCCCCATCCCCCCCCCCCCCTATTTTTTTTTCTTTTTTTCTTTTTTCTTTTTCTTTTTTTTCTTTTATTCTTTTATGTGTGTTCTGGTTTGGTTAACTTACGCAATTTACATGATGTTATTTATTTATTGTATTTATTTATTTTGTATTGTTCTGCTTTTTTGTTAATGCTCTGTATTTGATATTCATCTGCATTTTTTTTTAAACAAGAAAAATCAATAAAAAGTTCAAATCGTAAAAAAAAAAAATCATAAAATTAAAAGTCCCTATGCATAGCCCATTCCTGGAACTTAAACTGAGAGGATGCAAAATAACATGGACTGTCCAAACGATGGGACAAAGGAACTGGTCTCCAGTCTTGTTTCATGAATTCTCTGGATGAAGAGGCTTTGGGAGTTCCAGATCATTTCTTCCTGTAACATCCCTTGTTTTAAAGCACTGACCTGTCCTCATAGATGATTTTCCTTTAGGCTCTTGTAGCTACATTTGGACTGACATAGAGCAGCTATGTGTTCTGACAGCAAACCCTACATGCTTTTATCTTATTTATTTATTTATTTATTTAGCACAAATTGTCTTCTTACCTTAAGACACCTGTGTATCATTCTAAAGATTTTCCATCAATTCTAGTTAGATTTATGAGATTATTATTGGAACCTGAATATGCTGCAACAAGTGTGCTACAGTAGATCACCTATCTTTATATATAAAAAACGATCTTTAGATATATTGTGCATCCGGAAATGTGCATTTTTCCACATTTGTTTATCTTACATGCTTATTCCAAAATGGATTAAAGTCATTTATTTCCTCAATATTCTACACACAATACCCCATAATGACAATGTGAAGAAAGAGTTTTTGAAATAGTTGCCTATTCATTAAAAATAAAAAAAAACTGTAAAATCACATGTACATCAGTATTCACAGCCTTTGCTCAATATTTTGTTGAGGCACCTTTGGCAGCAATTACAGCCTCAAGTCTTTTTTAATATGATGCCACAAGCTTGGCACACCTGTCTTTGAGAATTTTTGCCCTTTCCTCTTTGCAGTACCTCTCAAACTCTATCAGGTTGGATGGGAAACGATGGTTTACAGCCATTTTCAGATCTCTCCAGAGATGTTCAATAGGATTTAGTTCTGGGCTCTGGCTGGGCCACTCAAAGACTGTTAATTCAGCTGAATACTGGTTAACAGGTTTGAGTATTAAAAACTCTGCTGACTTGTTGTCCAGATACCTGGAGAAACTGACATTTCCTGACAAGATCTTGCATCCGGGCTGGATCTTGTTTATCTGGCGTGGGGATAAATCAGGGACTAAGCCAGGGCTATTCAATTAGTTTGTCACGGGGGCCAGTTTATGAAAAGCATCCCAAACGAAGGGCCGGAGAGACATGACTTGCAATATAAATGATGATACAACAGCATATAAGAGCCAATGATGTATTTTTGCTCCTTTAGACACCCACGTTGTATTTGTCTACATTAAAATGTTAATATATTGTATTTTGAAACTATATAATATCACTGCATTGTACAATAAGTTTTTTAACAAACATTCAAATGTTGTATTTCACAGCACAACAAAATCAGTGTATTGCTGAAGTAGGCTTCTTCTACATTCAGATATGTTCATATGTTATGTTTTGAACTGCATAACAATTATGGATGCAACAATTATAGATTTTGGTTGTACGATTATATAGTGTGAAGAATAATCAGGGTTTCACAGTTATCACGTCTAATGTAAATTTAAGCTTTATATTAGCTAGATTTAGATCTGGATATCCCTAACTAATATTAAAAAGCCTTTAAAAGGCATTTTCATTAGTAATAGTTTTTATGCTGAAGGTTTTTCTGTGCTTATAGGGCTACACAATTTAATTATGTGTGTGTTTATAGAGAGGAACGGGAGAAAATAATATAATAATAATTGTTATGAAGGTCAGCGCCAATATTTAGATTAACTCTTGTTATCATCTGCGTTCATACATACATAATCATTTTAATAATAGTTCGTCTAACATGTCTTTTGTTTACATTGCTCTGAAAGCTAAGCACAACTCTCACCGTTACAGCATGAGATGTTTTCTACTGCGTGCGCCCAGACAGCCGCGAGCGCGTTGCCCCGCTTGCGCCCGCATATTGGCATATATTCTTACGACATAACAAACTTGCGCGCGGGAAAGACATGATATGGGAACGGCCCGCGGCTATAGTTATTACAGTGTGCGTGCGTACAAGCTCGTAACTTTAAACTAGCGCACAGTTGGCAACTTGGCGTAACTTTGTTCAGGAGTTTCGTTTCGTGCGGCAGAACAGAAATGCAGAAATGCGGCTTAGAGAAGCCTTTACGATTAATTAACCGTGACGAATTAAAGCGCAGTTAATAGTGAAATCGGTTAATCGTTGCATCCCTAATAACGATATCAGTGCATTGTACAAAAGACCTTTTCTACAAACATATTCAAATGTATTTGGTTGCTCTCACCACTCGCCGTCAGGTGACTCACGCTCTGCGCAGCTCGTGCTGTATTGAACAGACGCACGTCACTTCATCACTATAGCGGCCGTTTTTTGACTGAACTAAATTTATTCTTGATGTCTTGGTCACACTATTTGGTGGGCCAGAACAAATTGCCTCGGGGGCCGGGTTTGGCCCGCGGGCCGCCAATTGAATAGCCCTGGACTAAGCCGAAGGAAAATGAATCTTTTTCAATAAGAAACATGATCCGATCATCCATTACACTTGAATTAAAGTATCTCCACTTATAGACAGATGTAACCGTTTCTGTCTGTCCGTTTCATCTTGGAACGCTTTAGTTTGTACTAGTAACCAGAGACGTTCCCTATTTCAAAGCACAAATGGCTCATATTTACCCTTCAAGCCTCTGGAACTGTGCAGGGTGGGGTCTGACAGGCTTGGGAGGAGAAAAGATGTTAAAACAGCATAACCAGCAGGTTTTTGGCTCTGGAGTTTTAGATGAAACTTTTCTTAGGCTTTGATCCAGAGAGAGAATCTTTCTTTACAGGTCTACTCCGACATTCCCTCTATACGAAGACAAGAAGACTCATGAACTTTGACCCTTGCTAGAGCAGACAGAAAGGCCATATTTGTTTGGAAGTCGTCAGATTTTTTTTTACTTCAAAATCCTCCACATGTGTAAGTGATTAGGTTCTGTGCTAGACTCCTCCAATGAGAGACGTATCCAACTAGATCTGCTCAGATACCACTCACAAACAGCACATGTGTTCATGCACACTTTGTTTGTGTTTTGCCACTAATGGGGTGGTCCAGAGTGTATTTTTAAAGCTTGGTTGTGTTTATAAGATGCAAAGCAATGTGTGCTCATGCTTCATTTATAGAAAATCACATAATTTTTTCAGATATCTTACTTTGATTATACACAGCTACTGTGCTAACATAAAAACGACTGTCATATTTTCTAGTTCCTCTGAAAGGCCTGCCGTCAAGAGGCTCTGATTGGTCAGCTAACATAATGTGCTGTGATTTTGCGAATCGGCTCCACATACCAGGAAGCAACACGCCTCTACTAGCACACGATTTGCCGTTGTGTAAATACTGTCAGTCAGAGTAGCTGTTAGCTGTATCAGTTTGTGCCTGAATCAGATAGAAAATGAAGAGCGCACCGCCGAATCTCACGCCTGCTCTCTAAAATAACATCTGACAAGTGTCTTTCACATATATTCGGAATAAGCATGTGTAAGTAATATGAAATGTTCACATATTTTTTGTGAGGTTATTATTTGAGATGTAGAACGCAAGGAAAGCGGCCGCATAGAGAGACATTACAGTAAAGATTGTGTTTACAAGGGTTTGACGGATAAATATGAATTTGTAGCTAAATTGTTAACGATGCCAAACAGATTTCCCGTTGTTTACATCCTTGTTTACGTCCTCGCTATACCGTTAACGCTAGAAACTGTGCATGTAATAGATCAACTTTAACGAATAAAAATACTTACAGGTTGTCGCTCACAATCCACAGCTTCTGCTACAATGGTTAGAGCTGCTCCATCTTTGAGGAGTTTTAAGCCGAATCCAGCACTGAACTGAGAGATTCTGGAAGCTCTCCTTTGTCAAATGCTGGCTATATATTTTTTTATAATTCTCTGGAACATAGTAAAAATTAAACCGTGAGCACTTTGGAAGCCCCAATATAGAAACAGAACACGCTCTGTGGAAATAGCAGTGTTTGGACGGCATTTTAGCTTTCACTGCTACATTACAGCTCCTCTGGCCAAGGGTTTATGACATCATTAACCCGGATGTATTTTTTGTAGTCCCCAAACTTCATTCGCTGTAGGCTTTGCTAAACTATCTTTGTAAAAGCCAATGTCTCCCTTTGCATTGAACTTTGAGCATCTTACATTCAGAGATGTTGTTTATGTTCACACATCTACATTACACATAAACTAAAGTTTCAAATATGATATCGTAGCGGACCACCCCTTTAATACATAAGATTAAGATATAAGTGTAGCTTTTAATTCATAATTACTTCTTTTTTTTTTTCTGTTCTAACTCATCAATATTTTTTAGCTTACAATCTCTCAGTTTACAGTAGTAGTTGCCCTCAACATTAAAGTTGATTATTATTCTGCTTTTATTACACTTATGTCTACCATATTTACATTTAGTAACTCATTCAGCTGTTTGTCATAATAACAATAATAAAAAGATGATATTTTTGCATTAAGCAAGGCTCTAATTAAAAACTTGATATTGAATATTGTGAAAAACTGTGATTGCTAACTTCACCACGATGTCTCCACTCGCTAATTTACAGCATGTTTCGTGTTTTGATCATCAAGATGGCAAGCACTGTGTTAGAGTCATTTATGTTTGAGCCTGAGCCAGGTTCCGAGGCAGAACAAACTGAAAAAGCACCGCCGCTGTGATTGCAAATGTTTCTAATCTGAGTATGATTTAGATTATTCATTTATTCATTTTCCTTCGGCTTAGTCCCTTTATTAATCTGGGGTTGTCACAGCGGAATGAACCGCCAACATATCCAGCATGTTTTACACAGCAGATGCCCTTCCAGCTGTACAACCCAGTATACCCATACGCTCTTAAATTCACACACATACACTACGGTCAATTTAGTTTATTCAATTCACCTGTATGAGTTCCGATCATCAATTCACCTGTATGAGTTCCAATCATCTCCGTAAGCGGGAAATTCAATTCGATTTGAGCTGTGGATCCGTTGAACTCCTGTGACTAAACCATGTGCGACTGGCCGACCGGATGTGATATATTTCAGTGTGGTCCGTGCACGCAAGATGAAAAATAGTAGTTTTATATAGTAGTTCTTTACATAAATGGGTAATAAATTTTTTTTTTTAATGTTGTCTCCACATTCCGTCCAAAATTTTTAGTGCTCTATGAGTTTCTAGTATTCGTTCATTCAACCATGGTGAACGCACGGAGAATAAAGACTCTTGCACTCCTTTATTTCGGACACCACTAGAATCAGAATCTCTCCCATGGTGCATGACAAAACTGAAAATTCTGTGTGATTGCCACAAGGGGGCGTATTCCGACAGTCGTGTCCGAATGTCGTGTGCAGTGAAAAGGTGGCTTTACACCTTAGCACTTAAACAAATGAAGCTTTAAGTTCCAAAATTATATTTACTGACTCTCCCCACACCTCATATTTGTTTAGTCATGCAAATTTATATAATTTTGACCACATTTTTTAGCATCCTTAATGTGAGAAGCATTGCACTTCTGTTGGAATATTTAATCAATTCTATGCGTGTTCAATAAAAAAGGTCAGGATAGGTTTTTCTTCAATGTCACACATATTAGTAATTTATTGGATACAAATTGTTATGGGTTTGTGATTGGTTCGTCCTGTTTCCTGGTTTTTGCTTTCTTTTTCTTAAAGCCGCGGTCACACTGGACTTTTCCCTCCATAGACTTCCATTCATACGCACGCGAATGCGGCAGACCGGAAACGCAGGGTCATGCGTCAGATTTCGCAGGTTGCTGCGGTGCAAAGTTCAAACTTGGTGAACTCTGACCTGCGAAATCGCAACACTTGACTGCGTGAGACAAATCCAGGATCAAAACATGACCTCTCTGGACAGAAATTTAAAACATGGTGAAATCTCTCGCTTTTTTTAATGTCTAATCATCTTGTTTAATCCCGCCCCTTTTCGCAGCGCTGTGCAACAGAATTTCGCAAGCTCAAACTCTAGTGTCAAACTAGTGTGACTTCGGCTTAATAGGTAACTCATTATGGTGCAGCAGGTGTGGCTAATCTTCTGGCTTATTTAAGGAGCTTCCAAGATGTGTTTGAGAGACTGCTTTGGAGGATCGTTTTTTCGTTTGGCTTCCTTTGGCTTACCCACCGCTTCTATTTGTTTTGTTTATTTGAACTTTGCTCCTATGTAATTTGTTGTTGTGAATCTTATGTTAGACATTTAGTTTGGTTAACAAAATGAATTTGGTTAACAGCATGTAACAAAATGAATAATTCGATTCACAGAATTTTGTTAACCTCAATGCAATGCAAAAGTTACATTCAGGAGGTGCGCAACAGTTTTGATTTCCTAACTTCAACTTATATAGGCAGCTGATATTAACAGGTGGAATTTACTGAAATTTGTCACTTGTCAATCATTCTCCAGTCCACCATTGGCCGCACCCATACATACTTCCTCTTTTTCTACGAATTCTCTGCACAACATTAAAAGCATAAGACTTTCTCCGCCCGGTTAGGCTTTCTCAACTGCGCATATTCTGTGTTCAGTTTTAACACATTTCTGCTGACAGGAAGTTTAGCTGCAAGAGCTCAAGTTAATTTTAGACAATCAGACCTTTGCACCTCTATCAGCTCCATCTACTTCTGCAAAAATGCTTCATTAGTATGCAAAGCTTGTCACGCTCAACATAAGTTCAGTTAATATGTCACCTTTAAGCAATACAAATACAATTGATTAATGAAAAGAAAAAAAGACAAAAATATGTATTTTTCCCAACACTTCTCATCTAGCAAGAGTACACACCACTGCCCTGGAACTTGAAGAAGAGATTTCTCAATGAAAAGATCAGAGCTAGAGAAAATATCAGAACGAGGATTAAATTCCAGTGTCCATTAAATCCCAATCCTGCACACCATTTGCTGCTTTAATAAATTGGTCCAGAGTTTGCTGAGCAAGCAGTCTATGTGCCATTAGGGCTCGCTGACCACTGCTCATGCATGACATTAACAATTCTAGTTAATTAGTAAGAGTGATGTCAGTACCACAGGCAAAAACTCTGAAAGCCTGTGTCAGAAAAACAAAACAAGGCAAGATTTGTCCTTGGTGACATTTGGCTTTGAGCACATCAGAATTATGAAACAATATGAGGTATTTTATTTTTAATTTACTTATATATTTATAAAGGACAAATAGCTTTTTGTCTTCAGATAAAAGAATCTTTCCGGAGAATGGATTTTTGTATGCAAGTGGCAGAAGGTAGATTTTTCAGATGAATCATCTGTTGAACTGCATCCCACATACATCATCACAAATACTGCAGAAGACCTGTTGGAACCTGCATGGACCCAAGATTCTCACAAAAATCAGTCAAGTTTGGTGAAGGAAAAATCATGGTTTGGGGTAACATTCAGTATGGGGGCGTGTGAGAGATTTGCAGAGTGGATGGCAACATCAACAGCCTGAGGTATCAAGATATTTGTGCTGCCCATTACATTACAAACCACAGGAGAGGGCAAATTCTTCAGCAGGATAGCGCTCCTCATACTTCAGCCTCCACATCAAAGTTCCTGAAAGCAAAGAAGGTCAAGGTGCTCCAGGATTGGCCAGCCCAGTCACCAGACATGAACATTATTGAGCATATCTGGGGTAAGATGAAAGAGGAGGCATTAAAGATGAATCCAAATAATCTTGATGAACTCTGGGAGTCCTGCAGGAACGCTTTCTTTGTCAATTTTTTAGTTTGCCAACTTTTTTAATAAGTTATTTGTGTCAATGCAGAGATGTATGGATGCAGTCCTCCAAGCTCATGGGAGTCATACACAATATTCATTCCACTGCACCATGACTTTTTATTCTATACTGTACATTAGTTCTGTTAAGTGACAAGACTTTTGTCTAAGCAAAGTCAGACCTTACTGTCCTAATTAAATAATTAAAAATCAAGGCATGATCATATTTTATTTTGGTAAAATAAGTGTAATCTAGAGGCCTTTGCCTTTCATATAAGCCACTTCTGATACCAAATGATTATTATTTGTTGTTCCGAAAACGTGGACAAGACTTTTGTCAGGTAGTGTACATGATTTGAGACCTACAGGAGATAGTATTTGGTGAACACAATATGTAACTCTATACATTTCTATTTTTGCTTCAGAATACTCGTTTCCATTTCATCAAAGAGTAGTGACCCCTCTGACCTTTTTTTTTTTTCTTACTTATTCCATGCCAGAATGGCACAGAGGTCTAATTGTTAAGGAATTCACCAGGGTAGCCCCATGATCAGTAGGGGGTTTGGGGTCAATTTCCTGATGCTTTCCTTTCCAAATAAACACAGATGACAAACGGTGGTCCTCAGAACTCTGAAACATTCCTCATTGTGTAAACCTGTGTGTGCACATATGGCAGTGAATGGGGGAAAGAGAAAATTCACTTTTGCTTATTTGCACAAAATCCCATAGTTAGAGATAACTACGTGTACAACAGGAGACCTCAATGTGAATTATTTTGTTAGCGCTAATGATGGTAAAGCTTGAACTAGCTTAGATTCACACATTTGTGATGTATTTGCATTGTAAATGTATTTGCATAGTACTAACCAAAAATGATTATACTGTATCAAATTTTATGTATGCATTTATTGATTGATTGTTTTCCTTACAGAAAATGGAAATAAAACTGAATGCAGACATTGATGATTTTTTATTATTGCACTGTAGATCCGCCTGACAATGAGGATTGTCAGTCAGCTGCTATGTATATGATTTATATATATATATATATATATATATATATATATATATATATATATATATATATATATATATATATATATATATATATATATATATATATATATATGTATATATATATTATAGGTTGGCATAGATACATTTTTAAAATCTAGATTAATCTCACTGTAATCTTGAAATTAATCTAGATTAAAATGGCTCATTTGAATTCTGCCGAAGGCATCCAGAATATGTGTGCTACCCAAATAATGACTAAAAGTGAGTTTTTGAGAACGGGTTTCTCAAGCCAGGTGGCGCATTACTGTACGTTCACACCGAAAGCAGCGAGAGCATTAAAGGTCGCTCTGGTCGCTCTGGCCGCCCTGGCGACAACGCTGTCTCCCTTGAGCTCCAGCGGTGAGAGCGTCAAAATTCGCTAAACATTGATCTCGTATTTAAAGGAGCCGTTGCAGCATATCATATCAGTTACACTCCCGCATAAAACATGCTTTCTAGCGTGAAGGTGTTGCACACTTATTATCAAATTCACTTAACTACGGAAGATCTAGTTGCATGTGGTGTGGCTTTGCTCCACGATGTGTCCATATGCCTGAAATATTCTGAAGCAGCAATACTGTTTTGTATTGTCGCATGAAATTCCCGCTTTTTTTAAAGAAAAAAATATATATCTAACATTGATGCACATCAGTAACTCGCCAGTAACTTTTTAAATCTACGTTCCAGTAAGAAAACATTGCAAATAATTGGAAACCCAGCAACTGTAATAATTAAACCCTTGGGAACAACTGTGGTCGGAACCAAAGTTCACAGTGACTGTGTTCTCTGACTCCTCTCAAGCGGTGGACTTCTACATTCCGATTGCTTGCCGCCAAACCGCATCATAGCTCATTACCATAAAGTTGACTTGATTTCAACTCTCCTCTACGCTCACACCGGCGAGGAGAACTGTAGGCCTACATAAGCTCCAAACAGCGATTTTTGATGACCTTAATCCGACTAAAGTCATAACTGAACTAAACAGAAATGGAATTAAGATGTGAAGAATGCATATATTAGTGGCATTATTGAAGTAAACACCACAATCAAACTACTACCATCATGTAGGACTTTTCGCCATATTTTCCGACAAGATCCACACATGCGGCTGTCAGTAAAGGACCGCACACACACACACATCGCGAAATGCGAAGTTTTTTTCTTTCCATTTGGCGTGCGTTATTAAATTCCATAACACTCTCACCAGTCCGTACTCCTTATCTGCGTCTAATACCCCAGTTTGTCACGGGGGCATGAATGAAATGTTCATGAGTGAAGGTGAAACTGCCGAACTGCAGTTAAAGTCATCCAAAATTACAGGAAACTCTTACATGAAAGCACTTCACGTAAATACCTTAATTATATTATTGTCTATAAAGGCAAATATTTAGACTATAGATGTCCATGTAAGTGTAGTCAGTAGTGTCTTTAAAGTAAGTGAAAGATCCAGAAGGACATCCTGCTGATTTGATTCAGAAGGGCACTTTTTTGTCAGACGGCTCACCGGTCAGGTATACATTCACGCTAAAATATCAAGGTGAAAGTCATCATAGCTTGCGAAGAATAGACCCAGCTCCCAACCCAACTTTGAGAATAGATTAACGGCTGTATTTTTTTTTATCACGTGATAAGTAAATAAATAAACAAGTAAATAACAGGGTGAGAAAGTGGTAAAATCTGAAAATGTGGTAAATATCCAGCGAGGGCTTTTCTTTTACTGAATTGCTTTTTTAAATTGTTGGTTGGGTTTAGGGAAGTGGTTGGGCGGGTCAATCAATACAATTGGTTGGGTTTAAGGAAGAAGGAGGGTTATAGAATAAAATCACTGTCATAAATATTTTGTGCGTAAATAAAATTCATGCATCTGTAATTATAAAAATGGTAAAGGAAAACGGAACGTACTCGCAATTTTACGAGGGTACAATTCCAAAATCTGCGATTCGAACACACAGATGTGACATTTTCTTGGTTTGTATATGACTGATAAATTTACGATGAGTGTACTTTACAAACCCGAATACAGTTTCACGGACACAACAACCTGTTTACGAGTACGAATCAAAAAGCGACACTCCACTGTCAAAATGACGTCACCGCTGTCACAGGCATTAATAAACAAGCGAGAGTCATCGATCACACTCGAGCTCCCACACACCGTCTCAGGTAAGATTTTTGCTATTCCCTCTTTGAGAAATGTCCGTCATGAGCTGTAATAAAGGTTGAGACTGAGGTCCATTTTCGCTGTGTTTCTTGGACATTTTACAGAATCAAAATGAAGAACGGGCCAAGGATAGTGAAGTAGCATAATGTAAGTTAACTTTACAGGCAGCGAGCGCAGAATTTCTCTGAGAATCACTTAACGGTGTTTAACTAAATCATGACATCTGTTGATTTATACGAAATATTTATGACAGTGATTTTAATCCATAGAGGGTGGGTCGGTTGGTCGGTCAGTCAGCGGCCTCTGGTGGATTAATCCGAGAACAGCAGGTGCAAATGGCACTTCCGAGAGAAATTTGAGATCTGAAAAAGCGTACACAGTGGTCTCTGGCAGATTCGTGAAAACAAAAACTGCAAACAAACGCACCTCCTGGAACGTATTTGGGGCTCTCCAGAAATGTATTTAGAGGTACGTTTTCAGAATGAGCCTGGGTTGCGAAAAACTCTTGCATAGAGAATCATATTTATTCACTACAAACATTTGTTGACATTTGTTTACATGTTTTCCCCCATCAGGGCTCTCTCCGGTGCAATGTATCCATTGCTAATAATGGCTATCATGTTTTGTTTGTGTCAAAAAATATATATTTGCATTTCCAATACAAAGATGTTTACTGTCAAACTCTTACAGGTGATTGGTTGTTTGTCCACTGTGCTTCACATAGAATCTCACGTGGCAGTAAGCAATCCCATGCCAGTCTGTGTGTATGTGTGTGTGTGTGTGTGTGAATGGGGATTTGCTAGAAGGCCTTTCATGCAGCTTTCCAAAGTCTGCAACAAGGCCCACAGGGAATCCTAACATGCAAATTAGCTGTGGTGAAATTGAAATGTATATGGGATTATTTCCTCTCGATAAATGATAAAGCCTGCCTCTGATAAATAATAGATGGAACATCAAATATTCATAGCATGCAGCTAGTAGATAGAATCATGATGATGGGTCGCTGCTTACTTCTCCATGCTTTAATATAAATAATAAAACAATGGTGCAGCAAAGTCCCAGCAGTCCAATTAACACATTCCAAGAGGAAAAGCTAGCGGAAGAATGACGGGGACTGTGCGTGTGTGTGTTGGGTGAGTTGGGGAGAGATGGTGTACGTTTTTGGGGGTGGTGGTGGTGTTGATTATACTATCACATTTATATGCATATCTACATGCATATACACACACACACATGCATGTACTTACAGTTGATGTCAGAATTATTATGATTCTTTCTCAAATATTTCCCAAATGATGTTTAACAGAGTGAGGAATTTTTCACAGTATTTCCTATAATATTTTTTCTCTTGGAGAAAGTCTGATTTGTTTTATTTTGAATAGAATAAAAGTTTTTAAGGTCAATATTACTAGCCCCCTTAAGCTTATTTTTAAATTGTCTAAAGAACAAACCATCTTTATACAATAACTTGCCTAATTTACCTAGTTAAGCCTTTAAATGTCACTTTAAGCTGAATACTAGTCTCTTGAAAAATATCTGGTCAAATTTTATGTGCTGTCATCATGGCAAAGATAAAAGAAATCAGTTATTGCGAAAAGCTTGAGAAAGTCACCAGTCTTCTGAGTCTAAGGGCTTACTCACACTATGCTATCCGAACCATGCCCAGGCCCGTTTCCCGGATCGTTTGAGAAGTGTGAGTGCTCTGAATCGGGCTCAGGCACGGTACACTTGGCCGGCCCTGGCCCGGTTGGAAGAGGTGGGCCAGAGCGTGGTTCACTTGGGCTCAGGCGCGGTACGCTTACAGTGTGAGTGCAAGCGTGCTTGAGCCCGAAACTGAAAGCGAGACGTGACTTTTAAGGGACTGTTTGATATGGATTAATTAATCATTTGTACTGTTCAATTAACGCAAACTGTCGTAGATTATTAAAGACGCAAACCCCTCACTGCACGACAGCTGCACCTTCAGCAAACTTCCTAATTCCTGCAGCACGAGAACTTTATGATTGTTTATGAGCGTCAAAAGTGGCTGATCTGTTCGGCGAAATATTAGACTGTGTGTCACCGCATATCAAACGACTTAAACGATAGAACTAAAGAAATCTCCACTGTGCTGAGCGAGAGCGCTTACTGAGGAGCACGTCATCGATGACGTAAGCGCGGCCAGGCCTGAATGTAATGTGAGAGCGGGCTGTCGGGGGAGTTGGGAGGGGGGACAAGCGTGCTTTGGCCCGATTCAAGGCAACTGTACATAGTGTGAGTACGGCCTAAGGCTACGTTCACACTGCAGGCAAATGTGGCCCGAATCTGATCTTTTCGCCCGTATGTGACTCAGGTCTTGATAGTGTGAACAGCCCAAACCGCATGGAATCTGATCTTTTCACTTCAGATTTGTGCCACTTTCATATGTAGTCTTAAATCAGACACAGATCTGATGTTTAGCAATGCGACCGCAGTGTAAACGGTTATGTCGGATTTCATGTGACTTTTACATAATCTTCGAGCGACATACGTCATCTTTCTGTGCTGCAGACATCATCTACACCTCTGCAGCATAGTAGAATAACACACAGGGCGATTACTTTACCACAGAAAGTTGGTTGTTCATTTTGAAAAAGATTTTGAAGGCAAAACTGGTGCTTGTTAACCACTCTGGTTAACGATCGGGGCACGGGATGATCGCGATGCTAAAGAGCGTCGGGGGTGTTGCGGAAAGGGGATCCGTGCACAAAGGAGGGGGCACTTTCATTTTATGGACGAACATTATCTCAGAGCGAATAAAGGGCAGGAGGTCAAGCACCCAAACCCCCCATCTGCATGTGTCTGTTGTTTATAACGAAGTAAAATAAAATAACTGCAAACTGAGATAAACCAACTCCGCCTTCACAGTTCAGTCTGCGGCTGCTCATTAACCCTTGATGTGTTCACTACACCGGTGGTCAGACAGACGCGCGCCGCGGTTGTCATAAATCACAAATGATCAGTATTTTAAATCACAAGGGACTTATTTTAGGTTTCAAATATTTCCCAAATGATGTTTAACAGAGTAAGGAATTTTCGACAGTATTTTCTATAATATTTTTTCTCTTGGAGAAAGTCTGATTTGTTTTATTTTTAATAGAATAAAAGTTTTTAAAGTTTTTTTAAGGTCAATATTACTAGCCCCCTTAAGCTTTATTTTTCAATTGTCTACAGAACAAAACATCTTTATACAATAACTTGCCTAATTTACCTAGTTAAGCCTTTAAATGTCACTTTAAGCTGAATACTAGTCTCTTGAAAAATATCTGGTCAAATTTTATGTGCTGTCATCATGGCAAAGATAAAAGAAATCAGTTATTGCGAAAAGCTTGAGAAAGTCACCAGTCTTCTGAGTCTAAGGCTACGTTCACACTGCAGGCAAATGTGGCCCGAATCTGATCTTTTCGCCCATATGTGACTCAGGTCTTGACAGTGTGAACAGCCCAAACCGCATGGAATCTGATCTTTTCACTTCAGATTTGTGCCACTTTCATATGTAGTCTTAAATCAGACACAGATCTGATGTTTTGCAATGCGACCGCAGTGTAAACGGTTATGTCGGATTTCATGTGGCTTTTACATAATCTTCGAGCGACATACGTCATCTTTCTGTGCTGCAGACATCATCTACACCTCTGCAGCATAGTAGAATAACACACAGGGCGATTACTTTACCACAGAAAGTTGGTTGTTCATTTTGAAAAAGATTTTGAAGGCAAAACTGGTGCTTGTTAACCACTCTGGTTAACGATCGGGGCACGGGATGATCGCGATGCTAAAGAGCGTCGGGGGTGTTGCGGAAAGGGGATCCGTGCACAAAGGAGGGGGCACTTTCATTTTAAGGACGAACATTATCTCAGAGCGAATAAAGGGCAGGAGCTCAAGCACCCAAACCCCCCATCTGCATGTGTCTGTTGTTTATAACGATGTAAAATAAACAGGGGGGTAATAATTCAGGAGGGCTAAAAATAATTAATATAAACAAATGATGCCAAATCCATTGTTCAGAAACGCATCACATCAGTGCTCACACCACAAACCCTCATGTACCTTTACTCACATAAATGCGCCAAGCTCACACACACACACTCGGTCTCTCTCTGACAAGCCACAAACTGTTGGCGGCTGTCAACCATTTCTCACGCTGACAGCCTCGCTGGTACACCACACCGCTAAAAGACATATAGCTTTAATTTGTGTGCCTGGAATCTCAAGTTTACCCTTTTTGTCTATAGTGACAAATAAATCTCTTTCGAAGGATAGCATATGAAGGTGAAATATGCGACGAGTAGTTAAATGGATTCATAAGGAAGTTAAATACATCGAGAAATGTATCAAGCAGGAGTGTAATGTTATTCAGAGAAATATTAGTAGACAAATGTAGTATTTTGAGCATCTAAAAACTACAAATAAGCATCCATGTAAGGCTTATGTTTGTTAAACTGGTGGAAGAATTATTAAAACAAGTGTTGAACACGTCATTTTTCTTAGAAAACATGTTTCTAAAGGTGCTTTTGATTTGAAATTTTACCTGATGTTGTAACAACCAAAGACATTCATATATGCAAAGAAAACAAGTTAGTTTTCAAATTAAGTAATGTATAATAGAATGAAATGGCACAGGGAAAAGTATTAAACACATGAGGAAAGGGAGGTGCAGAACGGCAGTGAAAGCCCAGACAGCAGCTGAAATCTCTCAGAATTATTCAGCAAACCCTCTGCCCTTCGTTAGTGTACTAATTAATATTAGTTGCTTCAGTCCAACATCTACAGTAGCAGGATGACAAAGATGAAACCAGAGTGGACATTTCAGCAAGACAATGATCCAAAACACAGCCAAGGAAACTCTCAAATGCTTTCAGAGAAAGAAAATCAAGCTGTAGAATGGCCCAGCCAATCACCTGACCTGAATCCAATAGAAAATACAAAATAAAGATCAGATTTGATAGACGAGACCCACAGAACCATCAAGATTTTTACACTCTGTTGAGAAAAAAACTCACACCTGAGCAATTTATGTGACTTCCATTTTCCATATGAGAAGCGTCTTCAAGCTACCGTCACCAAAAAAGCCTTTTATATAAAGCATTAAATACATTTCAGTAGTTCAGCTCCTTGTGTCATTCCATTGTTATTACACACAACAGATTTTTCTGATTTTTTTTTTGTTTTGTTTTATGTTTATGTTTGTATTGTTTGGGTTTTTACCAAAATCTGGTTCAATTCCATGTCAACAGCTCCTTTAAATATATTATTCCCAGGAAAAAACATGACAGGTTTAATGTATGTATCTGTGGGGAAGGTGATTGAGTTAGAGCAATAAATAAGCCATTTGTAGGCTAATTTCCTTTAAATAGTGAAAACACAGATTTTTGTTTGCGATATTGAAACTTCTTGGTCTGAAGCTTGTTTGGCATGCTGTCCTGGAAGAGAGCCCTGAGCTCATAAGATCCTATGAGCTAGAGCCCAGGGCTCCCTCCTGTTTGCAAGGCAAGAAGGAGAGTTTGAGCTCAGGTACATCTCAAAAACTCCCCTGCTGTAGTAGCTAATAAACAGATAGTGATTGCTCTTAAGAAATAACTACTTAGGAGCATGTCTATAGTGCCGATTTGGATTAGTCAATTAACTTAAGTTGCATGTTTTTGGACGGTGAGAGGAAACCAGGGAACCCAGGGTAAACCCATGTGAGCACGAGGAGAACGTGTAAACTCCACACAGAAACGCCGGCTGGGTTGGTAAGGACTGGGACCAGTGAAGTTCTTGCTGTAAGGCAGCAGTGCTAACCACTGGGCCACTCACCACCCATCTAGGAAAGGAGGAGAAGTAGGGGTGGAAGGGAGGATTCTTCAAAACGAAGATGGCTGTGATATGGAACTTAGGGTATTTATAGTGGCTTAGGAATCGTCTGATTGGTGAATCATGAATTAAATAATGCTGAACCAGCCGCAAGAAATTAGTTTATAAATAAATTTTACTTCATTTTATATCCAGGGCAGGGTTTGTGTGTGTACTGGTTTTGGTTGTTTTAGGGAATTTTTAGAATGATATTATGAGGGAATCAGGTGGTATTAGTGTTGAAGTGGTTTCCTCCTTTGTCCTCATATTCCAACACAATTTTAAAAAATCATACTTAACATACTTTTTCCACAGGTTTTTTTTGTGATGGTTGAGTTTAGGGGTAGGGGTAGAAATAGGGTAAGGAAATATAATAAGCTGTCTTTATACATTCATAATAATACAATATGTCAATGGGGAGTCCTCATAAAGCACCAAATTAAATGTGTGTGTGTCTGTTTTTAAATAGCAAAGAAGATTTTAGCCAATTGATTAAAACCATCAGCATGTAAACAAAGACATAAGATAAAGGCAAATATAAAAATATTATTTCTTATTTTTCTTGATTGATTGATTGATTGATTGATTGATTGATTGATTGATTAAATGTATGTTATGTTAATAGAGTACATTATTGTTTGTTTTCTATTTTTCCCTCTGTCTCTTTTATTATTCCCTTCTTTCCTCAGTCAAGTGAAATGTAGAAATCCATATAAAATCCATCAGGATCTTCCCAAACTAGCATGTAAACAAAGACAAGATGTAGGCTAATATCAAACTATTATTTCTTGTTTTTGTTGATTGATTGATTGATTGATTGATTGATTGATTGATTGATTGATTGATTGATTGATTGATTGATTGATTGACTGACTGACTGACTGGCTGGCTGACTGACTGACTGACTGACTGACTGACTGACTGACTGACTGACTGACTGACTGACTGATTGATTGATTGATCACATGTATTTTATGATAATGAAGTGCATTCTGTTTGTTTTCCCTCTGTCTCTCATATTATTCCCTTCTTTCCCCAGTCAAGTGAAATGGAGAAATCCATCTAAAATCCACCAGGATCTTCCCAAACTAGCATGTAAACAGACAAGATGTGGGCTAATATCAAAATATTATTTCTTGTTTTTGTTAATTGATTGTTTGTTTGTTTGTTTGTTTGTTTGTTTGTTTGTTTGTTTGACTGATCAAATGTATTTTATGATAATGAAGTGCATTCTGTTTGTTTTCCCTCTGTCTCAAATATAATATTATTGCTTTCTTTCCTCAGTCAAGTGAAATGGAGAAATCCATCTAAAATCCATCAGGATCTTTCCAAACTAGCATCTAAACAAAGACAAGATGTAGGCTAATATCAAAATATTATTTCTTATTTTTGTTGATTGATTGATTGATTGATTGATTGATTGATTGATTGATTGATTGATTGATTGATTGATTGATCGATTGATTAATTGAATAAATGTATTTTATGTTAATTGAGTACATTCAGTTTGTTTTCCATTTTCCCTCTGTCTCTCATATTATTCCCTTCTTTCCCCAGTCAAGTAAAATGGAGAAATCAATCGAAAATCCATCAGGATCTTCCTAAACTACAATGTAAACAAAGACATAAGAAATATGGCTAATATTAAATTATTATAATTTTTTTGTTCTTGATTGATTGATTGATTGATTGATTGATTGATTGGTTGGTTGGTTGGTTGGTTGGTTGGTTGGTTGGTTGGTTGGCTGGTTGGTTTATAGATTGATTGATTGATTGATTGATTGATTGATTGATTGGTTGGTTGGTTGGTTTATTGATTGATTGATTGATTGATTGATTGATTGATTGATTGATTGATTGATCAAATGTATTTGATGATAATGGAGTACATACTGTTTGTTTTCCATTTTTCTCTCTGCTTCTTATATTATTCCCTTCTTTCCTCAGTCAAATGGATTGGAGTAACACATCTAAAATCCATCAGGATCTTCCCAAGCTAGCATGTAAACAAAGAAATAAGATATAGGCTAATTATCTAAATATTATTTCTTATTTTTGTGATTGATTGATTGATTGATTGATTGATTGATTGATTGATTGATTGATTGATTGATTGATTGATTGATTGATTGATTGATTGATTGATTGATTGATTGATTGGTTGGTAAAATGTATTTGATGATAATGGAGTACTGTTTGTTTTCTATTTTTCCCTCTGTCTCTCATATTATTCCCTTCTTTCCCCAGTCAAGTGAAATGGAGAAACCCATCTAAAATCCATCAGGATCTTCCCAAACCTGCCTACACCACCCCCCTTTCTCAGGCATGTGGCAGTATGTGTGTGACTGTGAATTGTGACCGTCTGGGAATTGGATGAAATTGCGTGTTTAGCGGGCCAGCTGGCTTGGTTGATATGAATTGCATCCCCCCCACACACACCCCCTTCCCATCCGCTCACTGTGAGAGGTCATGACATTGCGTCTTGACGGACTGAATCAGCCTATTGTGGGGCACTTTAATCCATTAAGTGACAGCCAATAGCAATGCAGAAGGGAGGGAAGAGAGCAGGAGTATGAGGGAGATGCAATTCACAGGCTGTGAAGGAAATTGGAAATTGAAGGGAAGAAGAAGAAAGATTTGAATCCATTATTGATCATAGACTTTCGGAGTGTGGAAAGCCTTAGGAATGTGAATGGCTGCTTCGAAATCGAAATAGGCAGGCTTTTATGCCAGACTAAATCTTAGTGATTACATAAACTCAATTTTATCTGTGCTATAATAATAGTTGTAGATCTTTTTGATGGCAGCATATGTAAGCCAACAGATTTCACTGCACATGCATATGAAGCTCGTTGGTCTTAAATATCATTTATGGACATCTTTTAAGCACAAATGGGCAAAAACTACAACATTTGTGGAACACAGAATTTTATAAAGCAATATTATAGAAACGACTGAAGTATTTGGCTATTGTTTGAAAGATTTTTGTCAGCCTTGAAGTAAATTAAACAAACAGTTACAGTTACCGGACGCTGAATGCAGACAATTGAACCATTTTGTGAAGTTTATTTATAAACTAATTTCAAGAGGATCACATGCTTATGATTGTTCTCAGCTGTTCCAGCATCAGCTCATGATCAATTATCCAATCAGATGATTCCTAACTCACTATAAATAACCAGAGCTTACTTATCTCAATATCTTCATCTTGAAAAGGAGGGAAAGTAGGGGTTGGTTGGGGGGGGGGGGGGGGGGGGGGGGTTGAGCACCAACCCCTACTTTCCCCTTCTTTTCAGATGGGCGACACGGCGGCCCAGTGATTACCATTGTTGCCTCATAGCAAGAATGCCTCCAGTTTAAGTCCCTACTAAACCAGACAACATTTCTGTGCGGAGTTTTGCTTGTTCTCCCCGTGCTTGCGTGGGTTTTCCTCGGGTTCCCCGGTTGCCTTCCACAGTCCAAATAACACGCAGTCCAAGTAAATTGAACACACAAAATTGATACCATAGTCAAGCTCTTAGCGAGTACACCTCTCCTCAGCCATCCATATCTGTCATTTAGCTAGAAATAAGCCGGGGGAGTTCATCGAGATCTACCTGAGCTCAAACTCCTCTCTCGGCCTGCAAACGGGAGGGAGCCCAGGGCTCGAGGATCTCGTAAGCTCAGGGCTTTCTCCCGGGACAGCATGCCAAACATTATCAATCATCAGCTAAGTGTGAACTTTTGAAACATAGGGATGTCCAGATCCCATCACGTGAACATGTGGCCTGATCATGTGGTTTCAGACTTGATTGGAATCGGCCGTTACCTCCTAATCACGACTTTGAATATATATGTATATATATTTATATTTTCATTATTTTTAACACATCTATAGTTAAACGGTGGCACAGCAATGCGTGCGGCATGACATCACTTTGTTGCAGAGACGTTATTGGTTAAATGCCGGCAAAGTACCGCACAGAAGCAGCTTGAAGTGGAAAGCGTGATTATGTCTGCAGTCTGGAGGTGTTATAAAGTTGATGACGACAACATTGGCATAGCAAACTGTGAGATATGTAAACTTGGGATTGCCTGTCGGGTATTTTAAGTTGAGGTGCTGTTTGTTTTTATATTAATTTTTTTTATATTTACTGTTGCACTAAAGTCCAAAAGTGAAGAATTTATGTTATTTATTACTTGCTTGTGATTGGTGAATTGGTTGGCGCCAATAGCCTAGTGGTTAGTGCGTCAACACATAGCAGCGAGGTGCTCGCGGTGACCCGAGTTCGATTTACGGCTTGAGGTCCTTTGCCGATTTTTCCTCTATCTCTGCTCCACACACTTTCCTGTCTCTAATCTCTACTGTCCTATCAATAAAGGTGAAAACTCCTAAAAAAAATTAAAAAAAATAAATAATGTGAATTGAATAAATAATAAGAAACATGGTGGATCTGTTTCTTCACTCTTCTTTATTCTTTTTGTTTGTATTATCGAAGTATCGGATCGGGTTTCAGTATCGGCAGATACTTAAAATCAAATGACTTGGACTCGGACTCGAGGGCAAAAAAACCTGATAGGGACATCCCTACTTTTATATCTACACTAAGTTTGGTATAAAGCATTACATGTGAAATGTTAGGACACCGTATTGAATTTTAATGGTTTTCCATATCAGGATATACAGTAATAAAAAGTATATGATCCTTGGCAGGTTTTTAAAATTTAAAAACCTCAAATGACCAACATCACGTCATCTCAAAGCGTGACATTATTTATTTAATAAATATAAAGCCAATATAGAAAGGCCACGGGCGACAAACTTAAGACACCCTGTGATTCAGATCCTCATTTAGCAAATCCTCATTTTCTTTATGAGCTTCACAGATCATTCTGGACGAGTTTTGGAGATTTTTTGCACAGTTTTCTTCACAGAATTTCAGTCAGGATGAGCTCTGGACTACTGAACACCTTGATTTTTTTCCAGCTGTTCTGTTGTAGATTTGCTGGTTTGCTTGGGATCATTGTCTTGTTGAAGGACTTAAAGAGCCCCTAATTTGGGTTTTTGAAAATGACCTTCCATGCAGTGTGTAACACAGCTCTACGTGAATGAAAACATCCAGCTGAGGTTTAAATCTGAAAGTGCACCGTGTTTAAAACTATTGATTCTTTAACAAAATAGTCGACTCAGAGTTGAATAAATAAATCTTGTTGGGTCTTTTGCCTGAACGCGTCGACGTCGATACGGTACATCATGAAATATGTAGTGCCGGGTCTGGTAAAACGTGAACACGCCTTTCCCTTTAGACACTAGCGGAGCGCAGGGGATCACGGGACTGATCATGACACAAAGATGACGATCACTGACAGATGGAGATTCAGCTGTGGGGAATAAACAGTTAAAGTTCATTTTCAAAACAACACCACAGTATAGCCAACCTAGTGCTGTGTTTGCTCCTGTAATTTTTCAGATTTTTGATACAATAACCTACACTGCGGCGCGGGATTCGCTAGCTGTTTGCTATTAAAGGAAGGAGCAGCAGAGACTATAATGTATGGGACTTTCTCAGACTTTGACAGGGACTTTGTCAGTAACTGTTACAGTTCACATGGACCAGTTTCTTCTTCCTCCGGATCATAACATGTAAGTGTAATTCAATTCAATTCATCTTTATTTCACTGTAAAAAAAAAAATCGTAAAAAAAAGGTAAATGACTGGCAGCTACGGCTGCCAAACAAAAACCATAAAATTACGGTAAAATTTCTTTTGTTGAAATAAAGTGCAAAAATAATAAATCTACAGATATTTTCATTAAAATGTTTACAGAAAAACACTGTTATTTTACAAACTTCTCCTAGATTATTATGATCAAATACGTTCAATAAAGTTACAAAATAAGAGTTTTACAGAGAAACACTGTTATTTTACAGACTTTTCCTAGATTATTATGATCAAATCCATTTAATAAAGTTACACAATAAGAGTTTTACAGAGAAACACTGTTATTTTACAGACTTTTCCTAGATTATCATTATCAAATCCATTTAATAAAGTTACACAATAAGAGTTTTACAGAGAAACACTGTTATTTTACAGACTTTTCCTAGATTATCATTATCAAATCCATTTAATAAAGTTACACAATAAAAGTTTTACAGAGAAACACTGTTATTTTACAGACTTTTCCTAGATTATCATTATCAAATCCATTTAATAAAGTTACACAATAAGAGTTTTACAGAGAAACACTGTTATTTTACAGACTTTTCCTAGATTATCATTATCAAATCCATTTAATAAAGTTACACAATAAGAGTTTTACAGAGAAACACTGTTATTTTACAGACTTTTCCTAGATTATCATTATCAAATCCATTTAATAAAGTTACACAATAAAAGTTTTACAGAGAAACACTGTTATTTTACAGACTTTTCCTAGATTATTATTATCAAATCCATTTAATAAAGTTACACAATAAAAGTTTTACAGAGAAACACTGTTATTTTACAGACTTTTCCTAGATTATTATTATCAAATCCATTTAATAAAGTTACACAATAAGAGTTTTACAGAGAAACACTGTTATTTTACAGACTTTTCCTAGATTATTATTATCAAATCCATTTAATAAAGTTACACAATAAGAGTTTTACAGAGAAACGCTGTTATTTTACAGACTTTTCATAGATTATTATGATCGAACACCATCAATAAAGTGACTGCACTAAAAGTTTAAGAGAAAACAATGTTATTTAAAAGAATTTTCCCTAAATCATTATGATTAAACACCTTTAATAAAATGCCAAGACGTGCTCAAGGTCGTAATTTAACAGTTTTATTTTGGATCAAAAAAGTCTGGAAAAAACAAGATACAAGATACAACTGATTAAAATTCTCACAACTTTAAAATTACAGTGGTTACATTTTATTGAATAGTATTTATGTAAAACATGTTGAGATTTAAGTTACATGGAATGACTCCGTTCCAAATCTTAAATGAAACCGTAATGTGAAGGGGACGCTGACAAAGGAGTGCGGATCCAAATGCAAGTTTATTACACAGAGATGGTCAGGCAAGCAACAGTCAACAGAGGAGCAAACAGATGTATGCAGGCAATCCAGAGTCATGGTCAAATAACAGGCAAATGGTCAGTCCCAGCAGCAACAACAACAACATAAACAAGCAAAGCAAGAGAAACGCATCAAAATGTTCACAGTAACAGTATAACAAGCCTTAGCAATTAGTGCGTGCGTCTGTGCTGCTTTTAAAGTCCATGTAATCAGTTCATAACGATCCTCCGACTGTGTGTGTGTGCGCAATCAGTGGAATCTGGAACAGGTGCATGTGAGCATTGCCTGACTGGATCTGTAGTCCATATAATGGCGGATTTGTAGTTCTATGGCGATCTGCGTGTTTACCAGCGATCTACAAGGATTAAATTGCTGATGATTGTGACAGGAACATTTAAACTACAGTAAACAGCACAACAGTTTCATGAAATTCTCAGACTATAGGATTATGATAAACTTAAGATATACTGAAAGCGTATACAGCTACTTGATTTTCACTGTTTCACACCCACTATTTGCACACACACACACACACACACAGTCGGAGGATCGTTATGAACTGATTACATGGACTTTAAAAGCAGCACAGACGCACGCACTAATTGCTAAGGCTTGTTATACTGTTACTGTGAACGTTATGATGCGTTTCTCTTGCTTTGCTTGTTAATTGTTTATGTTGTTGTTGCTGCTGGGACTGACCATTTGCCTGTTATTTGACCATGACTCTGGATTCCCTGCATACATCTGTTTGCTCCTCTGTTGACTGTTGCTTGCCTGACCATCTCTGTGTAATAAACTTGCATTTGGATCCGCACTCCTTTGTCAGCGTCCCCTTCACATTACAGTTTCATTTAAGATTTGGAACTGAGTCATTCCATATAACTTAAATCTCAACATGTTTTACATAAATACTATTCAATAAAATGTAACCACTGTAATTTTAAAGTTGTGAGAATTTTAACCAGTTGTATCTTGTATGTTGTTTTTTCCAGACTTTTTTGATCCAAAATAAAACTGTTAAATTACAACTTTGAGCACGTCTTGGCATTTTATTAAAGGTGTTTAATCGTAATGATTTAGGGAAAATTCTTTTAAATAACATTGTTTTCTCTTAAACTTTTAGTGCAGTCCCTTTATTGATGGTGTTCGATCATAATAATCTAGGAAAAGTCTGTAAAATAACAGCGTTTCTCTGTAAAACTTTTATTGTGTAACTTTATTAAATGGATTTGATAATAATAATCTAGGAAAAGTCTGTAAAATAACAGTGTTTCTCTGTAAAACTCTTATTGTGTAACTTTATTAAATGGATTTGATAATAATAATCTAGGAAAAGTCTGTAAAATAACAGTGTTTCTCTGTAAAACTCTTACTTTGTAACTTTATTGAACGTATTTGATCATAATAATCTAGAAGAAGTTTGTAAAATAACAGTGTTTTTCTGTAAACATTTTAATGAAAATATCTGTAGATTTATTATTTTTGCACTTCATTTCAACAAAAGAAATTTTACCGTAATTTTATGGTTTTTGTTTGGCAGCCGTAGCTGCCAGTCATTTACCTTTTTTTTACGATTTTTTTTTTTTTACAATTACAATTTATTACTTTAATTTTACGTAATTTTAAATGTACTTCAAAAAAACAGGAAAAAACAGTGTGTAAATAATACGGCAATTTAATTGTATAAAACAGACAAATTGCTGTAATTTGTCATTAATTGTATAGTACATAAAATAACAGTCAAGCTGTTAATTTACAGATATTGTTTGTAATTTTTACGGACTTTTGAATATAATTTAAAATAACAGAAAAAATACTGTATAAATAATAGTGTAATTTCCCTGTATAAAAAACAAAAATGTCAGTAATTTGTCTTTAATGATAAAGTACCTAAAATGAAAGTCAAACTGTTAATTTAGAGAGATTGTTTGTCATTTTACTAAGTTTTGAATATAATTTGAAATGACAAAAAATTACTGTAAAAAATTTAGAGATATTTTCTGTAAAATTAGGGTTTTTTTTTACAGTGTTGTATAGCGCTTATACAATGTAGATTGTGTCAAAGCAGCTTCACATAGAAGATTAGGGTGATTAAAATTGTTGCCTCGTTTTGTGTAGTTTGCAAAATACGTATTTATTTGTGCGACGTGTAATCACTTCACAATCACAGTCAGTCGACCAATCACAACAGACTGGGTCATCAGACCAATCACAGCAGATTAGCCTCACGCAAAGGAGGGGTTTAGGAACAAATGAATCGCTGAACAAATCATATGGGAGTCATTGAGATAATTTGGTAAAAATAAATGCATATTATAAGACAATGAAAGTGTTTTTTGACCTTGCATGCGCATCAGCCTGTTGTTGGAGACCCCCAAAACCAAAATATGACCTTTTATAATGCAAAATAGGGGCTCTCTAATTTTAAGATTTGGTTTGAAGCTCCAGACCAACAAGAACTAAAAATTAAATCTACTGCTGATTAGTCTTAATTTGGCTGCCTCCTGATGGCCTAGGACAGGGATGTGCAACTTCGGTCCTGGAGGACCACCGTTAACACTAATCAAACACGTCAAGACAAAAGACCAAAATAAAGAAGCTTTATTTTTATGATTTGTGTCATTGTCATTGTGTTAGATTGCACACCTAATATAGAAGGCTATATAATATGGTAAATATATATATTTATTTATTTATTCATTCATTTTCTTTTCAGCTTAGTCCCTTTATTAATCAGGGGTCGCCACAGCGGAATGAACCGCAATCCAGCATATGCTTTACACAGCTGATGTCCTTCTATTTCATATATATATATATATATATATATATATATATATATATATATATATATATATATATATATATATATATATATATATATATATATATATTTTTTTTTTTTTTTTTTATCAGAATTATTAGCAGAATTATTATTATTATTTTTTTCCCAGATTTCTGTTTAACAGAGAGAAGATTTTTTTAAACAAATTTCTAAACATAATAGTTTTAATAATTTATTTCTAATAACTGATTTATTTTATCTTTGCCATGATGACAGTAAATAATATTTGACTAGATATTTTTCAAACACTTCTATACAGCTTAAAGTGACATTTAAAGGCTTAACTAGGTTAATTAGGTTAACTAGGTTAGGGTAATTAGACAAGTTATTGTATAACGATGGTTTGTTCTGTAGACTATCGAAAAAAATATATAGCTTAAAGAGACTAATAATTTTTTTTTTAAAACCTTAAAATGGTGTTTTAAAAATTAAAAACTGCTTTTATTCTAGCTGAAATAAAACAAATTAGACTTTCTCCAGAAGAAAAAATATTATCAGACATACTGTGAATATGTCCTTCCTCTGTTGAACATCATTTGGGAAATATTTATAAAAGAAAAATAAATTCAAAGAGGGGCTAATAATTCTGTACTAGATACAGTTGAAGTCAGAATTATTAGCCCCCTTTTGAATTTTATTTTTCTTTTTTAATTATTTCCCAAATGATGTTTAACAGAGCAGTGAAATTGTTATCACTCTTTACCACTGACTGATTTTTTTCCTCTGTGTTATTTATATCTGTTATTTGCTTCATTTATTGACAGTTATACATGTTGTTTGTGTATATATGTATTTTTTTTCCTTATGTATGTACTCTGACCTTCCACCTAGTTACTTTTACATGCACACAAACGCACACACACACACACATACACACACACACGCACGCACGCAAACACGTGCATCTGCCAGTATCTGACTGTATTGTTGTTGTTGTTGTTGTTGTTTTGTTTTCTTTGTATGTAATTCCATTTTGTGTACTCGTTGCATACTCTCATAAAAAAAAAAAAAAGAAAAAAAAAGGGAACAGTGAGGCTGCATTTACTGTCCAGATTATGCGTCTTGTCTAAACAGGCCTGGAAACATTGAGCTGTGAGCCTCATATACTGCTAATGCATATTTGAATCTATCTGAGGATATTTCTCGATCTCTCTTCCAAACAATTGCCCGTCCTCTCAATCCTGTGCACTTTTTAGCTCTCCATTTGATAGAAACGATCTGTTTAAAAAACAGACATACTTAAAAAGAGGTTAAAGAGCAAATGACCTCCAGTGCCAGCAGAGTGACAGTATCTTAATCAGTGAGAAGCCCAACGTCATTACATCTGCATTTGGCCCATCGTCCACACTATCGATTGTGGTCCATACCTATTACCAATCACGCCTACCCAATGAAGTCTTGCATTGTGGACAAAATGAGCAAATGCTTAGTGTGTGTGTGTGTGTGTGTGTGTGTGTGTGTGTGTGTGTGTGTGTGTGTGTGTGTGTGTGTGTGTGTGTGTGTGTGTGTGTGTGTGTGTGTGTGTGTGCCTGCAGTATTAAAGAAAAAAAAGAAAAAAAAACGAAGATGAAATCATGTGCATCACTTTCATCCATGAATTTGTAAAACACTATATTTTCTGTTATTGAAGTAAATGGGTGAGGTTAATTAAAGATGTTTAATGCTAAAAACATTTAAGGTTAATGCCACTAATACCGAATATAGAACAGTGTATTAATAATAGACCAGTTTTAGTAATTGCATTACTATTAAAACTGCATATTTTTCTTTGCTTCATCTTTGATTTCGGAATGGTCATTAGTGTAAAATCAAGCTGAGTATATACTTTCGCCTGGCAGCGCATCGCGCGCACCTCACGAAACGGAGAAGGCTTTTTTACTTGCCGAGTTCGCCATTGTGATATTCTTTAAAGGTACCAATATGGACCCTTTAAGTACAAACCAGCCTGATCTCACGAGGAAACGTAAGTATTTTACGTTTTGTCAGTTTAGTGGCTAATTCGTACGAATTTGTACGAGTTCAGTCGTACGAAAATGTACGATTTTAAAAAGGAGGCGTGGCACCTAACCCCACCCCTAACCCCAACCGTCATTGGGTGATGGGCAAATTGTACTAATTTGTACGAATTAGATCGTACGAATTCATACGAATTAGCCAGAGGCCTCATTTTTATGACGTCATTGTGTAGACTTCTTATAAAGTATTTTACAGTATTTAAAAACACAAAAATACAAGACACTAAAGTATTTTGATACAAAATATAAAGCCATTTTCATCAACCCTATCAAATACAAATTACAAAATACTATTTTATATTTAAAATACGTATTTGAGATACATGTATCATAAATACTGCCCATCCCTGCATAAAGGACATTTCAAGAGTTCACACTTAGCTGATGATTGAAAATAAAGCTTGTTTGGCATGCTGTCCCGGGAGAAAGCCCTGAGCTTATGAGATCCTCGAGCCCTGCTGATTATATCTTTTCCGACTGATCTGACTTTCGGTTTTCCGAAAAACGTCCCGGGAGCACCGGAAAAATCCCATTGACTTAACATTAGATCAAACTTTGTGACCTCATAACTCTGCGTCAGACTGTCGCACAGACTTCTAACTGGGCTCATTTAACTCAGACTATCAAACTGCAAATGACTGATCACCTTTAAACTTCTAGCCACTCCCTAGCAACCACTTTTGGACCCTAGAAACTGTCCCATAGACTTCCATTGCAAAGGACTGTCATTGACTTTACATTGGATCAAACTCTGTGAGCTCCTAACTCTGCATCAGACTGTCATACAGACTTCTTATTGGGCTCATTTAACTCAGACTACCAAACTGCCAATAACTGATGAGCTTTTAACTTTCTAGCCACGCCCTAACTACCACATACTGGACCCTAGCAACTGTCCCATGGACTTCCATTACAAAAGACTCTCATTGACTTAACATTAGATCAAACTTTGTGACCTCACAGCTTTCCATCAGACTGTCATAGAGACGGATGGCTGAGCTCATTTAACTCAGTCTGACCAGCGGCCAATCACTGATGACCGTTGCAGGGCGAGAGGGGAGTTGGAGCTCAGGTAGATCTCGATGACTCCCCCTTGCTTATTTGTAGCTAAGTGTCGGATATGGATGGTTGAAAAGAGGTGTACTCGCTTAGAGCTTGGCTATGGTATCAAATTTTGTAATCGATTGCTAAGGGTGCTTGTTATTTGAACTGTGGGAGGAAACCGGAGAACCCGGGGAAAACCCACGCGAGCACGGGAAGGACAAGCAAAACTCTGCTGCCTGGTTTAGAAGGGGATGGTAACACTTTATTTTGATGGTCCATTTGAGTATTAGTAGACTGTCTACTTAATATCTGTTGACACTGACAATTAACAGTCCTTCAACAGACATTTAACTGACTATAAGAAACTTTGCAATTACATGTCAACTTACACTAACCCCAATCCCAACCCCAACCCTAACCCCAACCTAACAGTCTACTTATAATCTAATGATAATTAGTTGCAATGTAACTTAAATTCAACAAACGGACCGTCAAAATAAAGTGTGACCAAGGGGATTAAACCAGAGACATTCTTGCTGTGAGGCAACAGTGCTAATCACTGGCCACAGTGTCGCCCGTTTGAAAAGGAGGGAAAGTAGAGGTGGGTGGGAGGATTCTTCAAGACGAAGATATTGAGATAAGAAAGCTCTGGTTATTTATAGTGAGTTAGAAATCAACTGATTGGATAATTAGTCGTGAGCTGATGCTGGAACAGCTGAGAACAATCATAAGCACGTGATCCTCTCGAAATTTGTTTCAAGAGTTCGCACTTAGATATTGCTTGACGCTATTAGCAGGTTTGGGGAGAGAACCCGGGGAGAACCCTGAGCTCGGAGATGATTGAGCCCAGGGCTCCCGCCTGGTCAATTGAGCATGTACAGGGAGAACGAGATCAGGTAGTTCTCGAGATCTCCCCGTGGTAAAGAAAGAAAAGTGGAGAAGGGGTGGATGGGGGGTTTCTTTGGAAAACGAAGATAAGGGAGTAATGTTTGCTAGGCTACTTATAGTGAGTTTGGAGTAATCTGATTGGCTAACTAATGATTGTAGATGAGAGACCAGCTGCTGTCAATTATATCACGTGCTCCTCTCGAAATTAGTTTGTGAAACTTTACTTATAAATAAACATCACGTAAAAATTGGGGTACAAATTGGGAAAAAAACTATTATATAAAGTTACAATCAAAAAGAAGGGGCGGTGGCTCAGTGGGTAGCACTGTCGCCTCACAGCAAGAAGGTCACAGGTTTGAGTTCCAGCTGGGTCAGCGGGCATTTCTGTGTGGAGTTTGCATGTTCTTCCCGTGTTGGCGTGGGTTTACTCCAGGTGCTCTGGTTTCCCCCACAGCCCAAATACATGCAGGACAGGTCAATTGAATAAACTAAATTGTCTGTAGTGTATAAATGTGTGTGTAAATGAGTGTGTATGGGTGTTTCCCAATACTAGGTTGCAGCTGGAAGGGCATCCGCTGCATAAAAACATATGCTGGAATAGTTGAACTCTGAAATAGAGACTAAGCCCAAATAAACTGAATGAATGACAATCAAGATTGATCAGCAGCAGAGTGGTCAAGCTCTCTCTCTCATTGCACATGCTCAAACACAATTGGAACTGCGCGTATCTGCACAATAATGACATACTACTTAAAATCTTGAAGTAATATCATCATAAATGGACAGTGTTGGGGAGTAACGGAATACATGTACCGGCAGTACGTATTTAGAATACTATTCATGAGTAACTTTATTCCGTTACAGTTACTATTTTTAAACAGGGTATTTAGAATACAGTTACTTTCCTAATACCATTGGAATACTTAGGGCGATGCGTGTCTGGCCCATAATAATATTACTAAATTGCCGCCGAAACCATAGAAACAGAAGCTACACTCCCGACTGCAATCACCAGCGTTAACTCAGTGAGACTCACGCAAATGACCCTGTTCTCACGCTCTCACGCCACACCTCCATTTTCTCACGCAGCAAAAAGGATGATCGCAAACATCGAACAACCGGACAACAACCATGATTTTCAAATAAACTGCTTTTTTTGCCGTCATTGTTCGTGAATTCGCTGCTTGATGTTTCGTTTGCGCTTTCAGAGGTTTCATTTACGCTTCTTAAATTTACGTTCGCTTTTCTGACACAAATGTGGGCGGG
Source organism: Danio kyathit (assembly GCA_903798195.1). Taxonomy (NCBI): domain Eukaryota; kingdom Metazoa; phylum Chordata; class Actinopteri; order Cypriniformes; family Danionidae; genus Danio; species Danio kyathit. The sequence goes on along the minus strand of LR812523.1, from coordinate 77,567,208 downwards.
ACACCTTAACCAAAGTTGGCAGCCCTGGTTAACTTGAGTGTACAAATATGAAGGATTCAGACCAGGGGCTCGAGGGGTTGGAGCCGCAACCGAAGCAACTTTCTAGCAGCAGTAAAGGAAAAAATGCATTCACGTCTTGGAAGTTCAAGCATTTTTTCTCTTTAAAGAATGAGAGGGGTGAGCGAAACCTGACAGTGCAGTGCAATCTCTTTTTCTGTGCAGACTGTGAAATACAAAGGGTAAGCAAAATGCATATTATATACATATACTGTATATTACAGACAGTAATGCTGTCTATGTTCAAGCACTTTTTATCTTTATTATAGAAACAGAAATTGAATTTGTTGACACTTTGATAAATAAACATTATTAAATAAACATAATTATATTGTTTTATTTATTTATCAGTCAATAATGGGCATTAGAGGCCCTCTGTTTTCCTGCAGAAATTGCTACCAACGCATAGTGTGACATTTAATAGGCTTGAAGGCTGTTTTCAAGGGGAAGTACCAGGATTAAGCAAAGTAACGGAATACGTTACAAAATACATTTTAAAGCAGGTATTCTGTATTCTGTAACTAAATACATTTACAAAGTATTCTCCCCAACACTGTAAATGGATAAGCAGATTCATTTAGAGCTGGATGAGGTGACCCAGAATGTCAAGGCAGTAAAGTGAAGGAAAAAAAAGTCTCCAATCTCCTTTACTCAGAAGTGATACTAAATTGCAGCAGAAAAGCAAACTGAGGCATGTCGTACCATGCAGTGGGGAAAAAGTGCTGTGAAAGCTCATTCATTATGAAACAACTCAATTTAACAAAAAGCACCTCTATTGAAGAGAGTAGCGTAGTTTTTCTGCTTCACTGTTGATCCAGTTATGTTCAGTATCTGTGAACAATTTTATCATTCATCTCAGTTGTTTTGTTCCTTTCTGATAGTGTCACTGCTGTCAAACTTACAATGAGTGCTTACTTGAGGACATAATCTTCTCATCATCACTTCAGTCACAATTTTATGGTGGCAGGCCTATAATTGACACATACAGTTGAAGTGAAAATTATTTTTCTTTTTCAAATATTTCCCAAATGATGTTGAACAGGGATTTTTTTCAGTATTTCCTATAATATTTTTCTTCTGGAGAAAGTCTTATTTGTTTTATTTCGGCTAGAATAAAATCAGTTTTTAATATTTTTAATAAACAGTTGTAAGTTAAAGGGCATCATTGTGCAGTGGGTAGCACAATCGCCTCACAGCAAGAAGGTCGCTGGTTCGAATCCCGGCTGGGCCAGTTGGCATTTCTGTGTGGAGTTTGCATGTTCTCCCCGTGTTGGCGTGGGTTTCCTCCGGGTGCTCCGGTTTCCCCCACAAGTCCAAAGACATGTGGTATAGGTAAATTGGGTAAGCTAAATTGCCCGTAGTGTATGTGTGTGATTGCGTGTGTATAAGTGTTTCCCAGTGATGGGTTGCAGCTGGAAGGGCATCCGCTGCATAAAACGTGCTGGATAAGTTGGCGGTTCATTACGCTGTGGCGACCCCAGATTAATAAAGGGACTAAGCCAAAATGAAATGAATGAAATGATAAACTACTTTTGAACACTTATTTTATAGTGCAATAACATGTCACAATTTTACACAATCTGTACTGTATTTTTGATTAAATAAATGCAGCCTTGGTGACCAGGATAAGCTTATTTTAAAACATTTAAAAATCCTACTGACCTCAAACTTTTGACTGATAGTGTATTTTTATTTTATTTATATACATTTTTACATTAGATTAGTCAGTACTGAATTGAATTGAATTTCATTTGACATACAATTTGAAATAAAAACTGTCGAGGATAAAAACCCAATAAAGCCCTGAGCTTGTTTCCCTTGTGGTCCTCGCTGTTAAAAAAACGAAGTATGGCTGCAAAATACAGTTAATGCATAAAACAAACAGTAGCTCCACATTTTAAAACAGGAACAAAATTATTCACAATACAGTAACATATAAAAAAACATCATCATCAACCATGCAAAATAGCTATCCTCATCGAACAACCATCTTTTGATCGCTTTTTTGAACCTTTTGAAGTCTTTTATTTCCTGGATCGATTTTGGTCATTTGTTCCAGATGATTGCACTTTAAAAACATATTTTTCCCCACTACACTTCTAAATTTAAATAAACAAATATTAAAATCCCAACCCCTAGTACAATATGAATGCTGTTGCCTCACCATTTGAAAATAGTTGACCAAATAACTAGAAACCACCTTTTAAAGATTTTACGTATCATTGAAGCCAAATCTGGAGCTAAATAACTGATGATAACTGTCCAAAATTAGTACACCCAAATTTCTATGTTAGGGAAAAATAGTAAATACATTTTTCAAAAAAATTAAAAAGAGCAAATCCAAGAGAAATTAATAAAACCTATAAAATGTTGTTGAAATTTTGTAGTTTGTAAATTTTTTCCAATATTTCACATAAATTGAAATGTATTAACTTTCTATTTCTAAAGATGTTTGGTGACTAAAATATTATTTTAACAAATATGTATGTGTATAATTAATCTGTTTTGTTCAACTGCACCAAAATATATGACCTGTATTCACTGAGAAATGGACACAAATATTCATTTTCAAAATGTTGTGTACTCAATTATGTTGGTAACAACATGTATTGCACAACATATTCCAGCTCTGATATGTGTAGTTAACATGTTTGTCAGATTCAGTGATGGGAATAATGGCGCTATTAATAAACGACGTTACTAACGGCGATACTTTTTCAGTAACGAGTAAACAAATGAATTACTGTTTTCCCAGTTACAACACCATTAATGTTAAGGGGCTGGGGCGGAACACATAACCAACAAGTGCTGATGATTTGTGTGTATCAGGGCTCGAAATTAACCTTTTTTCTTGGTAGCACCGGTGCTCCTAACTTCAAAAATTTAGGTGCACCATACAAAATTTAGTCGCACCCACCAAAAACTATGAGCACCGTTACTACACATTTTATAACAAATTCTACTATATATTAACACTCTAATCACAACTAACAAATAAACAAAAATCTGCATGCGCTCACCGGCCCCGCACGCACTGCTTGACATGAATGAGATGAACTGAATTAACAATAATAACTGTGCTGTTCTCACAGGTGCTGTCTGATATTGCACAGATGATACTGGCATATAATTTATTTTTTGCATACGTCATCTTAATAGCAATAACGGTCTTTTCATTAGCTGCAATGTTAGCTTCATCTCAGCAAATGCATGCTCTTTAGCGATGGTAAACGCGGCGTCAGTCGCATGACTGACAGCATCGTGACGATTAAATAATGTTAGAACATCTCGTGCTTAAAATGTTTAGATTCAGTGGCAAACACTGTTACCTGCAAACTTCGTCCCACCGGCTTTACGGTGAAGGCTTTCGTCATTTTCATAGCGGACTTTAAACACCGGAAGTCTTTTATCCACTCTTCGAAAAGTGTAAATGCTGGATTGACATTCATTCCACTAATCAGATGTGCCATTATTTGTAACTTTAGGTGATTTCTAAAACTAAATCTGTCAGTGTTGTTTTCATTCTCTCGGATCCAGAACTTTACATTTTCACGGCTGTAGCTCCCTGTCATCGGAACTGAGTGATTGACAGCTGATATTAACCAATCCATTCGCATTCTGAGCCAGCGCAGTGGGCCAATAAGAAGAGCTTGAAGGCGGGGCAAGCATTGCGAGCTTTGTTTACTGCAGCAAGCTTACATGTCAACTGTTTTAAACCATTCCTGAGCTCTGCGTTTGGTGTTTTTAGGTGCAAAGATGCTTAATGCGTGAATGCCTCCTAATTTCGCGAACATTTTGCTGTGAAAACTGGTCGCACTTCATAAATTTTATGCAGTCGCACAAATGCTCCCAAATATATTTTGAGGTCGCATAGATAAAATTTCAGGCGCATATGCTACCAAAACGGTCGCAATTTCGAGCCCTGTATATGATCGTGGTGTAACTAAGAATGTGATGATTGGCTTAGATAGAGTGCATTTCCATCGTTTGCCAATCAGAGGCAGAGTAGGACGGTGTTTACATAAGCACACGGACAGCAAGTCGCACACACCAATGACCAGGAGTCAGAACGATAGCAAATCCAACAAGTTCAAAGGTAGCGTTTGCAAACTGGAAATATAAGCACTACTTTCCCTCGTTGAGGTGAAAGACAGGAATGTTTATGTGGAACTTATGCCCAGGAAAAGAGTCTCTCTGCATCTGTGACAAGTAATTCTAATCTAATAAAGCACCTCACGTCGTCACAAAATGAGTGGCTATGCAGGTGATAACGTGAGCTCTGCTACCAAAGGAGGAGACGAAGCCAGGACATCAAAGCAAATAAAACTTTCCACCGCAAACACTTCTTACTCAGACAGAATTAAACAAAATAATATCTAGATATATAGTTAAGGACATGCTGCAGTTGTCTCTCACAACGTCCAACAACAACATTAAAATAGTGTAGATTAGTCTACAATGTTTTATATTTATTTTATAGTCATTTGACATTCGATTGTTTTAAAGTAACACAACAGTTACTTTAATTAGTTACTTTTATAATTATGTAACTAGTAACTATAACTATTAGTTTTTTTAAAGGAACTTGCCCAACACTGGTCAGATTACTGTCTAATTTCTGCAAAATAAAGCATACATATCTTCTTAAGACAGTCTACGCAAGATCACACCTGTATGGTATGAGTAGGTTTATTTTATCAGTTCCAAATGTGCAATCTATTTTCTGTAGATTTCTTTGTGAATATACAGAAAGGAAAGTATTCATAGCGCTTCACTATATCCACATTTGTTTATGTTACAGCCTTATTCTAAAATGGATTAAATTCATGTATTTCCTCAAAATTCTACACACAATACCCCATAATGACAATGTGAAAAAAGAATTTTTGAAATTGTTGCAAATTTATTAAAAATAAAAAAAACTTGAAAAATCACATGTGCATCAGTATTCACAGCCTTTGCCGTGAAGCTCTAAATTGAGCTCAGGTACATTCTGTTTCCACTGATCATTCTTGAGATGTTTCAGCAGCTTAATTGGAGTTCATCTGTGGTAAATTCAGTTGATTGGACATGATTTGAAAAAGCATAAACCTGTCTATATAAGGTCCCAGGGTTGACAGTGCATGTCAAAGCACAAACCAAGCATGATGACAAAGGAATTGTCTGTAGACCTCTGAGGCAGGATCGTCTCTAGGCACAAGGCTGGGGAAGGTTACAGAAAAGTTTATGCTGCTCTGCAGTGAGCACAGTGGCCTCCATCATCCGCAAGTGGAAGATGTTTGTAACCACCAGAACTCTTCCTAGAGCTGGCCGGCCATCTAAGCTGAGTGATCGGGGGAGAAGGGCCTTAGTCAGGGAGGTGATCAATAACCCGATGGTCACTCTGTCTGAGGTCCAGCGTTCTTCTGTGGAGAGAAGAGAACCTTGCAGAAAGACAATCATCTGTGCAGCAATCCACCAATCAGACCTGGCCAGACGGAAGCCACTCCCTGCCTGGAATTTGCCAAAAGGCATCTGAAGGACTCTCAGACCATAAGAAACAAAATTCTCTGGTGTGATGGGACTAAATTTGAACACTTTGGAGTGGATGCCAGGCGTTAAGTTTGGAGAAAACCAGGCACCGCTCATCAACAGGCTAATACCATCCCTACAGTGAAGCATGGTGGTGGCAGCATCATGCTGTGGGGATGTTTTTCAGCAGCAGGAACTGGAAGACTAGTCAGGATTAAGGGAAAGATGAATGCACCAATGTAAAGAGACATCCTGAATGAAAACCTGCTTCAGAGTGCTCTTGACCTCAGACTGAGGCGACGGTTCATCTTCCAGCAATGACCCAAAGCACACCGCCAAAATATCAATGGAGTGGCTTCACAACAACTCGGTGAATGTCCTTGAGTGGCCCAGCCAGAGCCCAGACCTAAATTCTATTGAACATCTCTGGAAAGATCTGAAAATGGCTTTACACTGTCGCTTCCCATCCAACCTGATAGAGCTTAAGAGGTACTGCAAAGAGGAATGGGCAAAAATACCCAAAGGCAGGTGTGCCAAGCTTGTGGCATTATATTCAAAAAGACTTGAGGCTGTAATTGCTGCCAAAGGTGCATCAACAATGTATTGAGCAAAGGCTGTGAATACTTATGCACATGTGATTTTTCAGGTTTTTTATTTTTAATAAATTTGCAACAATTTCAAAGCAATTTTTTCACATTGTCATTATGGGGGATTGTGTGTAGAATTTTGAGCAAATATATGAATTTAATCCATTTTGGAATAAGACTGTAACATAAACAAATGTGGAAAAAACAAAGCGCTATGAATACTTTCCGCATGAACTGTATGTGAATGCTATCTTTGCTTTTTATTACTTCACAAAATATACAAACACTTACTAGTCTCCTTCAGGCTGCATATAAGCATGCCTCTGCCCTCTGAGGAGATTTGTATGTATGTATGTATGTGTGTGTGTATGTCTAACAAAGCCCAACCCACCCCAAGCCTTTCAGCCATGTCAGGCGCAGCTCTCTCTGTCTGCCGGGGAGGAGGTTCGGGGGTGTGTGGGGGTGAAATGTTGGCAGGCGAAATGATGATGATGAAATTAAAATTCTGCAGCCAGCAGAAGGGGCTCGCACGATTTCCACCGCCGGGCTGGGCCACATCGATCCATTCCAGCATTTGACTTTCAACCATGACAAAACTGTGGGCAAATTAATTGTTCTCCAGGATATTAAGCATCAGAGTCCATTAATCCTCTTTGGAGCTGCACGCCGTTCGAATACTAATCAGCTGCTAACACACATCCATATACTCCTACCTCACTCTATCTCTACCTCGCTAACTTCATAACTCTCCTCTTCTTCTCAGTGTCTTCTATTTCTCATTAGCTTCTTGCTTCTTCAACACAGCCACACAAAAAATACATACAAGTCAAAATGATTCGCCCTCCTGTGATTTGTTTTCTTTTTCAAATATTTCCCAAATGATGTTTAACAGAGCAAGGAATTTTTCACAGTATTTCCTATAGTATTTTTTCTTCTGGAGAAAGTCTTATTTGTTTTAATTAGGCTAGAATAAGAGCAGTTTTTTATTTTTTTAAAACCTATTTTAAGGTCAATATTATTAGCCCCCTTAAGCAATATATTTTTTTGATTGTCTACAGAACAAACCACTGTTATACAATGACTTGCCTAATAACCCTAACTTGGAATTCAATTCAATTCAATAATTGCTTTATTGGCATGACAAATGTTACAAATGCATTGCCAAAGCAGTTCTGAAGTTTACATAAAAAGTAACATGCATAAAAACAAAACAGTAAACAAAGTAAATAGTTGTAGTAAAAAAAAAAAAAAGATATTTATATATAATAATTAAATAAAATACAAACAATACATCATATTATTCAACATATCACATTATTATTCAATATATCATATTATTATTCAACATACCATATTATTCGTACAAATCAATACAAAAAAAAAAGATCAGAATAAACTGTACATTTAACAACCAACCTCTCTCTCTCTCTCTCTCTCTCTCTCTCTCTCTCTCTCTCTCTCTCTCTCTCTCTCTCTCTCTCTCTCTCTCTCTCTCTCTCTCTCTCTCTCTCTCTCTCTCTCTCTCTCTCGTAAAAACTGCTCTATTCTACATAATACAATAAGCTATTATCTTCAGTGAAGGAGCTCAACATTCCCTCATTATTAGTCCCAAAGTGACATTTTAGAATTAATAACAGAGGCTTTTGCTCAGCTTTTAAACTCTGAACTGAAGATTTTAATATCTACACTCAAAAAATAGCTCATTGGATGAACTCAATTTAATTAAGGGCAGGATTTCCATCCAATAAATTTGTTTAGCACCAACTAAAAAAAATTTACACAATTAAATGCAGTTACGTTGGTTCAACATGATTTTATCAAATAAAAGTTTAAATACTTTGGTATTTTTATTTAACAAACTCAAAGGTCTGATAATATCACGTCTGTCTATAATGTGTCGTACATTTCAAAGTCTCTTAGTTTATTTGAAGTTATTCTAAAAGAACTAAAAGAGCCATTTTCAGCATATCTCATGGTTACACATTGAGACTGATCTCAGAACTCATTTTTGGACAGTTATTGCTCACAGAGCAAAGCAACAAACTCCATTTTTGCTAATTAAGCTGCCAAAACACAAAGTATGGGTGATTCTGCAAGGTGCTAAAAAGTGCTCAAAACTCAAAGCATTACATGAAAATCTTCTAAATCTTTAAACTAAAGTAAAGATTAAACTCTAGTAAGTCTTTCTGTTAACTTTAAACACCTAAGATTACATTAATTGTCAACATTTCCCTCTCTTAATTCAATCCCACGCAAAGCATGCTGGGAAGTACAAATCTCCTAAGCAGGTAGTCGGACCAACACAATTCCTTCATGTTGTCCCAACATAAAATGCTTAAGTTCACTTAATGGTTTACAAATTTAAGTGGACTGAACATAAAACAAATAAATTAGCCAAAGAAATGACAAGAATTGTGTTGTTTCAGCTAATTTTTAACAGGTAGTTTGAACAAGCAGCAGTAATTGTTTTGTGAGTGTATCTATCCACTTATCCATCCATCTATCCGTCTAAAAACAAATCTTGCTATCTAATTTAAAAAAGGTTTCAGACACTTGCAATAAAACTGTGGAAAAAGTGTTGATGCTATATTTCCCTAGACTGTAAAAATAAATTATTTGTGTTGGGGCACCGTTAAAGGCTGATTTATACTTCTGCTTTGAGTGATTGGCGTGACCCATGGCTCATGCCTTGCGTGTAGTCATGAATTTATACGTCTGCGTGCTGTTTGTGTTGCTCTGCAATAACACATCTGAAACACTAGCTGGCAGTAGGTGTTTATGTTCCTCTGTGTCGAGTCTCTTCATGGGTGTTTTGTTTTTTTCTGAATGCTACCTTAATGTACAAGTAGCTCAAACTCATTCAGAGGCGGGAACCGGCGGACGTGCAACAACTTTAATCATAAGGTGAACACAAAACTAAAGTTTCCATCTGGAGTTCGACACTTGTAAACACCTACTCCATCGGGCTCTCAGTTCTCAGCACCGCCAATACTTGTCACCGCTACCAAGCCGACCAATCACAGAGCTTGCACTATGCTTTGTTGCGATGTGTAGTGTGCGTCAGCTACAACGAGAGGTATGCAACCGCGCAGAGAAGGGTATAAACGGAGGTCGGAGCCAGCTCCAAGTGAGCTGGACTTGAGCTCCAAGTGGGCTGTACAAACCTGGAGTTTTTATTTATTCAATGTCTTGTACATGACCCAGAGTCCAATATTGTGCTCTATACACCTACTCCAACCCTAAACCCAACCTCATAGTAACCTGTTGTGTTTTATTAACGTCTACACCAGGGCTATTCAATTGGCGGCCCACAGGCCGAACTCGGCCCCCGAGGCAATTTGTTCTGGCCCTCCAAATAGTGTGACCAAGATATCAAGAATAAATTTAGTTCAGTCAAAAAACGGCCGCTATAGTGATGAAGTGACGTGCGTCTGTTCAATACAGCATGAGCTGCGCAGAGCCTGAGTCACCTGACAGTGGCGAGAGCAGCCGAATACATTTGAATATGTTTGTAGAAAAGGTCTTTTGTAATATGCACTGATATCGTTATTAGGGATGCAACGATTAACCGATTTCACTATTAACTGCGTTTTAATTCATCACGGTTAATTAATCGTAAAGGCTTCTCTAAGCCGCATTTCTGCATTTCTGTTCTGCCGCACGAAACTGCTGAACAAAGTTACGCCAAGTTGCCAACTGTGCGCTAGTTTAAAGTTCCGAGCTTGTCCACCGAAGCTAATACGCACGCACACTGTAATAACTATAGCCGCGGGCCGTTTCCATATCACGTCTTTCCCGCGCGCAAGTTTGTTATGTCGTACGAATATATGCCAATATGCGGGCGGAGCAACGCGCTCGCGGCTGTCTGGGCGCACGCAGTAGAAAACATCTCATGCATTAGCGGTGAGAGTTGTGCTTAGCTTTCAGTGCAATGTAAACAAAAGACATGTTAGACGAACTATTATTAAAATGATTATGTATGTATGAAAGCAGATGATAACAACAGTTAATCTAAATATTGCGCCGACCTTCATAACAATTATTATTATGTTATTTTCTCCCGTTCCTCTCTATAAACACACACATAATTAAATTGTGTAGCCCTATAAGCACAGAAAAACCTTCAGCATAAAAACTATTACTAATGAAAATGCCTTTTTAATATTAGTTAGGGATGTCCAGATCTAAATCTAGCTAATATAAAGCTTAAATGTACATTAGACGTGATAACTGTGAAACCCTGATTATTCTTCACACTATATAATCGTACAACCAAAATCTATAATTGTTGCATCCATAATTGTTATGCAGTTCAAAACAAACATATGAACGTGTCTGAATGTAGAAGAAGCCTACTTCAGCAATGCACTGATTTTGTTGTGCTGTGAAATACAACATTTGAATGTTTGTTAAAAAAACTTATTGTACAATGCAGTGATATTATATAGTTTCAAAATACAATATATTAACATTTTAATGTAGACAAATACAACATGGGTGTCTAAAGGAGCAAAAATTCAACATATTGGCTCTTATATTGTATGCAGTTGTGTCATCATTTATATTGCAAGTCATGTCTCTCCGGCCCTTCGTTTGGGATGCTTTTCATGAACTGGCCCCCATGACAAACTAATTGAATAGCCCTGGTCTACACCTACCACAACCATAAACCCAACCTCACAGTAACCTGATGTGTTTTATTAACATCCCACTTGGAGGTCACCCAACCTACTTGTGGTGTAGTGCCTCCAACTTGGAGGTCTCCGGGCTGCAGTGATACCTACTAGACTGTGCAAAGGCTGCGCCCGACCATACGTGTGCACTTGACGCAGAAGTATAAATCAGCCTAAACAAGGAATTAAGTTAACTTTACAAATGTAAGTGGATTGAACCTAAAACAATTAAGTTGCTCATTTTAAATACGTAGTTTGAACGAACAGCAAACATAAGTTTTTGAGTGTACAATCTCACTCAATTAGGAGAAGGACAAGGAGGAAAAGGTTGTTGTAAATTCTGAAGACTAAAGGCAAGTGCGGACAAGGGTGGAGAGGGGGGGGAGTCATAACTAGACAATCACAAAATGTACAGGCAGCTCAAATTTAACTTCATTCCCCAAATTACAAAGTACCATCATGCTAACATTCCATGCCACTGCCAAGAACAACCTGAGCTAGGCTTACTTTGGCCCCAGATTAGAAAAAGGAGACAAGGAGAAAAATAAAGAAGGACGATTAGGTGAAATGAAAAAGAGGAAAGAAACCTGCTTTAGTCGCCCAGCGACCAAAAACATTTACACAGCTGGGGTACTGGAACTTGCAAGGTAGACTTGCAAGCAGTCAAAATAATTGAAACTGTTAACTTAATTATGAACTTTTATATGTTTTTTCTGTGTTTTTATTTACACATAAAAATAGCACACACCCCATGTAATTTAATGTTTGCTTTGATATTTATGAGGTTAATGCAGGTTAATTTCCGGATGTGACAGAGATGGAACTCTCCTGATTTATTGATTTAGTTTTTCCTCCATTCTCCTCTGCCTACCCCTATGTCTTGCCCTGTAAAATAGACTGCAAGAGATAGGGGTGAAATGATTCCCTTAAGAAATGAGACATGTAATCATACATTGTACAAGCATAAAAAATAAGCATAAGAGGCATATAACCATTGCTCCTTTACCCTTTTGACCCATTTCCATTGACTGGTACAGTACGGTACAGGTCACCTTTATCAGGCTTGCGTTTCCACTGCCAGAAGGGTACCAAGGGTACCCTTATTTTGGGTTCAAAAACAACACGCAACATATAGCCCAGTCAGTGCAAACCTCTCATCTGTATCTTCAATCTTCACCATCACATGTAACCTCTGTTAGATTCCGTCATTCCAAGTTCATGAAAGTCCAAAAGGTGATGATAATAATTAAACATGGCAGTTTGTTCATGTTTTAGGTTGCTGAAAGAATCATTTGCTCCTTTGTGTTTTCACGCTTCACTCTCGCGTTTGTTCGCTTCTGAAAGGATCGAATGTCAGAAGCACTTCAATAATCACGCGCACGTTATTATCATCAGCTCAAGAAGTTTGTTATTTCAAAATATAGATGCTCATGCGAGCTTTCTGGAGAAAGCGAAACCGCTCGCACTTTTAAACGGCCTCGTAAAACAAAACAGGACAAAGCAGATTATGTTCTACTTGGCTTTGTGGCTGTTCATCAAAACAACGACCATGGCTCGTTATTATATGCATATAGTATTACGATGTAATGTCTTGGCTGTGTATTTAAAAATGGTGGTTTCTCAGTTTTCATTCTACTGCTTGTGTATGCATAAGTGACGTATCTTTGTAAATCAATAGCGTTCAGCTGCGCTTCTAGCTCCATCTTTTGGTACCCTTTTCTGTGCTAGGTACCGTTTGCAAAGGGTACCCAAAACGTGGTACAGTACGGTTCGCTTTTAAGTACCTTTTGAGAGTGGAAATGGCCATAAAAGTGTACTGAACCGTACCGCTCAACTAAAGGACTATTTATATTTTCCTATCCTTATACGTCACAACTGTTTGCTTGCTGATATCACTGGGAGTTTAAGCAATACTAAGATTTCCATCTTCTCAGGGAGCAACTTCATCTCACGCAACAGAGGGCAACGGGACGACTTTCCTTCATACAACAAAGGGCGCTTTCCTAACAAGTGACAGGACATCGAAAGGAATCATCGCATCGCTCTCAAGTGCTTTTAAAGATAAGTGGTCACTGACTTTATTTAGAAAGGCTATTCAGATTCTAACTTTGGAAAAAGTTTTATTTCTTTTTTGTTGTGATTGATTCCTTTTTCAGTTTGATGATAAAACAATACACAAGGGTAAAATAAAAAGAGAGTTTACTCTTGCTATAATTTGTTTTGAGAGAGTGTTTATTCAGTCAGCCAAATTTCTGTAGAACCCCGTCAGAGTAATACCAATTCAGGAAGAGGAGGTGTTGCACAGTACCAGTGGTGGAAAGAGTACTGAAAAATATACTCAAGTACAAGTACCATTACTTGCCTAAAAATGTAGTGTAAGTAGAGTAAAAGTATCTGCTGTAAATATTACTCAAAGTATGAGTAAAAAGTAGACCTTTCAAAAGTACTCAAGAGTAGTGAGTAGTGAGTATTGTGCTGTCAAAAGCTGATGTGTTTACATGTAATTTGTGCATGTGTGTGTAAACGTAACATTCTGTAGTGCATTTAGTTATTGCCCTGAAGGCACACAACATCATGAGACAATAATGTTAGGTTAGATTTAGATTGTAATGTCAGGTGACCAAAATCAATTGTCAAGCTAGCAGCTAATGACAACGTTATTTTGATGTCCATAATGACGTCAAATGACGTTGATATTTGGTTGAGTTTAGGTTGTTAGAAAGTGACCAAAATCCAGCGTCGAGCCAACATCTCAAACCAACATCATATATGACGTCAAATACTGACATTTATCCATCGGGTACGGTAACCAAAATCCAACGTCTGATAGATGTCATACATTCACACAACGTCAAGCTGTAACATAATTAGACGTTGATAATTGGTTGGTTTTAGGTTGGGCATTGGATATTGATGTTGGCCTTATGTTGAGTTCTGACGTCAACCCGATTTTCATTTCCAAACAAAATGCAAAGTCCCTATGAAATTAGGGTTCAACGTCAATCAGACGTCATGTTGACGTCCAGTGCCTGCTGGGTCTTTAAGGCCCTTTCGGTCATCATACAGTAAACATCCGTCATCTTCTCATCAGTGACATGCATCTACACAGTCTCTTGGTCAATGCGCGTAAAGATTTTGAACATCTTCATGAACACTTTTAATACTTCCAAACAGTTTGCTGCAATTATAAAGTGCACACGTCTTGAGGTAGTTCGTTATGATGCAATTTACCTTCTACGGTATGTGCGATTTGATTGGACAGGAATAACAGGACTGATTTTTCTAATCCCCATAGACAAGAAAAACAGATACTGCACTAAAAATGTACTCAAGGAAAAGTAAAAGTACACATTTTTTTAAACTACTCAGTAAATTACAATTCCTGAGAAAAACTACTCAATTACAGTCATTTGAGTATTTGTAATTAGTTACTTTACACCACTGCACAGTACCTACTGAGTAGAAGGCAATTTCGGACATACCCTGAGTCTTTAAAATCTCTCAGTGTGTGATAGTACAATTCATCCATCCATTCGTATATCTTCCTTCATTTTGTTATCAACAGCCATCTTTTAACAATCCAATTGGTTCCCCAACAACAAAATTATGCATCGCCCTGCATTTTGTCTAATTTCAGGACTGTTACAGGTGGACATACATCATGATAGCGGAAAAAGGAAAACCTTAACTTCCATTTAATGGTGACATTAAAAAGCCTATAAACAGAATCACTGCCCTGGGAGTCTTGAAGAGTCTCCCGCTTCTGTTCACTAACTCTTCCTGGCTCTTCATTTGTATTTCCTGTATTTTGTACTAATGGAACGCCACTGAATACCAAACAACCAAATCTTGTTTTTCATTCATTGTTTGTTCTTGAAATATATTCAGAAATTATGTTTGCATACATTTGCACATTCAATAGAGAGAGAAGAGCGCAATATCGAGCTGAGATTGTTGTCATCGAAGGCAATATAAATTCTGTGTGTTACCAGGAAGACATCATTCCCCCCATTCTACCCTTCCTGATGCGACCCTCAAACATGACAATACCACAAGCCATCCTGCTCAATCTGTGGATGATTTCTGCCATGGCCAGCAGATATCCCGTGTCTCAATCCCAATGAGCACATCTGAGACCCATTGAATTAAATGGTCAAGGCTAGGGGCCATCACCCCACATACGGACTAGTGATTACAGCATTTACTGACTGTTACGTACATGTTTGCAGGAGGAGAGAGATAGAATAGAATGGATCCAGCAAACAAATAAAGTCAGGGTCTATTATAGGCATGGTTGGAATTGTTTGTTGTGGCAGCTTGCCCAGATGTTAGTGAAACCCTGTAGCCTATATGTATGCTGATTTACCTAATATGCACATAAAACAACTCCAAGTATCTAAACAGACAAATAGCACTAAGCTACACTTTTAATCGCAATGCTGATAGACACATTATTGGAATAAATAAGCAAATATATACAGTTTCCTTTGTGAGAGGTAAATAAAAAAGGTGTGTGTATGCGTGGGTGAAGGTGGAGGGGGGGTTTGAAGGGAGGGTGGGCTGTCAAGTTGCGTGAGGGATGCGTTTGAAAGTGTTGCATGTCACAGAGTGTGTGTGTGCGCGCGTGTTTGTTTGAGCTCTCTTGCAGAGTGGAGCCTGCCACAGACATCAGCCCCTGCATTTGCATATTCATAGATCAATTTGCACTTGCCTATGCAAATGTATGCAAACATCATTTCAGAACATTTCAAAAATAGAAGCCAGCATGCAAAACAGCACTGGTCTGTTTAGTATTCAGAGCCACTCTAAAATTAATAAATAAATACAGAATGCAAAAAATGAAGAGGCAGAAAGCAATAGACCATCGTGGGGGAAGTTTAGATCAGGTATGTTTAGCTCAAACTGATAGAGAATCAAGATTATACATGGATTTCTTGGGATAAAAGATAACTTCAGATCACATATCAACTCATTAGACCATTAAACATATCAAGCTGCTCTCAACAAACCCTTTCAGACCCATTCAGACGTCAGAAGATCACAAAGGACATTGACTGCGTTTATATGTTTACATGGATATTAGTTATCGAATTATTTGCTTTAATCTGAATAAGACAAATATATGATGAAGGTGTTTACATGAGTTGCTTTTTGAATGTTCCTTTCATGATCTCGTTTTACATGTTATAGCCATAGACTGTAAAAGATATGGACGTAGTATCCGTGACGTCACCCATAGGTTTCTGAACACTGCAAAATAAGCTACAAGTAGGCGCGGCCAACCGTCGCCATTTTGTTTGCGCGTCATCGCACCAAACGCGGGATACCAAATAAGGGCAAAGAGGCGGAGAGTGAGCGGAGCTACAGACGCATGCTGGATCCCAGCTTTTTGCTTAGACCTGGCTTAAAACAGACTTATTACTTTGGAAAAACGCTTAATACTTCATTACATGTGACTCGTTTGTGTTCTGACCACACGTGCTTGGTTGTACACTATATCAATAAAGTGTTTAGACGTTTAAAAACACTATTGTAATACATTGAGCCACTAAACATTGTTCTTATGACGTTTTTTGACAGAAGGAAAACGTGAATTACTATCAAACACTTCAGATATAGTCTGTGTTAGTAAATGCAAGGCTGTTTATAAAATCCAGCACTAACACTGTATGACAACGCTTCAGATGACTGTTTTATAGCCTACAGCTCATCAATCTGTCAGCTTCTGGAGTGCATTACAGGTCTAAAGAACATTTAAATGATAAATGATCTTAAATAAAACAAATACATTTATAGAGATGGTATAGAAGCATATAAATTCCCTCACCTGTGAAATGGAGGCAACTTGAACGGTTTGTAAGCACAATTAAGTCTACACAGCATACCATATCATCTGATAATTGCAGGAAATAATTCCAAAAGGCAAATGACGGTGTAAAGAAACATTAAACAAAACAAAAATACGATGTATATGCCGAGCTCAGCGACTAATTAGCCAGAATCAGCTGAGGTGACGAGACAGCGACCAGCGAGACCTAGCTGTCACTCAAGTGGCCACGCCCTTAATTATGCAAACTTAATATAACCTAATAAAAACGAAACGGATGAGTTATAAAAAAATTCACCGCCCTCAGAGTCATGAAAAGTAATCATAGCTATATGCACCAAAGCCATCGTTTGTACCAGGCTGTAAACGTGTTTTTATCAGCTGTAAAAATGGCCAATTTACCAATGCAGAAAGAAAGCACTTGGACTTCCTGGAGCCAGCCCCCCAGGCGAGTCGATGAATTGCAGTTTTAGTTACTTCCGTATTGGCTTCCCGAGGGAGAGCGGGAGGTTGCCGCTTGGTTATAGCACACAATTCGATTAACGTCATTGTATCAGCAGGCTATCCACATTTCCTTCAGAGTTTCATGTAATTTCGAGTGTTTCACTTTTAATTGCCGACTTTAAAGAGCCCCTATTACACATTAAAAAGGGTCATATTTTGGTTGTAAGGGTCTCCAACAACAGTCTAATAAGCATACAAGGTCAAAAAACACTTTCATGGTCTTATAATATGCATTTATTTTTACCTAATTATCCCAGCGACTCCCATATGAATCGTTCAGGGATTCATTTGTTCCCAAACCACTCCTTAGCACGAAGGTAATCTGCGCTGATTGGACCAATGTCAGCCTGTTGCGATTGGTCGACACTGACAGCCTTCAGTGCGAGACAGAGTAAAATGCTCAGCACAGCTTATCAACAAGATAGAAGTAGTCAGAGTGCATACACGCTTCATATTAGTGTAAGGCGTGGATTTGGGCAGTGGGTGAATGTAAATACAGACGATGGACTTGAAAATAGCGACGACTAACTATTTTATTGAGCAAAAACTCCTAGAACTGGGAAGGAGATCGAAACAATCTCCTAGCCTTTCACACTCTACCTGCTCTTCTTTTAAATTCGTAAACAAAGCAGCATGCGTTGCGTTTACAACGTGGTGTTAGATGGGATATGAGAATATAAAGAGTTAACCTGATACAGTACAAGCGGTTACAAGTAACAAAACATGTAGATCATTTCTATTTGCAATCATTGCTGTGGCACCTCTTGCGTGAAGTGTTATGTTCTCAGGGCTTACCTGTACTCTGCTTTGCCCATCACATCCCCAGCCGGGGGGTTGTAGCGCTCGCCAGCGAAGTCCAGCATGCAGCAGCCTGCCTTTGTTTGATTGTGTACCTAATAAACTGTCCTTATTTTGCCCGCACCCCTGGTGTATTGTCTGTCTATTACAAGATGGAGGAAGAAACTAATCCATGAGCTGTGTACTGATAGATCGGCCATTGTAAGAGTGCAGATTGCTGAACCACTCCTTTCCCTCACACTTCCAATAATGTCCAGGTAAGCAAAGCCGTCTTCATGACTTATGACTTCAGGATCTGTTTGCCTCTGCTGCTGTGTTAGTGGGCGGGGCCACAGGTTTAAATTTGCGCGCGCAACAATTATGTTTCATATCCAGGTCACGCCGAAACGGCTAAAGACTTGTTATAAAGACGATTCATTTAAACCACTATGAGTCGACTCTTTTTTTTTTTTTTTTTTTAGATGAATGAATAGTTTTAAAACTGTCCACTTTCAGAATTAAGCCTTAGCTGGATATTTCACTTCACTTAGAGCTGTGTTACACACTACATGGAAGGTCATTTTCAAAAACCCATAATAGGGGCTCTTTAACTGCAGTTTGGTACTTTCACTTTCATTCACGATCATTTTTCTGCATGCCCCCCATGACAAACGAGATATTGGATGCTGGTATGAACTGCTGGAAGAGTGTTGCTTTAATGGAATCTGATACAGCACGCTGTATGGGAAAAAAAAACCTCCACATTGTGCGATGCAGGTGTCTGTGGTCCTTCACTGACTCGGTAGGTGCAGAGAATAGTGTCAAACAGCCGTGTGTATAGACTATCCTGTCGCAACATGTGGTGAAAATCCTACATGACGGTAATAGTTTGACTGCGGTGTTTACATGTCTACTGCACTTCAATAATGCCACTAAAATCAGCACACTCCACATGTCAGATTTCTGTGTAGTTCGATTATTACCTCAATCAGATTAAATTAAAGAAAAATTGCTGTTTACATGGTAGACTCTTAATCAGAGTATTGTCCTAATTTCCGGATTACTGGTGTCCATGTAAACATACTCATTGACTACGTTTACATGGACATCAGTAATCGAGTTATTTGCTTTACTCTAATTAAAAGAATAATAAGACTAAGGTGTTTACATGAGTTGCTTTTTGAGTGTTACTTTCATGATCGCGTTTTACATGTTATGGCACATAATTCGATTAACGTCATTGCGTCACCGCGCAATCCTCATTTCCTCCGGAGCTTCATGTAATTTCGAGTGTTTCATTTTTAATTTGTCGACTTTAACTGCAGTTTGTCATTTTTACTTTCATTCACGAACATTTCATGCATGCTCACCATGACAAACGAGATATTGGATGCAACTATGAACTGCTGGAAGAGTTCTTTTAATGGAAGTTCATACGCCATGCTGAATGGAAGAAAAAAAACCTCCGCATTTCACGATGAAGGTGTCTGTGGTCTGCACTGACTCGGTTGGAGCAAAGAGTGTCAATCAGCCGTGCGTGTGTGTGTGTGTGTGTGTGTGTGTGTGTGTGTGTGTGTGTGTGTGTGTGTGTGTGTGTGTGTGTGTGTGTGTGTGTGTGTGTGGACTACCCTGTCGCAAAAATCGGCTTAAAGTCCGACATGACGGTAATAGTTCGATTAGGGTGTTGACATGTCTGTACTTCAATAATGCGACTAAAATCGGCACACTCCACATGTCTTAATTTGATTTCTCTTTAGTTCGATTATGACCTTAATCTGATTAAATTAATAAAAAATCGCTGTTTACATGGTCGACTCTTAATCAGAGTATTGTCTTAATCGCATTAAAATTGAATTATTGGTGTCCATGTAAACATAGTCATTATTTAGACCTACAGTCCAAATCTGATTCTTAATATTGTCATCACATAATATTGTAAGAGAAACGGGTTCATTTAGCTTAAAGGTTATTGTCTTATAGGGAATTTTGATCAATGTTTAAATCAATGAATACGTTTACATGGACCCCAATAATATGATTAAGACAATACTCTGATTAAGAGTCTACCATGTAAACAGCGATTTTTGATGAGTTGCTGCAACATTCGGATGGTAGGGTCAGAATTTGGCGTCAACAACTTAGCATTCACTATAACAAGTGCACAAGAATAAATGTAAGTGTAAAGAAATATAAACGTAACGTTAGTCTGTGAAGATTAAAAAAATATAAGATGTGTAATAAAACATGACAAATTAACAAAACATGACTAAGATTTATTTTTCCAATGGTAACACACTGAAATAAGCCAATATAATCACGAGAATGAAAAGTGGTGGATTTGGTGGAGGGTGCTCACACTCTAATGAAGGTGGCCAAAATAAATTCACAGCGCCTGTGGTTCATCACATGACTTCCACTTTCCCTTCAGCCTGCCTTGATTGAAAATAAAACAGCTGTGATGATTTAATTTACATATTAATAACCGACAGGCCTTCCAATAAATGCCTTTTTATTGCTGCTTACATCTCCTCCCTACACTGGGAGGACTGAACAAGGGGAGTCGAGGTGGAATGAGGAGCTGGTAATTAATTGTTTTAAATGTCTTGCAGCAGACAGGAAGGGGAAAACATTGAGGACAAGACTTGTATGGGTAAAAAGTGGGGGGAAGTGTTTATCTCAAGATAAAGTATTACAAATATTTACTTACAATATGTAAAATAAGTCTCTGATGCCCCTAAAGTGTGTATGTGACGTTTCAGCTCAAAATACCCCATAAATAATGTTTTATAAGTTTATGAAACTGCCCCTTTTAGGCTTTGATCCTAATTTCAGTATAATTTTGGTGACTGACGCTTTAAATTAAAATGAGATTGTGCTCCCCTGCCCTCTTTTTAAATGAGGGCGGGACTACAAATGCCAATGCATCAGCATAGTGGCAGATTCAAAAACAAGACTAATGTCCTATGCTAATGAGGGAGAGATGGTCACTAATGGGCGGGGCTTCCTCCCTCTGACGGCGTGCAAATGGAGATTGTGACTGCAAACTGTTTTTATCAAGTCTGATTATAAAATATAAATGTAGTACATTTTTACCATTAAAAGCTGGTTATATTCACAAACTTTTGCCACACAACTGTGTTTATAAATGTGATTTTTGCATAATAGGTTCATTTTAAACTGATATGCAATGACACATGGCAACATAAAGTGTGAAGAATAATCATGTTTGATTTCACTTCACAAACTCGGTGTTTACATCAATCAAACTCACATCAGAAATTTTAAGGTAGACTAATTGAGTTTGGCATTGTAGAGGGCTAACCGGCTCTGAAGCAGGTTTTGTTTTGTGTTAGAGAGCAAACCTGCTCTGGACCAATAATCTGTGAGTAAAAGGACATACTCTCACCTGCCACTTTACTAGTACCGGGTTAAACCCCCTTTTGCCTTCAGAACTGCCTCAGATTTTGGTCCATATTGACATGATAGCATCACTCAGTTGCTGCAGATTTGTTGGCTGCACATCCATGATGCAAATCTCCCATTCCACCATATACCAAAGGTGCTCTATTGGATTGAGTCTGGTGACTGTGGAGGCCATTTGAGTACAGTGAACTCATTGTCATGTTCAAGAAACCAGTCTGAGATGATTCACGCTTTATGACATGGCGCGTTATCCTGCTGGAAGTAGCCATCAGAAGATGGGTACACTGTGGTCATAAAGAAATGGACATGGTCAGCAACAATACTCAGGTACCCTAGAGATGGTTGTGCATGAAAATCCCAGTAGATCAGCAGTTTCTGAAATACTCAGACCAGCCCGTCTGGCACCAACAACCATGCCACGTTCAAAGTCACTTAAATCACTTTTCTTCCCCATTACTAATGCTCTGTTTGAACTGCAGCAGATCGTCTTGACCATGTCTACATGCCTAAGCGCATTGAGTTGCTGCTATGGGATTGGCTGATTAGAAATTTGCATTAACGAGCAGTTCGACAGGTGTACCTAATAAAGTGACCGGTGAGTGTATATTGTAAGCAACAAAGCCACTCCCAGTCCCCCGAGCATCTTTTTTTGTTACAAATGAAAGTATTTTATACTAAAAGCACGTTTGAGTCAAAATCGTTTTATGTTGCTAACAATTTGTTCATACACTCTCAGAAATAAAGGTACAGGAGCTGTCACTGGGGCAGTACCTTTTGAAAAGGTACATATTTGTACCCAAAGAGTCCACGATAGTACCTCAAAGGTGCATATTAGTACCCAAATGTACCTAAAAAGTACCTTTGAGGTACCATTATTGACCCTTCAGGTACAAATATGTACCTTTTCAAAAGGTACTGCCCCAGAGACAACTCCTGTACCTTTATTTCTGAGTGTAATATATGAATTATAATTATTTATTATTTTATATTCTATATTCAAATACTTCAAATTGTCAACCAATTAACATTTACATTTAAATATCAACATATAAATTTAGCTTTAATATATAAAGGTTTTAAAATGACTGTGTAGTGAGCTGTTTGTGACCCTAGATTATGAAAATGAATGATTGATTTGCATTGATATAATTGATACAATAAAAAAAAAACACTGATTTTTAACATTTTTTACATTGATATAATAACAAACACTGCTGATGCAGCAAAAAAAAATTGAGAAGGCAATGCTTCATGTGTTGTGGGATTGGCTGTTTACTGCACGTGTCACACTTTTATGTGCACGCACTCCTAATCACTAACCCTAGGTTAAATCCGAAGTTAACAGATTTATATGAAGCATTGTGAAACAATGCGTTTCCCAAACAACGACGTAACTCGCGGCTGAACTATCATAGTGCGATGCATCGTTTGGGGAAAAAAACGATGTGGTGACGAGTGTTTCCCAAAACCCCTAGTTTCTCTGTCGCAGATCCATCGCTTGAACCACGTTAGTTGTAGCGTAAAACGCCCATAATGATGCTCTAAACGGGGTGGAGTAGCTTCTTTAGAGAACAACCCCATCATTTCTTTGTGCAAATTATATTGTTTTAAACAAACACGCATTTCAAACAAAATCCAATATTAGTTTTGGTAAAAACATCCTCTCGCTTTCCATATTAAATAAAATAAATGTAAATGGCACATATAGGGCTGTGTTTGCTTTACTAATATTATTGAGAAGTTGAACATTACATATTCTATTCTAAAACATAAAATCACTTACAAAAGCTAACACTATTCTAATATCATATATAAATAATATAAATAAATAAATAATTAGGCGATTTATTATAAATATATTTACTTTAATAATAATATTAATGATGATGATGATTATTATTATTATTTAGGATATTGTTTATTTATTTAAAAAAATTACAATTTGACACATGCAAACCACAGCAGAAAGTTCTAACCAACAGACCCATGTCATATACAGTAGAGATACTTAATAAATAACGCACTATAAAATAAAAGAATTAACGTATGCTATGTTTTTTATTTTCACAAGCTTTGGAGACGTAACATAATTTCCGCTTTTGAATATACCTATAGCTTTCGCCATGAGGCTGTGTTCAAAATGATATCAATGTTTTCAAAGTGCACCGCGAAGTGAGCACAATTGTAAACATGAAGATCGCTAAAACTGAACTGTAAAAATACTTTGAAAGCAAATTACACCTAAGAGAGATGACCTTAATGCTTTTTTATTATTAATAATTTTGCGACGCAGTTTGCGAATGTTCGTTGGAGCGATGGATTTGGGAAACAGCAAATCAAAGAACTATGTTTGTAACGACGGAACTTGCGACCTTAGTTGGCTAACGATGGTTTTGGGAAACGCACCCCTGGTCAGCATCTCATGATATAAGAAATTGTTACCACCCTCCTCCAGACAGCTGAACAAACCACCAGGCTACTAGGGGCTTGAGAAACTAATAAACTGGGCTAGGATTTAGATAAAACCAACCAGGTCATGTAGTCTCTCAACCCACAGGGGTCCACAGAGACAAAATCTTCTCTGTGAACAGTGAGGAAATCAATAGACCAACCAGTGAGAAATTTTGGAAAGCTTTTCATAGCAGGCCTGTCCAATCACCAGTCTCCATCATCTCATATCTCTCTGATAGGCTGAAAAAGACTGGTCATAGTTTGCTTCTTGGCCAACTAAGGTCTACAGTAGTGATCCCAATTTATTTTGTAACATCACCTGATGTGGCTCCTCAAACTGTGTGACACCACCTCATCCATAGTCTAGAAGGATGGTCCTTCCCTGATGTCTGTCAAACCTAGCCCTGTACAGAAGAAACACCCTGAGGCTTCCATTGAAATACAAATTTTGGAAGAATGAGGATGGTATTCAAACTGAGAGGCTCACAGAATCCAGAAGTGTAAAACACCAATACACAGGTTCAGACTGGATGTGAAAACATCACACTCGGGCCATAATACCAAGAGGTTGTTGTATGGCAGAGTTGTCTATTTTTTAATTAGACTTTTAAAGGAACACTCCACTTTTTTTTTAATAACTCCTCCATTTTTGCATTCATTCCGCTGATCTCTGGGTCAGGCAGGAGAACTTTTAGCTTAGCATAGATCATTGAATCACATTAGCCCAACAGCATCTCACTCAAAAATGACCATAGAGGGGTTTTTTTTTAGGTTTGACTCTTCTGTACTTACATTTACTCTGTGTACCAAGACCAATGAGAAATGAAAAATTGCTAGTTTCTAGGCCAATAGGTTACCCATAGCAGAGCATGTGAACATTCTCAGTATCCCACCTGATGTTTCCTTGTCTAAAGTCAGAACATTCATAACTGAATGCACAGATATACCCGTCAGTCACTTACCATGTCATCTCAATGAAGCAACCTGACCATCATGTGCAGTCAACCTCAGCTACGGTGCCTTAAGACTTTTCTACAGAGCTCCTGAACTATTCAGCTGAAGAGATTTTGTACTTGTCAGATGTTTGAATTGAACACTTTTTTTTATTTGTGATATAGTCATTTTTGTAGTCTCCAACAAATCGTTATCGTACAAAGGAGTTCATCTAAGATTGTCTTTTTCCACTGAATAATAACAGCAAATGGGCAACGCAGTGGCGATACTGCCACTATTTTTTTAAGCAGTTTGATTTCAATTCATTTCAATTTCAATTCATTAACTAACACTTATTTCAATAAAGTACTAATTTGCTGCTTGTTAACACACTACCTGAAAAAAGTCTTGTCCTCGACCCCACTTGTAAGAGCAACAAATGATAACTTGACTTCTAGTTGATCGTTTGGAAAAGTGTCAGAAGGTAGATTTCTCCGATGAATCATCTGTTGAACTGCATCCCAACCATCAGAAGACCTATTGGAACCCGCATGGACCCAAGATTCCTACAGAAATCAGTCAAGTTTGGTGAAGGAAAAGTCATGGTTTGGGGTTACATTCAGTGTGGGGCGTGCAAGAGATCTGCGGAGTGGATGGTAACGTCAACAGCCTGAGGTATCAAGACATTTGTGCTGCCCATTACATTACAAACCACAGGAGAGGGCAAATTCTTCAGCAGGATAGTTCTCCTTCCCATACTTCAGCCTCGACAACAAAGTTCCTGAATGCAAAGAAGGTCAAGGTGCTCCAGGATTGGCCAGCCCAGTTACCAGACATGAACATTATAGAGCATGTCTAGGGTAAGATGAAGGAGGCATTAAAGATGAATCCAAATAAACTTGATGAGCTCTGGGAGTCCTGCAAGATGGTCTTTAGCCTCCTTGTTAGAGCAACCGACTCCCATGCGGAAAGTCGCCGGTTCGATACCAGCTCGGAGCGGGTTGGGAGGCGTAGGACCGGCGGGGTTACATTGGTGCCGTGACCCGGATGGGAGTGAGGTTTAGGGGGGTGAGTGTAATGGAGGCCAGCTAGTAAGTGCTGTGCAGGTAAACCTCACTCCTCTGACCTCTAAAGGTGCTCTAGCGACAGACACTAGACGCCATGGCCTTTAGCCTCCTTGGTAGAGCAACCGACTCTTATGCGGAAAGTCGCCGGTTTGATACCAGCTCGGAGCGGGTTGGGTGGCATAGGACCGGCGGGGTTACATGTACATTATTTTTGTTAAGTGACAAGACTTTTGTATAAGCAAAGTCAGACCTTACTGTACTAAAAAAAAAATAATTAAAAATCAAGGCATGATCATATTTTATTTTGGTGAATAAGTGTAATCTAGAGGCCTTTGCTTTTCATATAAGTCACTTCTGATACCAAATGACCAACTAGAAGTCAAGTTATTATTTGTTGTTCCTAAAACTTGGATAGGTGACAAGACTTTTGTCAGGTAGTGTAGTTGATAAGGTAGAAGTTGGATTTAGGTACTGGGTAAAAAAAATCATACTTTATAAGTACCAATAAAGTACTCTATAGGTACTTTATTACTGATAAAGTTACTTTATTAAGTAACCAATGAATCCACTTCAAATATGCAACTTCAGAAATTGTATTGTTTACTTTATCATCCATTTATTTAAATATCATTCTGTAATGATATTTATGTATGTACTGTATGTACTCTGAGCTCCTGAAAAAAAAACACAAAAAAATCCTTGTGTTTGCGCATACTTAGTGAATAAAGGTGCTTAGGTACTAATAAGCAGAGATTATCTTAATAGTAAGAAGGTAATAAGCCACTTATTAGTGGAAATTGGTACTTAATGTAAAGTTTTACCATAATAATACTAGTTTGACTATGGGGTCTGAGTCCGGCGAAGAACGGTTCTAGAATGTTGGTAAGACAAAAACAAAAGCCAAAAATAAAATAGACAAGTAAATAACAGGGTGAGGATGTGGTAAAATCTAAAAACGTGGTAAAAATCAGGCTGCCACAAAGACTTCTTTTTCTGAATTGCTTTTGGAAACACTGTCGGCTAGGTTTAGGGAAGAGGGTGGGCGCTGGTCAATTGGTGCTTTTGAAAACTGTTGATTGGCTTTAGGGAAGTGGGTGGAACGGTCAATCAGTGCTTTTGAAAACACTGTGGGTTGGGTTTAGAGAAGTGGGTGAGCAGTTAATAGTGAAAATTGGTACTTAATGTAAAGTTTTACCAAAAATAATACTAACTTCTGATACAAATTCAGTACTACCAACTACATAAGAGATCAGTATGCATTACAAAATGTGTGTTGTATTTTTGAAGTTGTTTTTGATTTATTATTTAGCATTTAAATCACCAGATGATGTTTACAATGTATTCCAACAGCAACTTTATTCAGTACAGCTCAGAGCATATCCCACAACACAGCGAAAACCAACACAGGCTCATTCTGAAAACGTAGCTCTATATAATTTCTGGAGATTGCAAATTATGTAGCCAGAGCTACGTATGGCTGCATTTTATCTTTAAAAAGAACGCTACAGGGTGGTAAGTTGGGTTTAAGGAAGGAGGTTGGGTCAGTCGATCGGTTGGTCAGTCAGCCAGTCAACAGCGGCCTCTGGTGGAGTTATGCGAGAAGAGCAGGTGCAAATGGCACTTGCAAGAGAAATTTGAGATCTCAAAAAACGTACAAAGCGGCCTCTGGTGGATTAGCGAAAACAAAAACTGCAAAAAAAAAACAAAAAAAAAAAAAAAAACGTAGCTTCTGGGATGTATTTGGCACTCTCCAGAAATGTATATAGAGGTACGTTTTCAGATTGAGCCTGGGTTGGTGAAAACTGTTAGCAGATAAATTGTTTTTTTTTTTTTTTTATAAATATATCAAGTTGTAAATAAACCTCACAGGTGACACATTATACTGCACAACAAATATACATTCGTAAATATATTCCAAGCATTGTGCTGGGTGTATGATAGGGCCCTTAGTGTGCTGATTCCGATTATTAAATCTCAAAAGAATGGCGAGTTCGACTGTGTGACGACAAAGGTGAGAGAGGTCAAATGGAGGAGACAATATTTAACTTGAAAAAAACATTGATATGTACATATAAATCTCTGGCTACATAAGCCTTGCGCCTTGATGGCTTCAAAAAGATAAGGCGCCATTTTTTCAAAAGGCAAATTTGAGCCTCTCTAAAACATTAATGACTAAATAAGGTATAAGTTATCTCTTTTAAGGCCCTTTCATGTATTAGTCATGGCTGTTTTGGTTTTGAAGCTGTTACCCCATGCTTTATTGATGAGGCCTGCTCTGCTCTAATCAATTAGTAATTGGAGTGCAGCTTTTAAATAATGCATTTATTAGCTCTTGTGGTGTGTTTAATGGCTGGCCCGTCACCACTCAAATACATTTAGCAAAACTTAACAAGGCTTTTATGGGTTGTCAAAGCAAACACGGAAACACTTTTAATTCTTTTGTTCCCACAATTAACCCTTGTTTTTATTTCACAGGCCTCGTGCAAAACCAACACCATTTAGGTCACAACAAATTGTTGTTGTCATTAGCAGATGTTGTGTTTGCTTACATCTCTTATCTAAGGGAGGAGATTTGTTTTAGTGTTGCAAAGAGTGACGGTTACTGTATTATTAATAAGTCAAATGATTAGGAGTTCTGAAATGTTTTAACTTTTAGAATAACCCATGGGCAACTTCCCCAACAGGAATATGTAAACCCTGACACAGCAGGCGTAGATTGTATATTTCGTTACAATCAATCGTAATTTTCTGCTCTCGAATTCAGGCACAAAACCAAAACTTCTAATAAATATTCATTCATTCATTCATTTTGTTTTCGGCTTAGTCCCTTTATTAATCCAGGGTCGCCACAGCGGAATGAACCGCCAACTTATCCAGCATATGTTTTATGCAGCGAATGCCCTTCCAGCTGCAACCCATCACTGGAAAACATACACACACACATTCATACACTACGGACAATTTCGCTTCCCAATTCACCTATACCACATATTTTTGGACTTGTGGGGGAAACCGGAGCACCCGGACGAAACCCACGCCAACAAAGAGAGAACACGCAAACTCCACACAGAAATGCCAACTGATTCAGCCGAGGCTCGAACCAGCGACCTTCTTGCTGTGAGGCGGTTGTGCTACCCACTGCGTCACCGTGCTGCCCCTAATTAATATTTACCATTCTAATATTTGTTTACATATACAGTGTGCTAACCTACAAAAAAGTTTGTACGGTAGAGACGGTTACATTAAAGTTTCGTTCATTATCTTCCATTTCCAAAAAATTTATTGTGGACACGCACCTAGGTTTACATTTCTGGGGACAGCGAAATACATGACCGGAGGTACGTCTGCTTGCAGTTTTTGGTTTTGTAAATCCACGGGAGGCCACTGTGTACGCTTTTGGATGATCTCAAATTTCCCTTGTGTGTCCTCTTCTCGCATAAACCCACCATAGGGCGCAATATACACTTCAGCCGACCCGGGGTGCGTTTCCGAAAACCATCGTTAGCCAACTAAGGTCGCAAGTTGTGTTGTTACAAATATAGTTCCTTTATTTGCCGTTTCTGCGTCGCAAAATTCTATGCTTTCAACTACACCTCTAAAGTAGTCTGGAGTATTTTTATAGTTCAGTTTTAGCAATCTTCATGTTTACAATTGCGCTCCCTTTGCAGTGCACTTTGAAAACATTGATGTCATTTTGAACACAGCCGTGGCTCATGACGAAAGCTACAGGTGAGCTATTAGTTAAAAGCGGAATTAATGTTAAGTCTCCAAAGCTTGTGAAAACAAAAAACATAGCATACGTTAATGCTTTTAATTTATAGTGGGTGATTTATTAAGTATCTGTACTGTATATGACATGGGCCTGCTGGTCAGAACATTTCTGCAGTGGTTTACATGTGTCAAATTGTAAAAGTAGACTTTTACAAAAAAATAAAGAAACAATATCCTACTTAATAATAATAATTATCATCATCATCATCATTATCATTAATATTAAAGTAGGATTTTTTTCATTTCCTAATAAAT
Organism: Danio kyathit; assembly: GCA_903798195.1. Lineage (NCBI taxonomy): Eukaryota > Metazoa > Chordata > Actinopteri > Cypriniformes > Danionidae > Danio > Danio kyathit. Next base: position 77,537,372 of record LR812523.1, on the reverse strand, counting down.
AATAAATATTAAATTTCATATCTTAATAAATAGCCTCATTATTTATTTATTTATATGATTTACATATGATATTAGAATGTGTTTTTTTTTTTGTAGCTTTTGTAAGTGATGTTTTAGAATAGAATATGTAATCAATGTATCTCAATAATGTTTGTAAAGGAAACACAGGCCCTATATGTGTCATTTACATATATTTCAATTAATATGGAAACGAGTGCATGTTTTTATCAAAACTAATATAGATTGTTTTTTTAAATGTGTGTGCGTGTAAAACAATATAATTTGCACAAAGAAATTATGGGGTTCTTCTCTAAAGAAGTTGTTACTCCACCCCCTTTAGAGCATCATTATGGGTGTTTTACGTTCTAACTAACGTGGTACAAACGATGGATCTGCGACAGAGAAACTACGGGTTTTGGCAAACACTCGTCACTCCATCATTCTTTTCCCAAATGATGCATCGTACTAGGATAGTTCAGCCGTGAGTTACGATGTTGTTTAGGAAACGCACCCCAGGCCAGGTTGCAATTGACTGACTGACTGATGACCCACTCACCCCCTTCCCTAAACCCAACCAATAGTGTTTTCAAAAGCAATCTTGAAAAAGGAAACCTGTCGCAGCATTTCACCACGTTTTCAGCCTGCTTATTTGTTTATTTACTTTTTTATTTTTTTTTGCTTTTGTTTTACCTGGTTTCTGGAACTGTTCTTTGCCAGACTTGAACTCCGCCATCAAAACAATCAAGTTACTGCTTATGAACTAGGAGAAGACTTTGTTTGGAGGTCTTAAAAAAATCCAGATATGCAGCCCCAACTGAGATGTTTACTCATATTTAAATAATCGATTGAAAGTCAATTGACATTAGCCCCTTTCACACATACAGACCTTTCCGGAAAATTACCAGCAATTTTCCGGAAAGGTTTGTATGAACGGGCCCTTTTTGAAAATTCCGGTAAATTCGTTCTGGCAATTTTCCAGAAAGAGAAGTTGTAACATTACTGGTAATTTGCCGCAATGCTACACTGTGTGAACACAGAAGGAAGATTGCCGGAAAGAGCGCGTTCACATCTCGAACGCACTGACGTGAGACGTCTACTTTAGCCAATAAGAACACTCAAGACACATTCACATCCGCGCTGTTTATGAAAATAAATACCTTTAGCTGCTAGATGTTAGTCAGATAACATTTCTATGTTCCTTCTTAAGGCCAACTGTGTAAAAAATGATCGATAAAATGCTTATGATAAACTGCTGTTTGTTTACCTTCAAGCTCTTCTTGACACGTGTGCACGTGAAGGAGCCGGTGAGCGCCAGCACACACACATATTATGAACATCTCGACATCTGAAAGTGTTCCTCCAGCTGTTTTCATACAAGTTGTTCACAATACTTATCCATTCACACAATTTGTAATGTGGTCAAGTGTGTAAACTTATAGCTGCGGTTCGCATTTCTACCTTTGGATGTCTCTGAGACAAAGCAGCTGCATGAATGCTAAAGCTATAAATAAAAGTGAAACCATCAACAAAAGCCCGACTCCTTCTATGTTTACAAATACAAGCGCTGCGGTTTAGAGGCAATTTTTGGGAAATGATGTCAGAATTTATCGGTATTTTGGAATGGATGCGTAAACGGACTTTTCTGGAAAAATTACAGAACATCCTTTCCTGTGTGAACAGCTGTTCCGGTGAAGTTGTTCCGGAACATTTCCGGATATTTACCGATATCACTGTGTGAAAGGGGCTAATATCAATGTTAGAATCTAACATTTTATTACATAGACGGCAAAATAATTTACCCCTTCTGTCATGCATTATTTCAGGACAATATTTAGTGTGTTTATTTCATCAGCTCTATCTCGGGTCACCCCAAAAAAAACTCACTAATAACTCACCCTTCACTTGTTCCAAACCTGAAAACCTGGAACTACTGACATCAATGTTAGGAAGAACAAATACTATGGACATCAATAGCTACAGGTTAGTTACAGTAGTCTTCAACTCTCTTTAAAATATCTTCTTATCTGTTTAACAGAATAAAGAAACACAAACAGGTTTAGAGCAAGTGAAGGGCGAGTACATTTTAATTTTTGGGTGAACTATCCCTTTTAGTGCCTTACTCAAGGGCACCGCGGTCATGGGTATTAAGGAGAGAATAGAGAATTGTTCTCCATTGGCAATGTGAACAATTTATGCTGATTACAAATGATGTGGTAGGTAGCAGAGATTGGAGGCTGATTGCAACCAAGGTTTCTGCTGGTTTCACCAACTCAAACTGAAGACTTTTTAAGACCCTTATGAATGAAATTTCAGACTTATACAGGGCTAAACCGTACCGATTTTTACTTGCCCCATTAAAAACAATTCTAATTACTTGAATGATACTTAAGTAATGTGTCAAAACAAGCAAACCATACATACACTTTTTGTCAATTTAACTTTTCTTTGACAAGCTTTAGAAACTACAGTTGAAACCAGAAGTTTACATAGACCTGGGGTGTCCACACACGGTCCTGGAGGGCCGGTGTTAACCCTAATTAAACACCCCTGAACCAGCTAATCAAGCTCTTACTAGATATAAGCCGCGGTCACACTGGACTTTTACCTCCATAGACTTCCATTCATACGCACGCGAATGCGTCAAACCGGAAACACAGGGTCATGCGTCAGATTTCGCAGGTTGCTGCGGTGCAAAGTTCAAACTTGGTGAACTCTGACCTGCGAAATCGCATCACTTGACTGCGTGAGACCAATCCAGGATCAAAACATGACCACTAGAGTTTGAGCTTGAATTTATATAGCGAAATTCTGTCGCACGGCGCTGCGAAAAGGGGCAGGATTAAACAAGATGATTAGACATTAAAAAAAGCGAGCGATTGCTCCATGTTTTAAATTTCTGTCCAGAGAGGTCATGTTTTGATCCTGGATTGGTCTCACGCAGTCAAGTGATGCGATTTCGCAGGTCAGAGTTCACCAAGTTTGAACTTTGCACCGCAGCCACCTGCGAAATCTGACACATGACCTTGCGTTTCCTGTCTGACGCATTTGAATGTATAAATGGAAGTCTATGGAGGGAAAAGTCCAGTGTGACCGCGGCTT
>LR812523.1:76889273-76931773 GCA_903798195.1 Danio kyathit | reverse complement strand
TTTAATGTTTTGAATAAATTTTAGAATATGAATTTTATAATTCAAATGTTATTTTAGCGTAGCCTATATATTTATTAAACATGGTTAATTCAGATTAATACTCAATACTCATTCAAATGTTTTCATACTAAATTTGATTATATTTTAATTGATTATAAACTTGGGTTAAACCGAGTGGTTTGAAGGATAGTGAAAAATATAAAGAGTGCACTGTGATTAAATAGTTTATAAAATTCAAATATGTAAATAAGCCTGAAAAGATTTGGTATACAAGTACTGTTACAAACTGTTATGAAATTAACCTTTTTCTTGGTAGCACCGGTGCTCCTAGCTTCAAAAAGGTAGGCGCACCCACCAAAAATTATGAGCAGCGTATGAGCAAGTTGTATATTAAAAGATTTATTGCATTTGAAATCAACACTAATCAAAACTAACAAACCCAAAAAAATCTTCATGCGCCCACCAGTCCTGGGGGCTATTCCATAAAGCAAGCTTAGAGAAAAAGCCAGGCTTATTTTGGTAAGTCAGGTTTATTAATGGCGGATTCGGTTTCATAAATCAAATTTACGATAGTTCAAACTTAGTTACCCTGGCAACTTATGCTGGGAAACTAGCCTGGTCTGGGGCAGGCTAACTCTCAGGCTAAGTCAAGTTCAAGCGTAATCAAAGTAATGTTAACATTCACCTGCCATAGTTTGATGCCATTTTAATTTAGTTAACCTCTTAATAATGATTAAAACTTTATAGTCACTTAATAGTAAATATATATATATATATATATATATACCTAAATATACCCTACCTAACTTATAATCTAATGGAATTAGTTGGCAAATATATGCAGTGTAACTTAAATTCAACAAACAGACCATCAAAATAAAGTGTGACCATATATTTAAATTCATATGAGTTATTCCAAACAAAACAAATACAAACTACAACATTTCAACTATATTTTAGATTTTTTCAACTAAATTTTATATAGGTTCTGTTAAATTTTTTTTTCTTGGTTATTAAAATTGTATTTAACATTTTTCCCCAACATATTTATTTGGATGTACTAATTTTTGCACTGTGATCTTCAGTTTAGTTTTTGTTAGATTATTTCCAAATTTTGATTTGGTAGTGAATAATTTAATGTATATGCACAAATATATTATTGTAAAGCATCCTGTAGAAAATTTTAACTTAAAAGAAAGATCTGTGAGGGGGGTATATATATATATATATATAGCGTAATGAACCGCCAACTTATCCAGCATATGATTTACGTAGCGGGCGCCTTTCCAGCTGCAACCCATCACTGGGAAACACATACACTATAGACAGTTTAGCTTACCAGCCCACGCCAACACGGGGAGAACAGACTACATTTCTTAAATAATGACTTTAAAGCTGCAAACCCTGAGTGGAATAATCGGGAGATGATCCGGGCCGTGCAGTACGCTCACTTTAATGTAAAGATATTTCCCACCGGGCGCGGGAAACACAAGTGTCAAAGGGAAAGCTGCTATTTGCAGCAGTTTCGGGAGCAAATTAAAAACCCCGCCGCTTGTGTGTGCACGGCTCTTTGTTGCCATTTTAATGTGCTTACATTTAGCACATTTTGTATGTTACATTGAGGCTGCAATGCAATAAAGCTTTTCCTTGCAAGCAACAAATGGCAGTAAGCGCGCATTCTCTCTCTCTCTCTCTCTCTCTCTCTCGGTCAAGTACAATTTTCTATCTATTATGACAAATATTTAATGTTAATAGGCCTAAATAAAGCCTTATATTTTAAAATATATTGCTACATATGTGGCCTATTGAGACGATCTGCAATTTCTTGTCAGCCTTCTCTCTTGCAAGCCGTATTATTTTGTTATGTTAAATTATTACATGTTTGAACTCTAAAAACTAATGCTGCTAACTCGCTGTGAACAGTGGTCTCATCTCAGAGCTCTTTCAGTTCTCGAAGTTGCCATGGTAGCACAAAACATAATCGATGTATCTATGATCGACCTTTAAGGTTGGAATAGCCCCCTGCACGCACTGCTTGACATGAATGAGATGAACGGAGTTAATAACTGTGCTGGGTTGTGTCTGATATTGCACAGATGATATTGACATATAACTCATCATTTGCTTACGTCAACTTAATAGCTATAACATTCTTTTCATGAGCTGCGATATTAGTTTAGTCTCAGTGAATGCATGCTCTTTAGTGATGATGAATGTCGCATGACTGACAGCATCGTGACGATTAAATGAAGAATTAAGTAACGTTAGAGCATCTCGTGTTTAAAATGTGTAGATGTGGCAAGCACTGTAACTTGCAAACTCCGTCCCACCGGCTTTACGGTGAATGGCTTTAGTCTTTTTTATAGCGGACTTTAACCACTGGAAGTCTTTTATCCACTCTTCGAAAAGTGTACATGGTGGATAAAAATTCACAACATGACCACTAATTAGATGTGCCATTATTTGTAACTTTAGGTGGTTTCTAAAACTAAATCTGTCAGTGTTGTTTTCATTCTCTCTTATCCAGACCTTTACATTTTCGTGGCTGTAGCTCCCTGTCACCTGAAGACTGAGTGATTGACAGCTGATATTAACCAATCCATTCGCGTTCTGTTCTAGAGCAGTGGGCCAATAAGAAGAGCTTGAAGGCGGGGCAAGCACTGCATGATTTGTTTACTGCAGCAAGTTGAAATGGCATGTCTGTTTTAAACATATTTAACCACCTGTTACCTTAAAAAAAATTATCAATAAGAATCTAAATTATGGAGAATAATATGTTTAAAAAAAAAAAAAAAAAAAAAAAACAGACAATATTAGATATAGAAATACAAGTTATAGCTATAGAAAATAAGACCAAATATAAAACTTTGAAAACTTTAGATATGAAGAATACAGCTAAAATATAATACAATCTTAAAAATAAAAAAAGAATCACAGCTGTTCAAACAAACAAACATAATAATTTATAAGTTTGGGCTTTGTAAGATTTTTATTCAGTTTATATTAAAAATAGGTCTTGTATCTGAGCATTTATGTAATTAAAATCCAGCCCTGAGAATATACTAACCTTTTTTAGGGGTGGAATTAATTTTAGCGCTGTGCTCCAACCATACAGAGAGTGACACATTATCAGCAAGCTGTATTTCAGTTCACACTTAAATGGAGAAATGTGTGACGACACAATTTATCTTTAATACACAGCAGTGAGTGTCACAATATGGACTCAATGTAATTTCACAGTGGACGGGGCACTCGGTGTACAAATACCAATGCAGACACCAAGCAATTGTCTTGACGCAGAACGTTTGTCAGTCACGTCTCCTTTGGACAAAAATGCCATAAAAGGAATTTATAGCAAAGAATCTGGGCAATGCCAGAACAGAAATCGCGTTCCTATTCCCCTCATTCACCGTTCCCTACATTAGTCCACTTGAAAAAGTGAATGAAAACAAGTTGGGATGCAGTTTTGTTTGTGCTGGTTAATAAATCCCTCAGATGGATTAGGAAGAGCATAGAAAATTGGACTGGAATGCAGCATATTTATGGGTTGTACACTCGTTATTGTGGTGCATTGTGGGATTGATTATTTGCATTTAAGATCAACCACTATGGTTTCAAACTTCCCTAGAAATGGCTGCTCCCTAAAAAAAAAATATTATATGGATTGGACAATGAAACGCCTGGTTTTAGACCACAATAGTTTACGGCCTCCTTTTGTAGCCAATACAGAATCAATTTGTCATGGGAATGACAGATACAAGTCCTGCGCAGTGGCCGGAGGGATTTTAAGCCATTCTTCTTGCAGAATAGTGGCCATGTCACTACATGTTGCTGGTGGAGGAAAACCATTTCTGACTTGCTCTTCCAAAACACCAAAGTGGCTCAATAATATTTAAGTCTGGTGACTGTGCAGGACATGGGAAATGTTCACTTGATGAACACCAATATGTTCATCAACCCACTCTTTCAACAGTATTGCTGTGTGTATTGGTCATCCTCTATGTCACCCATAATGTGTGCATTGTAATATTTAAGCAAAACTGTGCTATTACTCTGCTAATTAAACCTTCATAGCGTTTCAGTTTCATTGTCCAACCCCTTTATATGCACTATTTAAGGGTAAAGGCAGCGATTTCGAATACAGTCATTGTCATATTTTATAACCATTCTAGCAAATAAACATTAATGAAGGCGTCCAAATAATTTTTGGTTTGACTAATTCTTGTCTACTTCACGAATTCTGGATTTTCTATCATGCATGACTGACCGCTCTCCTTGGCAGCATGGACGATGAGCTGTTCTGTGATGTACTCTCCCGGCGGGTAACAGATCGGGCTGCAGTCAGCGTCGCTCCGGCTGCTGTGGTACAGGTGGATCTTGAGAACGGTGGGCTGCTTTGGGCAAAGATCTTCATGGTGGACGTCACCGTTCTGGTAATGAGGCTCACAGACAGCTGTCTCCATGTCCATCATAGAGACTCAAGAGATGAGAAATAGAACAGCAACATTCACCTGGTGGAGGAGAATACCAGTAAATCAATCAACAAGTGTACGACTATACTATATCTTATGGTAAACACAGAAAATAATATGGAAGCAACTCGGTGCATTTAGCAAGGTAGATGTGACACTGAAAAAGGTATAAAGACCCACCAACTAAAGACGAATGGTTTAAAATAATAGCAGACGTTGAGGAAATGCACTGCAATTACAGTTACAGAACAGATAATTAAAAATAAATGGAGTAAATGGCTGACCAAAAAATAATTATTTATATTTGAACATTTACAAAATTATGGAGGTTACGCATCATTGAGAGAATATGTTTGGCAACCTTTTATTTTTGTTGTAGTCAATTAAATATTTTTATTATGTGTGTGTATGTAGGTACAGTTGAAACCAGAAGTTTAAATACACTCTGAAAAAAGGAACATAACCATTTTTTTTTAAATGTCTGATGGTAAATCATACTAAACGTTTACTATTTTAGGTCCGTTAGGATTATCTAAATCATTTACATTTGCTAAATGCCAGAATAATGAGAGAATTTATTTTTGAGAATTTTTTATTAATTTCTAGACAGTCAAAAGTTTACATACATTTCCTTGGTATTTATTTAGCTTTGCTTTTAAACTGTATAACTTTGGTCAAATGTTTTGGGTATCCTTCCACAAGCTTCTTACAATAGTTTGAAAAACTTTTTTTGGCCCATTCCTCCTGACAGAATTGGTGTAACTGAGTCAGATTTGTTGGCTGTCTTGCTTGCTCAAGCTTTTTCAACTCTGCCCACAAATTTTCTATAGGATTGACTTCAGGGCTTTGTGATGGCCACTCCAAAACATTCACTCTGTTGTCCTTAAAGCACATTTTAACTAATTTGGCTGTATGCTTAGGGTCATGGTCTGTTTGGAAGACCCATTTGTGGCCAAGTTTTAATTTCCTGGCTGAGAATTTGCTTCAGTTTTTCTAAGTAATGTTCTTTCGTTATAATGCCATCTATGCTGTGAAGTGGACCAGTCCCTCCTGCAGCAAAACAGCCCCACAACATGATGCTGCCGCCCCCATACTTCACAGTTGGGATGGTGTTCCTAGGCTTGTGAGCTTTCTCCTTTGTCCTCCAAATTTAACACTGCTCATTATGGCCAAACAGTTCAATCTTAGTTCCATCAGACCACAGGACATGTCTCCAAAAATGTGTCTTTTTCCCAGTGTAATTTAGCAAATTGTAATCTGGCTTTTATTTTGTTGTTGTTGATTCTGGCTTGTTGATTTTCCCATGTTGTCACACAAGGAAGCAGTGTGTTTGAGGTTTTCCTTAAATACTATTCTACAGCTGTGCCTCCAATTAACTCAAATGTTGTCAATTAGCCAATCAGAATCTTCCAAAACCTTGACACCATCATCTGAGCTTTTTCAGAGGCATAATAATCTTATTGTATGTAAACTTGACTTTCAAGAAAAGTTATAACAATTTCTCAAAAAATATCTCTCTCATTATTCTGCTATTAGGCATAACAGAAACAAAAGTGATAATCCTAACTTACCTAAAAGAGAAAAAGTTTAGTCACATTAACATTTGACTTTTTTTATGGTTATGTGCCTTTTTAAACAGTTTATGTAAACTTCTGATTTCAACTGTATGTGTATACATGTATACATGTATGGACTAGATATATGCAGTATATGTATGTATATACGCATGCGTACAGTATATATGGACTGGTTATATGTTCCTTAAAAAAAGAAAAAACAATAAAAATTAAGTATTATAAAAAAGGAATGTAGATGTGGCCAGGATGATCTGCCGATGTTCAAACAGAGCACCAGTAAAGGGATTTAAAGGAACACTCCACTAATTTGGAAATTACTTATTTTACAACTCCCCTGCCCTAGACTTAAACAGTTGAGTTTTACCATTGTTGAATCCATTCAGCTGATCTGCAAAATAGTGGGAGCACTTTTAGCTTAGCATAAATTATTAAATCAGATTAGACCATTAGCATCTCTCTCAAAAATGTAAAAAATAAATAAATAAAAAAACCTTATGTTTTAGATATTAAAAACTTGACTATTCTGCAGTCGTGTATGACCACCAGGAAATAAAAAGTTGCTATTTTCGAGGCTGATATGGCTAGGAACTATTTGTGAATCATTATAATTTTATCAATTTCGAACCCAATTTCGATTCTCATCGATTCCTAGCTTCGAAACTAACTTATTTATTAAAAGCACATTAAAGACTATACACATGAAATAAAAGATTCACAAAGCTGTATGGAAAAACACCAATTTACGGGCACAGTATAAAAAAAAAAAAAAAAAAAAAAAAAAAGATTAAACATATTGGGACCGTAAAAAAGAATATTCTACTTCATGATTTTTTTTTTACTTCAATACAAAAGCTAAGATTGTCAATGAGTGTAAATCTGCGCGGTTTAGTTTCACCACAAAATATAAAGAAAAAAACTAGCACCAACTGCTCAGCTACACGCTCAAACTAAACGTTAAACTAAAATGCACAACACTTATTGGTTGCACCCAGCGTGGAAGTTCCTAGCAGATTGTCAAGTGAAACAATAAAAATGTGCGCACGTACAGGAATCGATAAGAAGTTTCCAATTGTTAATCTAAGTATTTGATTCCAGAATCAGAATTGGTTTTTGATTCCCAACCCTACTCATTCTGGAGTAATAATCAAAGAATTTCCATGGCTGCAGCAGGCGCAATGATATTTTCCATTTTTGGGGGGGTTCATCCAAAACTGAATAACAATAATACCTGCATCCCAAATGACAGACTATACACTTATACACTGAACCATGTGGACTAGTGTATGAGTTTAATGTTTAACTATCATTTTTTTAACAAACAGAAATTGAAACGGTTTCCCTGTCAACGTTTAATGGTTGACGAAATGAATGACCAAACTACCAAAAAGCACCTGTCATGAGTACAATCACATCAGGAGGCAGCATATTCACTTATGTAGAAGAATTTTGTGTGCACAATCAAAGGTAAATAAAGTAATGATGCCATGTTGATGCTAGACATCAGAGAATGAGCAAACAGTTGACAGAAATGAGTAACTCAAATAAGCAGTCGTTACAACTAAGGTCTGCAAGAGAGCATCTGTGAACACACAACACATCAAACCTTGAAGCAGATGAGCTACAGTATGAGAAGAGAACATTGACGCATGCACTTCTGTCTGATAACAACTACAAACTGAGGCTAAATCTCACACAGGCTCAACCAAACTGCACAACAGAAGACAGAAAATAAGGTTGTTTGGTGGTGAGATGAGTTCTGATTTTGATGGCAGAGTAAGAATTTGACGTAAACCCAAAAGCATGGAATAATCATGCAGCATTATTTAAGAAAAAAGTTGACCTGAATATATTCATGATTCAACTTGTGATTATTACTAACAGTAGGATGATGCACCATTTCACAAAGCTCAAATCATTTTAAGCTAGTCACTTGAATATAAAAGGAAGTACAGTGGTCCCTCGCTATAACATGGTTAACTTGTTCGTGGCCTCGCAGTTTTGCAGATTTTTTTTGGTGCAATTTGACATGCTTTTTTTCTACAGCGCATTTGTTCTGTGTTCTGACTTGGTGAAGACCATTGTCAATCAATCTCCTCCCTGCTGCGTCTCCTGTACAGTACAAAATGCATTCAACAATGTCGACGAAACATTCTGCGCCGTCAAAGGAACCAGCGGTAGCACCCAATAGGCAGAGGAAGATGCTAACCATCGCACAAAACATTGCACTTCTAGACATGCTAAAGGAAGGTAGAAGTTACGTGGCTGTAGCGCGCTATTACGGAATAAATAAATGAAGATCCAATGGTTCTGACATTCTAGAATACTGGACTTATTTTTCTACGAAGGTTAGAACTTTGAGAGTGTTTAAACGAGAGAAAAGTGTAAAAATGTTAATGTCTGTCTGAGAAAAGTGTATAAAGTGTAGTGAGGGGTTTTACAGCCTTAAAACATCTATAATCATTGTAAAAAATAAACTTAAAAGGGATCTACAGTCACCAGAACCAGAATAGAGTACCTTTTAGGCATGGGCCAGTATAAGATTCTGACAGTGTGATAACTTTGGATAAAAATATCACATTTTCACATTAACACGGTATTGTGATGACTGCTTTAAAATATATAATTTTTAAATGTCTGGGTAAAAACAACTATTTTTCCCCTTTTAAAACAATACATTTTATTTTTTGAAAGATTTAAAATATTTTGGAGTACTAAACAAGTCAGGCTAAATAATTCAAATGAATCATTACCTTATACAGTCTTCATTGGTTTCAAAAACACTGATTTCTTTACATTTTAAAATGGCATCTTTGGATGGAGATGCTGTTGTCCTAAAAAAAAAGTAAATAAAAAAAAAATCTTACACATACCTTGGGAACAGTATTACAGAAAATCTGGGCGGTTTCAAAACCTTGACTTTTCCAAACCGCGGTATACCTTGAAAACGGTTATCCTTCCATGCCTAGTACCTTTAGGATTTATTGTGCTTGAATGGGAGATGTGTGTTATGGATGCGCCTTGACCTGAATTTATATCCGGATGTTTCTTAAGGAGGATTAATTTAAAATATGTGTTGTTGTCAAAGTCACATCTGTATCTGACAATGGCACCATTCATGCTCATGCATTTCATTTTTCTCCTTTGAAACAATAAAATAACTAGGGATGGGGAAAAAACAACAACATTTGGTTCCCTTGTCAGTACGCATCTATTTTAATGGATGAATTTAACTTAAATGGTAGCTAACAACTAGGGATGCTCATTTCAGTTAATTTTACCAACAGACAACCGCCACTCGTTAACCGAATATTAACCGTTAACAGCTTAAAATAACATTTATAAAATAAGGATCCTTTTTAAGAACCGGCATAGGCTGTTTATTTCAATCGTGTTTTTTTTTTTTTTTCCGTCAAATAAAAAATAAAAGGCTTCCCTAAATCGATCGCTCCTCGAAAAATATGCATTTAATTATTGCTCCACTGTTAGTATTATTTTACAAAACCTCTGTCAACATTTTTAATAGAAGTCATTAGTTTAAAGATTATGTCATAATGACTTATTTCCTCCGTCTCACTCGCAGTTTATGTGTAATCGCTGCGTATGATGAACCTTAAAGCTCATATGTTGACTTTTTGTAAAGTATAGGCTACTACATGGCATATAACAATTTTGTTGTTTACATACGTCATGGTTGCCGCTACATTCATTCTTCCATGGCGGGGCGCCACACCAAAATTCATCCCGCCACAGATACGTTACAGTTTCTCATTCAAAATATTCAGTCGTAAAAAAATTCGTACACATACCTTAGAAACGGTATTGCAGAAAATTTTGACGGTTTTAAAACATTGATTTTTTCAAACTGCGGCATACCTTGAAAACGGTTATCGTCCCATCCCTACTCAGGGTTGACTTTTATTTCAACTGCGAGCACACAGCGTGCAACAGCATAACGTGAAGAGCGCAGGGCACTTAAGCAGAACACTCGCAAAACACGCAAAACACTCGCGGCCGTTAGTAAACCATTCAAAAAATGCGCCTCTCAATGCAAAAACCACTTTTGGTGATTGGCCCCTTATGCAGCCAAACTTTAAAAATCTATAAAATAATATTTTTAATCGTTTAATCTGATACCATTAATCGGTTACAAACGCACCCTTTCGGTTAACGGTCAATCGGTTATTTTGAGCATCGCTACTAACAACATTTTCTGTCTTGCTGTATCAGAATTTCACATAGGCCATGTCATTTATTACTGGGGTTTGCCTTTAGACAAATGCACTATTGTTATTCTCCATACTTAGTATTCTTCATACTTAGTATTCTTCTTCCTCCTTTTTCATTGCCCAAAGTTTTCGCCCCAGACACTTGAAAGTGGCGTCAAATGGTTTTATCAGGGGTGTGTAGCTATGACTTTTATAAGGGGTCAAGGTTTTAAAATAATAAATAAATTTTTAAAAATCCCATTGACATAACATAGAGCTGAAATTTGACACATCATAGCGCCAAGTATGAATTTCGTAGAATTATGAGATTCACAACATCTTAAAAGGGTTGCAGCCTGAGTAAGAACATATCCCGCAAGAGGGTATAAGTTGTCCCCCTGAGGTGCTAGGATGTCCCAAAATTTCCCTTTGACTTAACATGGGCCATTGACATCTATTCATCCCATTGACTTCCATTACGCCCCATTCACACGGGGCTTCAGCGTCAACGCTTCCCATTCACTTTGAATGGGTGACGTCTGGCATTGCCGAACTGCATTGTGGATCCATCGGCGCCGCTTCAGAGGCGTTGCTCGCTGCAGAAGTTGGGACTTGCTCAACTTTTCAAGCACCGACGGAAGCGTTAGCCAATCAGATCGCTGTATGCAAATACACCAGCTCCAACAGTGGCCTATTGCTGACTAATTTCATTGGCTGACGCTGCTATGACGATCGCGTCAGCCCCAACTTCAGACACGCCCTCTGTCAAGCGTTGACGCTGAAGCCCCGTGTGAATGGGGCGTTATAAATGTCACACATCAATAGCATTACATAGGAGTGTCACACAGACATAAGGGTGGGCTTATTTGATTCAGGCAACCAATCAGAGTCTCAATATGATAATGAAGCTATTAAGCCACGCCCCCAAAACATTTAAACACCCCTAATAACTGATTCCATAGACTGCCATTCGAATGAGATTAAATATGCATATCATTGCATAGCAGTGTCATACAAACCTGGGGGTGGTCCCATTTGACTAGACAAACAATAAGCATCTTAATATGATAATTAGGCTCTCAAGCCACTCCCTCTATTTAATTAAAATACCTTTAATAAGTGATTGCTTAGACTGCTATTATAATTGATTTAAATGCATATCTTTGCATAGAAGTGTCATACAGACATGGAGGTGAACTCATTTGACTCAGGCAACCAATAAGTATCTCAAAATGGCTCTCAAGCCACGCCCCCAAATTGATTCCATAGACTGCCATAGATGCATATCTTTGCATAGCAGTGTCATAAGACATGAGGGTTGGTTCATTTCACTTAGGCAGCCAACCTCACTTAAGTTCACTTTGTAACCACACCCATAGCAACAAAACAGAGTACCCTAGCAACTATTTATATTGCCCATATCATGGTAGTTACTTGCTAGTCATGCTAGCTTTATGCTAATCATGTTAGCATTGTGCTAGCTACATGTTAATCATGTTAGCATTATGCTAGCAACTTGATTAGCATGTTGTTAACATGATGCTAACATGATTAGCATGTTGTTAAGATGATGCTAACATGATTAGCATGTAGGAAAGAGGGGTAAACTGCCCTCTCTAGAAGCAAGAATGTAACTCAAAATGTCTTAACATTGGCACAAAATGTCTGACATCAGATATTTGGATGAGATTGACGTAGAAGCTTGGAGGTGGGCTCATTTGACTCGGACTATCAAGTCGGTATTAAGTAGTGACATAACAATTTTGTCGATACTCCCGAGCAACCACTTATAGCACCCCAACAACCATATAACAACATTAACAAGCCATATCTCAGCACATGAACACTATAGAAAGACAGAGTTTGGGCTCTTTTGATGCAGGCTGATAAATTCTCTTTTGTTTTCACTAATTAAAACTGCGTTGCCACAGCCTAGCAACCATTTAGAATACCCTAGCAACTACATAAACGCATGTATTTTGCCTTTTCTCCTCACTTACTGCTATTGGACAGTACAATAACGCATTTTACCCCAGCGAATCGCCACGCAAACCCCACTCACATTTTCTTTAGGAAATGTACAATTCTAGTTATAAATAATGTATTTCTAATATAAAGCTATGTCTTGTTTAGGTTTTTTTTTAATAAATGGCCTTGAGAATAACTTTTTTTTTTTAAATACCGTAAAAGGTAGATTATAATACCATGTATTTTACGCTAATTTATGGTATTTTTAAATGGTATTTAAGTGTCACAATTGTTTTTTTTTAAACAAAGTAAACCAAATCAAAGCAAAAACTGTAACCACAGATCCATGATACAAACTTTGTTCATCTTCAGACAATTTTGTGAACCATCCCATCCCTTAAAATAACCCATTTTCACTGCATTTCATAAGTTTTGTGATAGGTTTGTCAAGAGTATCAAAAGCAAAAGTATTAGCAGGAGTGCCATTATCATTCCAGAAATACAAATCAAATAACTTCCAATACAACGCCTTGATTTTACAACCAGGAACTTTCACTACAGGTATCGCTCACAGAGAGGATAAGCGATCATATAAACTATTGTCTGCTGTACGTACCCAAACATATAATAGCCTCTGATGTAATTAAGGTTGTAAATTCCAAACAACAGCTATGTTTCCATCCATTTATGTGCAGTTTGAAACAAATAAGCAGGATAAACCAAGGAAACACTTTTCCCTTATAAATCTTAGGATGTGCATCAAAAAAGTCATGTGATTTGGTTTAAACAGATCATGTGATAACAATTATAGGTACAATGAAATGGCATTAAGGTTCACAAACCAGTTGACTGACAACATTAGAAAATATCTCAAATGTTGTTTTGTTCATTCTAAAATCCCTCAGCCAAAGCCTGTCATTAAAGTGGTTCGGTATTAATACCTCCAGAACTTTATTAAGCGACTGAGCCCCCAAAGAGTGGTCTTGAGCCTCCAAAAGCCACAACGAGCCAGTGATTTATAATATAAGAAAAAAGACCCACAGTGGCTTCTCCTACCCTAGCAAAACTAGCCAGTGACTTGCATTTTGTGAATCACCGATGGATTCAGCATGGTCTTTAATGTTCTGCTGAATAAAAAAGTAACCTCATGAATGGCCTGAGGTGAGAGTGAGATAATTAATAGCAAATTTTATTTGTTATAATCAACCCAGACTTGGGATTGTTGACCCATAAATGAAAATTCTGTCATTAATTACTCACCCTAATATCATTATGAAGCACTCAAAATATGATATATTAGATGACATCTGAAACTTTCTTTTGCACTGCTGATGTACAACCCGGATGCCCATGTGTGACATCCTGTTTGAAATAAAGTGTGGGCATGCATTTCATCAAAAATAGCTCAATTTGTGTGCTCTGGGGTCTGAAATAATCACAAGAATGTGCACTCGTACCATGTTTGCAGCACGTACCGTGTCCCCAGCTAGGTTAGTAAAGGCTGGTTTATACTTCTGCGTAAAGTTATTGCCGTAACCCACCACCCATGCCTTGCATTTATACTCCTGCGCGCTGTTTGTGTTGCTCTGTAATAACTCTTCAGAAACACTAGTTGTGTTCCTCTGTGTCGAGTTTTTGCTGGTGTTCTGTTTTTTCTGAACGCTACAAGTAGCAAAAACTCGCTCATTCTGAGGCAGAAACAGGCAGACGTGCAATAACTTTAATCAGAAGGTAAACACAATACAAAAGTTTCCACCTGGAGCTCCTTACGTGACTCGACACTTGTAAACGCTAGCTCCAATGGGTTCGCACAGCTCTCACCCCCGCCCACACGGGTCACCGCTACCAAGCCCACCAATCACAGAGCTTGCGCTACGCGTCGTTGCAATGTGTAGTTAAATTTTTTGAAAGGTGTGCATCAGCGTCGGCGAGGGGTATGCGACCGCGCGGAGGCTGCGCCAGACCATACGTGTGCGCTTGACGCAAAGTATAAATCAGCCTTGATGGGGCTGAATAATATTGGAACAATCTTATATTGCGATATTTTATTTTTCTGCAATAAATATTGTGATTTGTATACAGTTTCACAAGATGTTATGAATACCTCAATTTGACAATTTTACGTGGAGTCTATCGGTATTTAGGTACAGAAATTGAATAATCACAATGCAAAAAAATTAGTTTCTTTATCTCATTTCTAGTCCAAATATCTAAAAATATTATTTTCAATTCAGAAGAAATAAATCAAAATTAAGAGTTTTTCCTTAAAACAAGCAAAATTATCTGTCAATGGGGTAAGTAAAATAATCTTGTTTTCCCACTGAAATGTAGAACTTTAGACTAGAAACAAGTCAAAAATTCTAAATAAGAAAAAGAATTATTGCATAAATTATGTGTAAATAGTTAAATTATACTAATCTTTGTAACACATCGTAATTTTTTGTGCCCAAATGTTTAATCTCTCTTAAAATGCTCAGTCACAGGCCTTAAAAAACGCATTCAAATGATAAATTTACTCTATTACAGTGTTGTCACGATACTGGAATTTCAGTACCAATTGATACCGAAATTTTTAAACAGTCCATTTCCCGCTAACATGTGAGCGATGTTGAGCACGTACTTAAAACACAGCTGATTGGCTATTGCGTTCATGTACTCAACAGAAATTACTGTGACTGGATGTGAAGGTCATCAGTTCACCAAGCGTCATCACTGTTAGCGGGAAATAGACGTTTTTAAAATTTCAGTACCTAAAGGTACCGAATTCGATAAGTTTGACAGAGACAGAGGCTGAGAGGGCCTGAGCCGGACAGAATTCAGCCCAAGCCCGACAAGTGCATTTTGATTGACAGCTTTTTAAAAGCCTGAACCCGTTTACAGCCCGAAATTATTCAAATGAGCACATGAACACAGCTCCTTTGCCTTTTTGCATGAAGGAGTCATTTATACGTTTTAACATAATTTATTCATATCAAACATATGGGTCACTTAGAAGTTGAAACAAAGAAATAAAATAAGTCCTCTGTAACATCGTAACATCTCAGCACTCTAAATAGGCCTAGGTACATACACTTAGCCGTTAAATTGGCCAACACACCAATAAAAATAAGTCTTTAACAAATTAAATGAAAATAAATTCTAAATTATGACGGGTATTTGGAAATAAAGAAATTAAGATAAAGGCTCTGCGGGATTTGTTGTTTTCTCTGTCAGCTTGCTGTACATTTTCCCACTCTGCAAAATTCACTCTTTTTGACTTCTCCGTCATCATTTGTTTCACCTTTGCAGGGATGGGATTTAATGTTTTAACAAATTATTTGATTACTTTCTCATGCTAATCGAAATGCATCGAAAACCACGCAAGCCCAAGCCCGGCCTGACCCTGTCTAAAATGATTGAAATTAAGATCTTTAGCTCTATTCTGTAGGTCCTGGTCAACTATATTTCAGACTCAACATCTCACAATGCACATCATGACAGCGATCCTGGAATTATATTTTGTGCTGGGTAACAGAACTGCGTTATATAATTGCACCTGCTGCAGCCAAAGTACGGCAGCAAAGTTCCTTGATTATTATGCCAGAATAAGAGTATACTGTAGTTCTTAGCCATATCGACCAAGAAAAAAAACAACTTTTGATTTTCCATCAGTCTTTGTACATGATGTAACTACAAAAGAGTCAAAGTTCAAATAGGAAAATAGTAACTCTTTTTTTGTATTTTTTGAGTGAGATGCTAATGGTCCAATCGGATTCAATGATTTATGCTAAGCTAAGCTAAGCTAAAAGTGTCCACGCCTGCCCGGCAGATTGGCTGAATGGATTCAAAAGAGGTCAAATTCAACTCTTCAACTGTAGATGGCTTGGGCAACCAAAGAGTGAAGCGTCTCTTTAAAATCAAATTCATCAGTTAAAGTGTTTATGGGGTTGATGTTTTGAGCAAACCAATAACATATCTAAATATGTGAATAATCGCAGTACCATATGAAACAGCATACGAGGAACTGCACTAGTAAGACACTGGGGCTGTCGTCATTGCTGCTGTCTGCTATTGTTTTGCTGTCTGCAAAAATTAAATAAATATTTTTTTTTTTAAAAAGCACAAAAAGGCCAAAAGAAGATTATGAAAATTTCCAAGAAAACGAAATGCTATTCTTTTAACTAAACTGGCACTAGAGTTTTTTTTACAGCGCAATACAACAAGACCTTGACTAATTGATCATGGTTTTGAAAGATTCTGACTGACATCCAACATTCAGACGTTGGTTGACTTTAACCTAAACTGCGCTCAATCAATCAATGCGATGTCGGATTGTGCTATTGCACTGCACATGAACCTTGATTGTGTTTATTTATTATAATAACTGAGTCATATTGTTTGCACAGTCGCAGGCATTCAGATTCCCCTCGTGCCCTTTCTATATTTAGGAATCCTCTGTGGGATGAGGGCACCGCAACAACACATTTGTACATGGAAGGTAGAAGAAAAATAAAAGAGCTTCATGATGTCAGCAAAACCAGGCATAGCGAATCTTTCAATAACACTTGTCTTGACTGAAATAACAGTATTACTCAAAGCCTGTCAGACCGTAATAATCTCAAACAACACATAAAAAAATTACTCATTTTAAACTACTTATTTACAATGAGCTGAATCAACACAATTCTTTAGTTATTTTGGTACAACTTAATTGTTTTAATTCCAATCGACTTAAATTTGTAATCAAGTTAAATTAATCTATTTGTGTTAGGACAACATGAAGGATTTGTGTGGAACCCGGCATATTAAAAAGTGATTAGTTACTTAAAGAGAGTAAACCAATTGCCTTAAAAGAAACAAGTTGACTTTACAAAAATAATGCAAGTAAACCAATTGTAACTTCGAACTGTTAAGTTGGCTTAATTTTTAGAATTATGCTAATTGTACTCACTTTTTTAAAGCCAACTAATTCTTTTTTTACAGTGTCAGACTATTTTAGCACGTCTGTTTTCAAATAATTACTGTAATTATTACAATATTACATATTAGGTGCTTCATCAAGACTATAAAATCTACAATTATAGCCTGTATTAAATTTAGAAGACACACTGGTGTCTGGAAGAGCAGATTTATTTTAGTTACTGTCATTTTGCTAGATACAGAAAAGCTGGAAAAAAACAAATACAATAAAGGTGTATTGGAAAAAATGTCAATTAATTTACTTTTACTTTAAAAAAAAAAAGTGAACACATTTTGCATAAAATAATAATAAAAATCAAAAGTCAACTTAACAGTTCCAAGTTACAATGAGTTTACTTTATTTTTGTAAAGTCAACTTGTTTCTTTTTAGGCAATTGGTTTATTCGCTTTAAATAACTAATCACTTTTTACAGTGCACAGTGAAGCTTGTGATCTCCCAACACTGTAAAAAAATCCACAAAAAGTCATTCATGTTGTTTCAAATTTAATCAATTAAGTTAAGTTAACAAATTGAAGTGTATTGAACATAAAACAATTGCGTTGTTTCAGCTCATTATAAATATATACTGTAGTTTGAACAGGCAGCAAGATACATTTTTTTGAGTGAATATCAGTCATTAATTTGTACACTACCTGACAAAAGTCTTGTCACCTATCCAAGTTTTAGGAACAACAAATAATAACTTGACTTCTAGTTGATCATTTGGTATCAGAAGTGGCTTATATGAAAGGCAAAGGCCTCTAGATTACGCTTACTTTACTGAAATAAAATATGATCATGCTTTGATTTTTAATTATTTAATTAGGACAGTAAGGTCTGGCTTTGCTTAGACAAAAGTCTTGTCACTAAACAGAAATAATGTACAGTATACAATATAAAGTCATGATGCAGTGGAAAAATAATGAATATTGTGTAGGACTCCCATGAGCTTGGAGGACTGCATCCATACATCTCTGCAATGACTCAAATAACTTATTAATAAAGTCATCTGGAATGACAAAGAAAGCGTTCTTGCAGGACTCCCAGAGTTCATCAAGATTCTTTGGATTCATCTTCAATGCCTCCTCCTTTATCTTACCCCAGACATGCTCAATAATGTTCATGTCTGGTGACTGGGCTGGCAAATCCTGGAGCACACCTTGGATCAACCTTCTGACACTTTTCCAAATGATCAACTAGAAGTCAAGTTATTATTTGTTGCTCTTACAACTGGGATCGACGACAAGACTTTTATCAGGTAGTGTACTCTGTAAAAAATGCTGGGTTCCACTTCCACACAGTCCCTTCATGTTGTCCCAACACAAATTGATTAAGTTAACTTAATTGTTTGTACAAATTTAAGTGAATTGAACATAAAACAATTAACTTATCCCCCCAAAAAAAACTCAAGAATTGTGTTGATTCAGCTCATTTTACACAAGTAGTTTGAACAAGCAGCTAAAAATATAATTTTTTGAGTGTACATGGATATTGGATAGTGTTGTAAAAGTTACAAACAAGTATCAATGGAGCTTGGCTTCAAATTATGCTCTCTGTGGTCTTTTCTCTATCTTCTGAACTTGATCAATATACAGACATCTCACGTACAAACAGCACAAGTCAATGGCCATGTCTGTAAGCGTAATCAGCAGACTTGTTGCTCCATCAGGCAATGACTTTGCAGGCATTTGCGCACGCAGACACCTTACAAAACTGATTGCAAATAGTACAAAACATTACCAACTTCTCACTAGATAAGACAAACTTTTTTTTGTTACTTAACTGATCTAAAACCCAAGATTTTGAAATATCATGAGAAGTGAATTATACATCAACCCTGCCATGAGCAATTGATCAAATGAAGGTATCTCTGTAGACAGGATGTGAAGCGATATTTGGATTCGGACCTGCTGTTTCAGAGGAAGCTTTTTTTTCAGCTTTCTAGCACAGTGTTAGATCTTTAAATCAACTGAAAGCCTGAAAAACACTTGCACCTTCACAAAACTCAGGTTCAAAGAACTTTAACTCTAGAAGTGCACAAAAAAATGTAGAGAACAAAAACTCTGTGAAGGAGCAAAGACGTTGAACATGATTATCTGCAGCAAAAAACAGAAGTGAGTGTGTGCTTGACTTCCTGCGGAGATTTCTTGCTTTTTTTTTTTTAATGAAACATTACCTTTTCTGCTAGCTAACCACACAACACGTGCTTTATTCCGACCATGACCGTTTTTAACTTTTATGGTTAAGATGAAAAGGCTGATTTGAGCTGACGGAGGTTTAAAAGAGTTACTTTGGAACTGCATGCATATGTTTTTTTCTTCACGTATACATATAGATCATTTTAATGTGGTCGTGTCATTGGCCCATGAACATTTCCTGCTTCTTATCAAACTATTTCATAACAGAAACAAGGGGCAATTCAATCATAACTTAAATGTTAAAACAGCTATCATAAAATTATTAATCAATATGTGACGCTTTTTGGATTCTCAGAAGTTATAGTAATTAAAAATGTAAAACAGGAAATACGTTGGGGCCACTGTTTTTCTTTACATCCCTCAAAATGGTTAATGGGTGACTCTTAGAAAATCCTTAAAATGTTTAAATTAACCTTTTTTTCTTCCAGATTTTAAAAAACAAAGTCAGGAGCATTTGTCTAAATTTATTTAAAACCTTTTACTTAATATTTACCATCTTTTTAAACATAATTTCCAAAATAAGTCGTGAAAAATCTCATTAACGGCAAAATGAGCTGTTAAAAGTGCTTAATTCACTTTGACATTTTTAAAAACAATTATTAAGAGTCAAGTACAGTTACTTGAGATTCTGAAATATTATTTCTTTTTAAAATGAACAGAGTTTATTTGAATTAATTTCTCTTATTCCCAAAACGCCTTATGCTGAGTTCAGACTGCATGATTTTAACCCCGATTCTGACTCGGTTTTTCAAAAATTGCTGACAAATGCCCGAAATCAAGCAAATTGGTACTTGTTCACGCGAGTAACAATCACACAGTGTGAACTATCAAAATATCCGATCAGAGAGAATTGCCAATGAGTCACCGACACCAGTCAGAAAAAAAAAATATTTTGATAAAACCTTATTTAAAGTGACGTGACAACCGAAAGAAGATAATGTGTAGATTCTGTACATGCATTGCAAAATAAAAGCTTTTTGTACAATAAATTAAAGCCGCCTTTCCACTGCACACGACATTTGGTAACGACTAGGGTTGGGTATTGTTTGGTGTTATTTCAATACCGGTGCTTTTAAAACGGTACCGGTGCCAAAACGGTGTCTGAACCGATACTCTAGAAAAATCTTTTATTTGACAAAATCTTTTAAAAAATCATTTTAATAGAACAATATAATTAAAGTTTAAAGTAAACATCAATTCATATTTTATATATTTGAATTACATTCATATATTTTCTTTAATCATTTGTTAGTTAGCATGAATTTAAGATTTGCATTATGAAAATACATTAGCTTACTACTAACCTGTGGAAAGGCTGTCATCAAAATACTGAACTTTTTTTCTAGGGTTGGGGCTTGTGACCATGTTTACATGGTTATCGGTAATCGAATGATTTGCCTTAATCTGAATAAGACAATAATATGATTCAGGTGTTTACATAAGTTGCTTTTTGAATGTTCTTTTCATGATCCCGTCTTACATGTTATAGTAGGCTACATAGATCGATTAACGTCATTGCGTCACCACGCTATCCATGTTTTCTTCAGAGTTTCATGTAATTTCAGGTGTTTCATTTTAAATTTTTTGTCTTTACCTGCAGTTTTACTTTCATTCAGGAACATTTCATTCATGCCCCATGACAAACTGAGGTATTTGATGCGAGCATTAAGTAAGGACTGGTGGAAGAGTGCTCTACGGAATTTGATACTGCACGTTGAATAGAAAAAAAAAACCCCACCGCATTTCGCAACGCAGGTGTCTGTGGTCCTTTAAGGTAATAAAAAAAAATTTGCTGTTTACCTGGTAGTCTAGACTCTTAATCAAAGTATTGTCTTAATCATATTAAAATCGGAGCATTGGTGTCCATGTACGTACTCATTGAAAGTGCCAGATGATGTCGCAAGCTTTCAGAGACAGTGCATTCCTGCCTTTAAGTTGATTCCATGAGCCCTCAAATGTGTCATTAAGTTTGACGTGTTTCCCCTTACACGCAACTTTTGCAAAGTATCTGCTTTACATTGCTGTGTCAGAATCCTTGCTTGTAAAATACGCTTTAGAACGCTTAGTTTAAGCAAATTTGATGAACGCGATCCTGCGTGTTCCTCTTAAGAGAGTCGCTCTCGCTCACCGAATGCACTGTACTGCGCACGTTGCGTGCGTCCGTTCCCTAAGCAACAAGAACAAATGCCTGACATCGCCTGTCCGTATTCCTCAAAGTTGCTTAGAATAAAATGTTTAGAGATGGTTTGACAACGTGTACCTATGTGTGCCTTTGATGCACCCCTTGATGCTTCTTACGTCCTTGTCACAGCACCAGTGGCACCGAAATTAGGCACCGAAATTCATATGCTGATTCGGCCCTGTACATACTGGTTACAAAGGTATTTGTTTCGGTACCCAACCCTAGAAACGACTGCCGGAATATGCCCCCTTGTGGCAGTCGCACAGAATTTTCGGAGTGCAAAAGCCTTTATTCTCTGTGCGTTCACCATAGTTGAATGAATGAATACTAGAAACTCATCTAATAATTTGAGGGAATGTGAAGACAACATTAAAAAATTATATTTTTTATTACTCATTTATGAATAGAAATGTTTTTTTAATATAGACAAAAAAAAAAAAATAGTATTTCTCATCTCGCGTGCACGGACCTTCTTGGACAATACATTACATCTGGTCGGCCGGTCACATACAGTCTAGTCGTAGTAGTTCAAATATTTCAACGTATCCGCAGCTCAAATTGAATCCGAATTTTCCGCATACGGAGATGATTGAAACTCTACGCAGCTCCCGCACTACTCCCCATTGAAATGAATGACTTCCAGTCTGTCGCTTGTCATTTGTCTTATACAGTGGAAAGGCGGCTTAACACTTAACGAACATTGGTTGTGGTAATGATAGATAGGTTTCAGAAATTAGGTTAATTATTTCTACTTTGTCTGAGATTTTGCTAAAGACAACAAAAGAAAGCATAAAATTAAAGCATCATGTCTCACAACATGACAAAAAACTAGCCTGATCTCACGAGGAAACATAACTATTTTACGTTTTGTTAACGTTTTGTTGAGTTCAGTCGCATGAAAAGTACGATTGTTTTTTTTTTTTTAAAGGAGCCGTGGCACCAAACCATCATTGGGGGATGAGCAAATCATACTTAAATTGTACGAATGGGATTGTATGAATTCATACGAATTAGCCACTGAATCAAAAAGTTACGAATTGCCGTACGATTGTGTTGCAAAAAAGTTATGTACACATCAAAATATAGACCTAATATTTATTCTATTTGTGCACGCGCACTGGGGTGTTAAGTTGTTGTTAAACACTAAATTCTATCAATCTTATTAACTTTAATTAAAATAAATAACTTTAATTTAAATTGTTGAACACAACTTAAAATTATAGAGAAAGCTTAATTTATTAAATAGTTTAATAACGCTTTCCCAGTTCTGAAAAGGCATGCGCTGCATAAAATTGGTTCATTCTGCTGTAGCAACCTCTGAAATAAAAACTAAGCCGAAGAAAAATGAATGAATGAATGTTTAATGAAGCTGTTTTGTTTAAATTCACCAAACATTATTGGCTAGATTCACTGAGGAATGGATAAAAATATTCATATTCAAAAGGCGGTGCACTTATCTATGCTGGGCACTATATAAATGTATATTAAGGCTTTCCAGGCTCAAAATAAGGCAGAGCTGCTATCACTATCTATTTTTGCTACATGAAACAAACACATTTTGCATTATTCTTGAAATCTTAAGTAAAACATCATCTTATTTGAAAAATACATACATACAAATACAAATGTTCAGTAAAACAAACTTCATTCATGGTCAACAACGAAGGTCACATTAATGTGGTCTTTTTTGAGTCATGTTTTACTACATTTTAGATTCAGACTTACAATATTTTTAAAAAGTTAAGCAAAATATCAAAATATTAAGCAAGACTTTACAGGTACACCATTACTTTTTTATGCACTGGTCAATTTTGTGATAAGGTTTTCTTTCAGATGAATGCAAATTTTGAAAGAAACATTTGACTCTTTATGCAACAGTCCTTCTTGTACCTGATTGCCTGAAACTTATTGAAAGCCATGCAATTTTCAACCATTATCACCACAGGAGAAATGTTTTAGCATTGACTGACACAGTCAACAGCTTTAGAGCCTCAAAACAAGTCTGTCAGGCTAAAAAGCTTTTTCCCAATTCACAAATCTCACAATAAAACGATCTAAATCAACTCTAATAGTAAATAAAAGATGTAGAGAACAGAAATTTAGTAAAGAAGCAAAGATTACATGTTAAAATGTTACCTTGCATACTGTTTTATATTGTATATAAGTGGGAAATTCTTTTTTCATTTACATTTTCAGTGTCAATTGGTACTGAATCAGCACTTTCGACATTCCTAATTACTGTACTGTCATGACATGGATAAAAAAAACTTCTCAAATGCAGAGTCAGCCTGTTCAAAAACAGACGAGTGAAAACATATCTTACATATAACATGTATTAAGCCTCAAACTTAATCACTGCCAACTGAAATCGGACAGTTTGCTAAAATTAGACATAATTTAGGTGCCTCTGTGTAAAATGTGGTTGCATTTGTAAGTGAATTTTAAGGTTTAACTTATGTTAGGTATGTAAACTAACATTGTTACAGACCTAAATTATCCACACTAAGATTTTACCAGAGGCATTGTTAATATACAATATTTCGATCCTAAAAAAATTATTTACTTCATTATTTATTTTTTGGGGGGGCTGTAGACCTCATTTTCTGATTTTTGGAGTGATAAAAACTCTTAATATGTCAAAATAATACAGCTATGACATCTAAGATAATTTATGCTGAGTGTGTAATTTAACAGATGACGGATAGCTTATTTATCTATAAATAGCATATTCATAAGTAATTTTATAAAAGACACTTGCTATACAAAACATTTGACTTGATGTACTGCGATTAATCAAATGGGGAAAGTATGGTAAAACAGAGTTTGCCCTATTCAACTGTGGGGTCTTGCCTTATAAACATAATAAAATTATATTACATTATAACATAACAAAATTATATTATTAGGCAGAAAGTCTGAATGTGTAAATATAAACCCAACTTTACCTCAGTAATGTGACTGAGGAAAAGTTGGTTTTAAATTCACACATTTGTTCAATGACAGCATGTGACTTGCTCCCTATATTGGTTTACCGATACTTTAAATATTCGGTGAGAAATCACAAGTATGACTTAAACAACATTAGCAATATTTAATCGACAGTAAACAATGTACTTTGATAGTCATTGACCGCTAATATGATTTCACTATTTAGAATTTGCAATATTTTCGTGAAATGATAAGGAGAAAGTCTGAATGTGTCAATATTAGGCATGAGACGATAACCGTTTTCAAGGTATATTGCGGTTTGGAAAAGTCAAGGTTTTATTCAATTCAATTCAATTCATCTTTATTTGTATAGCGCTTATACAATGTAGATTGTGTTAAAGCAGCTTCACATGGAAGATTATAGTGAATTGAAACAGTGTCAGTTCAGTTTTCAGAGATTAAGTTCAGTTCAGTTTAGCTCAGTTCAGTGTGGGTTAATAATCACTACTGAGAGTCCAAACACTGAAGAGCAAATCCATCGATGCGCAGCTCTACAGATCCCGAACCATGCAAGCCAGTGGCGACAGCGGCGAGGAAAAAACTTCACCAATTGGCGAAAGCGAAGATTTAAGAGAAACCAGGCTCAGTTGGGCACGATCATTTCCCCTATGGCCAAACGTCTTGTGCAGAGCTGCAGTCTAGGTTTTAAAACCGCCAACATTTTCTGTAATACCGTTCCTAAGTTACGTGTAAGATTTTTTTATTTACATTTTTTAGGACAACAGTATCTCCAGCAGAAAATATATCCAAAGGTGTAAAATTGTGAAGAAATGTGTTTTTGAAACTAATGAAGAGAGCAGAAGTCAATGACTCATTTGAATTATTTAGTCTGACATGTTTACTGCTCCAAAATAATTTAAAACTTTAAAAATAAATAAAATATATTGTATTCAAAGGCGAAAAAAAGTTCTTGTTTTTTACCCATGCATTTAAAAAGAATATATATTAGAGCAGTGAGCACAATACCGCGAAATCGCAAAATCGTGAAACCGTGATATTTTTATCCAAGGTTATCATACCGTCAGAATCTTGATGAACGCGATCACCCATGCCAATGGGTTTATAGTCAATATAAACCAAACTTTATCTCAGTAATGTGATTGAGGTAAAGTTAATTTTATATTCCCACATTCGATCAGTGACAACTTGTGACTTGCTATCTATATGGTTTACCATGATACTTTGAATATTCGGTGAGAAATCACATGTAAGTACGACTAAAACAACATTAGCACTATTTAATTGACTATAAACAATGTACGTTGACCAGAATTAGAAAATAATGTTTTTGTAAAATTAATTAAGGAGAAAGTCTGAATGTGTGAATATAAAACCAACTTCACCTCAGTAAAGAGAATTACGATAGAGGTGAAATGAGTACGGCTGGCATTTCCTTCAGGTTACAGAATCATGTAATACTCGGTTAATTTTTCAGCGATCAAAATAGACAGATTGTTCGTGTGCCAAACTAGCTGCACAGTTACATAAAAACTATGAATTATACATGACAGCACGAACTGAATCAAATCTACAACATTAGCGCATGCCATGATACGGTGCAACAGGCATGACATAGTATTCTAAACATAAAAAAAGAAATGACATTTGCATATGAAAATTAACTGCTAGAAAGACAAACACTTACTTGCTTGTTTGGGGTTGCTGAGCTAGCGAGCGCTGCTAGCCAACTCGCTCGATCATCGACGCACTTGAAACTTCAAATATTTGAGCCAAACAGTCATTCAATCCACATCTGGGGATTGGTTGAGTCTCGGTTTCACTTACGTGAGGGTCGATCGTTTGTCCATCCTGTTTAATTGTCGTAACATTTGACTTGCTAAGATGTTTGGGGTCAAGTTTAGACCGACGGCTAACTGCGCGTTAGCAAACGCTGCTGCTAGTTACTTGCTCTTTATTTACAAAACATGACCAAAAGAGCTTCGCAATCAGGCGTGCCGTGTTAACTCGAAACGACCACACAGTCGACGATATACGTCGTTAAATCAAGCCACCAGTTGGATATGTTATGGACGGGATCAACACTGGAGTGACAGCTAGCGCGCATGCTAACTCACCCGACGCGAGAGCCAGGAGCAGGTCATGCTTTAACAAACCACATCTGTGTTTGTCTTTAAACGACGGTTGTTTTGTCTGCCCGTCCGAAAAGAGAGAAATGAAGAGCAGCTTTTATTTCCAAGCAGATAGTCTGTATGTTCCTGTGGTCTCAGACGGAGGTAGCGTCCTATGGTTACTGCAGTTGACACGCCACGGTGGAGGTGTCTCAATTCCTGGAGCGCTGCCTACATAGACAGCGAGCATAGGTTGAGCTAATTAGCTTATAACCCCCCTTTAAATCTATTCAGAAATGCTGCTGCATTTAATTGAACTTTACGTTTGTTCAGTCTTAATAATAAAGGTTACAATATAGGCCTTTGCATTGGGTTTTGGCCATACAGTCACATACAAAATGTCTAAGTGTGCCTGGACCACAAAACTTATGTCTGACAGAATGGTATATAGCCAAAAGTACATTTTATAGGTTAAACTTATTTATATCTCTTTTATGGCAAGAAAATCATTGGAGTATTAATCATGTTCTATGAAGATTTTTTGTAAATTTCCTATGGTACACACACTCACCAGCCACTTAGATACACCTTACTAGTACCGGGTTGGACCCCCTTTTGACTAAATCCTTAGTGGCATAGATTCAGTAGGCTACTGGAAATATTCCTCAGAGATTCTGGTCCAAATTCTGAAATCGAGACTCATCATACCAGGCAACGTTTTTCCAATCTTCTATTGTCCAATTTTGGTGAGCCTGTACAAATTGTTGCCTTTCTATCAGCTGGAACCAGTCTGGCCATTCTCCTCTGACCTCTGGCATCAACAAGGTATTTGCGCCCACAGAGCTGCCGCTCACTGGATATTTTCTCTTTTTTGGACCATAAACCCTAGAGATGGTTGTGCGTGAAAATCCCAGTAGATCAGCAGTTTCTGAAATACTCAGACCAGCCCGTCTGGCACCAACAACCATGCCACGTTCAAAGTCACTTAATTCACTTTTCTTCCACATTCTGATGCTCGGTTTGAACTGCAGCAGATAGCTTGACCATGTCTACATGCCTAAATGCATTTAGTTGATGCCATGTGATTTGCGTTAACTAACAGTTGGACAGGTGTACCTAATAAAGTGGCCGGTGTGTGTATATCAGAACATAATTTTTGAGTAGGAATGTGCATTACAACTTAGATTTTCTCAGTATTTCGCCTATTTTTTATTTTATTCTTTTGAACCCTCAGATTCCAGATTTTCAAATAAATGTATTTCAGCCAGATATTGTAATATCCTAACCAATATGCAAACTTATTTATTCAGCTTTCAGTTGATGTAAGATTACAGTTTCAAATATTTTTTATGACTGTTTTGTGGTCCAGGGTCACATATATGTTTTTTATATGTAAAAATATTTTTTAATATACAGTGCTCAGCATATACAAGTACACCCCTCCCAAATCTCTCTTTTAAATTTATATTTTTAATAGGAAGCTATACAATATTATATTTGTGCATATACATTAGATTAGTCAGTACTGAAGCCAAATCTGAAGCTTATCTAACAAAATAACTCACGATAACGGTCCAAAAAATAGCACACACAAACTTATATATTAAAAAATATTAAATACAAATTTAAAAAAGAGGAAAAATCAAGAGAAGCAAAAAATAGAAAAATTTCGTTGAAATATTGTAGGTTGTAACTTTTTTGCAATATTTTGCTTGAATTTAATTGCATTATTTTTCAATTTCTAAATATGTTTTGGTGACTAAAATATTTAAATAAATATATCTGTTTAATAAATCTGTTTTGTTTAAATGCACCAAAATACATTGCCTATATTCACTGAGAAATGGATAAAAGTATTAATTTTCAAAATGGGGTGTACTCAGTTATGCTGAGCACTGTATATATTCAAAAATATACAACAAATCGGTGCAAAAACATATTTACAAACATATGTTTTGTATACACTGTTGAGTAAAGTTATTAAAAGTAATATATTACAATATTCAGTCACTTTTTAAAGTAACTAAATATGCTGAATGTTACTTATTTGTGATGTGAAAGTAAGTATTATATTGTTGTTGCATTTTTTAAAATAGATTAAGATTGTAATTAAAAGTAACTTAAAAGTAACTTTACTCAACTTAAACAGATTAGAAAAAAGTGTGTGTTATAATTAATTTAAAATAGAAATACGGAATAGAAATTAGATTATAATATATATTTTTAATAAAAATGCAGATTAGAATGTGTGTTTTAATCAGGAATTTTAATAAGGGTGAAAAGGACTAGTCATTTAGTGTGAAGAACATTTAACCGATCTCCAGAACATTTTTCACTAAAGGATTCTTCATCGATGCCAATAAAGAGCCTTTATTCTTAAGAGAGAGTAACAGTGTTGACCCTTTGCTATATAACCTTCATCAGATTGCAATCAATGATTAACCCCAGACCCTCCCAGCACTGATCCTTTTTAGATTATTCCGGCATTTTGTATTTGGTCATTTGGAAATGTTCTTTTGGCTGAGTGACTTAGTTAAATAATAGCAAGGAAGTGAAAGTAAGGATGGTGGACTTGACCTTCAAATTGACGCTCTCTGTTTGACCTCTTGGTTTGGTTTTAGGTGAAAGCAAAGTGTGTTTGCTATACACACGCTTCACTGCATATTCAAACTAATGCTGCACTGCTAGGTCCTTTATTTTTCCTTTTTTCAATTCGTCAAAATGTCAGAATCCATACCCAAACACTAAACAATCTGATGAATCCATCAACAGTAGGGGTGTGACGAGATGCCTACTCCACGAGACGAGGCGAGACAAAAGATTGGGTTCACGAGAACGAGTCGAGACAAGATTTTTATACTATTTTTAAAATATCTTCAATGAATTAAATGGAAAATAGTGTTTTATTCAACTAAACAAATGACAAAATACAAAACAATTTAGGTGCTTTTTTAAATCAACTATGTAATGAATGGTATTTTACTTCTATTTTAATTAATTCTATGCAATAAAGGACATGCAAGCACTGTGAAATATTTGCTAATATACTGTATAAACGGAAAATAGATTTGTATTCAACTGGGAAAAAAATTCACAAACTGCAACTGCAAAAGGACATGCAAACACTGCAAAACATTTAGCGATAAACTCTACTGACTGACTTCACATGAGAAATCAAACCTTTTCCCAAATTGTACCTTAAAAAAAATCATGTCCTTTTTGGTATTTAATTTTACATTATTCAGCAGTTTCTCTTTCATTCAGCAAGATTTCATTCATGCCTCCGTGACTTGCTCTGAGCTACTTGATGTATGTATTAAGTAAGGACTGATAGGAGAAAGTTGTTTTATTGTATATACCGCTCGCCGGATGAAAAGAACTGTGAGACCAGCCTGGGTTGTGGGCAAAGCACTTGATTTGCAGTTCAAATCCAATCCTGCCTCCAACCTTCAGTGCTAATTTCACCCTCATGCTTCATTATAACATCACAACTCACGAGGCAACTTTTCACCTCGATGAGAAATCTCGTCGCGATTTAATCTCACAAGATCCCGTCACATCCCTAATCAACAGCATATTCTGTGCTGTTTGAACTCATGATGAATGGGAACTTTACAAAATTTTATACAAACTATAGGTGGGCATAGATGAATTTTATTTATCTACAGTATATTAATCTCACTGTAATCTTGTAATCTAGATTAAAATGGCTCATTTGAATTCTGCCGAAGGCATCCATAATATGTGTGCTGCCCAAATAATGACTAAAAGTAAGTCTTTGAGAACGGGTTTCTCAAGCCAGGTGGCGCATTAGACCAGGGGCTCATCTCCTGTTTCCAAAATGCATCACAAACTGCTTGAGAAACTGTTCTACTATGATAATTGGTGATGAAAATAAATGATGTTCAATAAGATGTACTTCTGTTTACTAACTGTTTATTCAGTTAAACATGAATGTTGAACTGTAGGCCTACATAAGCTCCAAACAGCGATTTTTGATGACCTTAATCCGACTAAAGTCATAACTGAACTAAACAGAAATGGAATTAAGACGTGGAGTATGCAGATATTAGTGGCATTATTGAAGTAAACACCGCAATCAAACTACTACCATCATGTAGGAGTTTTCGCCATATTTTCCGACAAGATCCACACACGCGGCTGTCAGTAAAGGACCGCACACACAGACATCGCAAAATGCTGAAGTTTTTTTCTTTCCATTCGGCATGCGTTATTAAATTCCATAACACTCTCACCAGTCCGTACTCCTTATCTGCGTCTAATACCCCAGTTTGTCACGGGGGCATGAATGAAATGTTCATGAGTGAAGGTGAAACTGCCGAACTGCAGTTAAAGTCACCCAAAATTACAGGAAACTCTTACATGAAAGCACTTCATGTAAACACCTTAATTATATTATTGTCTATTAAGGCAAATAACTAGATTACAGATGTCTGTGTAAGCGTAGTCAGTAGTGTCTTCGAAGTGAAAGATTCAGCAAGGCATCCTGCTGATTTGATTCAGAAGGGCACTTTTTTGTCAGACGGCTCACCGGTTTGACTTTCATTCACGGTCATTCATCTTAAAAAGCACCCGCTCCATTTTATTTGTATGTTTTACTTGAAGATTGTTCATTTTTATCTGTTTGTTCCAGCATTGATTGTTCCAATAATATCGTAGTGTTCAAAGTCAAGTCACATTCATAATTTATATGTTAATATAGCAAAATACATAATATATAGACCTAAAAAAAAGATGTATTTTTGGCTAGCGTATATTCATTTTACTTTAGCCATCTATGGTAACGCTTTCCAATAAGGCTGTTAGTTGAACTATTTACTAACATGAACAAACAATCAACAAAACAGTTATGACCACAATTTTTAATCTTTGTTAACATTAGTTGACATAAAGTTGTTCATTGTTGTTCATGTTAACTCACAGTGCACTGACTAATGTAAATAAACATACATTTATTATCATTATATTGATATATTATAATATTTTATAATATATAACAAAGATTATAGGCGACACGGTGGCGCAGTAGGTAGTGCTGTCGCCTCACAGCAAGAAGGTTCATCAGTTGGCGTTTATGTGTGGAGTTTGCATGTTCTCCCAGTGTTGGCGTGAGTTTGCTGTGGGTGCTCTGGTTTTCCACCACAGTCCAAAGACATGCGCCATAGGTGGATTGAATAAATTAAATTTGCTGTAGTGTGAGAGTGTATGGGTGTTTCCTAGTACTGGGTTGCGGCCGGAAGGACATCCGCTGTGTAAAACATATGCTGGAATAGTTGGTGGTTCATTCCGCTGTGGCGACCCCAGATTAATAAAGGGACTAAGCCGGAAAAAAAATGAATGAATGAATTTATTATTTTTGCATTATTTAATAATGCATTTATACATGTCGAACGATAATAATAAACACCGTACAAGTATTTATCATTCTTAGTTCATGTATACACCCACATGAAAGAATACTACAGTAATTTATAGTATTTTTAACCATAGTAGGCCTATAGTAAAGTACTTGGATTTGTGGTATGCTA
The DNA here is from genome assembly GCA_903798195.1 of Danio kyathit. Lineage (NCBI taxonomy): Eukaryota > Metazoa > Chordata > Actinopteri > Cypriniformes > Danionidae > Danio > Danio kyathit. Next base: position 76,899,626 of record LR812523.1, on the reverse strand, counting down.
ATACAACAACTATACTAACACAAACAAATGACCCAATGCTGTAGTTTTCTATAGAGTATAGTAGGGTATATTATACTACACTACAACACTGTTTTATTACAGCACTGAAAATATACTTCAGTTTATCAGTTCACTACAGTTAATACTACAGTACACTCAGGGGCAGATTTAACCAATAAGCAAGGTAAGCGGCCGCTTAGGGCCCCAGGAAATCTGAGGGCCCCCAAATATAAATGATACCTATAAATTATATCTAACATTGTTTTCTATCATATTTTGTATGGTGAGGGTCTCCCACCTTCAATCATGGACCAGTCCAGCAGTCGAATCAGTAAATATTTAGTTTTAAAAACGAAATTATTCATTTATTATTTGAGAAATTCCAGCATTATGGATGTGACATTTGCAGTAAAAATTCAAAACATAAAGTCACAGATAAAGTATGTTATTGAAACATCTGTTTATATTTTCCAAAACAACTCAACACAGAGTTATGGGATCAGAAAAATATCCATTTGTAAACATTTTTTATATTTTGAATGAGGAAAATAGAGTATAAAAAGGGTATAAAACATACTCTGTGGAAATTCTGTGAATTGAACTGCACAACCCAAAAGAAACAATGCTAACCAAAGATAAGTGTTGGCTCATTATAGAACAAACATTCATTCATTCATTTTCTTTTTAGCTTAGTCCCTTTATTAATCCGAGGTCGCCACAGCGGAATGAACCGCCAACTTATCCAGCATATGTTTTACGCAGCGGATGCCCTTCCAGCTGCAACCCATCTCTGGGAAACATCCATACACACTCATACACTACGGAAAATTTAGCCTACCCAATTCACCTGTACCGCATGTCTTTGGACTGTGGGGGAAACCGGAGCACCTGGAGGAAACCCACTCGAACACGGGGAGCACATGCAAACTCCCTTACAGAAATGCCAACTGACCCAGCCGGGGCTCGAACCAGCGACCTGCTGTGAGGCGACAGTGCAAACCACTGCGCCACCGTGACGCCCTTACATTAAATTATTGTCGTATTTTTTTTTTCAAGTGGGCGTTAACTGAAATTAACTTATTGTAAAGTGTGACAAACGATACAAATGACACTCAGGACTTACTGTAGGTGAAAATGACGTACTGTATACAACACGCAGCACGAAGAGTTCATTTTTCAGTCACTAGAGGGAGACAGTTTCCTCTGTAACGCACAATAAACATATCAAGTCTTTGTAAATAGCTATTATATATAGATTTAATATATATAAAATAAGTCTATTTGTACGTCTACATTTGTAAATAATGAATCATAACACAGCCAAATCTACAGACGTGCCTGATATCCAAGTGCAGTGGAGTTGTGTGTAAAAATGACTGGAAAATACGAAACATTTACGTCAGTTAACATATGAGATCCTCAGGAGAAACTTTTTTCTTGATTTATTCCTCAGACAGGGCTGTATTATGTTGCTGTCTTCGGGGTTACTGTAGTCCAGCGTCTGACATCATGATCAGTGTTGCCTTTTCCTGGGGAAATCCGTCACAAACACGGCGGGAACAGGAAAACATTCACTCGCAGGAGGAGAGGGAGGTGAGATTTCAGACTGAGGTGAAGTTGGTTAGCTATTTGCACATTCGTTCAGTGATAACTTGTGACATACTCCCTATATTGTTTACTGTGGTACTTTTATGGTAACATTAGCACTATTTAATTGACTCTGAACAATGTTGTATTTTGATAGTCATTGGCTGCTAATATGATTCCAGTATTTAGAATTAGCAAAGAATATTTTTCTGAAATTATAGGCTAATATTAAAGAAAAAGTGTGAATGTTTGAATATAAAACAAGCTTTACCTCGATGGATTTCAGCAGGGACAACTCTTCCTTCAGACGCTGTTTAACTTACTTCACTGTGGAAAATACTACAGTAATTCATGCTAGAGTGTTTTTGAAGCATATGCTAGTATGGTGATGTATTTGAATTAGTCTGCTGTGGTAATACAACTGTAAGAGCCTAATACAAACAAATGAACCACTACTGAAGATTTCTATGAGTGGATATACTATTGTACTAAAATACACCACAGTTATGTGCTACAGAATATGCTACTGTAGTATTTATTGCAGTTATTCACTATAGTATACTACAATAGGCTACGCTCTAGCATCCATTACCAGTCTTGTAAAAACTACAGTATAATACACTTTACTATGGTTTAAAAACCCAAGTGTTTACTTAAAATTATTAATAATATTGCAGATCAAAAACATCAATATTGGAATATATTGGAGGAAAATACAAAAAAAACATTCTTTTTTTTGTTCTTTCATTCATTCCTTCTTTCATTTGTTTTTCATTTGTTTGTTTGTTCTTTCATTCATTCTTTGTTTCATTCGTTCTTTCTTTCATTCCTTCTTTCTTTAATTTGTTTTTCACTTGTTTGTTTGTTCTTTCATTCATTCGTTGTTTCATTCGTTCTTTCTTTTATTCATTCCTTCTTTCGTTCTTTAAATTGTTCTTTTCTTCGTTTGTTCTTTTTTTCATTCATTTCTTCTTTCGTCTGTCTTTCTTTTATTTGTTCTTTATTTCATTTGTTTGTTCTTTTATTCATTCCTCCTTTTAATAATTCTTTATGTCATTTGTTTGTTTGTTCTTTTATTCATTGGTTCTTTTGTTCTTTCTTTCATTCGTTCGTTTGTTAGTTCGTTCTTTCGTTCATTCATTCCTTCTTTTGTTCTTTCTTTCATTCATTCGCGTTTCTTTCATTCTTACTTTTGATTGTTCTTTCTTTTGTTCTTTATTTCATTTGTTCTTATGTTCTTTCTTTCATTCATTTTTTCTTTCATTCTTTCTTTCGTTCTTTCTTTCTTTCTTTCATTCATTCATTCATTCTATCTTTCATTTGTTCTTTATTTTAATTGTTTGTTTGTTCTTTTATCCATTCCTTTCATTCTTTCTTTCATTCGTTCTTTATTTCGCTTGTTTGTTCTTTTATTTATTCCTTCTTTCTTTCTTTCTTTCTTTCTTTCTTTCTTTCTTTCTTTCTTTCTTTCTTTCTTTCTTCTTTCTTTCTTTCTTTCGTCTTTCTTTCATTCTTACTTTCAATTGTTCTTTCTTTCATTCCTTTTTTTGTTCTTTATTTATTGGTTTGTTCTTTCTTTCATTTGTTCCTTCTTTGTTTCTTTCGTTTATTTAGTTTTTTCTTTCGTTCATTTGTTCATTTTTTTCATTAATTCTTTCTTTCATTCTTTCTTTTTTCATTTGTTCTTCCTTTCATTTTTTTGTTCTTTATTTAATTTGTTTGTTCGTTCTTTCTTTCATTCATTCCTTCTTTCATTTTTTCTTTCTTTCATTCGTTCGTTCTTTCATTCCTTCTTTCGATTGTTCTTTCTTTCATTCCTTCTTTTGTTCTTTATTTTATTTGTTTGTTTGTTCTTTCTGTCATTCGTTCCTTTTTCGGTTTTCTTTTATTCATTCGTCTTTCATTCTTTTTTGTTCAATCTTTCTTTCATTCATTCTTTCATTCCTTTTGTTCTTTATTTCATTTGTTTGTTTGTTCTTTCCTTCATTCGTTTCTTTTTTCTTTCTTTCATTCATTCGTCTTTCTTTCATTCATTTTTTTGTTCATTCTTTCATTCCTTCTTTTGTTCTATTTCATTTGTTTGTTTGTTCTTTCCTTCATTCGTTTCTTCTTTAATTTATTCCTTCATTCATTCGTCTTACTTTCGTTCGTACATTCATTCATCTCTCTTATGTTTGTTCATTCTTTCTTTCTCTTTCTATATTTCGTTTATCCGTTCCTTCCCTTATAATATAATATAATATAATATAATATAATATAATATAATATAATATAATATAATATAATATAATATAATATAGTTTTTTAGATTACATTTCATAAAAAAAAAAACGAGCTATTACCTTGGCAACAAGCTGAAATTAAATCTTCATTCATTTATTAATTTTCCTTTTCGGCTTACTCCCTTTAATAATCTGGATTCGCCACAGTGGAATGAACCGCCAACTTATCCAGCATATGTTTTACACAGCGGATGCCCTTCCAGCCGAAACCCATCACTGGGAAACATCCATACACACTTAATCACACACATACACTACGGCCAATTTAGCTTACCCAATTCACCTGTATCACACGTCTTTGGACTTGTGGGCGAAACCGGAGCACCCGGAGGAAACCCACCGAACACGGGGAGAACATGCAAACTCCACACAGAAATGCCAACTGACCTAGCCGAAGCTCGAACCAGCGTACTTCTTGCTGTGAGGCGATCGTGCTACCCAATGCGCCACCTTGCAGCCGAAATTAAATATGTTTATGCCAATATTATATTCTTTCAGTTAACATTTAATTTAGTTTGAAATAACACAATTTTTTTCTTAGCTAAGAATCCATTACTTTACTTTTTAGCAGAAAAGTATTCAATAACAGTAACTAATGTAATGACAACCAAAATTGGATACAACCAAATAATTATTTGCACAATATCTGATGTGACGCTTGGCTGTCTGTTTAACTCCTAATATGCATTATTTTTCTCTCTCTCTCTTGTCTGAATGTAGGAGGACGAGCAAGTGGAGCTCCTGCCCTACAGCTGTTGTGGTTCAAGGGCAGGAAGCAGCTTTGGTTCCCACACAAAGGTACATATCAAACACACAGACCAGCAGACTCACACACACACACACACACACACACACACACACACACACACACACACACACACACACACACACACACACACACACACACACACACACACACACACACACAAATGCCAGCCTCGCAAGCATAACATGAGGTACAGTGAACAAACACACACCAAGACAAACAGGACATTCCTACTGTCTGACGCTACAAACCAACAGATTTACAGGCCCTGTTTCCACTTAAACAAATGCTGCAGCTCGCAAATGTCATCAAGTCTTTCCACTTGTCCGCAGGTTTGTCGCATTACGTATATGTTTTTTACACACATGTGCATCCTGGAATATTTACGATTCTGATTGGTCAATTTAAATTTAGTCAGATGTTTCATTATAATTAATATATAAGTACTGCTAAATGCTTGCATGATATTTTTATTCCTTTGTGAAATCTTTCCACCCCACAACACAACATATACAATTTATAAATTCACTTTTTTTGTATTTTTGTTGTGCATTATTGTCTCTCTTTTTTTAGTTGTTAGTTTTTTGTTGGTCTATAAAATTTCTATAAATTTTTCTTTGATTTATTTACTTTATAATATAATATAGTTCGCTGGTTCATTCCGTTGTGATGACCCCTGATATATAATATAATATAATATAATATAATATAATATAATATAATATAATATAATATAATATAATATAATATAATATAATTTAATATAATATAATATAATATAATATAATATAATATAATATAATATAATATAATTTAATATAATATAATATAATATATGTTGGGTTGCAGCTGGAAGGGCATCTGCTGTGTAAAACATATGCTGGATAAGTTGGCGGTTCATTCCGCTGTGAAGACCCCATTAATAAAGGGACTAAACTGAAAAGAAAATGAATGAATGAATGAATAATATAATAAAATAAATATAATATAATGATAATATAATAATAAATAAATAAATAAAATATAATGGCGATGCAGTGGCGCAGTAGGTAGAGCTGTCGCCTCACAGCAAGAAGGTCGCTGGTTCAAGCCTCGGTTGGGTCAGTTGGCGTTTCTGTGTGGAGTTTGCATGTTCTCCCTGTGTTCGCGTGGGTTTCCTCCGGGTGCTCCGGTTTCCCCCACAAGTCCAAAGACATGTGGTACAGGTGAATTGGGTACCCAGAGATGGGTTGTGACTGGAAGGGCATCTGCTGCGTAAAAACGTGCTGGATAAGTTGGCGGTTCATTCCGCTGTGGCGACCCCGGATTAATAAAGGGACTAAGCCGACAAGAAAATGAATGAATGAATGAACTTTTCATAAAGTGTTTTGTGGTTTCAATTTTCTCAAAATTTGTTTTTTTTTCCAACACTGAGCCAAAAGTCTGAGCTTTACAAGTTCAGCAAACTTCACATATATTACAGAAAAATACAGAAGAATGTTCATACAAAAAAATGTGAAAATGTATTACTTTTCTAGCTGTTTGCATTTTTTCGGAATCACGAAGTGAAAAAAGTGATTTTCAAAATCTCTGTTGTAAAAACCTTTGACTTTTATCAAATTAATGCTATAAATTTATGCAAATCATGCCATTATTAATGAAAAATAACAGTCTGAAGCTGCAGTTGCCCTGCACTTTTCTCCCCATAGACTTCCATTCATACGCACGCGAATGTGCGCGAATGTGTCAGACCGTAAACGCAAGCTGGTGCGACAAGTTTCGCATTTCGCTGGGGTGGAAAGTTCAAGCTTGGTGAACTCTAACCTGCGAAATCGCATCACATGATTGCGTGAGACCAATCGAGGATCAAAACATGACCTCTCTGAACAGGAATTTAAAACATGGACCAATCGCTGGCTTTTTTAATATCTAATCATCTTGTTTAATCCCGCCCCTTTTCGCAGCGTCCTTCAACAGAATTTGCATGCTCAAACTCTAGTGTCACTGCAGCTTTATGGTGATGGCAATAACTGTCAATTCCACTGTTTTATCCTATACTCCAGCAGCGTCTTTGCTTTAATTAAACATTCAAGATTATTTTTTAAAAGGGATCAAAAATACATTTCTAAAACTGATTTCTGGGGTCTTTTTTTTCTTTGCAACATTAGCATGCAAATGCTTTTAAAAGTGAATGCTTGTTAAACAGGTCCTTGTCATGCGGGGTCATTCTGTAGTGCCCTTGAGTATAGGGCACTTAACCCAATGTTGCTCCAGGGCACTGCCTGCACAATTAGCGTGTGGTAAGTTTTATGCTGACCTATTTATTTTGTATGGGAATTTTAGCATTTCTCTTCCCGCCATTTGAGTCTTAATTTGAGAGCAACATATAGGTCATATGCATATGTGTTGAAAAGTGTGAAGAAATAATTTGAAGTAAAAATACAATAAAACTAATAAGATGAATTATTATTCATTCATTCATTCAACTTCTTTTCGGTTTAGTCCCTTTATTAATCTGGGGTCACCACAGCGGAATGAACCGCTAACTTATCTAGCATATGTTTTACGCAGCGGATGCCCTTCCAGCTGCAACCCATCACTGGGAAACACCCACACACTCTCATTCACACACATACACTACGGACAATTTAGCTTACCCAATTCGCCTATAGCGCATGTCTTTGGACTTGTGGGGGAAACCGGAGCACCCAGAGGAAACCCACGGCAACACGGGAAGAATATGCAAACTCCACACAGAAATGCCAACTGACCCAGCCGAGGCTCGAACCAGCAACCTTCTTACTGTGAGGGAACAGCGATACCCACCATGCCGCCCCGATTATTGAAATTATCATGGGTAATTGATTTAGTATAAAATGCAGAACTATTAAACTATCGGTATCGCCATCGGTATCGACCAATAGCACTCTAAATCTATGGGCTATCAGTATCAGCTCAGAAAATTTACTTTCGGTGCATCTCTATGAAGATATTCTTCTGTAGTCAAATTATAGAAGTGAATAAAACTGTGAAGTTTGCTAAACTTGTAAACCTGCTAAGATTTTTGGCTCAGTGCAGGAGAAAAACAAACTCATTTTGAGAAAAATAAAAATATATGAATTGTAATTGAAACCTGCAGTTACAAACCAAAAAATTGACAAGTTCAAAAATAAAAATTTTTTTAAAAATAAAATAAAATAAATATATATATATATATATATATATATATATATATATATATATATATATATATATATATATATATATATATATATATATAAAACAGTTTTGCCCGCAGTGTGACTCATTAAATAAATAAATAAAAAATGTATAAATTATTAGCCCTCCAGTGAATTACATATTTATATTATGTCACATTCATATTCACAAAGTGGAAGCAAAGCAATTTCTACTATATTTTCTATAATATTAAATTTTTCTGGAGAGCCATACTTTAAGTTTGGCTGTAATAAATGTAGTTTTTAATAATAATAATAATAATAATAATAACAATACAAAAATTCAATATTAAATATAAAAATTTCAAAAAGTCTATATTATTAGTCCCTTATAAGAATTAGAATTATAATTTTAATTAGAGACCGAAGAAACCACTGTTTTATTAACCTTGTTAACTTAATTAATTGGCTCAGTGGTTAGCATTGTCGCCTCACAGCAAGAAGGTCTGCTGTTGAATTGAATAAACTAAATTGGCCGTAGTGTATGTGTGTGAATGAGTGTGTATGGGTGTTTCCCAGTATTGGGTTGCAGCTTGAAGGGCATCCGCTGTGTAAAACAAATGCTGGATAAGTTGGCGGTTCATTCTGCTGTGGCGACCCCTCATGAACAAAGGGACTAAGCTGAAGGAAAATGAATTAATTAATTTGCATAGATTTATAGTATTAATTTGATAATAGTCAAAAGTATTTACAACGGGGATTCTGAGAATCACTTTTTATCACTTTGTGATTTAGAAAATAATGCAAACAGTGAGAAAATAAATACGTTTTCACATCGTTTGGCAGAATAAAATGTTTCATATAAAGCAGACAAATTATGTATAAACATATTCTTCTGTATTCAAATTATAGTCTGCTGAACTTGTAAAGTTGCTGAGATTTTGAGAAAAATAAAAATATGAGTTGTAATTGAAACCTGCAGTCACAAAACACTTTATGAAAAGCCAAAAACCCTAAAAATTGCCAAGTTAAAAAAATTTAAATAAAAATAAAATAAAATAAATAAATATATATATATAAAAAAAAATTGTTTTGCCTGCAGTGTGACTCATTAAATTAAATTAAATAAATAAACAAAAAAAGAATCAATTATTAGCCCTCCAGTGAATTACATATTCATATTATGTCACATTCATATTCATAAAGTGGAAGCAAGGACATTTTCACTATATTTTCTATAATATTTTATTTTTCTGGAGAGTCTTACTTCTTTAAGTTTGGCTGGAATAAATTCAGTTTTTAATAATAATAATTATAATAATAATACAAAAATTAAATCAATATTATTAGCCCCTTACAAGGTTTTTTTTTTTAATTAGAGACCAAACAAATCACTGTTTTAATTAACCTAGTTAGCGGGCAACACAGTGGCTTAGTGGTTAGCGCTGTCACCTCACTGCAAGAAGGTCAGTTGGCATTTCTGTGTGGAGTTTGCATGCTCTTCCCGTGTTTGCGAGGGTTTCCTTTGGGTGCTCCGGTTTCCCCCACAGTCCAAACAGAAGCGCTATAGGGGAATTGGGTAAGCTAAATTGGCCATAGTGTATGTGTGTGAATTAGTGTGTATGGATGTTTCCCAGTACTGGGTTGCGGCTGAAAGGGCATCCGCTGCTTAAAACATATGCTGAAATAGTTGGCGGTTCATTCCGCAGTGGCGAAAGGGACTAAGCTGAACCAAAATGAATGAATTGTTGGAAAATGTGTTGAAAAAATCTCAGCATTTGGGAAATACTTCAAAAAAGAATTCACGGGATGGCTAATAATTTTTTAATTTTCACGGGAGGGCTTATAATACTTCAACTGTATGTGCAGTTTTTTTTGGAAGCAGATTACACCACACGCACACACAAACAAACAAACAATTCAGTTTATCACTCTGTTCAGTTTTTAGGATCTGTGCAACATGCCAACTTTCCACAGGCAACTGTTTTGAAATATCTACCTTCACTCTCTCTCTCTCTCTCTCTCTCTCTCTCTCTCTCTCTCTCTCTCTCTCTCTCTCTCTCATGGACTTTTCTATCTGCGTATACGCCTATGCTGGGAAGAAACGCTCAACTCTTTCCCACGGTCCTAGAGCACGTGGTTTAAAATTGTATCCTGAATGAGCCACCCTCCCTATTGAAACGTCACTGCAGTTCAGCCATTCAGATCCTGTTACACTGCCAGAGGTTTTAAAGGCATTTGAATGAGAGTCTGTTGAACTGGCAAAGCACAGTAAAGACATATTCAACAAAACCACAGACAAGTCAAGTCAGGTTTGAGAGCTGACAGACGCTTGAAATGATGTTTTTGTGCGTGACACCGGAGGCAAAATCTAGTTTTTCACATGCACCAGTCAGTTTTGATCATCTTTTTTTGATTTTAATAAAGTATTCTGTATGCTAATATTTAATTTGGATGATTATATAATGTTTGATTCTGCAACAAATGTGCTTTATTTTCTGGTTGTTTTATTGAAGGGGTAGTTCACCCAAAAATGAAAATACTGTCATCATTTAATCTA
>LR812523.1:76786773-76886773 GCA_903798195.1 Danio kyathit | reverse complement strand
AGAAGGGCAGACAGAGATAAATAGACAGACATACAGATAAATGGATGGATAGACAGACAGACAGACAGATAGATAGACAGGCAGACAGACAGAAGGGCAGACAGAGATAAATATACAGACAGACGGACGGACGGACTGATATAGATAGATAGATAGATAGATAGACAGACAGACAGACAGACAGACAGACAGACAGACAGACAGACAGACAGACAGACAGACAGACAGACAGACAGACAGACAGATAGATAGATAGATAGATAGATAGATAGATAGATAGATAGATAGATAGATAGATAGATAGATAGATAGATAGATAGATAGATAGATGACAGGCAGACATAGATAGAAAGACAGACGGACATATTTTTAGTTTAACGTTCAAAATGCATGTTAAAAATGTCACTCGGAAACTCAGTGATCTCAAAGACTCTAACGCCTTCAAATATAGAGTTGAACTATTTGCAGCATCCGTCTCTGCTCCTCTCCTTTGTGTATATAAGGAACATTTCAGTGCAGTCTGATAAAGCACAGCATATGAAATGAGCACAGTCTCCGCCCCCGAAAGACCAGCTTCATGACGGGCTTTTGTTATTCAGATGAACCGCGATAGGCGGAATCTCGCCGCACACAGCCGACAGCCAGAGCTCAGCGCGCGGACGAAGCAGCCGCTCAACACCCGCTCGTGGGAACCGCAGAGGTAAAGCGCATACTCCGCCGACTCCAGCATTGTTTTAGCGAAACATTTTTAGTGCAAAATATAAATAAAATAACCGCTTTTCTTTTAGGTATCGGAGCGCCACATGCAGTATGGACTAGTCTACTAAAATTCCCAGGAGTATATGAGAGTTTATAATAATATAAAGCGGAACGTAAGCTGAAGGAAACTGGGAGTTTAAATTTTCCTGAAATTGAGTGTGTTTGGGAGAAGACCTGGCTTATTTTCCTCAAAAACGTTTGGTCAACCTGCTGAAATCATGAGTCAGGCGGACATGACTTGCTCTGCGCGTCAAAGAGTGTTTCAGGAAGCGCTCAGGAAGGGAAACACTAAGGAGCTCCACTCTCTCCTGCAAAACATGACAAACTGTGAAATTAACGTCAACTCTTTCGGACCCGAGGGACAGACGGCGCTGCACCAGTCCGTGATAGACGGCAACCTGGAGTTAGTAAAGCTGCTGGTCAAGTTCGGCGCGGACACCCGTCTGGCCAACAGGGATGGATGGAGCGCCCTGCACATAGCAGCGTTTGGTGGACATCAAGACATCGTGCTTTACCTCATCACTCGGGCGAAATACTCATCAAGCGCGCTCTGAGGCAATCAAAGAAGATATTAGTGTGACGCCGTACCTTTAAAGCCTATCATATATTTGACCCACTTTGTGCCAAAGTAAAAGACAGCTTGTTTGTGATGTAAACGTGTTTAGGAAATTGATTTAGGCACAGATGAATTCGAATTCAAAGGCTATTGTTTTGATAATGTTGGGTTGGTACAATGTCATGGACGTGGTCTGCCAACTTTCGATGCATGATGAAAATGATAACAAGTGGTATTTATAGATTCAAAAAACAACAAGCCAGTGAGAAAACAAGTGGTGACTAGACTCAGGGTGCGAATTTTGATGCTTCGGGGTGGTGTGACTACTTAATTAAGTTCTCAAAATCAAAACAAGGATGGTTTATATACGTTTGAAAATGTTTTGTGACCCCAATATGTTAAAATATGCGCTTAAAATAGTTTTGGAAAGTCTAGTTGGTTCCACGAAGAATCATCCATTGAACCTTTTCATTCCACAAAAGTTTCTTTACAGTTTTTTAGATCAGTGGTTCCCAAAGTGGGGGTCGGGACCCCTTTGGAATTTCCAAAAATCGTATTCATTTTAATAAACTATTAGAATTACCATATTTCATCCATAACCTACTGGAGAACAACATAGTAGTTAATAGTAACATAGTTAACATGTTAATACACTAGAAAACCCAAAAAGTTAAGGTAACTCAAACCATTTGAGGAAACCGATTGCAACAAACCATTTAAGTTCAAACTAATCCTAATGAGTACTATAAACTTAATCCATTTGAGTAAATGAAGCAATTTGAGCACAGTAAAACCCAATAAATGAAGAGAACTCAAAACAACTGAGTACTGTAAAACCCAATAAGTTAAGGCAACTCAAACCATTTGATAAAACCGATTGCTACAAACCATTTGAGTTAAAAAACTAATCTATACGAGTACTGTGAACTTAATCCATTTAAGTTGAAGTAATGAGGTATTTAATTAACTCATTACGTTCAACACGGAGTTCAAAACTCTTTTCAAATGAGTAGAATTAACTTTCAGTAAATTTTGAGTTAACTACACTCATTTCATTTGATAAAGTTGACTGTTGGGCTTTGCAGTGTAGTAAACATTAAGAAAACAGCATGGTAACAAAAAGCCATCAGCCTTTAAATTTGTTTTGAGACCCTTGAGGTGATTACGTTTTATTAAAACAGAGCAATTGCATCAGATTTTATGGCACCAGTTTAAACTTTGACACCTTTACAGCACTCACGTACATTAAAAATAAATACAGCCCACTACTGAACATGGAGGAGTGGCGTTCTCCAAAATTAAACGATGAATAGACTTGGGTCTGTTGGTATGTGTGCGCCATTGTGTGCAAGATTTATATATTTATAACAACCTCAGAGAATATTGGGGATCGCAAGTCACTGGCATTGTTATTTTGGGGGTCGCGGGCTAAAAAGTTTGGGAACCCCTGCTTTAAATCATTAAAAAGTTTCACTGAAAGCTTCTTTGTGGAACCAAAAATATTATACAGTTTCTAAAAGAGTGGTTTGCAGTGATGTCTTTGGTCAATGGTTCCTAAAAAGTCCTAAAATGGTTCCTAAAAAGTCAACATTAGTTGATTTCTAATGTAACATTTTATGGATTGAAAAGGTTCCATGGAACCACTGATACCAAACAAAGAACATTTGTTTTTAAGAGTATATGGCATCGCTGCAAAAACTCAATTAGGGAACTTTTTTCTTTTTGTAAGTCTACCACAAAGTCCAGTATCAAACCGTTCCTAACTATATTATATACATGTAGATCATAGACATTTCAGTGTTTTAACATGATTGACAACTTCGATAACTACATCTCAACCTCAAAAGAACATTCATTTCTTTAAAAAGTCAACCTCCCCGAATGCCAAGAAATAATTTTCACACTGCCTAGGATGAGATAAACATTCATACACATTCACTCTGCATTTCATCTAGAACCGGGACTGATGTCTGATACCTCAAGTGTAATGCATTATAAAGGTGACATTTTAATGTTGGTCATCGAGGATCTCTCGCCTCTCGAACATGAGACGTTTTCCTGCCAGACAAGACCAAATCAGACTGCATTTTGGCACTGGTGTGTCACAATCAATACATTTCTTCTTGAGTTGATCCACACATTTCAAGCCACACGTTGCTGTATTGTAATTCGGAGGTCGAGCGAATCCATAGATCAGCGTCAGTAGATGGCACTGTATCCTAAAGCACATTGGCCTCGTCTTCCTAGACCCCTCGTCAACTCAGGCAAGACGCGGTGAGGTTTTAATATGTCGTGACTTTTGAGACGCTTCAAAGCCAGTATGGAAATATGCATCACTTATACTTGAGAATGTTTTAAATATTGCACTGATGGCTGTTTTTGATGAGTTGTTGGTTTCATGCCAACTTTTAAAGATACTATTTTTCTAAATGGAAAAAAAACAATTCTTAATGTATGGAAGCTCCAGGGTGGTTTTCACTTATTCTTGAGGCTTTTATTATGCCTGTGGGTTGAATTACTGTATGTGTAATCACCAGCGCAATCTCACGATGATTCGTAACTATTTGATTTAGTGGCTAATTTGTATGATCTCATTTGTACACTCTAAAAAACGTTTAGTTACTATATGAGTTAAAGCGACAGTTTGACTCTACTTAAAAAAGTGAGTACAAACGTAACTTGGAATAGTTAGGTTGACTTAATTTTTATATTACGCACACAGGTAATTTACTTAATTTTAGCACAATTTGTTTACTCACTTATATTTACTCAAGTCAACTAATCGCTTTTTTACAGGGTACATTTTACGGTTTTCTCACACCATTTTCTCACGTTTTCGTACAAATCAAAATGTATGGATGACCTTTTTTTAGTGGCTAATTCATCATCTGTACACTTTAAAAAACGTTTAGTTACTGTATGACTAAACCTGTTGCCTCAAAAGCGACAGTTGTCTCTACTTAAGAAGAGTGAGTACAAACATAACTTGGAATGGTTACGTTGACTTAATTTTTATATTATGCACAGTTAATTTACGTAATAATTTGAAGGCAATGTGTTTACCTTTATATACTCAAGTCAACTAATCGATTTCTTGCAGTACATTTTACGATTTTCTCACGATTTTCTAATTTGTGCACTCTAAAACCGTTTAGTTAACGTATGAGTAAACCTTTTGCTCTTAAAAAAAAAAAGAGTAAAAACGTAACTTCGAATGGTTATGTTGACTTAATTTTTTATATTACGCGTGTAGCTAATTTACTTACGTTTTTCTCACACGATTTTCTCATTTGTATACTTTACAAAGTGATTAGTTAATGTATGAGTAAACCTGTTGCCTTAAAAGCAACGGTCTGATTCTATTTAAAAAATGAGTAAAAACGTGACTTCTAATGATTATGTTGACTTAATTTTTTACATTATGCATGTAGTTAATTTACTTAATTTTAAGACAATGGGTTTACTCATTTATAAATACTCCAGTCAAGTAATCGCTTTCATGCAGTGTACATTTTACTTTTTTCTCACATGATTTTCGCACGTCTTCGTACGAATAAAATCAAAACGAATGACCTATTTTGGTGGCTAATTTGTGTGAATTTATCATTTGTACACTCAAAAAAACCGATTAGTTTCTGTATGAGTAAACCTGTTGCCTTAAAAGCAACAGTTTGACTCAACTTAAAAAAAAATTAGTAGAAATGTAATTTCGAATTAAGTTGATTTAATTTTTTTATATTATGCGTGTAGTTAATTTACTTAATTTTAAAACAATGGGTTTACTCGCTTATAAATACCCAAGTCAACTAATCACTTTCTTACTGTGTACTTTTTACGATTTTCTCACATGATTTTCTCATTTGTATACTCTAAAAAGCGGTGTTTAGGGTTGCACATTACTTTAAAAATTGTACGTTTTCATACAAATCAAATTAGATTAATTACGTATTTTGTCAATGCGTAAAAATTTTTGTGGCTAATTTGTACGTTCTCATTTCTACAATTTAGTATTGTTTTTTATAATCGCCAATGACAGTTGGGTTTAGGGGCGGGGTTTGGGGATACGCATAATATTAAAAATTGTACATTTTTGTACAAATGAAATCGTATGAGTTTGTATGAATAACCACTTTTCTGTCAATGCGTCAAATATTTTGTGGCTAATTTCTACGAATTTGCACGATGTTTTTTAAACGCTTTAGTATGGTTTGCTCATCCCCAATGATGGTTGGGTTTAGGGGAGGGGTTTGAGGATACGCATCCTTTTAAAAATTGTACGTTTTCGTACAAATCAAATCGTATCATTTTGTATGAATAACCACTTTTCTGAAAATGCGTTAAATATTTTGTGGCTAATTTGTACATTCTCGTTTGTACATTTTAATATGGTTTGCTCATCCCCAATGACAGCTGGGTTTAGAGGTGGGGCTTAGAGATATCTATAATATTAAAAATTTTACATTTTCGTACGAATCAAAACGTATGAGTTTGTATGAATGACCACTTTTCTGACAATGCGTTAAATATTTTGTGGCTAATTTCTACGAATTTGTACGATGTCATTCGAATGCTTTAGTATGGTTTGCTCATCCCCAATGATGGTCGGGTTTAGGGGCGGGGTTTGCGGATACGCTTAATATTAAAACCGTACGATATGAAAAATCTTATGTTTTCATACGAACCAAATTGTATGAGTTTGTATGAATTATCGCTTTTCTGACAACGCATTACATATTTTGTGGCTAATTTGTATGTTGTCATTTTTCGTTTTGATATGATCTGCTCATCCCCAACGATAGCTGGGTTTAGAGGGTGGGATTTGGGGACATGCCTTCTTTTAAAAGTCATACATTTTTGTTCAAGTGAAATCGTATGAAAAATAGCTTGTACATGAAAAATCGTACATAAAATAGTTACGTTTCCTTGTGAGATTGAGCCAACACACTCTGCTTGAATGTCCCTCCACAGGTAACGTCAAACATATTTTAGTCTATAACGACCTTATATGTTAATATGACAGTGTAACCGGGAGGCTTTTTAACATCGTGGGAGAACACCCGAGTAAAGTGTCCAGAAAAAACAAAAGATCTTGGAGCACTTCCTATATCTGAAGTCCCATCCTCCTCTTTTTAAGGGGGATGCTACATGGTAAAACCAGTGTAACAAGAAGTTGCACAATGCACAAGTCTTTACTTGATAATGCCATAACATTTATGACATGAAAGTAAAAGTTACTTCTTTGATTGAGACAAAAGTCAAATGACTGTGATTTAGTTTGGACCAACTTTTGAAATATTTTCATCAAAGAAAAGTATGGAAATAGGCCTCTCATGTTGTTGTTTTTTTGTCATTCGTGAATTGTGTTTTTTTATATACATGTTTAGCTGTTCATCTTTCGAATGATGTAAGTGGTCATATTTTAAATATATTACTTGCTGTATTTTGTACTTTTTGTACAAAGGCATTTTAGATATTAAAAATTCTGTGGTTTTAAGAAAAAATGTGACTCAGAGTCAATGAAGATTCAGTGTTATTGTTCCTCGTCTATTCCTGTGCCTCAGGTGTTGGTTACTCAATATTTCCAAGAAAAACAAGTGGTTGTGATTAATGAACTGTGAAAGTCACGCAGTAAGATAAACGTCTGTATGAAAGTGTCTTCATACAGTTGAAGTCAGAATTGTTAGCCACCCCTGTATATTTTTTCAACACATTTCTAAACATAATAGTTTTAATAACTCATTTCTAATAACTGATTTATCTTTGCCATGAAGGCAGTACATAATATTTTACTAGATATTTTCCAAGACACTAGTATTCAGCCTAAAGTGACATTTAGGCGAGTTAGAGTAATTAGGCAAGTCATTGTACAACGGTTGTGTGTTCTGCAGACAATCGAAAACAAATATAACCTAATAATAGGTTAAGGGGGCTAATAATATTGACCTTAAAATGGTTTAAAACAAATAAAAACTGCTTTTATTCTAGCCAAAATAAGACTTTCTCTAGAAGAAAAAATATTATAGGAAATACTGTGAAAAATTCCTTGCTCTGTTAAGTGTTAAGTAGTTAAAAGAAGTCAACCTTTACTTTACTTGTAGATAATTTATTATTAGTGAAATTAAAGCTCACTTAGTGTCCTTAAAGAGTCATATAAAAAGGTCACGTTCAGTTCAGGGGCGAACTGGCCACAGGGAGCACCGGGTTCCTGACTGTCATCTGGCGTGCCACCGTGATTCTGGCCTGCACACAACCCCCCCCCCCCCCCCCCCTAATATTTTTGTAAATATCGCGCTTCTCCAAATCTTAATAAAGGCATAAACACATTAAGGGTGTTTATTTGCTGAAATTCATATTAAAATCGGTGTTATTTGTATTGTGTAAAGTATATTTGTAAGGTTTTTGTGCATGTTATATACAGTTGAAGTCAGAATTATCAGCCCCCCTGAATTATTAGCCCCCCTGTTTATTTTTTCCCCCGTTTTCTGTTTAAAGGAGAGAAGATTTGTTCAACACATTTCTAAACATAATAGTTTTAATAACTCATGGTGTTTAAAAAAATCAAAAACTGCTTTTATTCTAGTTGAAATAAAACAAATAAGACTTTAGCCAGAAGAAAAAATATTATCAGACATACTGTGAAAATTTCCTTGCTCTGTTAAACATCATTCGGGAAATATTTGAAAAAGAGAAAATTCAAAGGGGGGCTGATAATTCTGACTTCAACTGTATATTGAAAAAGGGGCAAAAAAAAAAAACATTAATCATATCAATGCTGTAATGTTTAAATAATTTTCCGTTAAAAATGCATGAAGGGCATGTGACCATCCCGAGACTGGTCTTCACAAGAACGCAAGTCCATTCTCTGTGTTCTTGGAATTAAGAAACAGCCAACGCTTGACATTCTCCCTTTGTACGTGTCATCGGAGGGGGAAAGCCCCGCCCATTAGTCACAACCTCTCCCTCAATAAAATTAACAGCCCTGAGTGGGAAGCAGCCGTTGAATTGTTTAGTTGTTCAAATGTTTGCACAAATATCACACACACACACAGTTGAAGTCAGAATTATGAGCCCCCCTGAATTACTAGCCCCCCTGTTTATTTTTTTTCCCAATTTCTGTTTAACAGAGATTGTTTAACACATTTCTAATCATAATAGTTTTAATAACTCATCTCTAATAACTGATTTATTTTATCTTTGTCATGATGACAGTAAATAATATTTTACTAGATATTTTTCAAGACACTTCAATACAGCTTAAAGTGACATTTAAAGGCTTAACTAGGTTAATTAAGTTAACTAGGCAGGTTAGGGTAATTAGGCAAGTAATTGTATAACGATGGTTTGTTCTGCAGACTATCGAAAAAAAAATTAGCTTAAAGGGGCTAATAATATTGTCCTTAAAACGGTGATTAAAAATTTAAAAACTGCTTTTATTTTAGTCGAAATAAAACAAAAAAGACTTTCCCCAGAAGAAAGAATATTATCAGACATACTGTGAAAATTTCCTTGCTCTGTTAAACATAATTTGGGAAATATAAAAAAAATAAATAAAAAAATCAAAGGGGGGCCAATAATCCTGACTTCAACTGTATACAGCAAGGGAGTTGAGAAGTTGACTTAAAGTTTAAGTATAATTTATTTAGAGCATTTATTTTGCATAAATGGACAAAAACAAACATTTTCAGACAGATTTATGATTTTTTTTTTTTATAGTATTTAAAACAAAATATATTTAAATATTACAGGGCTGTTGATTCTTTAATTCTGATTGGCCGATTTCTAAATCTAATTTGCAACGTACTAGGGGCGTCACGGTGGCGCAGTGGGTAGCACAATCGCCTCACAGCAAGAAGGTCGCTGGTTTAAGCCTCGGCTGGGTCAGTTGGCATTTCTGTGTGGAATTTGCATGTTCTCCCCGTGTTGGCGTGGGTTTCCTCCCTGTGCTCTGGTTTCCCCCACAGTCCAAAGACATGTGCTATAGGTGTATTGGGGTAAGCGAAATTGTCCGTAGTGTTTGTGTGTGAATGAGTGTGTACGGATGTTTCCCAGTGATGCAGCTGGAAGGGCATCCGCTGCGTAAAACATATGCTGCATAAGTTGGCGGTTCATTCCGCTGTGGCGACCCCATATTAATAAAGGGACTAAGCCGAAAAGAAAATGAATGAATGAAGTTTATAAACTCGAAATTGTGGGCTGCGAAGTCTAAAAGAAAGTGTAAAGGAATCGTAGAACAGAATACGTTTAAAGTATTAAAGGGATGGTTCACCCAAAAATCTAAATTCTCACTGTAGTCATGGATATCAATGGCTACCACACTGTAAACAATATGTCAATTAACAGTTTTCATTTTTTGTAATTCACAAGTGTTTTCTGTTTATTTACAGCTGTGAATTGCATTATGGGTTGTTGATCCCTACTTTGTTGACATTTGATGTTGAAAATTCAACTCTACAGTTTAACAAAGTGACTTTCATTGACTGAAATTAAAGTGAAATAATATAATGTATAAGACATAATATATCAGCCGCTTCGAATGTTATCACTCAATTGAATGGCCGTTATCAGTGGTTATCAGCTGATAGATATGGGCCAGTAAGGGCCTTCTGCGCCTACTAGTAGGCTCAGAAGGCTGTTATCATCCATCCACATGGTTAATCAGCTATAGATCACATACGGCTGCGGCCTGAAGTTATCGAGAATTATATATATATTATTTATTAAATTTCCCATTAATTGTATTTCATTAACGTCCACCCCTACCCTAAACCCATCTCTATTAGTATGGCTGATTAACCATGTGGATGGATGATAACAGCCTTCTGAGCCTACAAGTCTAGAACAGGGATGGGCAAACTTGATCCTGGAGGGCCGGTGTCCCTGCAGACTTTTGCTCCAACCATAATCAAACACACCTGCCTGCAGCTAGTGATCTTGAAGACACTGATTAGTGTGTTCAGGTGTGTTGGACTAGTGTTGGAGCAAAAGTCTGCAGGGACACCGGCCCTCCAGAATCAAGTTTGCCCATCTCTGGTCTAGAAGGCCCCTACTGGCCCATATCTATCAGCTGATAACCACTGATAATGCCTATTCAATCGAGTGATGACATTCGAAGCGGATGAATATATAGAGAAATAAATAAAATACTTAGGTAAAAGTACCATTACTTGCCTAAAAATGTAGTGCAAGTAGAGTAAAAGTATCTGTAAAAAGTAGACCTTTTAAAAGTACTCAAGAGTAGTGAGTATTACGCTGTAAAAAGCTGATGCATTTAGATGTAATTTGTAAACGTAACATTCTGTAGTGCATTTAGTTATTGCACAGAAAACACACAACGTCATAAGACGTTAATATTAGGTTCAATTTAGGATGTGATGTCAGGTGATCGAAATTCAAGGTCTAGTCAGCGTCTAAGGATAATGTTATTTTGATGTCAAATAATGTCATCACATGGCGTTGATATTTGGTTGACTTTAGGTTGTTAGAAAGTGGCCAAAATCCAACGTCGAGCCAACATCTTAAACCAACGTCATATTGACGTCAAATACTGACATTTATTCCTCAGGTATGGCAACCAAAATCCAACGTCTGATAGACGTCGTAGTGGTAACGTCCACACAATGTCAAGCTGTAACATCATTAGACGTTGATATTTGGTTGATTTTAGGTTGGACACTGATGTTGGCCTGACGTCGAGTTCTGATGTCAACCCAATTTTCATTTCCAAACAAAATGCATGACGTTAGGGTACAACATCAATCTGACGTCATGTTGACGTCTTGTGCCTGCTGGGTGTTTAAGGCCATTTCGGTCATCATACAGTAAACATCCGTCATCTTTTCAGCAGTGACATGCATCTAAACCAGAGGTGTCCAAACTCGGTCCTGGAGGGCCGGTGTCCTGGAGAGTTTAGCTCCAACCCTAATCAAATCTGAACCTAGATAATCAAGCTCTTTCTAGATATACTAGAAACTTCCTGGCAGGTGTGTTGAAGCAAGATGGAGCTAAACTCAGCAGGACACCCCTGATCTAAACAGTCTCTGGGTCAATGCATGAAAAGATTTTGGACATCTTCTTGGACACTTTTAATGCTTCAAAACAGTTTGCTGCAATTATAAAGCGCACAAGTCTTGAGGTAGTTCATTATGATACGTTTTACCTTTTTATGTGCGATCTGATTGGACAGAAATCACAGGACAGATTTTTCTAATCCTCATAGACAAGAAAAAATAAAGTAGTGACTGCAGATTGAAGGAAAGTAGTGGAGTAAAAGTACCGATACCGCACTGGAAATGTACTCAAGGGAAAGTCAAAGTACACATTTTTAAATCTACTTAATAAACTACAATTTCTGAGAAAAACTTCTCAATTACAGTGATTTTAGTATTTGTAATTAGTTACGTTACACCACTGCAATTTAGTTTATTCAATTCACCTATAGCGCATGTGTTTAGTACTGTGAGAGAAACCGGAGCACTCGAAGAAAACCCACGCAAACACGGGGAGAACATGCAAACTCCACACAGAAATGCCAACTGGCCCAGTCGGGACTCAAACCATCAACCTTCTTGCTGTGAGGCGACAGTACTAACCACTGAGCCACCGTTCCGCATGAAGGAATTAAGTTAGCTTATTAGTTTTTACAAATTTAAGTGGATTAAACATCCAATTAAGTTAAATTGCACCCCCCCCCACACAAATTTTTTTTTTTTAAATCAAGAGTTGTGTTGTTTTAGCTTATTTAAACTAAGCAGCAAAAGTCACTTTTTGATTGCACATATTTTCAGAATTATCCCGCGACTTGTTTACAAAACAGAAAAATCGTTACACATTCTGCTTACGGTGCATTTTTCAGCCCAAATGGCGCTCTCCTGCTTCCAACTTTTAGTCCCCCCATTGACAGAAGGGCCAAAAGACAGATATCGAGAGAGAGAGAGAGAGAGAGAGAGAGAGAGAGAGACAGGTGGCCAGGCCAATCCTTGCATGCCCTCTGCTCCTTTTAACTTTCTTTCACTATTTCACTCCATTTTGTGTGCTGGAGCTCGCAGTGACAAGCCGCCCCATTCACTCGCCCATTCTTCTCTCCACTTCTCTTTTGTTCGTCCAGTTCAACTCTGTGCGCCTCTATTCATTCCCCAGACGGCCCACCATTGACGGGAGCCCCTGTCTAAGTCACACTGACCCCCTCCCTTTTAAAACACACACATGCACACACACACACACACTCTGCAGCTGCTATGGTAATGAGAGAGGGGACAAGCAAGGGAGAAGAAGGCTGGAGCGAACAGAAAGAGAAAGGGAGATCCTTCTCATGCAACTCAATAACCAGTGTGTGTGTGTGTGTGTGTGTGTTTTTCCCTTTGCAAATGGAAAATCAGTCTACCTCCTTTTCTTCTTCCCTCCTGTTGGTTTCCCACCCTGTTCCCTCCCCGAGCGTCCGCACCTCCTCTCCTGACCTCCTCTTTCTCATTCAAATCCGTTTCACACCAGGCCCTGAAAAGGGATGTTCAGAGGTGTGTAAAGTAAACCCCGATCCAACCCTGCATGAGAGAGCCGGGTGACATGCGCCTGTGTGTGCATTTTTAGACTGTATGAACAAGCGGGACAGATAACAGAGGTTGAAATATTGAAACGGGCGTCTGTGAGCAAATTTCATTCTGTTTTCTGTTAAACAAACTTTTTTGACTCCTTTTTGTGCTGATTTATACTTCTGCGTTGAGTGATCGGCGTGACCCATGGTGCCTTGCGCCTTCTGCGTGCTGTTTGTGTTGCTCTGCAATAACACTTCCGAAACACTAGCTGGCAGTAGGTTGTTATGTTCCTCTGTTTTGAGTTTCTTCGCAGGTGTTTTATTTTTTCTGAACGCTACCTTAATGTACAAGTAGCTAAAACTCACTCATTCAGAGGCGGGAACCAGCAGACGTGCAACAACTTTAATCATAAGGTAAACACAAAACAAAAGTTTCCATCTGGAGCTCCTTCATGAGACTCGACACTTGTAAACACTCGCTCCATCGGGCTCGCGGCTCTCGGCACCGCCCACACTCGTCACAGCTACCAAGCCGACCAATCATTGTTTGCGATACGCGTTGTTGAAACGTCAGCCACGGTGTGAAGGCTGTGCTGGACCATACACGTGCGCTTGACGGAGAAATATAAATCAGTCTTTTTCTCCCAGCGCCGTTTATATCAAAGTTGATATTTAGCTGCACCATGGTGGTGTTTCATAACATCTAATCTTTACTCGGTGGGTTGTTATCCCAACACTCAAGCCCCAACCTGGAAGACCAGGACATACACACATACACTACGGACAATTTAGCTTACCCAGTTTATCTATAGCACATGTCTTTGGACTTTGGAAACCGGAGACATGGAGGAAACCCATGCGAACACGGGGAGAACATGCAAACTCCACACAGAAATGCCAACCGACCCAGCCGGGACTCGAACCAGCGACCTTCTTGCTGTGAGGCGACTGCACCACCGTGCCGCCTATTGAATCATACTCTACATTGTGAAAAATGCAAAGTTCTCCACAATTCATTAATGTTGTCTTAACACAAATCGATTAAGTTGACATAACAAATTGAAGTAGATTGAACATAAAACAGTTAAGTTGTCCCAAGTAAATCATAAGAATTGTGTTGTGTCAGTTCATTTTAAATAAGTAGTTTGAACAAGTACTTGAATTAATCTATAGTGGTAATCTATAGTAACAAAACAACAACAGTAATATAAACTAATGACTAGGCCCACATGGAATCTGCGCCCGCAGAAATCCGCAGATTTTTAGCCAATCGCTGAATCTATTTTATTACTCGTGTAAATGTGTCAATTTATATTTATTCCATATTTAATCAAGATAATAACTGTAATGATAAAAAGAGGTCAGTGAAATAATGTGTCATAAATTGACTTTCTTTTACTTTTCTGGATTATTATGCAATCAAAAGTGTATGCATCAATAATAAACATGAAAAATACTTGAATACAATAAAAAATACTTAAATATGTTTAGCATATATATATATATATATATATATATATATATATATATATATATATATATATATATATATATATACATTAACTAGGTTAATAAGGTTAACTAGGCAGGTTAGGGTAATTAGACAAGTTATTGTATAACGATGGTTTGTTTTGTAGACTATTGAAAAAAAACTAGCTTAAAGGGGCTAATAATTTTGTCCTTAAAATGGTGTTTAAAAAATTAAAAACTGCTTTTATTCTAGCCGAAATAAAACAAATAAGACTTTCTCCAGAAGAAAAAATATTATCAGACATACTGTGAACATTTCCTTGCTCTGTTAAAAATCATTTGGAAAATATTTAAAAAAGAAAAAAAATTCAAAGGGGGGCTAATAATTCTGACTTCAACTGTATGTATATATATATATATATATATATATATATATATATATATATATATATATATATATATATATATATATATATATATATATATATATATATATATATATATATATATATATATATGGTTGCAACATAGGCTCATTCTGAATATCCTGTATACGTTTCTGGAGATCGCAAATTATGTAGCCAAAGGTACGTATGGCTGCATTTTGTCTTTAAAGGGCACCTATGATGAAAATCATCTTTTGTAAGCTGATTGGACAGACCTGTCTGTAGGTATAGTGTCCACAGTGATATTGGAGTGATAGAAACACAAGTTTTTTTTTTTAATTTTGTGACGCTAAAATAAAATCCAAATCCTAGTGATTTTGAGGCCCACCGCAACGTGGCATAGACGTGCGGTTTTCCCCGCCCACCAAATAGATTGACAGATGCCATGTTTTCATATTAACGTATACACATGCCAACAGAACATTTTTTTTCCAAAGAAACATGGATTATATTTGTTCCAACTCTGTGATTTTTATAAGTTTAAAATGTTTTTAAAACAGAGCATGTTTGTAATAAAGAGTGTGAAATCACTATGTAATTCTTTACCGCTACAATCACCACAGCTGCATGGTGTCAGTCGATGCGCATATATGTGTGTGTACTGCTAATGTCATTTGTGTGTGACTTATAATTTCAGAAAGGCTTGAATAAACTCCACCACAAATACACAAAATAAACTCACTTGGCATTTTGACTAATGAGCTGTATTTCAGCTTTATCCGTCTCTGTCACTGACTGCTGTTTATCTGACGTAATGCAGGAGAAGCAGACACGCAAGTGGGAACGGTGGGCGGGGAGAAGCAGCTCAATTGGATTTAAAACAGCTACAATGCACTCAGACACAAAAATCATGAGATTCTGGAGGCTACAATAAATTATCTGATGGGTATTTTGAGCTGAAACTTTACAGACACATTCTGTAGACACCAAAGGCTTATCTTACATCTTGTAAAAGGGGTAAAATAGGTTAAAATGAACGCTACGGGACGGTATGGCGGCGTTCCTTTTCATGCTTACCAGCTGACTGCTTACCTCCGTATGGACGGCTTAACCGCTGTTACCAGTTTGCCCAGAGGCTCACCGCGTACGTCGGAGGATTTGAGATGCAGAGCAGAGTTGACCGTGATGACGGAGTTCGAGTCCCTGTCAGAATGTGATAAAATACGTGGGAAAAATTAGGATGTCGCGAGGGCTGGATTGCTTTTCAAAACACTATCGGTTGGGTTTAAGGAAGGTGGTGGGTGGGGGTATCGGTCGGTTAGTCAGTCAGTCAGTTGGCAGTGGATTTACACGAGAACAGCAGGCGAGAACGGCGTACACCGCACTCGCTCAAAAAGCAAACACAGCAGCATCTGGTGGATTCGCGAAAACAAAAACGGCAGAAAAACGTAGCTCCTGGGACGTATTTGGTGCTCTCCAGAAATGTATATAGGGATACGTAATCAGAATGAGCCTTTAATAAAAAAATATTGTATAATAAATTTCAGTCAGATTGATATTTTTTGTACATTTCTATTTATACCCACAATTCAAAAACCTTTTATGACAATACTAAATATAAGCAATATATTATACATTAAGACTGTCTAGTTACACACACACAGAACGAAAATCAAAAATATTACATAATGACTCAAAAGCATAGAAACCAAGGAGTGGTAAAGTATAACAAAACCGGCATGTAATATGCATGTGTATAATATGTGTGTGTGTGTGTAAGGGTGAACTGGGGGCCTGTGCTGGCAGACGGCTGAGGGGCCCCATGCAGTCTGTAATGCACAGCTATTCGTCTTCTGTCTGTGCAGGATGACCCGCTAGACCATGTGACATCTGCCCGGCTGCCAACACAGAAAAGAGATGCTGGAGTGCCCATATGGAGCCTCCTTTCTCCAAATACTGACACACAGCTCGGCCCCAGTGTGTGTGTGTGTGTGTGTGTGTGTCTGAATGTTTCGTTTTGATTAATACGCACAGACACACTCAGATGGGGTTACACATCTGTGAGGTAACAGGCGGAGGGGGGCTGTAAGCTGAGAGAGATGGCTTTCATGCAAACATGTTTCATTTTCAGTAACTTTAAACCACAGAAATAAGTTGTTTTGCA
Source organism: Danio kyathit (assembly GCA_903798195.1). Lineage (NCBI taxonomy): Eukaryota > Metazoa > Chordata > Actinopteri > Cypriniformes > Danionidae > Danio > Danio kyathit. The sequence goes on along the minus strand of LR812523.1, from coordinate 76,869,911 downwards.
GCGTCAGTCAAATTTACTCTTCTTATAAGTGCTTTGGTAAGAAAATACAATTTGTCCATTCTCCATGTTCTCCATTTTTAATTACAATTTGTATTATTTTTGTACTGCAGTAATTTTATCACTCTGATAGTCCACATTTTACTACAGTATGCTATTTAAAAGTTTCATATAATGAAAATATGGATATACCAACACTAAAACATAATCATAAATTAGCCGTTTTTCATATTTTTTGATTCATGTTTTTATTTTTCCCCATTTATTTATGCTTTTAAATTGCATTGTGGGAGCTTGATCTTTCTTCCAACAAACTTTAACCTTGAAAAGTAAAAAAAAAGAGACTTTTGTTAACACTTTTAAAAGTTTAAAGTGATATATTCTGGGTTCATACACATTTTTACTACTAAAATTCCATGACTTTTCCATGATTTTTCCAATGTCTAAATATATGTGGTAAAAGAAAAACAATGCATGTTCAAATTTATTACAGCATCTCGTAAATCACGCAACAATATATTTAGTTTCAGTTTTTATCTATGTAGGGTGACGCAGTGGCGCAGTGGGTAGCGCTGCCGCCTCACAGCAAAAAGGTTGCTGGTTCGAGCCTCGGCTGGGTCAGTTGGCATTTCTGTGTGGAGTTTGCATGTTTTCCCCGTGTTCGCGTGGGTTTCCTCCGGGTGCTCCGGTTTCCCCCACAAGTCCAAAAACATGCGGGAAAGGTAAATTGGGTATGCTAAATTGTCCGTAGTGTATGAGTGTGTGTGAATGTTTCCCAGTGATGGGTTGCAGCTGGAAGGGCATCAGCTGTGTCAAACATATGCTGGATAAGTTGGCGGTTCATTTCGCTTTGGTGACCCCGGATTACTAAGCCGAAAAATAAAATAAATGAATATATCTATGTAAAATTGATTTAGATAATGCTTACACCGCACTAATAATGTGATTGGCCAAGGACAGAAAAGAAGTAAAGACAACTAACCTATATTCAAGTATACAGATATCTGTTTTCCATGACTTTTCCTAAACTTTGTGGGCTTTTCTGTTTTTCCCAAACTTTTCCAGGCCTGGAAAATGTCATGTCAAAATTCCATGACTTTTCCAGGTTTTCCATGACCGTATGAACCCTGTATATTGTCTGGGTTGGTGTTGTATATTACGCTACAAAAACGTTGCGATAAACTGCCAGCACATTTTACACACTTATTTCTCTATATATTATTTCTTATACATTATATTTGTAACGGAGGCCTATATAAGCCATAATAGATGATGGGATGTTGGATTATTAAAGAATAATGCACAACCGAGGTGTTGATGTGGTCATGAATGATGCCGTGGTCACACTAGAGTTTGAGCATTCGAAATTCTGAGGTACGATTTTGACCGCGATTTCGCAGGTCAGAGTTCACCAAGCTCTAACTTTGCAACACAGCGAACTGCGAAACTTGATGCACAAGCCTGCGTTTCCGGTTAGTTGCATTTGCTTGCGTATGAATCAACCCAGGCTCATTCTGTAAAACGTACCCCTATATCCATTTCTGGAGAGAGCCAAATACGTCCAAGGAAGTGCACTTTTTACAGTTTATGTTTTCGCAAATCCGTCAGAGGCAGCGGTGTATGCTTTTTGAATTTCTCTCGCGAGTGCCATTCACGCCTGCTGTTCTCGCCTAAATCCACCTGTCGACTGACTGACTGATCGATTGACTGACCCACCCTCCTCCTTCCCTAAACCCAACCAATAATTTTAAATAGCAATGCAGCAAAATTAAAGCACTCGCCTGATTTTTACCACGTTTTCAGATTTTACCACATTCTCACCCTGTTATTTACTCGTTTATTTTATTTTTTGGCTTTTGTTGTTGTCTTAACTGATTTTCGCTGGAATCAAACCCCGTCGTTGTGGTCAACTTCTCTGCGTCTCAAATCCGTTGACGTATGCGGCGAGCTACTGGACAAACTGGTAACAGCGGGAAAGCCATCTATACGGAGGTAAGCAGTCAGCTGGGAAGCGTGAAAAGGAACCGCGTCATACCGCCCCGTAGCGTTCATGTTAAAGACGAAATGCAGTCATACGTACTTCTGGCTACATAATTCCCGATCTCCAGAAAGGTATATAGGGCTATGCTTTCAGAATGAGCCTATGTTGGTATGAATAAAAGTCTATGTGGCGAAAAGTGCACTGTGACTGTGGCTTGATGCAAAGAAGAGTAATTTTAATTCATTTTCAAATATTTCCCAAGTGATGTTCAACAGAGAGACGATTTTTAAATAGTTTTAATGCTAACAATTAATTTTATTTGTCTTTTTCCAATATTTTCCAATATATAGCAAGAAAGTGCGATTTAAAGACGTAACTAGGTTAATTAGTCAAGTCATTGGACAACAATGGTTTGTTCTGTAGCCAATCAAAAAAAAAAAAAATAAAGACCCTCAAGGGGGCTAATAATATTGCTTATCTTTTAAAATATATGTACTTTTTCCAAGTCAGACAAAAAGAAATAAGAGTTTAATAATAGGAGAATATAATATGAAATACTAAAAAAAAGTAATAGTAATAATAACTAATAATTTTGTCTTCAACTGTAGGTATGTATGCATGTATGTATGTATATATGCTAGTGAGTAATTATGGAGGATAAAGCCCCAGTTGTACTAAATGAAACTTTTTGGGTTTGGGAGAGCAGAGCTGCTTTTCTGTTTGGCTGGCTTTGCTGAATGGAGCCATTCACAAGCCTCTAACCGCATGCTTTCTTTATCTTCATTGTTATCCCCCTCTTCCCTTCACCCACCGCAGTATAATGGCAGGGGGAGCAGACTGAAGAATCGGGTGAAAGTGGAGAGTGGGGGAGGAACGGGCAGAAAGACCCCAAACATGCCGAAGGGCCAAACTAAAAGCGGCCATCAGTCCTGGCTGACAGGTGACGATAGCAGAGGAATGCTTTTCAGGAGCCACTTAATTGATTGATTGATGGATTTACTAATTGACTGACTAATGCAATGACTGATTAATTGACCTCATTTGACATGGGATATGATATGACACAATGTTGACAAACAATAATAATGATGATGATGATAATATTTAAATAAACCACAAATTATGCTAAATGTATTAGATATCAGAAACATTGTATTTGTATAATTAATTACTTAATAAACAAACAAAGTCTGTGCGTTCTTGGTTTTAAATACTACGTATTAATTATAATTACATATAAATTGCTGTTAAATTTAGTACGCTTCATGCTTTCAGTTACATGGACATGCTTTTTGATCACTAACAATTATTTTACGCAATTTTTTTTTTGTAAAATTGAGAAAAAATTGGGAATTTGGGAAAAGCACCACAGAAAAAATTCATTAATTAATTCATTTTCCTTCGGCTTTGTCCCTTTATTTATAAGGGGTCACCACAGCGGAATGAACCGCCAACTTATCCAGCATATGTTTTACAGAGTGGTTGCCCTTCCAGTACTGGGAAACACCCATACACACTCATTCCCACACATACACTATGGCCAATTTAGTTTCTTCAATTCCCCTATAGAGCACGTCTTTGGTAACCGGAGCACCTGGAGGAAACCCACGCCAACATGGGGAGAACATGCAAACTCCACACGGAAATGCCAACTAACTCAGCCGGTACTCGAACCAGCGACCTTCTTGCTGTGAGGCGACAGTGCTAACCACTGAGCCACCATGTCGCCCCACAGATAAAATTAAAAGGAAAAAAAAATTATTAAGAAACATTAAAACGGAAGGAAAAAAATATATCTAAATGTAGAAATATAATAATTGACTGACTAATGCAATGACTGATTAATTGACCTCATTTGACATATGATATGACAAAATGTTGACAAACAATAATAATGACAATAATAGTAATAATAATTATTATAATAATTAAATAAACCACAGATTATACTAAATTTATTAGAGATCAAAAACAAAGTGATTGTATAATAGTTCCGTGTCTTGTTTACTATCCATTTGTATTATTAATAAATATAAATAAATTGCTGCTAAATGTATGTGCTTTCAGCTACCTGGACAATGGTACTAACAATTATTTTAAGGAAATATTTTTGTTGTTGTAAAAATTGGGGAATTTGGGAAAATCACCAAAGAAAAAAGAAAAAAGGAAAAAAATGCATTAAGAACATTAAAGCAGAAGGGGAAAAAATATACATCTACACACACACACGCACGCACGCACGCACGCACACACGCACACACACACACACACACACACACGCACACACATAAATGCATAAGTATAATAATTGATTGATGGATTTACTAATTGACTGACTAATGCAATGACTGGATAATTGACCTTATTTGACATATGATATAACACAATGTTGACAAACAATAATAATTATAATGATGATGATGATAATAGTAATAATAATAATTATAATATTTAAATAAACCACAGATTATGCTAAATTTATTAGAGATTAGAAACATTGTATTTGAATAATTAACTAAATAATTATATAAAAAGTGAAGTCTGTGTTCTGTGTCTTGTTTACTACATACATTTGTATTAATTAGTATAAATAAATTGCTGCCAAATGTATTGAAAGTTTTGTGCTTTCACCTGGACAACGCCACTAACATTTATTTTAAGCAAATATTTTGTTGTTGTAAAAATTGGGGAAAAAATTGGGGAATTTGGGTGAATAAAAAAAATGGAATTTGAGAAAAATCACCACAGAAAAAATAAAAAGGGAAAAAATTCAATAAGAAACATTAAAACAGAAGGAAAAAATACATATAAAATGTATAAATATAATAACAGATTGATGATTTACTAATTGACTGACTAATGCAATGACTGATCAATTGACCTCATCTGACATATGATATGATATGACACAATGTTGACAAACAATAATAATGACAATAATAGTAATAATAATTATTATAATAATTAAATGAACCACAGATTATACTAAATTTATTAGAGATCAAAAACAAAGTGATTTTATAATAGTTCTGTGCCTTGTTTACTATACATTTGTATTATTAATAAATATAAATAAATTGCTGCTAAATGTATGTGCTTTCAGCTACCTGGACAATGGTACTAACAATTATTTTAAGGAAATATTTTGTTGTTGTAAAAAAATTGGGAATTTGGGAAAGCACCACAGCAAAAAAAAAAAAAAAATAAATAAATAAAATCATTAAGAAACATTAAAACGGAACGGAAAAGAAATATATAAATGTATAAATAGATAAAAATATATAATTAAAATAAATAAATTCAAAATATATACAAAAATATATATGCATACCAAATTCCTTTTTTTTTTTACACATATTTTATATTAATATATTATTTTAATTCTCCAAATTCTTTCATTTTGCTCTTTCAGTTTACCATCTTTACTAAAACAAATTGCATTTTCAATGTATTAAAGTAGAAAACAATTATTTTGATTTATAATATTGTTGTATTTTAATCAAATAAACGTGCTGATAAACTGTTTAAAAATCACACACAAACACAAGTGTACAACTTTAAAACACAAACAAACAAAATACACAATTTGCCCATTTGTTTTGCACCATATACAACGATAACCCAAAACAGGCCTATAGGTTTTTGTAAATTAAAATAAACGTTTTATTACATATTTCGAAAATACAGTGTGATCGTAAAAGCACCACTATGATTAAAACCAATTGTGTGTAAACATTTATCAAGTAACCACAGTAATACATACCATTATTATTAGTAGTTGTCTGTTAGTAAACAGGTGGAGCACTGCTAGAGGTGTAAGTGATTTATTAAGTCCTGTTACAACAGCTCCACCTGCTGTTTCATTAATGCAGCACAGCCTGCGTTACATTGAAGATGTAATACTGTTGCATTTCTCCAATGACCGTTTGCGTAAAAACAAACACTGTTCCCCAAACGCGTAACAAAAGTGAATATATGTAACCCAAGGTCTCAGTCCACAGCAGGCTGCAAGATGGTGAAAGTATAGAGTTAGTTATAAAGTTATAAAGCGTGTTACCCATTAAAAACATCTGTCCAATCACACTTTGGGAGGCTGATAGATTGATTGATTAGCAGTTTGTGCTAATCCTGCTGGCGAGTAAACAGTGGTGGATACTTTAGGTTTAAGCTTATTATGGGTTTTTACAACAATAGTGTCAGACAGGTATTTTAGTAGATGAAAGAAAAAATACTGTAGTAATTACTAGAGCGTTTTTGAACCACACTGTTTTAAATTGCATTATATTGTATTTTATATTAAGTATAACTCTTTGCTAGTGAATGCTACAGCATCATACACTGTAAAAAAATATCCGTACATTGACAGTTTTCCATATTTTGTGATTAATGTTTTTATTTTGTCCCATTTATTTATGGTTTTGAATTGCAATATGGGACCTGGATCTTTTTTTCCACCAACTTTTAACCTTGTAAAGTTCGAAATATGAACTGAATTTATGAATATGAATTTATGAACATTTTTAATAGTTTAAAGTGATATATTGTCTGGGTTGGTGTACAAATACAGTACAACAACCTTGTAATAAACTGCCAGTACATTTTTTGTTAAAAGAGATACAGCTGCAGATACTTACATCAATATAGCATCATTTTTGTGACACTGTAAATCAATAATTAATATTTTTACATTACTGTGAGGGGTAGGTTTAGGGTTGAGGTGTGGTTAGATGTTAATAAAATATGATTAATGTGTAATTTAATAAATAATATGAATAATACCCTGTATAATGACTTTTTTACCTTATTGTTTTTAGATGTGGGTAGATGTTAATAAAATATGTTTAACGGGTAATTTAATAAATAATATGAATAATAATTTGTGTAATTACTGTTTTTACATTACTGTGAGGGTTGGGGTAGGGGGAGATGTTAATAAAATACAATTAATGGGTAATTTAATAAACAATATAAATATTTTCGTTAAAGTTCTGGCTTCAGCTGTATCCCTTCTAGCAACAACCGTCCTACAAGTATATTACTATATTACTATACTTGTATTGTTACCATAGCAACTATAGAATTACTATGAAAGATTAATTGAAGTACTTTACTATTGAATGGTCCAAAAACACTTTCGTATTTACTATAAATTACTATAGTATTTTTTCATGTGGGCTTCTAGGGAGACTGGGGTTAGATGTCACAATCTATGGAAAGCATTTTTTGTTTGGTTTAAATTGTATTTATTTTATTGTTGTTGAAAACTAAACTACAAACTAAATAAAGTCACTGTAATATAAAAATAAATATCTGTCATTAATTCACAGTTTACTTCTGTCTAATGTGGTAATGCCCCATTCACGCAGGGCGTCAGCGTAAACACTACCTATTCACTTTGAATGGGTGACGTCAAGCGTTGCCGAACCAAATTGTGGGTCCGTCTGCGCTGCTTCAGCGGCGCTGCTCGCTGCAAAAGTTGGGAATTTCTCAAATTTTCAAGAGCCAATTGAAGCGTCAGTCAATCAGATCGCTTTATGCAAATACCTAAGATCAGACAGTAGCCGATTAGACTTATTTCATTGGCTGACGCTGTTATGATGATCGTGTCAGCCTCAACTTCAGACACGCCCTCCGTCAAGCGTTGACACTAAAGCACTGAGTGAATCGGGTTTAACTTATCAGCAGTTTTGGGGTGTAATATGTTAGAAAGTAACAAGTTACTGTAATTAAATGATTTATTTGTCCTCTGAAAATTTTTTATATTTAAGATGATTTACAATGTAATTTTTGTGGCTATACGTTAGATTAGTCAATACTGAAGCCAAATCTAGAGCAAATTAACAAAATATTTTATGATAACAGTCCAAAAATTAGTAGCCCAAATTTGTTAGGGAAAAATAATAAATATAAATGATACACTAAACATCACTTAGAAATATTTTGAAAATAAATAAAAGTTTCAAGTTTAAACTGTATATATATATATATATATATATATATATATATATATATATATATATATATATATATATATATATATATATATATATATATATATATATAAATAAAATGAATATATTTTATTTACATAATTTATTCATACATTTTTTGTGAAAGATAAAGCCTTTATAGTAACATAAGTAGATGAGTGATAATCTAGTTAATATCTGTTATGTGTTTGGACAATCAGAGTGTAATGGTTTAGTTGTTTTAGTTGAAGTCATATCTCTATACAGACAACCAGCCCCAGCCTCTCTTATGTATGAGGAAATGATAAATTCATACCTTGGTTCTAGATTAGGGCAGGGATCTAAAAAAACAACAAGAAAATAAACAAAATGTCAGCAAAGCTGTGTATAATTACAGACGGGGAAGTACAAATCATCCTCTTGAGACCCGGAGAAAGCCCCGCCCATTAGTGACAATCTCTCTCTCATTAGCATAGGACATTAGTATTGTTTTTGAATCTGCCACTATGCTGACACACAGGCATTTATAGCTCCGCAATCTTGAATCCATTATTTGTGGGGTATTTTGAGCCGAAATGTCACATACACACTCTAGGGACATCAGATACTTATTTTACATCTTTTAAAAAAAGTGCATAATAGGTCCCCTTTAAGACCTAATTAATAAATGTTTGATCTCAGATCTTGTTGTAATATAATGTCCTCTACAGTGGACAAAAGTCTATTCCTGAGTCCCAGTAGGTTATTCTGTGTGTACAGTGTTTTGTTTATTCAGGGACATTTTGAGGCCCTGTGTAAGGTCACATAAACATTAGCCTAGCTCATTGGTGTTTTTTTGACAGTGCAGCTTCTGACATAAAACATTTGTTCACTATATCAACATGAAAACTTACCAATATCTGTTGGGGTGATAACAGCCTCCTCGGAGAAGCCCAGAGATAAAGCAAAAGACCTGAATTTGTCGATTAAATCTGGCCTTAGTGTGGAGGAGCGTCCTGAAAGCAAATTAATACACTTCATTAATTTATCACAACTTTTTCATTGGCATCATCAGACTTACCATAAAGAGCTACTTGAGTGTATTCCTTGTTCATGGTCTTGTATTTCAGGACCAAACTATAGTCAGTATAATTTGTCTCCACAATTGTGACGTCTTTTGTGATCTGGTTCCCTTAAAAATGACAAAAATCAGAGACAATGTGTTATTAATTTATATTTGGGGGCTATTTAAGCTGTTTGTGTAACTGCCAAGTGCTTATGATAAAGCATTAGCAAAGTATATGATGTTTGTAAATAAAAATGAAGTTGAAAATATTAAAAATTATTCCAAAGTTATCAGTTCTCTTGATTTGCCATTTATATGTAAGTGTTTTGAGTAACATTCATTTGTGTTTATTATTATTATTATCAAATAAAAACTTCAAATAAGAAAACTATCAGGTGTACTAGTAGCGAGTTGGACCACCTTTTGCCTTCAGAACTGCCTTAATCCTTTGTGGCATAGATTTAACAAGGTACTGGAAATATTCCTCAGAGATTTTGGGCCATATTGATATGATAGCATCACGCAGTTGCTGCAGATTTGTCAGCTGCATATCCATGATGCGACACTCCCGTTCCACCACATCCCAAAGTTGCTCTATTGGATTGCGATCTGGTGACTGTGGAGGCCATTTGAATACAGTGAACTCATTGTCATGTTCAAGAAACCAGTTTGAGAGGATTTGAGCTTTATGACATGGCACGTTATCCTTCTGGAAGTAGGCATCAGAAGATGGGTACACTGTGGTCAGGTAAGCTGTGGCGATGACACGATGCTTAATTGGTACTAATAGGCCCAAAGTGTGCCAAGAAAATATCCCCCACACCATTACACCACCATGGATCCATGCTTTCATGATGTTGACACCAAATTCTGACCCTACTATCCAAATGTCGCAGCAGAAATCGAGACTCATCAGACCAGGCAATGTTTTTCCAATCTTCTATTGTCCAAATTTGGTGAGACTGTGCAAATTCTAGCTTGTTTCCTGCTCATAGCTGACTGAAGTGGCAACCGGTGTGGTCTTCTGCTGCTGTAGCCCATGATCCGCCACAAGGTTCAACATGCTGTGCATTCAGAGATGCTCTTCTGCATACCTCAGTTGTAACGAGTGGTTATTTGAGTTACTGTTGCCTTTCTATCAGCTTGAACCAGTCTGGCCATTCTCCTCTGACCTCTGGCCTCAACAAGGCATTTGCACCCACAGAACTGCAGCTCACTGGATATTGGACCATTCTCTGTAAACCCTAGAGATGGTTGTGCGTGAAAATACCAGTAGATCAGCAGTTTCTGAAATACTCAGATCAGCCCGTCTGGCACCAACAACCATGCCACATTTAAAGTCACTTAAATCACCTTTCTTCCCCATTCTGATGCTCGGTTTCTGCTATGTGATTGACTGATTAGAAATTTGTGTTAACGAGCAGTTGGACAGGTATATATACAGTATATACATACATACATACAATATCCCCTAATATTTAAGTTCTAAAAATACAGAATAATTTTCATTTTCTTTTCGGCTCAGTGAAGTTTCACAAACTAATTTTGAGAGGAGCACGTGATATGATTGACCGCAGCTGGTCTCTCATCTACAATCATTAGTTAGCCAATCAGATTAATCCAAACTCACTATTCCAAACTCACTATAAGTAGCCTAGCAAAAATTACTCCCTTATCTTCGTTTTCCGAAGAAACCCTCCATCCACACCTTCTCCCCCTTTCTTCCTTTACCACGGGGAGCTCTCGAGAACTACCTGATCTCGTACTCCCCTTACATGCTCAATGGACCAGGCGGGAGCCCTGGGCTCAATTATCTCCGAGCTCAGGGTTCTCTCCCGGGACAGCATTCCAAACCTGCTAATAGCATCAAGCAATATCTAAGTGTGAACTTTCGAAGTCCCTTTATTAATCTGGGGTCGCCACAGCGGAATGAACCGCCAACTTATGCAGCATATGTTTTACACAGCGGATGCCCTTCCAGCCGCAACCCATCATGGGGAAACATCCATACACACAATTTTATCTTACCCAATTCATTATACCGAATGTCTTTGGACTTGAAACCGGAGCAGCCCGGAGAACATACAAACTCCACACAGAAACACCAACTGACCCAGCCGAAGCTCGAACCAGCAACCTTCTTGCTGTGAGGCGATCGTGCTACCCACTAAGCCATCGTGCAGCCCAATTTTACAAATGATTAGATATTATAAGACTACATTGTCAGTATTTTCTAAAATGGACATAAAACACAAATTAACCTTTTGCTCTAAAGATATACATATTAATGACAAATGATGAGAACTATTGAAACTTTGAAGAGGTTAAGTTTTTTTTTTCTTTTTAACATTTTTACAGACCCAAGTAAAAAAAAGTCTGAGATCTAAATTAATATTATATAAATATTTTAAATATGGAAAAATTATATTTATAAATATATTGATTTATACCAACAAAAGAAGTTCAATTACATAGAAATATTTTAAGGTACCTTATAGGTTACTGATGCATTTTATTCTGTTCATTTTGGCACTAAATTTTTATTTAAAACAAAGGGGTTTATTATTTATAATTTATTATTTATTATTATTTGTCTGTTAGATATGATGAAGGTGTGCAATTCAAGTACATTAAAATTATCTGAGTCTTTTCTGAGTGACATATGACATTATGCAATGAGAAATAAGGTGTTTGAGAGAGGAAACAAGAGCTTACTTTTGCTGAAGTAAGTGAATTCTCCAGGAACATCTGTCTTCTTATATGAATAAACACTGATGGAGCATCCATACGGCCTGTTAGTTAACACATATACAGATCATTAGCATATAGTTGAAATATTTAGTTTAACATTGTAATTGGGGATGGTGTGATCATGTCCTAAAAATAATACAATTTTCAATCACCTCATAGTCCACATAGTCAGATTGACATTTCCACTTGGATCCGGGACCAGAAGACCTTTAGAAACCTTCAGATGACTTTTGAACATTGCAACAAACTGCGATTCATCTGCAAGTCCAAGCCGATACCATACACCTGCAAACTGACAACAAAAGTAAGTAAAGATGGTTTACACTTTATTAAGGGTTCTGTAGTTCCAGGTGATGGTAATGTACCATAGCCTGCTGTAGTGTAGAAAATGAGTTGTAGGCTATTACTATTATTATAGCCTAGTTTTTATGTTGGATTGACTACTACAAGACCACTACAATATTATAAGTTTTAAAACTGCAGTATGCTAAATGACTATTACAAAGTGACCCGGGTGGTTTACTATTTCTGTGTTGGACGTGAATTTGATTTCAACAATCACAGGCAAATATATATATATATATATATATATATATATATATATATATATATATATATATATATATATATATATTAATTTTCCTTAGGCTTAGTCCCTTTATTCATCAGGGGTCGCCACAGCGGAATGAACCGCCAACTTATCCATATGTTTTACAGAGCTGATGCCTTTCCACTACTGGGAAATCGGAGCACCCGGGGGAAACCCACGCCAACACGGGGTCGGGGAGAAGATGCACACAGAAATGCCAATTAGCCCAGACATGACTCGAACCAGTGACCTTCTTGCTGTGAGGCGACAGTAGGCTACTTACTACTGAATCACCGTGTCGCCTTTAAAATAAATAAAAGATTAAAAACCAAAATGGCGGATCGCCGGATACACAACACCCCACCGACGGTTAATTTGTGGAGAGATTTACAATGAGTAACATGAAAATATTAGCATCTTACCTTATAATAAATCGCATTTAATGTATATATGCGTTTTATTTCTTCTGCAAAACGGTTATGAACTTTTATAAAGATACCTTTGGTCGTTAACATGAGGAGATTTTTTGCATGAAGACCCGTGAACTTCTGTAACGTTGAGGATGTGAAAAAGTTGATTGACAGGTTGGGTATCCAAGCAACGGAACGACTCGTCAATGAGGAAGTAAGTTAGTTTGTCCCAAACAAAGCTTGTCTACTCTTCTGTTACACACTCGGAACTTTTCTCTTCCACAAAAAGAGTACATATACTTCCACAGCCTAGAAATGGTGAATTCCTATTACTCCTTCCTCATTTGTAAAAAGAAGAAGAAGTTTTAAAACTACAGCCAGCCACCATTTGACTCAGTTGCCTATGCTATTGCTAAAATCAATCCAAACTATGACAAATCCCATAAACTTGCACTGAGAGTGACAAAACTTTAAATGTTAATACTGAGCATTTAGTCCACACTGAAAAACAACGAGTCTTAAAACAGACAATGTGCAAAAAATAGCTGTACATTTTCCATAGTAGCTATCTGTGGGTGGACCATAGAGTGGACCATATTCAAGATAATCAGATAATTAAACAAGAACTAGCCTAGCCTAGGACATGCTAGCAACATGTTAAACCATGGTAGTACAGTAAAAAATTTTAAATAAATAAAAATGATAATTTTAAGTGCTATTAAAGATAAAATTAGTACCTAAAAGTTGTGGTAATTCTTTACAGTTGATAAAATTATTTACTAACTAGAGCTACTTTTGATTCAAATGAAGTAAAAATGACATATACTTTGTTAATGTTAGCATTCAACATTTACTAATACATTTGAAATGACTATATAGCTAAGTACTGCACCAATTATTAATACTTTTCTATTTTTCCTTCTTGTATAGATGAATGTAAACTAACTTCATTTGGTGACGTTTAGCCTCTTTACTGTTTGTTTTTAAATGTGAACACTTTAACAATATGGTAAACATAGAGATTTCTTTAAAAAGTCTCTTCTGTAACTAAATTTGAAGCTCAAACGTTGAACAACTGCAAATATCATACTCACTTTCTCCAGCTCGAAGTTGGGCTGAGGTCCAATTGGATCCGGTGTGTTGAAACTGTGCGTTCCTAAATACAGGCCGAACAAAATGGCTAATGCTAAAGTCATGATGAACGTTTGAACACCTCTGTTTGGAGAAGCGAAGAACACAAAACCACTGACATAAAGAAGCGGTGGGGAAACTCCTGGGTTTATATTTGCCAAAAACGAGGGAATGTTTGTGAATGACTGGAGCCCGGCCTCTCACACACAAAGCGTTCAGTTCACTGAAGACTTTTCAAACAGCAGGTTGGAGTAATGTTACAGAGTCTGACCAAATACATCAATATACAGAGAAACATCCAGTGTTCAGAAGTTCTATTGGTTTCTTCTACATTGAAACCATAAAAAACCATCACATTAGCAGTACATTTGATTTTTTTCTTTTGTGTTTTGGATGCATAAATATTCCTTTAGGATATACTGGTTTACTAAACCCCAAATAAAAGGCAAGAAATGACCAAATAGAGACCCAAAAGAGCATTATAATTTCCATTTAAACAGATATATTTCCTATTTAAACCATTACAAATTCAACTTATGTGTGATTTCTATTGTTTTTATTTGGTTTTATTTTATTGGTGTTTAATTACAGACAAAAAACGGGTAGTAAACATTAGACTTGTTGAAACATTCTGCTTGAAATGTTTCTCTATGGGACAGATTGTGGGTGTAAGAAGACCCTGGACTTTGCACTGGCCAAACGCAAACGTTACAACACCTCTACAAAAATCACTATTGCTCTAGTTTTCAAGATTTTAGTTGCCACTGGGCCCCAAATTATTATTAACATCATGCATAATTTACTATTATACTTTTATTATTTCTCCTACTATTATGCATGGGTCTAAAATGTTCAGGACAACTTTGTTGAAAGATTTTGATCCACTTCAAATGTTAACTACTGTACAGTATATGCATATACATACATATATAGAGAGATAGAGAGATGTGTACAGTATATACGATACAGTATACATGTATAGATGAACTATTTATATTTAAAACTAACATTTACATCTTATTTAATTCATTATTATTATTATTTTGTACATTTTAGAATATATATTTAAATTAACGTGACATTATAACACACAGTTTTCCCACCGCTCTGTATCAATCACATGCTGTAGCACATCAGACAGACATTTTCCTCTGAATATTATATAATTTGCAGATTACTTTGACATATGCCACACATTCAAACAACAGAGAACTTAAAATGAAGCTTGTTGTGTATATTACTTATAATTAATTATCTTAAGAACACCATCAGTTTGATAAAAGTCATTTTATTAGGAAGAAACAGTCAGCTGACAAACATTTACACGGTTGGGTTTGTTCAGTTTAACTGTGCTCTTTAAAATATCCGACAAACAATTTCACTAAATTCACTTTAATGCAATTAAAAAACAGCATTTTTGGCATTTTAATGGTTCATCTTTTAATTAATACAAAACCATAGATATATATACACTAGATATCGCATACAGACCCTGAGCATGCGTCAATAGCACCGCCACATTTGTACAGTGCTCCCAGGACTAGTGTCATTCAACTGCACTAGTCAACCGCAAAGCCAATGTGAAGATGCTGGACTTTAGCGCTGTGTACGGGTGTAGTAATGAGCAAACAAAGGACAAAGGCAGAACATTTCGTTTTTTACAATTATGTATGTTACGAACTTTTGTGCTAAACAAGTATTGAAAATACGGTCTCTTACTGCACTGACCATAAGGCAAAGTAGCACCAACTCGCACTAAATACTAGGCTTATGCTAGTTTTATTGAATAAAATAAGCAAACTATGAAAATGAAATATGACAACAAGATGCTGTGGTGCCAGAAATTTGTAATACTGTCGGCTAAGTGAACGAGTCATTCATATCAGGGATTCATTAATAATAATAATAATAATAATAATTATTATTTTTATTTATATAGCGCCTTTCCAGAGCTCAAGGACACTTTACAAAAATGCGACAAGAAAAGATAATACAAGCAAATAAATGTCAGCAACAATCGATAGACAAACATAAATGAAATCAAATACAACAAACTGGAAATACTAAAACAAGACCTAAGAGACAAATAAACAGAGTGCAGTTGGATCAGATAAAGTGGTCAGTTTGTCAGTTCAGAAGTGAAACATTCAGAGAATAAGTGAGTTTTAAGTAAAGATTTGAATTCAGAGATATTATTAGTAGAACGGAGTGAGCGTGGTAAAGAGTTCCAGAGTTTGGGTGCAATAACACTAAATGATCTGCCCCCCATTGAAGAAAGACGGCACCGAGGGACAGCGAGAAGGCCAGAGTCAGCGGAACGTAATGAGCGAGTTGGGGTGTATGGGACAAGCATATTGCAGAGATAAGAGGGAGCTTGGCTATTTAGGGATTTAAATGCAAGGAGGAGAATTTTGAATTTAATGCGGTATGCAACTGGGAGCCAATGGAGGTCGTACAGGATTGGGGTTATATGAGCAGAACGTTTGGTTTGAGTGAGTACTTTGGCCGCAGAGTTTTGGATATACTGTAATTTGGAGATGAGGCTGGCAGGCAGGCCGATGAAAAGGGCATTACAGTAGTCATTTCGTGAAGAGACAAATGCATGGACGACAGTCTCAGCATCCTTGCTACTGATGAAGGGACGTAGTTGGGAAATGCGACGTAAATAAAAAAGTGCGGATTTAATAACAGATTTAATGTGAGACTGAAAGGAGAGTGTGGAGTCGAAAATTACGCCTAAGTCACAAATGAATCACTCCCTCCGTTAGCTTTAGAAGTGAAAGCAGGAGAGGGCGTGTGTTTCAGGACATGGATTAGATCAAATTTAACAGGGAGGGAGGATAATACATTTCCATGCACACAAACACACGCTCTTTATCAGCAATGCCTGTGCGGTCACTGATCCAGTGATGTAAAATTATAATTTTCGTAATTGAAAAAAAATATTTGCATACGGACCACCGGGAAAACTCCCGATAATAGATATATGCATATATATCTCTGGCTCTGGATGGCCAGTCCTCCACTGCACCTTGGTCCCACATTCATTTCAAAGGAGCACTACCCTGTACTAAAATGGCAGCTCTATTGACGCATTCCTTCCAATAGACAATAAAAGCTTAGGCGACATCTAACGTAAATATCTATGATACTAAGCAATGCATCATATAGTAATGATTCAAAGTAATTAATTCACTTTTGACAGTCTAAATTTGCCCTTAATAGAGAACACAGTGAAGAGCTGTACCGTTACCATGTATGTTTACTGAATTAGTATTAATATGGCAACATTTTCATACGCAAAGTAAACAAGTGAGGTCAGAAAATGTATTCAGTAACCACAGCAGTTAATTAAATGCACATTTTACAACATTATACCCTATAGAGTTTGAAAATCTCAATTTGAAAATATTTAAAATCTATCATTGGAAGCAGAGAATAATGAAATTGAAAAACTGATGGAAATAAAGCTTATATAAACTTGACAAATGAGTAGTTGTTCGTGTATTTATATTGAGACCTTCACATTCATATGACCTGCAAACAAGTTAAAAATGAGACACTAATTCATGACGTGTGTACCAAAAGTAACAATATGTTTAAAAGTAATGTTAAAAACTCTTAATTCAAAGATAAACCACATTAAGATGACAGAAAAAGTAGACAAAATATACATATTTTCTCTGTAAACATTTGCAATATTCTAAAACAAGATTCTTCAACATGTCAAAGTTGTTTTGTTCAATATTTTGGTTTTGGCGCTGAGGAGAAGAGTCATCTAGCGAATGCGAGTCCCTTTAAAACCGGCTTGAATCTCCTCCAAAGTTTTGCCTTTGGTCTCAGGGACAAAGAAAGCAGTGAAGACGACATTAGAAGCACACAGTGCCGAGAACATCCAGAATGTCCCTGCGCTGCTCAGAGCATCCTGAAACACATGTTATTTACATGTATAAGACCAGGGATGAATTCCAGAAAGCACGTTTAATTATGTACCATGACTCTGATATATGAAGATGAGTGACATCTCTAGCAAACAGCCAATCATGTGCTTTACTGCATCTTACCTATAAAGCTTAAATAGTCTAGCTTCTGTTTATCTAACCGACCTGCTGTCTCGCTACAATCCAAGTCGCTATTTAAGATCACAAAACTCAGGGCTTCTGGTAGTACCCAGAATAGCAAAGTCCACTAAAGGAGGTTGAGCGTCCTCATATATGGCTCCTAAACTCTAGAATAGCCTTCCTGATAATGTCTGAGGCTCAGACACACTCTCTCAGTTCAAAACTAGATTAAAGACCTACATTTAAATGTAAAGCATATACACAATGCATCACATAACTGTAGGATGCGTGAGTGTGCTCCATGCAGCTGAGTGGGCTTGATAAACCACCCGTAGGACACACTCTTCGTGTCTCATTACACCAGGTACTTTGTTAGAAATACTTCTAGAAATACAACTTTCAATGTTTGTTTATATAACTCCTTTTTTCATCTTCATTTTCGCACTGACATTGTATATCTCTTGTTCAAATACATTATGAACAGCAGCTACGCTTATTTTTTGTTTTCTATGTCCACCTGGGGATGAACATCTTGCGCTATCAGTTCAAGGGAAGTTAGTTTATGTAGTTGACTGTACACAGTATCTCGCAAAAGTGAGTAAACAGTGTTGTCAGATATAGCAGACTTTTTCCAGCCCAAAAGCTGTCCAAAACCGCTCAAACGCACCACCCCTCCCCCCCCAAAAAACATCCCAAAATATTAGATTAATATTTTATTTAATTTTAATTAATTTAAATTGAAATGAACCTAGTTACTTTAACTGTCATAATTATATGCAGCAACCAACTATACAGCAACCAACACCAGCAGTCACAGAACCACAACATAACCGGAACACATCGAAACCCTGCCCCCTCTCACCCACATACTGCACATGTTGTGTAGATTACACTACCAGTATGTTTTACTTTTGAAATGGGGTATAAATTCATCCCATTTGGTGTTTTAAATTCCTGATGAACTGCTATGAGTTTAACTGCAGGCGCTGCGTGATGTGCGTGCACGTGAAAGGGAGTCAGATTTGTCTGGGGAGTCAGATTTTGATACAACTTTCCTTCACCTCCTCTTCCGGGTGGCCGACCCAGTTTGCACTTTACACTGGTCACTACTAACTAAATGAAGTAGGAGTACACAGTTATGTTTTGTGGAATAAGTTGCATATAAAATTTACGTTTCAAAACCGCCCAAATTTTGTCAACCCACCAATGCCATTTTTTACTCACACAATAAAATTCAAAACCGCCCAAATCTGGCAACACTGGCCTCAAACATTTTTGTAAATACGTTATATTTTTTCATGCGACAACACTGAAGAAATGACGCTTTGTTACAACCAGTGGTGAAAAGAGTACTGAAAAATCATACTTATTTAAAAGTACCATTACCTCCCTAAAAACGTAGTGCAAGTAGAGTAAAAGTATCTGCTGTAAATATTACTCAACGTATGTGTAAAAAGTAGCCCTTTTAAAAGTACTCAAGAGTAGTGAGTATTACGCTGTAACAAGCTGATGCATTTACATGTAATTTGTGGATGGGTGTAAACCATACCTGCCAACACTCCCGTTTTTCCCGGGAGTCTCCCGTATTTCAGACCCGTCTCCCGTATTGTTCTGTCTCCCGGTAAACTCCCGGAATTCCCCCGCCCCCCGCTCCTCAGCATTTTGGTACAGTCCGGGCTGAAACTTGGTGCTTGTGCTCTTCCGGTCGCGCGCTACAGTTCGCGCGCCCCCATCTCCCCAAACCTCTCACCCCTCCCGCTCCCCGCTCTTCAGTTTGCACCAGTGTTGCCAACTTAGCGACAAATTTTCAAAAAAGCGACTAGTGACAAATCTAGCGACTTTTTTGTGTGTTACTGGCGATTTTTATAGACTGTCGTTTTTCCATTACTGTACCGTCCCTACTCCCCTGCAGCCTGAGAGCAGAGCACCTCTGCGTACCGACGGCAAATGATTTAGAACAGGTGGCAGTTTGAAGGTATTTCCCTTGTACAGTCAACCCGATCTGCTTCTCCTTTATTTTAACAATTTAATTTGACCGTTTATTCTTGTTCTCAAGCAGAGATGTTTTAAGTGAGAGTTTCAGAACTTGCCTGAGTATATTACGTCTGAGAGATTACTGCAAATTCCCTACTCATCTATAATGATATACTGTATTCAAACAGCAATAAATTTAGTTAAATTGACAAGCTTACATAAAGCGTAGTGCGAATATAAAATACCCCATTTATTTACCATAGGCTGTTAAACAAACAGAAATGGTAGAACGCGATGACGTCAGTAATATGCAAATTAACGTATGACGTAACCCCCCCACCCCACCCCGGGGGGGTCTCCCGGAATTTACGAACCAAATGTTGGCAGGTATGGTGTAAACGTAACATTCTGTAGTGCATTTAGTCATTGCCCAGCAGGCACTCAGCGTCATTAGACATTAATATTAGGTTAGATTTAGGTTGTGATGTCAGGTGACCAACATTCAATGTCTAGCCAGCGTCTAAGGATAATGTTATTTTGATGTCCAATAACGTCAAATGACATTGATATTTGGTTGATTTTAGGTTGTGTTAGAAAGTGACCAAATCCAACATCGAAAACCAACATCATACTGACGTCAAATACTGATATTTATTCATCAGGTATGGAAACCAAAATCCAACATCTGATAGACGTCATAGTGGTAACGTCCACACAACGTCAAGCTGTAACATCATTAGACGTTGATATTTGGTTGATTTTAGGTTGGATGTTGGACATTGACGTCGGCCTGACGCTGAGTTCTGACGTCAACCTGATTTTTATTTCCAAACAAAATGCAATGTCTCCACGACGTTGGGGTATAATGTCAATCTGGCGTCATGTTGACATCTTGTGCCTGCTGGGCCATTCCGGTTATCATACAGTAAACATCTGTCATCTTCTTATGAGTGACATGCATCTAAATAGTCTCTGGGCTATTGCATGTGACGACTTTGGACATCTTCTTGGACACTTTTAATGCTTCCAAACAGTTTGCTGTAATTATAAATCGCCCATGTCTTGGAAAGGAATCACAGGAGTGATTTTTCTAATCCCCATAGACAAGAAAAAATAAAGAAGTGACTGCAGGTTGAAGGAAAGTAGTGGAGTAAAAGTACCAATACTGCACTAAAAATGTACTCAAAGGAAAATAAAAGTACACATTTTTAAAACTACTTCGTAAATTACAATTTTTGAGAAAAACTACTCAATTACAGTAGTTTGAGTATTTGTAATTTGTTACTTTACACCACTGGCTACAACATAGATTAGTGAGCGTACAGCTTGTATAATTTTTTTTTTCGTACATATTTACAATGTAATGTCCTTTGAAGCAAGAAAAACTGGTGGAGTGGCTTTAATGTGTCACTTTGCTCACAGCTGATTGGTTTGCGATCTTAAAACTATAATATAATCTGCCCCTAGAGCAGGTTAGCCATGGTGTTCATGTTACCATGACAATGAACACAAAAAAAAAAAACTACTTTTATGGTCACATAAACTCAGAGTTGGTGTAAGTTAAGCAGCAACCTATCTGACTAGCCAACTAAGTTAGCTTCATGGTACAGGGCCATGTTCATTAAATCTAGAATGGTAAAGTCTGATTGAACCGGAAGTTGCCGAGAGTTTTATTTTAGGATTTTGACGTGCTTCCAACTGAAACGGAATATTGAGTAGGGGGCATGGCTTTCTTTTTGCACATCATTCCCTCATAGCAAACTAACGGTAAGATGGGCGTGGTTAAGAACAAGCCATCAAGCTGGCGTCAACAAAGAAGGACTGCAAATGTTCAGAATTTGATTGAAGATTACCAAAACAAACATTTTTTACTTCAGTGGATTAACTTGCATGGATTAATTCGTAATTAGTTCTCCAATCGAATAATATTGTGCGCTAGCAAAATAAACACAATAAATGTAAATTTTATTTTCAGCTTAGTCCCTTTATTAATCTAAAGTCGCCACAGCGGAATGAACCGCCAACTTGCCCAGCATATGTGTTACGCAGCGGATGTCCTTCCAGCTCCTTTCACTGGGAAAAAAACTTAGATTTCACATAGACTTTATTATAAAGTCAGCTCACCATGAGGTTCTGGAAGGTCTTGGTGACAATGAAGGCACAGGTCCAGTTAGTAAGCACACACAGAGCACTGCCCAATCCCCTCACACGTGTGGGGAAGATCTCCGACATCACCAGCCACGGAGTAGGACCCCAACCAATAGCAAAACCTGGTTAACACATGCTTATGAGTCAGACTAAATGCAGTACAGTCACTAGATGCATATTAAAGTAGAGAACAAGTTCAAGGTATAAACTGTTTTAAGAACATTTTCTTTTCTTTGAGGCACAAAACAGCAATACTACACTGTAAGAAAAGTTGATAACTTAAAATTGTAATGCAACTTGCTGCACAGCTTTTTTTACAACTTTTAACCAAAGTACGGCACTTTACTCGATTTAAAGGGGAAATGAAGCACTCAGTCAAGTTTACATTATTTTGTAAAATGGTTTCCACTTTAATGGAAATGAATTACAAACTCGATTAATGTAACCATTTAGCAGAAAACAGCAGGTTTTACTATAGATTTTAAACCTAGGGCGCCGCCATCTCGCCAAATCGCTGTGTCTGACTTCACAGGGTTGGTTCCGTTACCTCAGCTGAACAGATACAGTGGAAGTAATGGACTGAACACGGAGACTGGAAAGCCTAATTTGACCCAACGTGTGAAGTTGTGGACGTGGAGCTGGTGCAAATACAAACATCAGATGTGTGTTGAATATAAAATATATATATTTATTCTATTTTTCTTTTTTCCCCTTTTAATTACCGATCATTTGGTCTACTCTCTGTATTACGCTGACTGACTGCCTGTATGGGTTTCAACCAGGTCCGGTGCTGACGTACTGAGAGCGGGTACTTTTACTTTTCACTACTACAGCTGCTCGCCTCTTTTCGTTGTCAAACCACACTAAGATGGGCGCGGTTTTTCACATGGCAGGTTTTTAAGTCCTTCATACATGTTGAGAGATCGAGTTGATCAACTTGAAAAGGGAATGCCTTGACATAATCCACAAAGCTGTAACTTAGTAAAGTGTGAATTCATGTATGAGTCACCTTTTTTTTTTTTACAGTGTATAAAACAATTTTCTCCATTTGTGTTATATACATTTTAATATACTATTTAATATATCTTCTACTATATCAAGTCAGTGTACTGTACAACTATGGAAGAATTGATACTCCTTATTTGGATGGACAGAAAGTCCTACACAACAATAACAACCACAAACAAATGAACATGCTGGCCAGTTTACATGTCAACAAACCTCCCCCTATTTCGGTATGCTGTTCTGTGATAGAATACTTTCTATCAAGAAGTTTTTTTTTTTTCAACCAGTGGCAAATCTTACAGACAGATAACCCAAAAATGAAAACATCTGTCATTGTTATAACTCTCATGTCATTCCAAACCCATTAACATTGATCAATCTTTAAAATACACATGAACGTAATTTTTTTTTTAGTTTTTTTTCACCTTTTATTGTGATAGGATAGTGGAGGAGTGACAGGAAAGCACTAGGAGCAAAGAGAGGGGAAAGATCGGCATAGGACCTTAAGCCGGGAATCAAACTCGGGTCGCCGTGAGTACCATGATGCTATATGTTAGCGCACTTAACTACTAGGCTATTGACGCTGACTACATGAACATATTTTTACTATAATCTGAAGATTTCTGACTTCATAGGTAACAAATATTTCCAAAAAAAGTCATAAAGGCATCATAAAAGGCATCAAGCAGTTTAAATAAAGGTTATAATAATTTAAAATTTATATAATAGTTTAAAAAAAATTGATTCGTTTTTATTTCTGTACTATTTTTAAATTGGCTGTAAATGTCAGTTTAGTTTTAGTTAGTTTCGTTATTGGTTTTGTTAGTTTTAGCTTTAATGTTAAATGTTTACATAACATTTTACCTTAGTAATACAACAAAAAAATAATTGTTTAAACACTGAACCCAAAACCACACAACACAACTTAAACAAAAAAAAAAAAGTAAAAATTAAGAAGAATTATGACAAAATTTTTCATCTTAAAGATCATGTATCCATGTAGATAAAATATAAGCACATTTTAAATTTATAAAGCAACAGGTCTGATTTCCAGCCTCAGAATGAGTACTTATTAATTCTGAAAACGATAATTATTTTAGTTGTATTATTTTCAGTTAAAGAAAATGTTGTTTTTAACCAATAGTTTGTCTTAGTTTTAGTTTACTTAAGCACCCTTAGTTTTAATTAATTGTGAATTATTATACATAATTTTTCAGTTAATGAAAACATGTGACCAATCGTTTTATTCTTTGTTTTTTTTTTATTTAAGCAACCTTGGTTCGAATAAGATTTTAATCAGATTATTTGATGAACAGATTTAGTTTAGGTTTTTATCCACATAATCATTCATGTGTGGGTGAGTAAATAATGAATAGATTTTTTTATGTGAACTATCCATATAATGCATCTGCTGAATAATTCTTGTTCAAAGAAATACAGTCCATCTAACCTGCAATGAAAAAGCCCATGCTTCCCACAGCCAACCAGGCCAGGTCTGCAGAGGGCTGATCTTCCAGAAGACCCTGGGTGTCCGTTAGCACACTGGTCAATGAGGAGTTATTGGGCTTCATCACAGTCAGCTTGAAGTACACTCCAAAAACTGCTTCGCTAACACACATGACGACACCTTGAGGACACAAAATGACAGATAATCCATTTCGATTCTTCGAATAAAAGTGGTGTAAATGCATTGTCTTTTAAGAGGTTTCTACCAGACAAAATGAGAAGAATTTTCCGCCCAGCCTTGTCCATTATAAGAGCAGCAATTGCAGTGAAGACCACCTGTGTGGCTGCGACAATAACAGTGGCCACGTCGCTGCTCTGCAGCAAAAAATACAGACACAGGAATTTAGCATTAACCTCATCAGACCTGCATTATATTCTAGGTTTCAGAAAACATTTGAAGATTAAATTTTTAAAGGGATAGTTCACTCAAATATGAACATTTACTCAGTATATTCTCACCCTCAAGTGGTTTCAAACTTTTATGACATTTTTTCTTTAATTAAACAGCGATTAATATATTTTGAAGAAAGCTGGAAACCTGTGAAAAATCTAACAAAGGATCTGAGAATCCTTGTAGCAAATTTGTATGCGTGTTGTTTCATGAAAACAACCATTCATTTGTGTTGTGTTTTATTTTACTTTGTTTATATTGATTTATTTAATTTAATTCTTCAAGTCTTTATTTCTATAGCACTTTTACAATGTAGATTGTGTCAAAGCAGCTTAACATAGAAGTTCTAGTCAATTGAAACTGCGTCGATTTAATTGTTTTATTTAATCACATGAGGATTAGTCATTTATATAATTATCATTATATAATTTTATTGATTATTAATTAATGATTTGATTATTATTTGTCATTTTATTATGCATTAATATTTTATTATTACTATTTTCCTACAATTGCTTTATTCATAAATTCATTCATTCATTTTCTTTACGGCTTAGTCCCTTTATTAATCCGGGGTCGCCACAGCGGAATGAACCGCCAACTTATCCACCATTTGTTTTATTCAGCGGATGCCCTTCCAGCGGCAACCCATCACTGGGAAACATCCATACACACTCATTCACACACATACACTACGGACAATTCTTTGGACTTGTGGGGATAACCGGGGCACCCGGAGGAAACCCACGCGAACACGGGGAGAACATGCAAACTCCAGACAGAATTGCCATCTGACCCAGCCGAGGCTTGAACCAGCGACCTTCTTGCTGTGAGGCGACAGCACTACCTACTGTGCCACCGCGTCGCCCTTATTTCTTATTATTATTTCCTTTTTTCCATATTGCTATTGTTAAAAATAAGAGATAAGAGAATGTCTCCATTTCAAGGTCTGTATTGTCTCTGGACAATGCTGTGAAGCAGTAATTTTCCATTGCTGCTGCTTGTGGTATAATAACACTTGTTGGATTCATCCTGGTCAGACAAAGTCTGAGCATTGAATAATACGCAACTAAGATTATTCAATAAACTCTGCTCTATCTTTATCATCATGACTTCGTCTCCTGCTTCTGCTCTTCTCTGGCCTATATTCATAGGAGATTGTTAATTCAATACCGGTTAACAGGTTTGGGTATTGAGTGGCTCCACTGGCTTGTTGTCTGGATACCCAGAAAAACAGACATTTTCTGACAGGATATGGTATCAATACTATTCAATACTATGAAAGGCAATAGTTACATGTTGTCAGCTTTCTTCAAAATATCACCTTGTCTTCAACAGGACAAAGAAAATCATAAAGGTTTAAAATAAGTGAAGGGGGAGTAAATTATGACAGAATTTTCATAGTTTTTGTGTGAACTATTCCTTTAGGGAATCATTAGGGAATAATGACCAAATAAAAACAATACAAATGTCCATTTATTATTTTTTTTGTCCATTTCATAGACATCAGGTCAAAAACGTTGAAATTGAATTAAATACAAAAAAACAAAATAAAACAAAAATTGTTCTTCTGAAGTTTACAAATTTGAATGATATATCATTTTATTTAAGTTTTGGTTTTATAGACTGCATATTGGAACGCACTATATATTATAATGGAGACACATTCAAAGGGATAGTTCACCCAAAAATGAAAATTCTGCAATGATTTACTTCCCGTTTATGTGTTTCAAACCTTTATGAGTTTTTTCTTCTGTTATACATAAAAAAGATATTTTGAAGAAAGCTGGAAACCTGTAACCCATTGACTTACACTGAAGTTCCTATGGAAGTCAATGGTTACAGGTTTTCAGATTTCTTCAAAATATCTTCTTTTGTTTTTAACTGAATAAAGAAACTCAAAGTTTTGGAACCATTTGGAGGGAGAGTAAATAATGAGCAAAATTACAATTTTGGGGTGAACTATCACTTTAGTTTCTAAACCCAATAATAGACAGACATATATATATTTTTTAAAATTTGATTTAAAGCTTAAAGAAAATGAAGATTTGGTTATAAGGGCTAGTAGATTATGGAAATCAACAGGAAGCGCTGAAAAGTGTGGCCATTCAGCAGTTCGACATAACAGTAAGTCTCTACAATCGATTTTTTTTTTTAACTTTAATTAGTAAATGCAATCCATCTTTTTTCTAAACAATGTATGAAATATTATAAAATATATCAATAAATGTGAATAAAACCAATCGCAAACATTGCTTATTTTTCTGTTTGGAACAAAGTGCTGGAATGCTTCACTTCAGCGTATAATGAATATTTCTCAAATTACAACAGGTAAAGTTTTACTGCTATTTGATTGGATGACAAAAGTCCAATATCATGGAAAGCAGGCTTTAAATTTGGTGAAATCTCCTAGAACCAAAAAAACAAAACATGACCTGATGTCAATTGAGATGGATGCAGGGTCTGAAAGGCTTGGCTCTTCATAAAGAAACTTAATTTAAAACACTTACTTTGAAATGGGCCTGCTCGAAGATGGTCTCCGCGTAAAACATGATGGCGTTGATGCCGGTAAACTGCTGGAGGAGCATCATCATAACGCCAATGCCCAAAGGTTTATAGACACCAGGGTCCTTCAGATCCCCCATACTGAAGCTTTGCTCCTGCAATCAATCAAATGTCAGTCTTAGCAGCTCATTAAGTTTTATGCCGCATTTGTATCCATTTAATAATTGTTTATTAATAATAGAATTATTAATCTGACTGGCAGCAACCGCTTTTAATGATTCAATCAGATCATACTGAATAAAATAAAAGTTAATAAAAAAATTGAAATGTAATAGTTTAAGTCATAATTTAATCTCCATATTGTCATTCAAAACCTTCATTACAGGTTATATAAGGTTTCCTGTAAAAATTTTCCATAAAAATCAATCAATCCACATGAAGTCTTCTGAAGAGACAAGGGCTGCGTTCCACTTCACTTTTAAAAACCCACTTGTAAACTTCCCTTCCCTTATTCCCTTGGAGGAATCCCTGCCTCCATTTTAAAGTGCATTCCACTTCACCCAGTGAATTAGGGACTACTGTAACTCACTATATTTTGGGATCAGTCAGAACACTCTATCCCGCTTACAGTTAGTTCAAAATGCTGCTGCAAGGCTTTTAACCGGTACCAAAAAACAGGACCACATCACACCAGTCTTACGCTCTTTGCACTGGTTGCCTGTGCACTATCATGTCACTTTTAAAATTCTTCTCTTGGTTTTTAAATCACTAAATGGCGTGGCTCCTTCTTATCTGTCAGACCTGCTGACTGAACATCAGCCTTGTCGGTTTCTTCGGTCATCAAACCAGAAACTATTATGCATCCCTAAGTCAAGGCTGAAATGCAGGAGTGACCGTGCTTTCACAGTAGCTGGTCCTACATTGTGAAATGCTCTGCATCCCTGTATTAGATCTATATCATCTCTGTCTGTTTTTAAATCTAGGTTGAAAACTTACCTTTTTGGTTTGGCATTTTATCAGTGAGAATTGTTTGTTTTAGCTTTTACACCTTTCTTTTCGTTATTTGTATTGTGGAGCACATTGGTCAACCTTTGGTTGTGTTTAAGAGTGCTATATAAATAAAATTGACATTCACATTGACATTTAAACCCATTCAGATGTTCGGCCAGTAGTGGACACTAGCGTAATGTAATCAATGACTTACAGTTGAAGTCAGAATTATTAGCCCCCCCTTTGAATTTTCTTTTCTTTATTAAATATTTCCCAAATGATGTTTAACAGAGCAAGGAAATTTTCACAGTATGTCTGGTAATGTTTTTTCTTCTGAAGAAAGTCTTATTTGTTTTATTTCGACTAGAATAAAAGCAGTTTTAAATTTTTTTTAACACCATTTAAGGACAAAACTATTAGCCCCTTTAAGCTATATGTTTTTCTGATAGTCTACAGAACAAACCATCATTATACAATAACTTGTCTAATTAACCTACCCTGCCTAGTTAACCTAGTTAAGCCTTTAAATGTCACTTTAAGCTGTATAGAAGTGTCTTGAAAAATATCTAGTCAAATATTATTTACTGTCATCATGGCAAAGATAAAATAATTCAGTTATTAGAAATTAGTTATTAAAACTATTATGTTTAGAAATGTGTTAAAAAACTCTTCTCTCCGTTAAACAGAAACTGGGGGAAAAAAATAAACAGGGGGGCTAATAATTCTGACTTCAATTGTACATCCAAAGGAAGCGAGATGGAGGGAAGTTAGCGAGTGAAAGGGCATTAAATTGGACTTGAATGAAGCCATGATCACAATAAAAACTGCTTTTGTTTGATAAACAACCCCTATTGGTTCTTGTAGAAGATCAATGTTTATATATGAACAAAAATCTAAATTAAATCTGTAAAAAAATATATTAATATATTAAAAAAACCTAATCATTAAAGTTTGGCTTGCCCAGGCTTTCAGTTAAGGGACAGAAATCTGTAAGTTTTAATTAAAAATAATTTTGGGTGAACAATCCCTTTAGGTCGTTGTTAGGTTAATCCCATTAGGTTGTTTCTCAACCGCGTTCCTGGAAGACCACCAGCACTGCATGTTTGGGATGTCTCCTTTGTCTGTCACACGCATTACAAGTTTTTCAGTCTCTGCTAATGAACTGATGATCTGAATCAGGTGTGTTTGGTTAAGGAGACATGGTTAATGTGCAGAGCTGGTGGTCCTCCAGGAACGTGGTTGAGAAACACTGCTTCAAGTCATACATTTTAACTCTGAATTTCCAGTTCACTGAAATATGCCACAACTAAAAAACTAAAAAAGCTATTTACGCTGGATTTAATTATAAACAGCAGCTCAATATGTTCAATAAAATAAAGACCCAAAAAACTTGTCAAAATAAGAAATGTGTGATGTCTAACTTCATTTTTGTAGGCCTCTTCTATTCTAGCGCATTCCCACTCAGCGGGGGCATCAGGACCCCTGAGGAAGCGCAGGGCATCCTCTGCTTCTCGCCGTTTCCCTTGGCAGAGCAGGAATCGTGGCGTTTCTGGCATGAAGCACATGGATAGCAGCATGAGTGTGGGAGGAATAGATGATGCCACTGCTAACCATCGCCAGTCCAGGAACAAACCTGAAAAAAGAAGAAAAAAAAAAAAGAGCATTTTTAGACCTGTAAATTATTTGATTGGTTTCAAAACAAAGCATTTCTTTGCGTTGTGAAACTTCTAGTTTGTTTTATTTTTCAAGACAACAATTAAAAAAAAATGTGTTCATGCAAGTCACATGTGTGCAAAACTGTTCTCTCATTGGTCAAAATGCACTCGTTAACATTATCCATTGATGCAGATAGACAAGCTCTCTCTTTGTACTTAATGCTGCATTATCTGTATTATATCATTAGATTTAAATTGTTATATACGGTGCTCATCATAAATGAGTTTACCCCTCACAAATCTCTCTATTAAATTTATATTTTCTATAGGTCACTTACTTACTCCCAGGGCCGTTTACATATCGAAGTTGATAGTAGCATTTGATCACTTTCATAACTGTTTGTGCTCATTTAAGCAAAATTATTTGTGTTTAAAAATATAACATGTCAGGATTGACATGTTTACATATTATTAAGTGTAATTGTCAGTTTGAAAACACACCCAAATCCCAAAGTGTCGACTTTCACTCCTCCTCAAATCGCGTGTACAGAAGCTGATGAGAACTGTGTCTTTATATGGAGCACGTCCGTCAGTCGGCAACATTATATGAATTAATTGATTCGAAGGTTGCATAGTGAATGTGGCTGTTTTTATATTCATTTCAATAGCAAAATAAACCGAAAGCCTAATTCTGTTGGACAGCTCTTGCAATTATATCACATTTAAGATCGGCTCTTTGATGTTGCTTTCACTTTTCATAGAATGATTAAAAAAGGGGAGAAATACAGAAAAATACTTAAATGGCGGATTAGAATGGTAAAATACGGGATAATCCCGGCAAAAACAGGAGGGTTGACAAGTATGCATACATCTATGGAAAGCTTATTTATTTAGATGAATAAAACGTATGACATGTCTGTCATTATTTGCTCACCCTCGCATCATTGTATAAATCACCCTACAAATTCCTGAATGTATTTTAATAATATACTACTACTACTACTGTTCACAGAGTATGGGTCAAGATTTCATGCTCCACAAGTAAGAGATAGAGCTGTGTACAATGCAGGCTCTGTGTATGTTGATGAGGGAGATTCCTGAGCTAACTTAACCAATCCTGCTAATGCAATTTTAAAAAGCTTGAGTCATTTCCAGGAGAAATTCTGATGCCGTTCACACACATCTGAGTCAATTTAACAAACACTGAAGTGGAGGGCTGCATTAAAGAAAAAGAGACAATATAAGTGGAAGATTATGCTGATGTCACTGAAAACGGTTCACACACGTCTTCTGATCAAACATTAACAATCGCCTCACACAGCTGAGGTCGGAAATATTCTACTGCCATCAAAGAGACTTCAGTGTCATAACATGCATGTCATAATTCAGTCACAAGTTTAAAATGGGAGCAATACCTGTTATATAAGCACCCATAATGCCTATCACAACCATAAGTTGAACACAGGATCCCAAAGTTCCCCTAACACGCTCATGAGCCATTTCGGAGATGTAAAGCTGCAGGAACAGAGACAGAGAAAAACAAGTCAAGTCAATAATGTGCAATTGATCTGAATGTAAATAAAAGTAGTTTAGTAAAAAAAAATATTGCAATTAGTGTTTGCAAGGCTTATTTCTGCAGGTATTTTTCCATTTGTGTTTCCCATTAGGATGTTAAAAATATCTGTTAGCATTATGAAGCAAAAACCAAACCAAACAGCAATACAATTTGATCTGAAGCAAATAAGCATATGAAAATAAGATGAACTTAATAGGTTTTAATTGCGGGAAACAACAATAATCCCCTAAAACACTGTGGAAAAAAAAGGAAAAATGTCTTCAAAAAGGCGTCACGGTGGCGCAGTGGGTAGCACGATAGCCTCACAGCAAGAAGGTCGCTGGTTCGAGCCCCAGCTGGGTCAGTAGGCATTTCTGTGTGGAGTTTGCATGTTCTCCTCGTGGGTTTCCTCCGGGTGCTCCGGTTTCCCACACAGTAAAAAAAAAAAAAAACATGCGCTATAGGTGAATTGGGTAAGCTAAAAGTTGGCAGTTCATTCCACTGTGGCAACCCCAGATTAATAAAGGGACTAAGCCGAAAAGAAAATGAATGCATGTCTTCAAAAATGTCTGCATTCATGTTTTATTCATTTAAATCAATCAGTTTATTTATTTATTGCCACATCAGCAACTATAGTTGCAGTACTATATAAATTATTGCTTAAAATTAGTTACCCCTCAGTGGAGATTTATCGTTTTGGCAATGCTCAGGTGGGCTAAAACTTACTGGTACAACAAGAGAGGTCACTCCACTTGCCAAACCGGTGAGCACTCTGCCCACATAGAACATCCAGTGGTTCTGAGCAGCGATAATGGTGGTAAACCCAAAGATGAATGGTACTGCACAAAACATAAGGCTTAACTTCCGTCCGATCCTCTCCACAATCCATCCTCCCAGAAGACCCCCAAGAGCTGCACCAATGGTCACCACAGACTGAAAGATAAATATCAAAATATCACATTGACCTTTTGAAACTCTACACCAGCATTTTGACAATGACACCTTTATACATTTGATTGCGGTTCCCCTTTAAAAACCTTTCTGGGGAACTGAAAACGAATAATTCTCTATTGTCACATTGCTGTTAAAAGCTGGACTAAAATAAAAAGAAGAAAAATTCACAAACCCCAAACCAGGAAGCTTCCTCTACGCTGAGCTGCAGTCTCAGGTCTTGGATTCTGCGGAGTTCAGGGATGGCAGGAGAGCTGTAGCCCAGCACAAAACCAAAACTAAGCGGTCCCAGAACCGCTGCGAATGTGGCCATGTACAGCTTTCCATTCTTAACTTTACTGTTGAGCAAAACACACATTAGTGTTGGATACTACTTGCTGAACAGGTTTTCAGTGCAGAATGGCATGGCTGATTCCTTCTGATTGGATGATAATTGAATACTTCCTCATTAATTGTGATGTAAATAACACTTTAAACGCAAATAATCTTTAATCATTTACATTAAGCAGATGCAGACGTACAAATAAGCATAATAGAAGCACTTTAGGTCACCAGAGAGCAGCAATACATGCCTTGAAAAGTACCTACTTCTTTTTTTAACGGACAAACAGGAAAAACAGTAAAGGAAGAGCTAGTAAGTGCTATTGTTAGTCAGTGTCGATGAAACAGATGTAAAATTTAAATCACAACACAAAAAAGCAGACTGAGGTAAAGTTGGTTTCATATTCACACATTTGTTCGCCTTTTTTCACCAGTGAAAACTTGTGACACCCTATTTTGAATATTCGGTCATATAAGTATGACTTCAAAACAACATTACCACTATTTAATTGACAGAACAATGTTCAGAACATTGCCTGCTAATATGATTTCCCTGTTTAGAATTAGGAAAGAATATCTTAATGGAATTATATTATTAAGAAGAAAGTCCAAATGGGCGAATATAAAACCAACTATACCTCAATAAAAAAGCAGTACAACATATTTTAAAATCTTTGCTCGACAAGTCTGCATTCAGTTAATCAAAAATACATTAAAGACTAGTATTAATTGTAATGTAACTGCTTTTTGTTGAACTTTAAAAGAGATTTATTTATGTGATGCTGAATTTTCAGATTGAGGTAAAGTTGGTTTTATATTTGTACATTCGTTCAGTGACGACTTGTGACACGCTCCCTAATATTCTGACTGAAATCACATGCAAGTATGACCTCAAAACAACATTAGCACTACTTAATTGACGGTGAACAATGTTGTACTTTGATAGTCACTGGCTGCTAATATGATTTCACAGGAATTAGCAAAGAATACTTTCCTGAAATTATATTATTACGGAGAAAGTCCGAATGTGTGAATATAAAACCAACTTTACCTCAATTTTCAGTAGCCATTACTCCAGTCTTCAGTGTCACAAATGTCTTTCAATAAAACAATTGTAAAGTTTCATATATTGAATCCTTAAAATATACTTTCTAAAACAGGAACATGTTAA
Organism: Danio kyathit; assembly: GCA_903798195.1. Classification (NCBI taxonomy): domain Eukaryota; kingdom Metazoa; phylum Chordata; class Actinopteri; order Cypriniformes; family Danionidae; genus Danio; species Danio kyathit. The sequence continues at coordinate 76,835,805 of LR812523.1, read as the reverse complement.
AAATTGACAATAAAGTGACCCTTACTCCAGGTATGCGTCCTGCTCTGATCGGTCCTCTTCTGTTTGCTCATCATCATTGACCAACAGTGGTCTGTTTTCTTCATACTCATTCATTGCGCCTCCTCTTATAAATGATAACCACGCTGTTCATAGATGGTCGCCGAGGACAAACTGTTATTTTAAGACAAGCATTACAAGTGCCAAATGTGATGCATCAAAGCCTTTATGTTTCGGCTTGAGGGGGAAAACTGCTGTACTCAGTAACTAGTGTCATTACTGTCAGCTGATGCATGCTGACAATAATAAAGCGACGTCCGTCCGCCGCCATTGACTTCAAAATAAGAGTCTTGTACTTTTATTTTGCCTCAGGTTCTTTCATGAACGTTTGAATAAAAAATATCAAATAAATCTGTAAAACATATTTAACATTTTACTTATTTGCTTATTTGTACTCAACAGCATTTTTAAAGATATTTTTTTGAGTTTTGTTGTACATCATTTAACCTGATTTTTGTCACTTGTCAACTGTTTCCATAGTTACTAAATGTATTCTATTCAAAACTATTTTTAGTGGTAGCACTTTTTTTGTCACGGGAGGACTTTTCTTTTTTTTTTTAAGTTATTTGTCTTTTACTTTTCTATTCTACGTGATTTAAAAAACCTTTAAGCCAATATGAATCCAACTGTCGACTGTTGCGAGGTTTGTATTTTTAAACCAGTGCTTTTGTGTGTGTGTGTGTGTGTGTGTGTGTGTGTGTGTGTGTGTGTGTGTGTGTACTGGTTTCGGTGGTTTAGAAGTACAATATTTGGATAATGACATTGGTATGACATAGTTGTACTCTATTACGATGAATTACAAACATGCCTGCCATAATAAGCGTTTTTTTTATTGTATAAAATATGTTATCACACGGCGGCGCGGTGGCTTAGTGGTTAACGTTAGCACTGTCGCCTCACAGCTGGTTTAAGTCCCGGCTGGGTCAATTGGCGTGTTTGTTCGGAGTTTCCCCCCCAGTCGGCCATAGTGTATGTGTTTGAATGGGTGTTTCCCAGTACAGGGTGGCAGCTGAAAGGGCATGAGCTGTGTAAAATATGCTGGATAAGTTGGCAGTTCATTCAGCTGTGGCGACCCCTGATAAATAAAGGGACTAAGCAAGCACACGGAAAACGAATGAATGAATGTTATTACACATATGGAAAGTCCCTGTAAACCACCAATACCAACATGTGTATGTGTGTGTATGGGAACAAAAAGTCATAGATAGATAGGAGTTTTTTTGACATGTTTATTTATTAGCATTACTTGAAGCTAAAGTGTGGTAACCACAAACTACCATGGTTTAACCATGTTATTTGTAGTAAAAAAAAGTGTTGTTGTCTATTTCAAATACCAATCAAAAAGTCCAAATTATTGTTATTAATATTCATCATTAGTATAATGAAACTATTGTTAATTTTTTTGCAAGGGGGACAATCCTTTCTAGTCATGTTTTATTCAATCAATAAGAACTACAGAATCTTCTTTAGTTTGAAAATGAATATGTATAAATTTATGACAGGCACGTGCACACATAGGGCTCAACCTGTGCAGTGTACATGCCCTTTTGAGTCTGGGATGTAAAGTGCCCTTCCAAAATGAACTTAATGAACCACCCTCTCCCTGCTCTTCATTCAGCGATCGCCTTCATCAGCCTCACCCCCGTTTTTCAGTTTATGATCTGAACCCCCACCCCCCACCCACTCTTCACTTTAGTTAGTTCGCGTTCTGCCCATGTTGTGCCCTTATCTTCAATTCGGCACATGCCCTTTGGAAAGCCTCTGCACTGGCCTGATTTATGAAATATGTTTTTCAGACCCCAGTACTAAAAAAGAAACCAGAATTGGATGGGGAGCTCATTATAAAAGAAAGGGCTGAAAAACAGTAAGTGTAAAATGCTTATAAACATAAACGGGTCCCACTTTATATTAAATGTCCTTAACTACTACACTCTCAGAAAAAAAGGTACAATTAATGTTCCTTGAGGAACAGTTTTGTACCTTTGTAAAAATTGTACGTTATATGGTACAGAAAAGACCTCTTATGATACTGTTCTGTACCTTTTAACTGAAATGAAGGTACACAATTTTTTCTCATAAAAAAGGTACATAAGTGCAGGACAACGTCTTCATTACAATATCTATGAAAATAAATATGACTGGAAAGGCAAAGTGATTGATGAATAATTTCCATATTAAAACATGAATCATCATTTAAAACACATGTTTAAAGAAACTCATAAACATTAAATATTAAGTTCTATAATACAAAACAACTGGTCAAACAAAACTAGAGGTATTGTAAACTAAACATTTAAGGCATTTTTAATAAACATTTGGTAAGCAATTTCTGATAAATACATTTTCATTATTGATATCCGCACCTTTTGGCATTTGCTTTCCACTACACACATGAGCTGGCAAAAGTCCTGCATATGCAGAGTGTTCATGCAGACATTTTACTATTGTAAAACTAATCAAACATTGTGCATATCCCATTACAATACTTTTGCATAATTCTATTTCTATTTTAAGATTAGGTTAATTAAATTAATGTTTAATGATTAATGATGTTTCCAGATTAATAAAGGGAAGGGACTAAGCAGACAAGAAGAAATATTATTATTATTATTATCTTTTTTATAATTTTTATTGTAAATGGAAAAGTTGCATTTACACAATAAGAAACTTTTTTAAAACATTGTTTAAAAATGTATTTGATGTTTTATATTTCCTGAAAATAAATTGATGCATTTTGGATAAAGCAAAATGCTTTTAAATAGTTCTTGAAGGAACACATTTGACAATGTTAAGATACAAAGTGTCTTGTCACTTTAGTGGTGCCTTTATGGATCAGATTTGTACCTTTGATGAAGGTATCATCATATCATCAATATCTGCAGGTTTTAAAAAACAAAGTTACATTTTGGTTTCCCATGGTACAAATCATGTCCATAGAACAGAATTGTACCTTAAGACAAAGAAACAAATGTGTACCATTGCAGTTTGTACCTTCAAGACATTGCAGACATTTTAGTATTGTAAAACTAATCAAATATTGTGCATATCTCATTACAATACTTTTGCATAATTCTATTTCTATTTTAAAATTAAGTAAATTAAATTAATGTTTAAGTGATTACAAAGGTATTGTGTGAAAATTGGAGAAAAAAAATATTATATAAATAAATATTATATTGTGCATGGGAGAATGTATTTCTGTAACATTTTTATGAAAAGTGTTGTGAAATGTTTAAAATAGATCTTTTGATTTATGTTAAAGTATTTTTTATTCTTTATTGTAAATGGAAAAGGTGCATTTACACAAAAATAAACTTAAACATTTTTATATTTAAAAATGTATTTGATGTTTTATATTTACTAAAAATAAATCGACACATTTTGGATGTAGCAAAATGCCTTAAATAGTTCTTGAAGGAACACATTTGACATTTGGTTTCCCATGATACAAATCCTGTCCTTAAAGGTACAAACTGCAAAGGTACGAATTTGTTTCTTTGTCTTAAGGTACAATTCTGTTCCATAAAAAGTTACTGCCCCAGTGACAAGGATTTGTAACTTCTTTCGTACAACGTTGTACCATTTTTTCTGAGAGTGTATGTACTATGTCAAAATATAAATACAATGTGCTTAATGTGTTTATAATGTATTGCAGAACACTTCTGGTGCTACTGAGGTGGGTACATGTAGGGTTAGGGACATGTTTGGTGGTATGGGTAGGTTTAAGGGTGGATTAAGGCAGGGGTTCCCAGATTTTTCAGCTCGCGACTCCTAAAATAACAATGCCAGTGATTTGCGACCCCTAAATTCCTCTGAGGTGGTTATAAATATACAAACGTTGCGCACACAACAATAGACCTACAGTATATAAACACAAGCATATTAACAAAACAAAAAAGTGCAACAGTCCAACAACCATATCATTTTATAGTCATTTATTCATTTGTTTCATTTAATATTAACCTCAACCAAAGATACTGTTGGACACAATGTTGTTGTTGTTAATCTAACGTAAACACTTCGATCCTACAAAAAATAATCTAAGAGCTGATGACTTTTCATTTGTATGTTGTTGTTTTTACTATTAAAAAGGACTATTTTTATCTTCTTTGGGTTATGGTTTAAATATTGTAATTCTAATAGTTTCATAAAATTTATTTGACTTTTTTAAGCGACCTCCTGTCATTGTCTCGCGACCCCCACTTTGGGAACCACTGGGTTAAGGTGTAAGGGATGGTCAACAGTGTAATTACAGATGTAATTACATGCAGGTATTTAATCAAGCATAAGTACAATTTAAAAAACATGTATTTACACAATAAGTACATTGTAGCAAATTATTAATTTCAGTGTAAGTACATATTAGTTAAGGTCACTTAATATACTGTAAAGTGGGACCCATAAACTTGCCTATATATTCTTATAAACGAGAATAATACTTACATATGCTTATATGTCTAGTTATGAAGCAGGTACTATTTCCATGTCACAATCTCAATTTGACAAGGCCGTGTCCTGTTTCTCAAAGGCCATACTGCTCCAGCCACATCAGGTAAAATCTTACTCTACTATGGAATTAATACAGTACTCCATAATTATCTTCCCCTGAACATTATAATCACATTTTGCATTCTCATTACCCACAGACTGAGTTTTATGTCCAGCGAGCAGAAGCATATCTTCAGCTGTGTGACTTTCAGTCTGCAGCACTGGATTACAAACACGCTAAAAGACTAGAACCACAAACTGAGGCCTACCATCAACGACTCGCCTTCATACACTACCTACAGGTACAAGAACTCATTCATTCACAGATGAGGGAAATCAGATTATATTATATTATGTAGATTCTATAATTTTTCTCATTCACTATAAAAAAGGCTGGGTTCCATGCAATCCCTTCATGTCGTCCCAAAACAAATCTGTTAAGTTAGCTTAATCCTTTTTACAGATTAAAGTGGATTGAACATAAAACAATTAAGTTGTCCCCAAAATATACGTAAGAATTGTGTGTTCAACTTATTTTAAATAAGTAGTTTAAACAAGCAGCAAAAGTCATTTTTTGAGTGTTGTTTTATATAAACATTTAGATTCACATATTGATAAAGGTGCAATAAGTACTATGTTATTCTGATTTATACTGTGTCTTTATGTTATGTTTTGTACTCATTCTGCATTTTGTTTTCTTGTTAGATGTATAGGATAATCATGTGAATTTAGATGATTTATGGGAAGATGGATACAGGAAAAATCTTGTTATCTACAGTTGAAGTCAGAATTATTAGCCCCCCCGGTTTATTTTTTTCCCCAACTTCTGTTTAACGGAGAGAAGATTTTTTTCAACACATTTCTAAACTTAATAGTTTTAGTTACTCATTTCTAATAACTGATTTATTTTATCTTTGCCATGATGACATTACATAATATTTTACTAGATATTTTTCAAGACACTTCTATGCAGCTTAAAGTGACATTTAAAGGCTTAACTAGGTTAATTAGATTAACTAGTCAGGTTAGGGTAATTAGGCAAGTTATTGTATGACGATGGTTTGTTCTGTAGACTATCGGAAAAAAAATAGCTTAAAGAGGCTAATAATATTGACCTTTTAAAAAATTAAAAACTGCTTTTATTCTAGCCGAAATAAAACAAATAAGACTTTCTCCAGAAGAAAAAATATTATCAGACATACTGTGAAAATTTCCTTGCTCTGTTAAACATCATTTGGGAAATATTTAAAAAAGAAAAAAAAATTCAAAGGGGGGGCTAATAATTCTGACTTCAACTATGGTGTTCAATCAAGATATTGCAATATTTACAGTAATAAGTCTTTTAAATGGGCCTAGGTATGTTTTTGGAATGTGGCAGTGATGAAAACATGAACTACTTGGTACTTTTTGCTCTTTTTTACTTTAGTTTTGAAAATTTTTCCCATTTTTTTATTGTGTACGGATCTTATTTGTTTTTGATCTCATTTACAAATGTGCGTATTCATCAGTGCTTTTATGAATGATTGTGTATGCAGCCATTAACAATTAAGTGTAAAATAAAACGTACTGAAATGAATGTCTAATTCCCATTTATCCATTTTTTTTCACAAAGGGCCAGTGTCTTTTTGATCTGGGGAAGTTTCTGGAGGCTTTAGAGTCTTTCACAAAAGCTGCAGAACTTAAACCCAACTTCCAGCCTTATCGTATGAGAAGGTCAGTGTACATTTTAGCAAACATTTAAGTGCAGTTTAACGACTGAAATCTGGATGAGTCTGAACTAGCTAAACTGACATGCTTGCAGGCAATAGTGTAGGATAATAACACTAGGCGGCGCTGCATACTAATCTGTTCACAGTTATTCACTGTTATTATTAGTTTTTTTAAATGTAAGAAAGTATTAAGATAGTATTTATTAAATGATGGTCCAAAATGTTTTTGCACATTTGAAGGGATAGTTCACCCCAAAATAAATAAAAATATATTTTCCCCCATGTTGTTTTAAGCCTTTTTTAACTTCTTTTCTGTTGCACACAAAAGAAGATATGCTGGTTTCTGGCACCCACTGCCTTCAATAGTAGAGAATAACACTATTGAAGTCAATGGGTGCCAGCTATCAGCATTCTTCAAAATATCTTCTTTTGTGTTCAGCAAAAGTAAGAAACTCAAATAGGTTTTGAATAAGAGAAGGGTGACTGAATGGCGAAAGATTTTTAATTTTTGGTTGAACTATCCCTTTAGGATAAAATATATGAATTATTTTCATATGTATGCCACAATATGAAGGTCATTTTTATTTTTAAGAAATATAGTTAAACAGCATAAAATGTAGACAAAATGGACACTAAACAACAGATTTTGCATTACTAACCAAACCATTTTCACATTTATTTAACAAATTTTACTGAAAAGTCTGCAGAAAAAATGGGCAAAATGCCCCTCAGCCACACTGTAAAAAATGCAGGGCTCCACACAATTCATTCATGTTATCCCAATAGAAATCAATTAAATTCAAAGATAACTTAACAAATTTAAGTGGACTGAATATAAAACACTGAAGTTTTCCCAAACAAAATCTCAAGAATTGGGTTGTTTTTGCTCATTTTAAATAAGTAGTTTGAACAAGCTGCAAAATCAGTGTTCAAAAGGTGTGCAAACACTGTTTTTGGCCAACCGTGGATGGCATGAGATCATAATTTTCCATCATTTTTGCCTTGTTGTATATATATTCATAGCTTAGCTTGTTTGAGCGCTCTGGGTCGCTACTTTGACTGTGTTCGACTGGTCAATAACTGGCTGGAGACGGATGGGCTGTCAGCGGATCTCTTCACTCTGAGAGCTCGCCTTCACCATCAGCTCAATCAGGTCAGACCATCGCTTACAGCCTTCGGAAAAAAAACATTGCCCTCAAATGACCGCAATAAACAGGTAAATGGGCTGTATGTCTCCTCAGATGACCCTGTGCTATCACGACTCGAAGGCGGCACTCAGACTGAAACCGTGCTGTCCAGAGGCGCTTGAACTATTGCAGAGACTAAAGGAGGCAGCAGAAGAGTCCCATCAGGCAGCTGTTGATAAGGCATTGAAAGGAGAGCTTTCAGAGGCACTGGGCAAAATAAACAGTGCAATGGAGTTCATCCCAAATAAAGCACAGTACTACCTCTTCAGGTAAAGCTAAGTGTTTTTACAGCCTACTGAAGAAGCTGCTTATCTGTATATTTAGAAACATATTAATGCTTAACAGCTGAAGTTTGAAGAACGGGCTATGAATTTGCTTTATTAGGCTTCTTTGTACTGATTCTTTCTAAGCTTTGTTGTATTCTGAGCCTTGAGCTACAAACACAAAACTCCAGTCAGGGGCTGTACCATGAAGCCAAATTAGCTGGCTAGCCAGTTAAGCTTCAGTAAGGTTTGCACAAATACTGGATTTTAGGTACCCTAAAGGTAGCTCAGCTGCTCCTTAATACCATGGCAGCAAAGAATGATTAAAGTCGAGCTGCCTTCATGTTACCTAAAACCCAAGATTGGTGCAAAGCAAAGTTAAACTTAACTAGCTAGCCAGCTCCTGAACTTCAAGGTGTTCAGTACGCCTATGCTATATCTTTTCTAACAGATCAGATTTTACAAATTAACAATCAACAAAAGAAACAACCAAATTTATGATTAATTGCTAATTCGTGAAGCGTTAGCAACATGCTGTTTTATGCTAATGAAATTTCATTCATTCATTCATTGATTTTCTTTTCGGCTTAGTCCCTTTATTAATCCGGGGTCGCCACAGCGGAATGAACTGCCAACTTATCCAGCATGTGTTTTACGCAGCGGATGCCCTTCCGGCCACAACCCATCTCTGGGAAACATTCACACACACTCATTCACAACGGACAATTTAGCCTACCCAATTCAGACTGTGGGGGAAACCGGAGCACCCGGAGGAAACCCACACGAAAATAGGGAGAACATGCAAACTCCACACAGAAACGCCAACTGACCCAGCCGAGGCTCGAACCTGCGACCCAGCGACCTTTTTGCTGTGAGGCGACAGCACTACCTACTGCGCCACTGCGTCGCCCATGAAATTTCATGTTAGCCATTTTAGAAACATGCTGGCAACATGCTAAATACATATTATAAACATGTTATCAATGTGTAGCTTCATGCTAAAAACAGTTAAATTTCTGAAAAATTGCTAATTTGTGAAGCTTTAGCAACATGTTATTTCATGCTAGTGAAATTTCACATTAGCCATTTTAAAAAACATGCTGGCAACATGCTAAATACATATTAGAAATATGTTATCAATGTGCTACTTCATGCTAAATACAATCAAATTTATGAAAAATTGCAAATTTGTAAAGGGTTAACAACATGCTATTTCATGCTAGTGAAATTTCACGTTAGCCATTTTAAAAAACATGCTGGCAACATGCTAAATACATATTAGAAAGATGTTATCAATGTGCTACTTCATGCTAAAACCAATCAAATTTATGAAAAATTGCTAATTTGTGAAGGGTTAACAACATGCTATTTCATGCTAGTGAAATTTCTTGTTAGACATTTTAAAAAACATGCTGGCAACATGCTATATACATATTAGAAAGATGTTATCAATGTGCTACTTCAGGCTAAATACAATCAAATTTATGAAAAATTGCTAATTTGTGAAGGGTTAGCAACATACTATTTCATGCTAGTGAAATTTCACGTTAGCCATTTTAAAAAACATGCTGGCAACATGCTATATACATATTAGAAATGTGCTACTTCATGCTAAAACATGCTGACAATATTTACAATGCTAGAAACACTAAAAAACACATGCTGGTAATACATGTTCAAACAACCATGTTAATCCTTGAAATTTGTTAAAAAGTATGTCAGTCGGGTTGTTTAAATGTTACACATAATGTGCTTTTAGCATTAATTTTACTGTATATTTTGTAGATATTTAAGCAATACATTGTTAAATACTTTTGTTTCTTTAAAATGTGCATAGTGTTTTGGTCACATGATACAAATAGAAACATAGTTTTAGTATGAACAATGTCCAAAAATAGTATTTATTCAATGTGTACATTTATTTACCACCTAGTAGTACTAAACCAAAATAAACCTGCCTTTATTAGCATTATTATACCATCATTAATACACAAAGTTTATCACAGCAGGACTTACCATGGTAAATAAATACAAAGAAAATTAAATCAAATATTTTGGAAGCAAATGAGATAACAATCCCCACTCTTATTACTAGATGCTTTTATAATTGCTTTTAAAATTTAATTTAATTTAATTTAATTTAATTTAATTTAATTTAATTTAATTTAATTTAATTTAATTTAATTTAATTTAATTTAATTTAATTTAACTTAATTATTGCAACCTAAAAATTGTGAAGTAGACATAAAACTATATAAGTAGTAAAATATGCATGTTTTCTGCCTGCTAATAGGGGGATTCTGTATCGGCGCCTGAAAGACTTCACTGCTGCCATTGAGGACTTGGTTCTTGCTGTTGGGTTTTGTGGGATTGAAGAAGAATGTCCTCAGGGAAACCCCCAAGATGACTCAGATGGTTTAGTGGAAGAAGCACAGACCCAAATGGTGCTCACGTACAATGATTTTGCCATTCAGTGCTTCTCCCAGGGTCTTTACAGTGAAGCCGTCATGCTGCTGAACAAGGCCATAGAGAAACAAAGAGACGCAAGTGAGCTGTTCATCAACAGAGGAGGTGTGGATGATAAGAGAAAGAGATTTATGGGGTTTGGGCTGAGAGTGACAGAAATAATCAGAGAGGGTTTTTTGAATTGCAAATGCTTCAGTTGTTAAACCTGACAAGTTCAGATTCTCAAAGCCTTTATACATCCGCTATTTTGTCATCATCACGTGACCTACCCACTCCAATTCATGTATTCTCTCACGGGGCATCATAGGATAGCATAGCATGCCTCAGATGCACACATCAGAATCTCTCTGGAAGTAGTAGGTCATCCGAGCATACTGTTTTCGAATTCTGTGAATTCAGACATAAAACTCGACTCGCATACTGTTTTTAGCGTACTATATAGTATGGAAATATGCCATTTCGAATGCAGCCCTTGTTTTAAATGAGTTTAAAGGAATAGTTCACCCTAAAAATGAAAAATCTGTATTTTACTCACTCTTTAAATACAAAAATAAGATATTTAAAAAATATTTAAAACTGCTAACCATTGACTTTCATACAGTAGTATTTGTTTTTCTAATTGAAATCAATGGTGACAGGTTTCAGATTTATTCAGAATATCGTCTTTTCTGCTTAAGAGAAGAAAAGAAACTCATAAATGTTTGGAACCACTTGAGGGTGAGTAAAAAGTCAGTACATTTTCATTTTTAGTTAAACTGTCGCTTTAAGATCACAGTTACAGTAATATTTTATGTTCACTTAACTTGTTTCTATTAAGTATACAATGATTATTTTCATACTTATGTCACAATTTCATTATTTCATTGCACAGTATAACGAGGCATACAGTTAAAGTCAGAAATATTAGCCCTCTTGAATAATTAGCCCCTTGTATATTTTTTTTCCCCAATTTCTGTTTAACACATTTCTAAACATAAAAGTTTTAATAACTCATTTCTAATAACTGATTTATTTTATTTTTAATAATATAAGAATTATTACATTTATTTATTATTTTCCTAGATACTAGTATTTAGCTTAAAGTTCAATTTAAAGGCGTAATTAGGTAATTCGGCAAGTGATTGTATAACAGTGGTTTGTTCTGTAGACAGTATTTTTGTGGTTTCTACCATATTTTTAACAGTAAACTTTTGGCAGTTACAGCTGCCATTTTCTACTGTAAATTTTATAACTTTTTTTTTTTTTTTTACAGTTTTGACTTGTGCCCTGTATGTATGACACAACTCTACACCACACGCAAGTGAACTAAAATAAAGTGAACAAATCAAATACTTCTTACTGACATGTTCTGAAAGTTCACGAAAAATAAAGTACTTCCACTTTTTCCCTAATGCTGGGACCAAAAGAAGGGCACTGTAGGGTCCCACATCTTGACTCTGCACAGCATCTTTTCTTCTGAGCATCCTTATTGTTTGCTTTCCACATTCCACACTTATTTTGGTCTAATTGGCTTCCATATAAGCTGTTTTGCTTGTAATGATTCGCAATGTTATGTGTGCACTGTAAAAAATGCAGGATTCCACACAATTAATTCATGTTGCCATTCAAGTTAACAAATTGAACATAAAACAATTAATTTGTGACCAAAAAAATCTAAAAAATTGTGTCATTTCAGCTTATTAAATACAGTAGTTTGAACAAACAGCAAAATCCTTTTTTTAGTGTAGATTTATTATAATTATTTTAACATAATAATAAGACATGCAATTGCATTGGTATAAAGTTATTTAAAACATCAATTATGTACATCGTGATAATCATAATTAATAAATCGCAAATATTATAATACAATAATGTGTATGTGCATATATGATTTCTTGCTACAGTGTTTGTTACTCAAAGTAAAAGTTAAGCCATTTTAATTTTTCTCTTTCATCCAAAAAAAGCTTAAAAGGGCTAAAAATATTGACCTTAAAATGGTTTTTAAACTATTAAAAACTATTTCATCCTAGCCGAAATAAAACAAGTCAGACTTTCTTCAGAAGAAAGAAATATTATAGCAAATACTGTGAAAAATTCCTTGCTCTGTTAAACATCATTTGAAAAACACGAGGGCTAATAATTTAATATGTATGTATGTATGTATGTATGTATGTATGTATGTATGTATGTATGTATGTATGTATGTATGTATGTATGTATGTATACATAATTTTTATTTATTTATTTATTTATTTATTTATTTATTTATTTATTTATTTATTTATTTATTTATTTATTTATTTATTTTTTATTTTTTTCTCTCTCAGATTGTTTTTTTAAGCAGTGTGAATGGACCTTTGCTCTGGCTGACTATCAGCAAGCTGAAGAGTTGGACCAAGAAAACACAGCTATCTGGCTACGACTTGCTGTTATTCACAACACACTGGGTCTGCAGAGCTACGAAGACAAGTAGGATTAAACTTTAGGGTAAAATGCGACATTCTTCTTTTCATGTTTATTGATGTCATGTCATGAATGTGATTTGTTGCAGGAAGTTCCTGGAAGCAGCAGAAAGGTTTTCTGTTGCAATAAAGTACAACCCTGGTGTAGTTCAGTATTATGAGAATCGAGCCAAAACTTTTAACAAAATGGGCAAAACGGAGGAGGCCAAAAACGATGCCGTCAGTGTTCTTGTCTTAGAGCCCACCAATGACCAGGCAAGACATCTTCTCTGTCACTTCTCTTCTATTATGCTATAGTGGATATTTTTGATTTAAATATAGATAAAATGTCTAAGAGAAGGTTTTCGGATTTTTGATGATGCCAAGGGCTCCAACAATGATAATCCTCTTAAATTTTTATTTATGAATTTTTTTTATTACATTTTAAAAAGTGATTTATTTATTAATTAATTAATTTAATTTATATTTTAAATATATTTATTTATTTATTATTTATTCATTAATTCATTTTATTTTCAGCTTAGTCCCTTTATTCATGAGGGTTCACCACAGCGGAATGAACCACCAACTTATCCAGCATATGTTTTACACAACGGATCCCCTTCCAGCTGCAGCCCAGTACTGGGAAGCACCCATAAACTCTCACATTCACACACACACTCATACACTACCAATTTAGTTTATTCAATTTATCTATAGCGCATGTGTTTGGACTTGTGGGGTAAACCGGAGCACCTGGAGGAAACCCACGCCAACACGGGAGAACATGCAAACTCCAAACAGAAATGCCTAATGACCCAGCCAGGGCTCGAACCAGCGACCGTGCCGCCCCTTAAATATATTCATATATCTTGTTTTTATTTTATTTTTTTTAGAATTCATAAAATGTATTTATTTGTATTTTATTTATTTATTGAATTTTCGTCACACTTTATGATACTGTGTGGGATATTTTGACATTTAAAAACATATAATATGTAAAAATATTTATATATAATTTCTGTATAAAACATAAGAAGTCTTTTAAATAGATTTTTAATTTGACCAATAATATTAAATACTTGGTATATATATTTTTTACAATAAATTCAACCTTGTTGAGCAGAAGAGATTGCTTTCAAAAGCATAAAAATGTAAACAAATAATAAAATAAAAACTAAAAAAAGTTATTTCAAACACTTACAGTATATATTGAGAATAAACTTAAAAACAGTGACTTGAAAATAAAAGAAGTGCAAAAAAAAGGTTGATTTTAATTATCCCTTAATCTTGGACTAGGTGGTGCCATTGCTGTTGAGTCTGCTCCCAGGATGCTCCTTGACTGATATCATGTCCTGTGCCACTGCACAATCTGTCAAAACCCTGCTCTTGGAAAAGATTGAAACTTTCAACCTGGCAGTCTCCCGTATATCAAGGTTTGTAAGGCTGTTTAAAAATATGCTAATAAACTTGCTGTTTTTTAGTTTGATTATAGAGCTGCCTGGGCTCTCACATACTCAGAAGGGTTTATGTATTTGAATGCAGGTTTGATGCTAAGAATCCAGTTTTAATTTTAACTGCATAATTGCTTGTTTTAGAGCTGGCAGAATAGCACTTGCCAAGGAGGACAGTCAATCACAATCATCCTCACAGAATTTACAGGAGCAGAAGACGGAGCCTTGTGGTACTACAGTAGAAGTTCACAACAAGCTAGTCAAGAAAAAACAACAGGTACTCATCTATCAAATCTGCTGCATATATATATATATATATATATATATATATATATATATATATATATATATATATATATATATATATTTTTTTTTTTTTTTTTTTGCCATGATGACATTAAATAATATTTGACTAGATAATTTTCAAGACACTTCTGTACAGCCTAAAGTGACATTTAAAGGCTTAACTAGGTTAATTAGGTTAACTAGGCAGGTTAGAATAATTAGGCAAGTTATTGTAAAACAATGGTTTGTTCTGTAGACTATCGAAAAAAATAGCTTAAAGGGCCTTATAATTTTGACCTTAAAATAGTTTTAAAAAAATGTATAACTGCTTTTATTCTACCCAAAATAAAACAAATAAAACTTTCTCCAGAAGAAAAAATATTATCAGACATACTGTGAAAATTTGCTTGCTCTGTTAAACATCATTTGGGAAATATTTAAAAAAGAAAAAAAAATCAAAGGGGGGCTATACATTAGTATATTCATTCATTCATTTTCTTTTCGGCTTAGTCCCTTTAATAATCTGGGGTTGCCACAGCGGAATGAACCGCCAACTTATCCAGCATATGTTTTACGCAGCAGATGCCCTTCCAGCCGCAATCCACATCCAAACACACTCATTCACGCTCATACTCTACGGACAATTTAGCCTACCCAATTCACGCAACCCATCACTGGAAAACACACACACACTCATACACTACGGCCAATTTAGTTAATCCAATTCACCTATAGCGCATGTCTTTGGACTTGTGGGGGAAATCGGAGCACCCAGAAAAAACCCACCCGAACACGGGGAGAACATGCAGACTACACCCAGAAATGCCAACTGAGCCAGCCGAGGCTCGAACTAGCGACTTTTGTGCTGAGAAGCGAATGTGCTACCCACTGCGCCACTGTGACGCCCCTACATGCATATAATTTTAAAAAAGTATTTATTTATTATTTTTTACATTATTTACAATGTTATTTGTCAGGCCACAGATATAATTCTTTTTGACGTAATAAATATATTTTTGGACTCCTAAATGCCACTAGCATTTTATGAATCACTAAATCAAAAAGGGCCACAGTTTCAGCTTCAGAAAGAAAACTAAATCTTGACAAACAAAAATGTTCTATTGAAGAAAAAGTAAATTAACAATCAATATTTGAAAATATAGAATATTTCTTGCTGCAAAGCAACATTTTATTTACCTCACCCTGAAGGTACTTTTCCAATGTACTAATTTTGTACTACAGAAAATTTTTAAAGTACTCTTAGCACAGTTAGAGATGGCTGTTTATTATGAAGCATGGATTAACTTATATTATTAGTGTTCAGAATCAAAGGAAGCTCATGGTTTTTATATTTCACCCAAAGCTGTTGATTCCAAACATAAAAAAGTACACTGTAAAAAAAATCTGTAATTTTACGCTTTATTTTAAAAAAAAAACGCAAAATAACGGCTGTTAAATTACAGAATTTTACCATAAAATAACGGACATTAAATTACATAAATTTCCTTAAATTTAAATTTCTGGTAAAGTTCTGTTATTCAATCTCTTTCAAATTTCTGTAATTTAAAGGCCGTTATTTTACGTTTTTTTTTTTTTTTCGGCACTCCAGCTGCCAGAAATAAACTGTAAAATTACGGATTTTTTTACAGTGTACATATATATATTTTTGTTTTTAAAACAATGCTGGAATGTGTGAAATAAGTAACAAATCCTTATAATATGAATCTCAGTTAAATGTGTGTGTTTATTCGAAAAGGCTAAATCTGTTAACTTTAGTTGCATTAATCTCTTCTGTTTATGGTGTCAGTTGAATCAAGCTGTGAAAAGAGTCCTGCAGCAGAAGCAGCCCCTGTACTATGCTGGACCCCGTCTGGCCCCCGCCCGCCCCGTACGTGAACACCCCAGCGCTCAGACCCAGCGGCCATATGTGTGGAGGAAATTTGGAGGCTTCGGACTGAATTGTTGAAGACTTGGTAAACGATTACTCCCATAACACTTTTGGGGGGGTGAAAAACATCAATGGTTAGTTTGCACAAAAAATAACACAACATCATCATTTACTTACCATCATGTTGTTCTTAGAATGTATGGCTTTCTTTGACACAAAATCGACACAAAATGAAAGAAACACATATGAAGTTTATGAATTACAGTGTGTATGATATTTGAAGTTGTTAGATTGAGTCCGAGTTGTTTTGTTCGTAGCAGCTGTTTCTGTTCAGCAGCTGGGGAAACAGCTGAGAGAGAGAAGCGTATAAAAACACCACTGGCAGCTGATCCCAGACTTTTATCACAGACGTTTACACTCCCTCGCTATTAGTGAAACACGTGTTTTGAGCCCCTAGAGGAGACGGGGCCGAGAGCTTTTGGCTTCGTACCAATAGAACAATCGGACGTCATTTTCTGACATTTATTGTTCAGTCCAGTCTAGTTACGCAGACTGAAGAAGAGCACATTTACTCGCTGTGTGGGGATCTTCACCAGAATTCCAGCTTGTCTTTTTTTTTTTTAAAATGAAAACATATACTAATTATTAACACATCTATAGTTGAAGTCAGAATTATTAGCCCTCCATAATTATTAGCCCCCCTGTATATTCCCCCCCCAATTTCTGTTTAATGGAAAGATTTTTTCAACACATTTCTAAACATAATTCTTTCAATAACTAATTTCTAATAACTTATTTATTTTATCTTTGCCATGATGACAGTATGTAAAATTTAAGTAGATATTTTCCAAGACACTAGTATTCAGCTTAAAGGGACATTTAATTAGGCAAGTTAGGGTAATTAGGCAAATCAGTGTATAACAATGATTTGTTCTGTAGACAATTGAAAAAAAATATTGCTTAAAGGGAGCTAATAATATAAACCAGGGGTGGTTTTCCCAAACAACGACATAACTCACGGCTGAACTATCATAGTATGATGCATCGTTTGGGAAAAGAACGATGTAGTGACGAGTGTTTCCCAAAACCCCTAGTTTCTCTGTCGCAGATCCATCGTTTGAACCACGTTAGTTATAACGTAAATGCTCATAATCATGCTCTAAACGGGGTGGTAACAGCTTCTTTAGAGAAGAACCCCATAATTTCTTTGTGCAAATTATATTATTTTACACTCACATGCATTAAAAAAAATCTATATTAGTTTTGGTAAAAACATGCATTTTTTTCAATATTAATTGAAATATATGTAAACGGCACATATAGAGCCTGTGTTTCCTTTACAAATATTATTGAGAACATTACATATTCTATTGTAAAACATAAAATCACTTACAAAAGCTAACACGCATTCTAATATCATATATAAATCATATAAATAAATAAATATTTTTATTATATTATATTATAAATATATAATATTATTTATGAAGAAATGAAATTTAACATTTATTAGGAAATGAAAAAAACAATCCTACTTTAATAATAATATTAATAATGATGATGATGATGACAATGATGATTATTATTAAGTAGGATATTGTTTATTTATTTTTTATTTTTGAAAAGTCTACTTTTACAATTTGACACATGCAAACTATTGCAGAAATGTTCTAACCAACAGGCCCATGTCATATACAGTACAGATACTTAATAAATAACCTACTATAAATTACAACCATAATCATTAACTTATGCTATAGTTTGGTTTCACAAGCTTTGCAGACGTAACATAAATTCCGCTTTTAAATAATAGGTCACCTATAGCTTTCATCATGAGCCACGGCTGTGTTCAAAACGACATCAATGTTTTCAAAGTGCACTACGAAGGGAGTGCAATTGTAAACATAAACAAGAGCACTACCCACGCCATCGTGCAGCCTTCATAGCAATTAATTAATATAAAAATAATATAGAAAATAGTCACTAAATTTGAATAATATTGTACAATATTACAAATTTTACTGCCTAAATTATAACCTTGACCATGTATCGTTATTTAATTTTTTTTTTATGTTTGGTCATCTAGTACAGGAATTACCAAAAACTTTTGTCAGGACGAATTTTTACTTTATCTCTTTCAACATAGGCTCATTCTGAAAACGTAGCCCTATATACATTTCTGGTGAGTGCGAATTATGTAGCCAGAGGAACGTACGGCTGCATTTCGTCTTTAAAATGAACGCTACGGGGCGGTATGATGTCGTTCCTTTTTGCACTTACCACCTGACCGCTTACCTCGGTGTTGACAGCTTTCCCGCTGTTACCAGTTTGTCCAGTAGCTCGCCACGTATTTCGGAGGATTTAAGGCGCAGAGTGGGGTTCGAGTCCAGTGAAGAACGGTTCCAGAAAGCAGGTAAGACAAAAACAAAAGCCAAAAAATCAAATAAACAAGTAAATAACAGGGTGAAATTGTGGTAAATTCTGAAAACGTGTTAAAAATCAGGCTGCTGTGAGGGCTTTTCTTTTTCTGGATTGCTTTTGAAAACTGTCGGTTGGGTTTAGGGAAGTGGGTGGGCGGGTCAATCGGTGCTTTTGAAAACACTATCAGTTGGGTTTAGGGAAGGAAGAGGGTGGATCAGTCGATCTGTCAGTCAGTTGACAGCGGCCTCTGGTGGATTTACGCGAGAACAGCAGGAGTAAATGGCACTCGCGAGAGAAATTTGAGAGCTGAAAAAGTGTACACAGCAGCCTTAGGTGGATTCGTGGAAACAAAATCTGCAAAAAACGTACTTTCTGGGACATATTTGGCGGTCTCCAGAAATGTACATAGAGGTACGTAATCAGAATGAGCCTGGGTTGATCTCTTTATATAACTTTATTTACTTTATCTCTCAAATGTTGGTATATCAATCATTTCATGACACATTTGCATGTTCACGGTTCTCTTATGGTCACATGACATGTAGGTAAACGATTAAAATATTAAACTTATAGATATTTTAAAAGTGTTTATTGTACATTGCTATGACTGTATTAATCCTAATCTTATAAATGTAATACTTTTCACAAAGTTCAGGAAAACTTGACATACTGTAATATTTAATACACTTCAAATTGTTAAAACCAAAGTACTGAATGTTTTTTTTAGCTCATTCTGAAAACTTACCTCTATATACAGTTCTGAAGACCACCAAATACATGCCAGGAGGTACTTTTTTGCAGTTTTTGTTTTCGCGAATCTGCCAGAGGCCGCTGCGTATGCTTTTTGAGATCTCCAATTTCTAGGTGAGCTATTCACGCCTGCTGTTCTCACGTAAATCCACCGGAAGCTGCTGTCGACTGACTGACTGACTGACCCAACCTCCTCCCTAAACTCAACCAATAGTGTTTTCAAAAGCACCGGTTGCCCCGCCCACCTACTTCCCTAAACCCAACCGACAGTTTAAAAAAGGAATCCAAAAAAAAGAAAAGCTCTCGCCTGATTTTTACCATGTTTTCAGATTTTACCACATTTCACCCAGTTTTTACTAGTTTCCTTGCATCCTTTTTGGATTCTGCTTTTGTCTTAGCTGCTTTCTGGAACCGTTCTTTGCCAGACTGGAACCCCATCGCAGTGGTCAACTCCTTTCTGCATCTTAAGTCTGACAACGTACATGGCGAGCCACTGGACAAAATGGTAACAGTGCAGAAATGCAGCCAAACGTAGCCCCCCTGTTAATTTTTTCCCCCAATTTCTGTTTAACGGAGAGAAGATTTCTTCAACACATTTCTAAACATAATAGTTTTAAGAACTCATTACTAATTTTATCTTTGCCATGATGACAGTAAATAATATTTTACTAGATATTTTTCAAGACATTTCTACACAGCTTAAAGTGACATTTAAAGGCTTAACTAGGTTAATTAGGTTAACTAGGCAGGTTAGGGTAATTAGGCAAGTTATTGTATAACGATGGTTTGTTCTGTAGACTATCATAAAATCAAAAAATATAAGGGGCTAATAATTTTGTCCTTAAAATGTTGTTTAAAAAATTAAAAACTGCTTTTATTCTATCCAAAATAAAACAAATAAGATTTTTTCCAGAAGAAAAAATATTATCAGACATACTGTGAAAATTTCCTTGCTCTGTTAAACATCATTTGGGAGATATTTAAAAAAGAAAAAAGAATTCAAAGGGGGACTAATAATTATGACTTTAACTGTATATACTGTATATACACAAATAATGTGTGTGTTGGTCCAATGTGTGTTTTTACAAATTCATATGAGTGCAAATTCATATGAGTAGTATTGCCATACTGTCATTTACAGGAAAGTTAAAGTTTTTAAGATGACATTGGACATCAAAGAAGTCATCTGTGATATAAAGAATATAGATTTAAATGCATAAACTCAAAAACAAAAAGAGAGCCAGTGAAATGGAGGAAAGCCAGAGCAGACTCTGAATAAAAAAACAGCAGTCTAGATACGCTTGCTTTCGAATGAAGCTTGCGGCGGTGGGGCTTGGTGGAGTTTCCTCAGACAGTGTGTGTGTGTGGGGGCCGAGACCACGAACAAAGTGGTTTTAAACAGACAGTGGTCATAAAGAAGCCCAAAAGTGCTTCACGCTGGTGTAATAAAAGTGTAAGGTTACTCTTTTTTGGCAGATTAGGACAGACAGCCAGGAGAGTCACGAGCTGCCAGCTTCCCCCCCAGACAAAAACACCTTTCTCTGGGCGCAGGAGCTGGTGGCCTGGCTTCTAGTCAAAGAAGTCTTTGCCGACCCGAAATTTCATTCACGTTTGGTGGGAGACTGTTTTGTCTAAAACATGCCATGTGTGTTTGTAATTTTTGGAGAGTGTCGGGAGCGTGCAGATGGACCGACTCAAATGGACTGAAGTCTGAAGAGTTTTGAAGAAAGCCACAAGAGTTTTCTTTCTTCAGCATTGTAATTTAACAGTTTTTCCTTGAATAATAATTTCTCCTGACTGTACACGGTGTGTTTAAATGACAATAAATCTTAAAAAACATTTATTCAAAACTGAAAAACATTAGATAGATACGTTACATCAAATGAAACAATAAATAAATATATTTACATACAGAATTATTTTCAAACCCACAGATTTGCATGAAAATTCCATCCCCCGCTATATACTGTATATCAATGCACTTGTCTTGTCCTTTATAGGTTTAGTTAAATGTTTAGTTGTACCCAAATGATGTCTGACCTGTCTGGCACAAACAGATGAGTATAAAGAATTAAATTGCCTCTTTTACGGCCTCTTAAAACGGACATAGACAAGTGGTCCCTGCTGAGGAACCTTTGAAAGACAGTTTATTCATTTTGGATAGATAATGCGTCTGCTGTTTTTTTTGTGACTCATAAACTTTCCAGCTGGATTTGAGGAGTCAAATCCAGCCTTGGTGTTTCCTTTTCAGGTGGATAGTCTTCATTTCTCCATCCATATTCTGCTATGAGTCTGCTTTTTCTGTGATTTTGACTAGCAGGGCATCATGCTGTCCCTGTGAATAAGTTGTCCAATGCATACTTGGCCTGCAGGGAGGTCGTATAACTGTCCTCACTTTCAGGGTGCCGTTAACAGACATGGTTTCTTGCATTACATGGTGCGTGGCCGGGATTTGTGTAACGGCAGGCCAGGACCACAGGTCCGCATCCAGGGTTTCTGAGGAGTAGTCCAGATTGTCCGTGCTTTTTCCTTCATCTGAGGTTGTGAAGTCTGCCATTGAGAGAAGGAGTGTGATTAACATGATGGACAGTCTCTGGAAAACGAAAGGTAGAATCCACCCAAAAATGCCATTTCTGTCATAATTTAATCACCCTAATGTTGTTCCAAACCTGTATGACTTTTTTCTTCTCTGAAGAAAGAATGTACTGGTAGCTCAAGTGCAGTTGCATGGAATGAGAACTAAGCAACAGGCTTATTCTGAAAACGTAGCCCTATATACATTTCTGGAGAACACGAATAATGTAGCCAGAGCTACGTATGGCTGCATTTCGTTTTTAAAACGAACGCTACGGGGCTGTCCAGTAGCTCGTCATGTACGTCGGCGGACTTGAGACGCAGAGAGGAGTTGACAACGACGATAGGGTTTCAGTTCGGCGAAGAACGGTTCCAGAAAGCGGGTAAGACAAAAACAGAAGCCAAAAAATAAAATAAGCAAGTAAATAACAGGGTGAAATTGTGGTAAATTCTGAAAACGTGGTAAAAATCAGGCGAGGGCTTTTCTTTTTCTGGATTGCTTTTTAAAACTGTCGGTTGGGTTTAGGGAAAGAGGAGGGTGAGTCAGTCGATCGGTCAGTCAGTCAGTCACTCAGTCAGTTGTCAGCGGCCTCTTGTGCATTTATGCGAGGACAGCAGGTACGAATGGCACTTGCGAGAGAAATTTGAGATCTGAAAAAGCACAGCGGCCTCTGGTAGATTCGTGAAAACAAAAACTGCAAAAAACTGTCTTGGGACATATTTGGCGGTCTCCAGAAATGTATAAAGAAGTACGTTTTCAGAATGAGCCTGGGTTGGAGAAAAGTGAGCTGCGACAACAATGTTTTACCTTGATTTTACATCACTTTTGTCTCTTTTGTGGAAGCGTGCTTCATCGCACTTGAATATAAGTTCACACACAAGTATATGACCGAAAGTGAGCTACCAAGCAAACCGACCACACCAGAAAAGTCATCTATATGGAGATAGATAGATAAGGCTAAGTTATTAGATTACAAATTGTAGCTGACGCTGATCGGTCAGCTTGTATTTTTGGTTTATTGTTTTTGTATTTCAGTATTTAAATGTGTATTGGTGTATGTTTATGTTACAAATATCCTTGTTTTCGGTTGGCTTGAGTCAGAGGTCACATAATCCTCCTTGATTGATTTAACCTGCGAGAGTTAGAATGGACAGCATAGTGAGATCTCAATGCAGACACGTTAAATGCTCCTGATTAATTTACTGCTGGTTATCAGGCGAACACGGTAAACAAAACGTTGTTTGTATATTATTTGTTTATTTTGATGTGCTTTTGATTGTGTTTGTGTGAAACATTTGGTTTGTTTGTTTATCTTTTAGTTTTCACGGTGTTCAATAAATGAAACGCATGGACATCAGTATTTGGGAATTTTAATAACCGGCGGGTAGCTACACAAATTGTTAGTGTTGTGCAAAGAACTGCATGGAAATAATCCTTTATTCCTTGATATTATGTTCCTGTAAATATCATTATTGTGAAAGGAACAACGCATTAGCCGGCAGCTAGCTCTCTGCAACTCTCACATGGGCTGTTTCTCAATATGCGTTCTTGTCTGTACTTGCATTCTTGTGTCCTCGTGAAACGTCATCAACCGTCGCCGAAGTACTGTTCCAATCAGTTCCAATTCAAAGTTCACATCTTGCCAAGTACAGATAAAATTCCCGGGTGTACATGCTCCGCCCCTTTTGCCAAGGATGCTTCGAGAGGTGACTTGTGCGAACTTACAAAGAACAGGTATCTCAGAATGCATTGCAGCGTAACCAGCGAAAGCTAATGACGGAGAAGAAAACCCGCACGGTTTTAAAAATACTTTTCAGTTGTGTTACAAATTAAAGTTTTAAGAGTTTTTCAGGTGAGAATGTAGTTTTAAACTCGAATCGGCAGTTTATTTATAAAGATAGCGCGTCTTTGGCGATCTACCTCAGCTTATGCAGACTCTGACCCCCAGCCTGTCAGCGGGAGAGCAGGTTTACATCGGCCAGTCCATCACGGATGTACCGCTGGATTGAATCTGTCTATTGTAGTTAAAACATACATTTTGTGCATATCTAACGGACAGTTTTTGGTCTTATAAATCTATTATTTGTTATGAGGTGTATTATTTTGTAAGTGTTATTTTGTTACGATTTATAATTGTCTTTAATTATGTTACTGTGTTGTACGAGGTTGGTTTTTGTTTACCAAATTGCTTAACGTTATCTTTATTTCTTATTGTGTACGTCTTGTACTTTATACTTGTATAATGTCCATTGTAGTTTATTAAATCCGACTTCGCGTCCTCGGTAGTTCGTTCTTCCAAGTCTAAACTTGGCAAGTCTGATCTTCCAAGGAAGCAAGTCCGAACTTTGCGTACTTGGTATTGCTAAACAGCCATGGTCACCCACCGAAGCTAAGCAGGGCTGCGCTCGGTCAGTACCTGGAAGGGAGGCCACATGGCCTTAACATGTGGTTTGCGTGGGTCCTAACGTGCCAGTATAGTGAAGGGGGCTCTATACTGCTGAGTTAGCGCTGTCCTGACTCTCCGTGGATGTCCTTTGAAAAAGAGTAGGGGTTTAAATTTACCCACTGGCCTCAATTAGACCAGTAGTCAGAGTGTAGGTGGTCTATTAGCTCTATCTAATCCAGTGTTCCCGACAGCATATCAACATATTTTGGATGTATTCCTTATCTGACCCATTAACTTCAGGTTTTGGAGTCTCTTCTTATGTTCTGATGAGTTGATTCAGGTGTGTTTGATTAGGAAGAGGTTGAAAATGTGCAATGTTGTTGTGCCTTCAGGAACAGAGTTGGGAAACACTGATCTAATCAAACTCTCAATGTGATCGAAATTGGACAAGGTCATTTTTTGACTCCAATATTTAGCGCTGT
The DNA here is from genome assembly GCA_903798195.1 of Danio kyathit. Taxonomy (NCBI): domain Eukaryota; kingdom Metazoa; phylum Chordata; class Actinopteri; order Cypriniformes; family Danionidae; genus Danio; species Danio kyathit. Next base: position 76,810,971 of record LR812523.1, on the reverse strand, counting down.
CCACTTGTTATCGAATTGACAAAAAGACATATTGTGCCTATCATTCCCATTTGCTCTAATTATATAAGCCACCAGCATCACACTTGTGCCTTTTGTGGATTGCGGAGGAAAGATTACAGATTTGGAACAACATGAGTGAATGATGTACTGTAAATGATGACAAAATTGGTCTTTCTGAGTGAACTATCCCTTTAAATGCTCACTATGAGTCGTCTTGTTTGTCATTTTAAAGAGGCTTTTCACCTCCAGAAAAAAAGATGCATCATACACAGCAGCAGAGGGTGTAGCAGTTGAGTTTGGCTGCGTTACGTCCTGTTCCAGCATAACGGTTCTTCTTGGGCAGCAGCAGGATGAAGGACACGGCTAGAGACACGTGGTAGAAACTGTGGACATAAGCGTAGTCCCACTCCTGTGGGAGTAAACGGGCAAGTCATTACCACAGGCTTTCCTTACAACTTGTGTAAAGTGTTCCCTCAGTAGCTGCACACGTTCATATTTTTTACCTCAAAATAGAAGCGAAGCATCAAAGCAAGTGCACCGAAGCAGCACCCTGGGCCCACTTGTTGAGTGTAAACACTTTTTTCTGGATAAAGGCCTTTCTTTTCCTTCATTTTCTGTAACTGGAGCAAAGACAAAAAAAAAAAACAATATTGTAAAATCTTGTGAAAGCATATGTGGTAGATAATAAAATCCTGAGTTTCCATGCAGCCATGAGTAAAATCCAGTTCCTTATCAAGCTCGTTTTGAGCTTCAGATTTATTTAAGACTCTCATTTCTATTTCTCAACTCTAATTTCACATTGTGTTAAGTTAACAGTTAGGTGTGTGCTTGGTCGTGTGATGGAAAATGTCTATTTTTAAACCAGCTGTCACAAGTGAGATGTTTACAAAGGGATTGCAGATCCAAACGTAGGTTTATTAAGAAAGGTCAGGCAAGCAATAGTCAACACAGGAGCAAACAGATGTATACGGGCAATCCAGAGTCGTAGTCAATAACAGGCAAATGGTCAGTACAGGCAAGCAGCAGACAATATAAACAAACAAACAAACAAGGCGAGGGTCAAGGCAAGGAAAACGTGTCGTAATGTTCACTAACAGTATAACAAGACTCAGCCCAGATGTGTATGTCTGCGCTGCATTTAAAGTCCATATAATCAGTTTGTAACGATCCTCTGGCTGTGTGTGTGCTCATCACTGGAACTTGAAACAGGTGTGTGTGAGCGGAGTGCATGTATGGAGTTGTAGTCCATAATGTGGAGGATTTGTAGTTCTCCAGCGAACTGTGTGTTTCCCAGCGATCTGCTGATCATAACACCAACACAGTCTTGTGACAGTTTGTAACTATTATAAGTTAGTTGAATTTTATGTAACACTTTAGTTAGGGTTAGGGTTCACAATTCATGCTATTGACTACTGGCTTATTACCTGTTTTGTCTATAATTAATTAATTAATTAATTCCTTACTTTTATATAGCGCTTTTCTAAACACTCAAAGCGCTTTACATATTTTTTGGGGGAATCTCCTCATTTACCACCAGTGTGCAGCATCCATCTGGATGACGTGATGGCAGCCATATTGCGCCAGACTGCACACCACACACCAGCTGATTGGTGGAGAGGAGACAGAGTGATGAAGCCAATTATGATATGGGGATGGTTAGGAGGCCATGATGGACAGAGGGCAAATTTGTCCAGGCCTCCGGGGTTAAACCCCTACTTTTTTGAATGACATCCTGAGATTTTTAATGTCCGAGCGCCCCCTGCTGGTTTCACTAACACAACTTCCAGCAGCAACCTAGCTTTCCCATGTGGTCTCCCATCCATGTACTAATCGGGCGCAGCCCTGCTTAGCTTTAGTGGAAGACCATGTGAGAGTTTCAGAGTTAGCTGACGGCCAGAGCTAGCTATGAACTGATTAATTATCTGGTTATAAAGTTTATTAGATATGAACTGTTCACTAGTAGTTATAAAGTATGATCTTATTCTGCAGCCCTAATCCTACACAAAACCTAAACCCAATATTTACCTTACTAACTATTAATAAACAGCTAATTTTAATTTAGCCCCTAGTGTTAGTTAATGGTTTTTTGTAAATACCGTGAATTGTGACCTAAACTAAAGTGTTACTGAATTTGGTTTCGATTTGCACTTTCATTTCCAAATTGCCACCCCCAAAAATATTTTTTTTCTTATGAAATCTGGTTCTCAGAGATTCCACATGCCCCGAAAAGTAAAGTCAAAACACTTCTACTGCCCCCTGGTGCCTGGCTGCATTATATGTCATAAACTCATGCCTCTCTATGTAAACAAATGAAGTGTGTGCAAAAAAATCTAATTACGTTTTTTATTTGAATTTTTTTTATTTTAGGCTGTTAAATACGTTATTTAGTTATTTTATTCTGTTAAAACGGAAGTAGGGGCGGCACAGTGGCCTCACAGCAAGAAGGTCGTTGGTTCGAGTCTCGGCTGGGCCAGTTGGCATTTCTGTGTGGAGTTTGCATGTTCTCCCTGTGTTGGCGTGGGTTTCCTCCACTGACCAAAAACATGGGTGAATTGGGTAAACAAAATTGGCCATAGCGTATGAGTGTGTGTGTGAGAATGTGAGTGTGTATGGGTTTTTCCCAGTACTGGATTGCGGCTGAAAGGGCATCCGCTGCGTAAAACTTATGCTGGAATAGTTGGTGGTTCATTCGGCTGTGGCAACCTCTGATAAATAATGGACTAAGTCAAAGAAAAATGAATGAAAACGGAAGTACTTTGTACTATCGTCATGTGGTATTCACCCAATGATTGCATTTTTGACCAAACTTGGAATGCAGATTGAGTTCGCCAAAAATTTTGTTTTTAGCTATTTCTGTGATAAAATGATTATGTCTTGTTTATTTATCTTTTTGACCTTATCCATGCACAGTTTATAGAATGTTTCGATTTACAAGCCTGAAGTCCTCATGAATCAGAATTTGCAAAGAATTTTATTTGTATGGTAAAGTACTTCCAACTGAAATGGAATATTGAGTAGGAGGCAGGGCTTTTCTGGATTTTCTACTGGTTAGCGTCTGGAAGGGCATTCGCTGCATAAAACATATCCTGGAATAGTTGGTGGTTCATTCTGTTGTGGCAAACCCTGATAAATTAGGGACTAAGTTAAAGAAAATTTAATGAATGAATGAATTTTGATTTCACATGAACTTTAAAAGCCAACTGACTGTAAGAAACACATAAGACGCGTCTCAAACTCACCCATTTGACTGTGATCATAAAGACAGCTGTCCCGATGGGGCCGGAGTAGATGCCGTAGCCCAGTCGGTCCTGGTAGATCCTCACAGCTGCGGTCAACACCCCAAACATGGTGAGCGAAGAGCGTTTGGGCTCATCGAAATCCCCAAGCGCTGCAAATGGAAGCATATTCTTGACACGTCAAAGTGGAATGCAAGACATAAACACCTGTCATCATACTCGTGAAAAATAATATTTTGAATTGCTGTTAGACACATGTATTTTATTATTAATAAATTTACAGAATTATTTGCCCTCCTCTGAATTTTTTTTCTTTTCAAATATTTCCCAAATAATGGAGCAAGGAATTTTTCACAGTATTTCCTATAATATTTTTTCTTCTGGAGAAAGTCTTATTTGTTTTATTTCGGCTAGAATAAAAGCATTTAAAAAAAAAAAAAACATTTGAAGGTCAATATTATTAGCCCCCTTAAGCAACATTTGTTTTTCGATTGTCTACAGAACAAACCATCGTTATTCAATGAATTGCCTAATTAACTAAATTAGTCGAGCCTTTACATGTCACTTTAAGCTAAATAATAGTATCTTGAAAAATATCTAGTAAAATATGATGTGCTGTCATCATGCCAAAGATAAAAGAATCAGTTATTAGAAATGAGTTATTAAAAGTATTGTGTTTAGAAATGTGCTGAAAAAAACTTCTCTCCATTAAACAGAAATTGGGGAAAAATAATAATTCTGACTTCAACTGTATACCTGTAAACATGCGTTATAGAGAAATCCTCACAGTTAGTATACGTAGATGCGATTATTATTATTTGCTCACCCAGTAGCGTGACCCACATGGAGATGGCTGTCCCGTACACGCTGAAGTACTCCAGAATGTCATACTTCATGAAACAGAGAATGGACAAGCCTGGACCATCACATGCATGGTAAATCTGAGCACAGATGGAGAAAACACATGAGCGTTATAAGCCACCTTGAAAGAAAGGTATCTGCTGAGGACATAAATGTAAATTTAAAAGGCTCTAGAACAGATTAGATGAAGCTTTCCATGTTCTTGTCTGGAGAAATTTATGAAGTAGACCTTTTTACGGCCCTAGAGTTGAGCAAATGGAGGTCGGGCTTTGTAAACGAACTTCGTTTTGCGTTAGGAATATTCATGCAGGCTGAACAAAATCTGTTCTTGCATTCGCTGGGAAGTCAACCCATATGTATGGTTTACTGTTTGAGCTACAGGAAAATTCATTCATTCATTTTCCTTCAGCTTAGTCTCTTATTTATCAGGGGTCACCACAGCGGAGTAACCTGCCAACTATTCCAGCATATACTTTACGCAGCGGATGCCCTTCCAGCCGCAACCCAGTACTAGGAAACACCTATGCACAAACTCAGACACTGTGGACAATTTTGTCAATTCACCTATAGTGAATATATGTCTTTGCACTGTGGGGGAAATCGGAGCACACAGAGGAAACCCACGCCAACAGGGAGAACATGCAAACTCTACACAAAAATGCTAACTGGCCCAGGGACCCAAACCAGCGACCTTCTTGCTGTGAGGCAACAGTGCTAACCACTCAGCCACCGTGCCGCCCATGAAAAGTCAAGTGTTATATATTTTTTCTATTTAAAGATGTTTATTTTTTTGCTTTATTAGGTTCATCTTAGGTCAGACAGAAAATAACATCATAAACACACATCGTAAATATAAATACATTTGATACATATAGATATACATAAAAATCCCGCTCTGATACAATTCAGCAAACAAGAAATTATCAGGAAAACTTAATTATACACTTTTTTTTCTTTCGTTTTTGCCTTTATTAGGATATGAGGTAATATTGGACAGGGTGTAATGTTAGAGAAAGAGAGGAATAAATAGTAAATGGAATTTCATTCCTAGAAATGCATCTGTAGACCTCGCATTCATTTCTACTGTGTTGTACCGTAGACCTTACAAAAAAACACACAACTGACACACGCCTGATCACAACTTTTTTCATGTCAAAATGTTTCAAAATCACACCTTTCATGTATTTTTTGCATGTTTTCCTTATGTTTTTCACATATTATGTGTTTTTTCTGTAATCGACTCTTGTAATGTTACACATAAAATCAAATTAATTCAATTAATTTGAATTTGAAATTATTAAAGACTTGATAATAGAGTAGATTTGATTAAAAGTGAACTCTGGTGTGATCACTCCATTAGTGCAGCTCTAATTCAATCTCTGTTATTTTTCACTGTTACATATTCTGTCATTTAAAAAATAAAACAATTAAATAAATTGTTATTCTATGTAAATTGATGCGGACACCTACAGTTTGACATCTCAGATTTTTTTTTGTCATCATGCACATGACCATTGTTAAGACAGCATGTCAAGATGAAAGAATTGAATGAATCAAATGTTTAAAACCTTTTTTTTCATTCTTTTGTGATGCATCTGGAATTTCTAAGCACAGGGCAATGTTCTGTGTGAGCACCCAGCGGACACATAACGTCATAAGACGTTAATATTAGGTTAGATTTTAGGTTGTGATGTCTGGCACTCAAAATTCAATGTCTAGCCAGCGTCTAAGGGCAACGTTATTTTGATGTCCAATAACAACGTCCAATGACGTTGATATTTGGTTGATTTTAGGTTGTGTTAGAAAGTGACCAAAATCCAACGTTGAGCCAACATCTTAAACCAACGTCATATTGACGTCAAATACTGACAATTATTTGTCAGGTATGGCAACCAAAATCCATGTCCAAACAACGTCAAGTTGTAACATTATTAGACGTTGATATTTGGTTGATATTAGGTTGTGTTAGAAAGTGACCAAAATCCAACGTCTGTCCAACGTTAGACACTGACGTCGGTCTGACGTCAACCCGATTTTCATTTCCACCTAAAATGCAATGTCGCAATGCAATGTAAACTGGCACTCAAGTGTTTCTAAACGTTTACGAATTTATTTCCTCTATTGAACGCAAAAAAACATGATATTCTAAAGCAATTGACATGTATATTAGGAACAAAAAATATAAATTGCCTGTTTTTCTCCCACATTCTTCAGTATGTCTTTCTTTGTGTTCAACAGAAGAAAGAAAACCAGTTTGGAACAAGTGGCAATGAATAAATAATGGCAGAATTAACATTTATTTTAGCTGAACGACATAAAAAAAACCATTTTTTCTTTCTTGTTCAAACTACTTATTCAAAATAAACCGAATCAACATATATATTGAGATTTTTTTTGGGACAACTTAATTTTTTTTATGTTCAATTAACTTAAATTTGTTAAATTAACTTAATAGATATCTTTTGGGACAACATGAATGAATTGTGTGGAACCCTGCATTTTAAAGACATGCACAAGCTGCACTGTAAAAGTGCAAAATTAGTTACTTAAAAAAATGAGTAAACCTGTTGCCTTTAAAGCAACAAGTTGACTTTACTTAAATAAGCGAGTAAACCCATTGTAACTTGGAACTGTTAAGTTGATTTACCTTCATTTTCATAAATATGCACATAGTTCATTTACTTAAAAATTTGAAGGCAACGAGTTATTATTTTAAGTAAAGTCAACTAATATTTTTAAAAGAAACATGTTTACTCACTTATTTTAAGTAAAGTCAACTAATCATTTTTTACAGTGTGTAAAGACAAGCTATTTCTTCAAACATTTTACAGAAAACTCGGTAACACTTTATTTTGATGGTCCATTTGAGTATTAGTAGACTGTCTGCTTAATATCTGTTGACACTGACATTTAACAGTCCTTCAACAGACATTTTACTGACTATAAGACACTTTGCAAGTACATGTCAACTTACACTAACCCTAACCCCAATCCCAACCCTAACCCCAACCTAACAGTCTACTTATAATCTAATGATAATTAGTTGCAATGTAACTTAAATTCAACAAACGGACCATCAAAATAAAGTCTGACCGAAAACTCTATTACATTGAAGTACACATCTAATAAAACCTCAATTCTCTTACCGCGGTGAAGAACATTGTAAAGAAATAGACCATGGCCTCCATGTGGAAGCCCCTCTTTGCAGCCACGCTGGCTGCAGGCACAAACACCAAACTGCTAATAGTGGGCAGCAACATCTTGGCAATAAACGCTCCCATTGTGACTCAAAGAAAAGGCCTCGGGATTTCTGGAGAACTTGGATGGACTTAAAAGCTTGTCTGGTTTGAATCTGAAAACTCTCCTTTGAGGAGCGATTGACTCTCTCTCTCACACACTCTCACACAAGCTGCTCTGGAGGATCTTTAAAGTTTAAATGTCTCGCCGTGGCCTGTGTGCGCACTGTCATCAGAACGGCAGCTGTCCTGCAATCATGTGGCTTCTGTCACACATGTTCAGGATTGCAGAACAACAAAAGTCAAGAAGCCATTTATGGTCAACTTCTCGATGTATTGACCACATTCAATGCTGAGTCAAAGTGTTTTCTGATTCCTGCCGCACCATTGGGCTCACAGAGAATTCTTTGACATGTATTTTTCTTAAACTGGTCAGTCTGGATGGTGGTGTGTTGAGTCTTAGACATTTCTCATGGGTGAATTGATGCTCAGCAGTGGCTAGAAACAGCTGTCTCTTCAGGGTTATTGACAATATTGTCATTACAAATAAGTCTCTTCGTTTATTTAAATGATTCGTTCTGAGTGAGTTTACAATAAACAAATGTCCAATTCAAATGATCTGTTCAGAGTGAATCGCTAGTAATTGATTCACAGATTCAAATGATCTGCTCATAGTGAGTCTCCAGTAATAAACTCACTGATTTAAAGGATCTGCTCATAGTGAGTCTCCAGTAATAAACTCACTGATTCAAATGATCTGCTCAGAGTGAGTCTCTAGTAATAAACTCACTGATTCAAATGATCTGCTCAGAGTGAGTCTCTAGTAATAAACTCACTGATTCAAATGATCTGCTCAGAGTGAGTCTCTAGTAATAAACTCACTGATTCAAATGATCTGCTCAGAGTGAGTCTCTAGTCATAAACTCACTGATTCAAATGATCTGCTCAGAGTGAGTCTCTAGTAATAAACTCACTGATTCAGATGACTTGTTCAGAGTGAGTAAACAGTAATAAACTCACTGATTCAAATGATTTGTTCAGAGTGAGTTTCCAATTATCAACTTTTTGATTCAAATGACTCATTCAGAGTCAGTCTAATAAAAACCTCACTGATTGAAATGATTTGTTCAAAGTGAGTCTCCAGTAATAAACTCACTGATTCAAATGATCTGCTCAGAGTGAGTCTCTCCAGTAATAAACATACTCATTCAAATGATTTGTTCAGAACAAGTCTCCAGTAATAAAATTTCTGATTTAAATGATTCGTTTAGAAGGAATATCCAGTAATAAACTCACTGAATCAAATGATCCACTCAGAGTGAGTCACCAGTAATAAACTCACTGAATCAAATGATTCATTTAGAGTGAGTCTCCAGTAATAAACTCACAGATTCAAATGATTCGTTCAGTGTGAGTCTCCAGTAATAAACTCACTGATGCAAATGATTCATTCAGAGTGAGTCTCCAGTAATAAACTCACTGAATCAAATGATTCATTCAGAGTGAGTCTCCAGTAATAAACTCACTGATGCAAATGATTCATTCAGAGTGAGTCTCCAGTAATAAACTCACTGATGAGATTTTACTACGTTAAACAACACCTTTAAAATTAATTGGCTCAAAAACTTTCTTAAAAATCCCCTCTCACTCTGGAATATTATCCCGAATTATATTTTCTCTAAAGTAGGTGGTTTGAATTTTCTTTTACTTTGTAATTATAATGTTTTGAAGATCCCGGTCAAACTCTCCAATTTTCATAAGCAGATGCTCTTGGCCTGGTCTCTAATATACAAGCATAACTTTTCTCCACACAGATATTATTTATGGAATAATAAAGACATTATTTACAAGAATAAATCTCTTTATTTAGAAAATTGGTTTAAAAACAACTTTCTTTTAGCTGGCCAGCTCTTTAACTCAGAAGGCAGACTTTATAACTATTCAGAGTTCTTACAGAAGTTCAATATTCCTGCTACTCCTAGTGAATATGCCATTGTTGTAAACTCCATCCCTTCTGGTGTGTTTATTCTAATGCAAGGTGTCACACTCCCATGGCCATACACTCACTCTCTGAATTTAATCGACACAGTGATTGGAAGTGTGTGTTTTTCAGCAGACCAACAGAAAAATAACTGTAAAATTAGAGGCCTCTTCCAGAGAGAGATAATAACAATCCCTTATGTAATACCTTATTGGAACAACACTATTGAAAATATTCTATGGGAGAAAGTATGGGCTTTGCCTCACAAGTATCTGATTACTAATAAAGTAAAAGAAGTAACATTTAAATTAATTCACAAATGTTATCCTACTAAGACCTGTCTTCAGAAATATAAGTCTGACATTGATGTGAACTGCTCATTCTGTCACTCTTCAGAGGAAGACTCTATTCATTTGTTCTGGCAGTGCTCCTACACAGAGAGATTCTGGTCAGATCTGCTGATGTTTATTCAATCTTATATTATGAGTGACTTTTCCTTTTCTTTTAAAGTTATATTCTTTGGATTGTTTGACGATTCTAAAGAAAATTTGGAAAAAGTGTATATAATTAATTTGTGTATGCTATTAGCTAAGTTTCATATTCACAAACAGAAGTTTAGTGGCTCTAAACCTTTTTTTGATCTGTTCAAAATCGACCTAGACCAATATTTGGAAACTATCCAGCACTCTTTTAATCCAAAAGCAACAAAATCTGTATCTTTATACTCTTCCTTTGTGTCTCTTTAAGGTGTAACTTTATTTCATTAGTTTTATTTTTGTTACGCTGGCGTTTGTTTGTCTTTGTGTATATTTCTGTGCATTTTTTCATTTATGTGTATTAGTTGTCTCCATGTATGTAATTGTATTTGATCTACCTCTTTAATAAAAAAAAGAAAAAAAAGAAAAAACAACTCACAAAAAAAAAAAATAAATAAATAAAAAAAATAAAAAAATAAACTCACTGATGCAAATGATTCATTCAGAGTGAGTCTCCAGTAATAAACTCACTGATGCAAATGATTAATTCACAGTGAGTCTCCAGTAATAAACTCACTGATTCAAATAGTTTGTTCAGGCTCAGGCACCAGTAACAACTCACCAATTCAAATGATCCATTTAGAGTGAGTTTGCACTAAGAAAAAACAAACAAATTCAAATGATTCCGATTCAAATGATCCATTCAAAGTGAGTCTCTGGTAAATGATTCACTGAGTTTACAAACTGCTGTGAATGAGGTAGGTTTAATTTCAAAACTAAACATAACATCAAAGTAACATAAATGACTGATTACATAGTGTTCATCTTAGTGTCAACACATATTTGAACACATTTTATTTATTGTATGGCGAATTTTGATAATGCCTATTTGCAAGTACTTTTAATACTTTAATTCAAGCCATTCATGGTGAACTTCTCGATCTATTGAACTCCTTTCTCCAAGTCAATGCTGAGTCAAAGTGTTTTCCGATTCCTGACGCACCATTGGGCTCACAGAGAGTTCTTTGACATGTATTTTTCTTAAACCGGTCAGTCTGGACGGCGGTGGGTTGAGTCTCAGACATTTCTCATGGGTGAATCGATCCTCAGCAGTGGCTATAGAAACAGCTGTCTCTTCAGGGTTATTGACATTGGCCTGGTGAAAGCACCTGTATGCGTCACTACAAATCTGTGTTTGACGTGAATGTGGTTCTGAGGGTAGAAACATGCCAATGGTTAAGGTAAGGTGTAGGCTTAAGATGTTGTGTTAGAGACTCTTGCGTAGACCTGGACCAGATGTACTGATAGAGCCGATTAAACGAGGCAAGGAAAAACCCAAGAACAAATTCTCACTTTGTAGCGCTCGCATTTCATGTGGCTCTTAAATCTATTATTGTATGACGCTGAAACACTTTAGCATCTAAAATGTCCATTTACATTCCTAAGTCTAATTTAATTCAAAACATTTAAAGGGAGATTAGATGAATTGGATACATTAAAACATTTCACGGGGTCAAAATATGGCTTTTATATTACAACCCCGAATGAGAAAAAGTTGGGACAGTATGGAAAATGCAAATAAATATTTTTTTTGACTTGTATTTCATTGCAGATAATACAACAAACATTATTTAATGTGTTCCTCATGATTTTTATTTTTATTTTTTGAAAATAAACATGAATTGAAATTTTGGTTTACGTTACAGTAAAGCATTTATCACTTTGTAATGTTGCCATTCCATTTCACAACACTTAACAGTACATTGCGCTTCAAACATTCTCTATTGGAGACAGGTCGGGACTGCAGACAGGCCATTCAAGTAGGCAAGGACCTTTATAAGATTCTGACGGTATTATAACCTTGGATAAAAATATCAGGAATCACGGGGATTTCATGTGTGTGTTTTGAGCTCCCTTTTTCCTTTGATCTCCCATTCCCTTTAAGAGACAGTTGTGTCGCACCATGGTACATTTGCTATTTACATGAGGCACTTTGTAAGTGAAAAAACTGAACGCTTCACTAGCGAGAAAACAGTTAAACAGACCATCTGCATGAGGATAAAGAACGAGCCTTCCGAATTTGGCCTTTTTACTTTACTTTACTTTTACTCTTTACTTTACTCCTTTACTTTCGTGGATAAGGAAACAGTATTGTATGCACTCCACTGAAGACATCCATTAGCCTACTGTCACAGTTGTGGATCTGTCTGGTTCTCTTGTATGTGTGTGTGTGTGGATGTGGGTGTGTTTGTTTGGGTATATCTTCACCACGTGGCTGTGTGTGTTTACATTCGTCAGCTGAGCGATCACATGTCTTGCTGCTACTCAGTCTCACTCAGCTGTTATCTATTAACCACAGGTGCTGCGCGTTACCGCGCGCCTTTAAATATGTTCAGTGTTTGTAGATCGTGTTTGTCAGTTCGTTGTGTTCACGTCTGTGTCCTGTTTCCTGTTAGGCAGCTCTCGCTGATTCCGCTGGTGGCGAGTCCTCATAGAGACTGTTGCTTTTGGAATATTCAGCGCCGCTTGCTTTTTCTCCAAAGATCTGTTAACACTGTTTGGCATTGTTGAACTTTATGAGAGATCTCCCTGGATCTGTCTCATCGAAGACTGCTACCGCTGTTTGGCGTTGTTGAACTTTATGAGAGATCTTCCTGGGTCTGTCTCATTGAAGAACTATTACCGCTGTTTAGCGTCGTCGATTTCCTTGAGAGATGCATCATTGCTCTATCCTATCCCTCCATATCTGGTGAGATCAATACCAGTTGTTTGCTCCTGTTATCCCTGTTAATAAATCATCTTGCATTCACTTGCATTTGGGTCTCTTGTGTATTTGTGACACCTACATATTTAATTTTGTTTGTTAAGCGCAAAGATTTGTTTCAAAACTATTTCTAAATTCATTTCTAATTTCCAGCATTATTTAATGTGTTCCTCATGAATTTTATTATTATTTTTCTTTTTCAAAATAAACATGAATTCCAATTTTGGTTTACGTTAGAACAGTAAAGCATTTACCACCTTGTAATGTTGCCATTCTATTTCACAACACTTAACAGTACATGGTCTTTACGCTTCAAACATTCTCTATTGGAGACAGGTTGGGACTGCAGACAGGCCAGTCAAGTAGGCATGGGCCTCTATAAGATTCTGACGGTATTATAACCTTGGATAAAAATATCATTTCACAGGGATTTCATGGGTGTGTTTTGAGCATAACAGGCATTAAACCAATCAGAGTCTCATTTCCCATTCCCTTTAAGAGACAGTTGTGTCGCACCATGGTGCATTTGCTATTTACCTGAGGCACTTTGTAAGTGAAAAAACTGAACACTTCACTAGCGAGAAAACAGGTAAACAGACCATCTGCAGCTCAAGGATAAAGAACGAGCCTCCTCCATTCGGCCTCTTTACTTTCTCTTTACTCTACTTTTACTCTTTACTCCTTTACTTTTGTGGATAAGGAAACAGTGTTGTATGCACTCCACTGAAGACATCCATTAGTCTACATAATTAATTTTGTTTGTTAAGCTTAAATATTTGTTTCAAAACTATTTCTAAATTAATTTCCAATTTCCAGCATTATTTAATGTGTTCCTTATGATTTTTATAATTATTTTTCTTTTTCAAAATAAACATGAATTCCAGTTTTGGTTTACGTTAGAACAGTAAAGCATTTACCACTTTGTAATGTTGCCATTCCCTTTCACAACACTTAACAGTACATGGTCTTTACGCTACAAACATTCTTTATTGGAGACAGGTCGGGACTGCAGACAGGCCAGTCAAGTAGGCATGGGTCCGTATAAGACTCTGACGGTATGATAACCTTGGATAGAAATATCACGGTTTCATGATGTTGTGATTAATGCTCTAAAATATATTCTTTGTAAATGTCTGGGGAAAAAACGAAGCCTTTTTCCCCTTTGAACACAATATATTTTATTTTGAGAAGCATTTAAAATATTTTGGAGCAGTAAACATGTCAGGCTAAATAATTCAAATGAATCACAGATTTCTTTACAATTCAATACCGCATCTTTGGATGTCTTTTCTGCTGGAGATACTGCTGTCCTAAAAAAAGTAAAACAAAAATCTTACATATACCGTGGGAACTATATAGCAGAAAATTTCAATAGAATCTGGCTGCAGATTTGCACTTGCACTTTCAGGATTGCACTCTCAGGCAACCGCGCTTCCTCTGCAGGTGACGTAATTTACAATCAACACCTGTGCCCGCTTGCATTTTGCTTGACAGGCTTTTCTTTGGAAGAAACGCTTAATACTTCATTACCTGCGACTCATTTGTGTTCTGACTACATGTGCTTGGTTGTATACTATATCAATAAAGTCTTTTAAAAACACTGCTGTAATACATTGAGCCACTAAACGTTGGTCTAAGGACGTTTTTCTACAGGAGGAAAATGCAAGTTACTTTCAAATACTTCAAATGTAGTCTGTGTTAATAAATGCAAGGCTATTTATGAAATCCAAGCATAACACTGTATGACAACGCTTCAGATGACTGTTCTAGAGCCTACAGCTAATCAAGTGCATTAGAGGTCTAAAGAAAAATATAAATGCTAAATTATCTTAAATAATAAACAACTAATTAATTAATAATAAATTAATTAAATAACAAATACATTTAAAATTTTCACTTACTTGGGGAATGGAGGCCACGTGAATGGTTTATGAGCACAATTAAGTGCACACAGCATGCCATATCATCTGATAATTGTAGGAAATAATTCCAAAAAGCAACTGACTGTGTAAAGCCACGTAAAACAAAACAAAGATATGATGTATATGCCGAGTTCAGCGGCTAATCAGCCGGAATCAGCTGAGGTAGCGAGACGGCGACCAGCGAGACCTAGCTGTCACTCAAGTGGCCACGCCCTTAATTATGCAGACTTAATATAACTCAATATAAACAAAACGGATGAGTTATAAACAAATTCCCCCCAAACCCCCCCCCCCCCCCCCCCCCTCACAGTTGTCATGAAGGGTAATATTAGCTATATATACCAAAATCGTTCTTTGTAACAGGGTGTAAACACCTTTTTTCTGCTGTAAAGTTGGCCATTATAACAGTGGGGTCAACAGAAATTTGCTCTATTATGGAGCCAGGACTAGCGGAATATCGATGAATTGCAGTTTTAGTCACTTTTGTATTAGCTTCACGAGGGAGAGCGGGATGTTGCTGCTTAATTTACATTTTTTAATTTCAAACATTTTAGCATCTAAAATGTCAATTTACATTACTTAGACTAATTAACACTGCAAAAAATGCTTTTCTTAAAGTTTTTGTCTTGTTTCTAGCCCAAATATTCAGTCTTAAATCAAAAAGTATTTACTAGACAAGCAAAACAATTTTGTCCTGTTGTAAGACTTAATATGTAAAAATTAAGTGAGTTTTTCCTTAAAACAAGCTCAATAATCTTGTTTCAGGGTGTCATTCCACAATTTAGGTAATTTATTGACAATATTAGATGATTATATTAATACATTGCATATTCATATCTTTTATTATTGTAGCATTTTTAGCATTCATTTTAGCCTGTAAATACTTTGCAAGCGTCATATAATCTCCACCGGCTTTCATTTAATCTAGTGTAGTGGCATAAAAAGAAAGGAAACACATGTAAATGACATATTCAATATAAATCAATAGGAAGCAGATGTGACTCGGTGACGTGTGAGTTATTAAAATGCAACTCATGAAATGAACTGTAAATGCTTGAGCCTCTGGACGATTTAACCTACATAACACAAAGACGCGCACATTGTCTTATTTCTGAATTCTGTGGCTTTTTTGATGTGGCTTTCTAAATAAGACTTCACACAGTCCACAGCATGTTGGGAAAGCTCTTATTGTGTTATTTGTAGCTGCTGCTGTGGCCGGTCACTCACAGCTGCTCTTTTCTCTCAGCTGTTGCACCTGCGAAGGGAACACAAAGGGTGCAGTGTGTGCCGAATTCCCCTCACACCCCACATTCCCTACACCACCCTTTAACGCAACTCTCTCTAAGACCTTGCATGCTTACTGATGCACTTTCTTGACCACACTCGCTGTCCTGGGATGGTCAAGACTGGAATGAGGGTCACAGCTGAATGTGCAATGTCACTGCTTTCAATTGTAACCCTTTCAACCCAGGCTCATCGTGGATACGTACCCAGGTCTACATCTGAGAAATCCACCAAAGGCCATTGTGTATCTTTTTGATGATCTCAAATTTCATTTTTGCATCCTCTTCTTGTGTTTATCCACCAGAGGGCGCAATAACATACATGGCATGTAATCCATTATTTTAATGTACAAAATAAAAAAACGTCCACAAACCGAGATTGAAGCGTCTTCTTTTATAATCAACCCAGGCTCATTCTGAAAATGTAGTCCTGTGGACGTTTCAGGAGACCGCAAAATACGTCCCGGGAGGTACATATTCTTGCAGTTTTTGTTTTCGCGAACCCGCGAGAGGCCGCTGCGTGTGCTTTTTTGTATCTCAAATGTCTCACCCGAGTGCTGTTCGCGCCCGCTCTGTTCTCGCATAAACCCACCAGAGGCCACTGTCGACCGTCCGTCTGTCTGTCTGACTGAATGATTGACTGTCGTCAGATCGTCTGATTTTTACCACGTTTTCGGATTTTACCACGTTCTCAGCCTGTTGTTCACTCGTTCATTTTATTTTTAGGATTCTGTTTTTTTCTTACCTGATTTCTGGAACCGCTCTTCCCTGGACTTGAACCCCATCGTCGTCTTCATGGTCAACTCCTCTCTGCGTCTCAAGTCCGCCGACGTACACAACGAGCTAACGGGACAAACTGGTTGCGGCAGGAAAGGCCTCCACAACGAGGTGAGCGGTAAGCCGGTAAGCGGCAAAAGGAACAGCGTCATACCGCCCCGTAGCGTTCGCTTAAAAAATGAAACGCAGCCATACGTACCTCCGGCTACATAATTCGCGGTCTCCAGAAACGTCCACAGGACTACGTTTTCAGAATGAGCCTGGGTTGTTTATAATTGTACTGACATGCGGCTGTGGTCATGAATTACAGCGTTTTTACTGTATTTATTACAAACATGCACTATTTTTAAAAATGTTTTAAACTCATTCTTGACATGCTGCTCATCACAGAGAGCTGAGATCTTTTACTCCCAGTTGCTTTGCGCACATCCTGTCTTGTGGATATGATTACTTACTACGGAGACGTGTAATGTTAATACGCGTCTGTCAATTAATTCGGTGGGCAGGGAAACCGCACTCCTACGTCACGTTGCGGTGGGCCTCAAAATGAGAAGGATTTGGATCCCATTTTAACGTCAGGAAATAAAAAAAATAGACTTACTGTGTTTCTATCACTCCAATATGACTGTGGACACACTAAACCTACACACAGTTCTGTCCAAACAGCTTACAAAAGTTGATTTTAATCATAGGTGCCCTTTAAGAGGATAACATAACTTGTCATAAATCTGTCATAAACATGATTGTCTTGAAGCCATTATAATTGTGTCATGAATAGGTCTCTAATCCCTTTTTTCAGTGGATCTATATTAATTTGTCATTAAAATGTCTCATTAGACGTTTCAAAAAATGTTAATTAATATTTAATTAATTTTTAAGGGCAAATTCAATTTGTATGACTGTTTTTAAAAACAAACAAACTGGAACACAGGCTGATTGGGAAAATGTGCCCAGGGATAGATTTCTGGGAACCGAGAAATATGTGACTCGGGGTAAATAATGGATGCATTTTGTGTGTAAAATGTAAGCCACAGGGTGGTACAGATGACCTTATGGATGACTTTTCCAGCATGACTGGTTTGCTTCGAGTCTAGCAAGTTCGGGGTTCAAGTCTGGTGAAAAACGGTTCCAGAAAGCAGGTAAAATGAAACCCAGTGGGGGCAGTCGATATCAAGCTGATGTATTATGCACAACGACAAGCCGACCAGCATCTATTACAGACGAACACCAGAAAGACGTTGAGATGGCCAGAAATGTACACAGTGGCCTGTGGTAGATTTACGAGTGAGGAAACATGCCTGTGGGATCCAAATCCCACCAAATGTATCGTGGAACAAAAAATTGTAAGTGTAAATCAAAAAATTGACATTGCATGTCAAATTATAACGCGCCAAAGCAAAAACTAACAATGAAAATAAGAAACAATGAGGTGCATTTACGGTCTTCTCCCCTTAGCCATTGTTCCCACATTCTGCTATTGTGTTTACAAAAGATGTAATTCGACTTACATTTAAATCACAAGTGGGCTTCAGCGTCATCATTGGTCCACTAGTCTAGATTGACAGTTGCTCCTCTAGCCAATCAGATGAAGAGAGAGTGGACGTCACTCCAATGCAATTCGTGGAATATACTGTGACATCTGACACCTGTCCATAAATCTAGGGAATCCGTATTATTATTATATTATATGCTTCCCTCTCTTGCTGTTATTTTGAGAACCTTTTAAATAAAACTTTTATGACTCAACAGACAGGTATCTGATGTTACAGTATAAATATTTATATGAATCCCGTGCGATCACTAACAGGTGTTATCTGAAACTCCCTGGAAACAAATGCATCCCCGCAGGGCCGGCCCTGTACACTTGGGGGCCCTAAGCAGAAAAATTTTGGGGCCCTACCTTGCTCTAAATAGTGGAGTATTGCCATTGTAAACCGGCCCACAATGATTTTATTGCTTATTAAATACAATCAATGAAACAGAAAAGTAATGCCTGATTTCTTCCACTTAATAACTCTCTGAATGACTGTACCAAACAGTGCTCTAAAACAGCACTGTTTTTGTCAACTAGCAGCTTCAAAAATGAAGAATTAAACTATCTAACTAACTAAATTAACTAAGTGATTCCTACTTTGCATCCTTCTAGAGCAGGGATGGGCAAACTTAATCCTGGAGGGCCGGTGTCCCTGCAGACTTTTGCTCCAACCCTAATCAAACACACCTGCCTGCAGCTTTCTAGTGATCTTGAAGACACTGATTAGTGTGTTTAGGTGTGTTTGATTAGTGTTGGAGCAAAAGTCTGCAGGGACACCGGCCCTCCAGGATCAAGTTTGCCCATCCCTGTTCTAGAGTGTTTAAAACATATTTTACTAATTTATAAAATGAAGATTTTATAAAAGATTCCACGTTGAGTTTTTTGTTTTTTGTTTTAATAAATTCCAAAAGTAAAATCCCTGCAATGAAAGACAGTGAGCAATAATTAGCCAAAAGTGAAAATGCATTACTTGGTAATAAAATATACATTCTGAACTCAAAAAAACAACAACAACAAAACAATTAATATTAATGCGAAGATTGATTCATAAATAAGAAAATCAATAAGCAAATAATATAAAGTAAATATGAAAAATGTTCATATAAAAAAAACATAGAAAAGGGGAAGCAACAAATACTGGGTTAAGGTTAATACCCAAACACAAACTTTAATATTTCCTCAGTCTCCTTCACTGTTCCTTACATTTGAGCTTATATTAAACTATGATTAATTAAATTAGGACATAACTTTTATAAACATGTCTCAGGAAGAAATATTACCAGTGTGCAAAATATGTCAGAGAAAGACGCTTCAGTATTGCATTTCAGTAAAATGCGTTTGAGACTAAAAACGGGTCTGTAAAACCAGGAAAAAATATAATATTTCCTATAAGTAGACGACGTTTGCTAATCTGTAATTGCCTATTTTCAACAAATGTGCCACTAGATTATGTCTTTAACATCATCATAAAAGTGATGCTAAAAATTATTTTGTGCTTGTCTCTTCTCGTCTTCATTTTCCCCCTCAGTTTTTCTACATCTGAAAAATAACGTTAGATTTGTTTCATTTTCGAGGTCCAATTTTCAAAATAAATCAGGTATATAAAGGCGGGCAATGAAACAAAGGCCATGGCTGTGTTCGCGCACGGGCTCCATTCTTGTGGCGACCGGTCGGTCTTGCAGGTTACCTTGGAAGAACAAACTCGAACTGCGAGAACACAGAACGCATATGAGAAATGAGATGCTGCGGGCTTCCTGTTGATCACATGACTTTTACACAAAAACAATTTCAACTTTAATAAAGTTATGATTTTTTTTTCTTTTCAGTGAAAATGTATAAATATTCAAGCACTAAAGCACTGTCAATGAAGATAATTTGTAAAAAAATTTTTTAAAAAAATTCTTTCGCTTAGTTCGCTTATAGCAGGGATGTCAAACTCATTTCCTGGAGGGCCGCAGCCCTGCACAGTTTAGTTCCAACCCTGCTTTAACACACTTACTGGTAGGTTTCAAACAAGCCTGAAGGACTCAATTAGTTTGATCAGGTGTGTTTAATTAGAGTTGGAACTAAATTGTGCAGGGCTGTGGCCCTCCAGGAATTGAGTTTGACATCCCTGGCTTATAGGGAGGGCCGGCTATGCATCCCCGCCTGCCACACTGAGCAGCCACTAGCTGCATTGACATCCACTCCCCCTTCATCTGATTGGCTAGAGGAGCAACTGTCAATCTCGATCACTCGTGATTTAAATGTAACTTGAACTGCATCTTTTGGAAACGCAAACACAGAATGTAGGAACAATGGCTAAGGGGAAAAAACCGTAAATACACAAAACATTCAAATATTCGTGAAAAAGCTGATTTTGTCTAAACACGTTTTCATCTTTGATTCACGCTCATTATCTTTCGGTACGCGACCTCGTTGTTTCTTATTCTGTGTTTAGTTTTTGCTTTTGATTGTTATCAGCCAGTAGCTGTTTCCATCCACCTATTTTTATGCGCATTTTGGATATGAGCATAAAAAACCGGTTGATGGAAACGCCATGATGCGCATACATTTTGAAAATGCGCATAACTGAGTAGGATAAACTTTTTATTCGATAAGAGAAGATGTGCATAAAGTACAATGGAAACACTTTTACCGCACAAATTCCACTATGCGCATTAAAAAAGGTCGCGCGACTTTGTTATAAGAGATCATGTGATGATAAAAATGTGTGTAAATGGACAAACCAGCAGGCTGAGCACATCTGAAACCATTTGAAATGTTGTTTTGTCATTCTATATTTCTTTATATGTCTATATGTCTTTTATATTATTAATGACATCCAGAATCAAGAGTGTCTGTGCTCCGCGTCTGACACCTTCAAATGCCATCGCGCGTTCACTGCGTGTCTGGATTGCATTCTGAGGCGCAAGTCATTTATTAGATGAAGAAAAGTTTGATGCAGCTTCTCCTACTGTAGCAAATTCCGTTTTTACTATTGATGTTTGGCGCCAGTTTATCAGGAAGTGACAATTTTGTTCGCTTTGACTCGTTGGTTGGAAACGCAGCTTTATTCGCACGTCTTTAATGCGATAATCCAGTTTTGCGCATAAAGTTCATTTGCATTTTTGGATGGAAACATAGCTAATGTCAATGTTTTGATATACGCTTACTATTTTTCGTTCCATGACCTCGATACATTTGGTGGGATTTTGATCCCATACATGCCCCCAGGAATGTATTTGAGATTGTCAAAAATGTACGCTGCGGCCTCTATGGATTTGTGACAACTAAAACCGCAAGAAAATGTAGACCTGTTATTATGAACAAAGGTCAATTTCTTTAAAAGAAGAAGAAGAATCTCTAAAATGACAATATTTTTTATTAGAAATTTGGGAGATATATTCTTAGACCATTATGAAATAAAATGCATATCAACTAAAAAAATACTGTGAATAAAAACAGAGAATTTTACTTGTAATATTGTAGATGTACTGCTACAAATGCAGATGTACAGTTTTTATCAGATAGTATTGCACTTCAGCTATATACAAACCATTCTGTTTGTAACAGGCTTAGGACAAAACGTGTTTGAAAGTACATACCAGAATTGAACCAGACCGAAAAAAATGCCTAAACAGCTATTTGGCTTTTGGTTACCATTAACTAATTAGCCTGTGTGGCCTCAATGACCATAGCCATTTTAAAGGAAGACAATGATTTACAACTTCCTTTTATTTTTGATTAAAGTGTTTTTTGCCTTTACACAATAGATGAAACCATTCAAACTTAATTTATTTTTATGTGAACATGCAGGTCTGTTTTATTATGTTTTATTTTATTTTATTTTATATTTAAATATTTTTGTTTATTTATT
Organism: Danio kyathit; assembly: GCA_903798195.1. Classification (NCBI taxonomy): domain Eukaryota; kingdom Metazoa; phylum Chordata; class Actinopteri; order Cypriniformes; family Danionidae; genus Danio; species Danio kyathit. Next base: position 76,789,042 of record LR812523.1, on the reverse strand, counting down.
TATTTATTTTTTACATTTAAAATTTAACTATTTTATTTTGTTAAATTGGATTTTTTATTATTTTTATTTCATTTATTTTTACATTTTTACAAATTTGACTATTTTATTTATTATTTTATTTTATTTTTTACATTTTTAAATTTTATTTTATTATTTTTTATTCGACTTTTTGAATATTTTTATTTAACTATTTTTTGACTTTTTTATTATTTTATTTATTTATTTATTTATTTATTAACATTTTAAAATTTAACTATTTTGTTTTATTTTTTTACATTTTAAAATTTTATTTTATTATTTTTTATTTGACTTTTTAAATATATTTATTTGTTTTTTACATTTAAAATTTAAATATTTTGTTTTATTAAATTAGACTTTTTATTATTTTTATTTTATTTTATTTTATTACATTTTTAAATTTGACTGTTTTATTTTATTTATTTTTAATTTTATTTTTTACATTTTAAAATTAAATTTTATTACTTTTATTCGACTTTTTAAATATTTTTATTTAAGTATTTTAATTTATTAAATTGGACTTATTATTTTTATTTATTTATTTATTAACATTTTAAATTTGACTATTTTGTTTTATTTATTTATTTTACATTTAAAATTTAATTTTATTATTTTTTATTTGACTTTTTTGTTATTTTTATTTTATTTATTCATTTATTTATTTATTTTTTACATTTAAAATTTAACTAATTTATTTTATTAAATAAGACTATTTTTATTTATTTATTAATTAAAAAATTACATTTTTAAATTTGACAATTTAATTTAATTTAATTTAATTTAATTTAATTTAATTTAATTTAATTTTATTTTAATTTAATTTAATTTAATTTAATTTAATTTAATTTAATTTAATTTAATTTAATTTCCATAAGCATTGTTTTTCCTCTTCCTTTACATACTCTGCTGTGTATACAACCAATATTTACAACCATTCTCCCCCCTACATCCATTGGAAGTATGGAGTGATTTCTGACACACACAGACCTTCCCTGTGTTTTCTCCCTTGCAGTTTTAGGCTCTTTTAAAGCGTCTATTCCTCCAGACTTCCAGACTGTGCAAATCTCCTGAAGTATGTCTATCAGCGCACAGATCTGCACTCGCAGAGGAGTGTTTGATTGAGCTTAAGTGTAGCGAAGCGTCTCTAATGTACAGAGCAGACAGACAGGCAGCGGAGAGAACATGTGCTCTAGAATGCACGCGTCACATACACACAGGCATGGTGGTCTCAGCTATCTGCTGCTCTCTTTTCCTCACTCTTTTATTACGCTGCAAAAAAATAAAATAACACTCTTTCCTAATCAATTATTTTGTCTTGTTTTCCAGCAAATATTAATAAAATATGGGTTTCCCCAATGTGAGAGTGTATGGGTGATTCCCAGTACTGGGTTGCGGCTGCATGGGCATTCACTGCGTAAAACATATGCTGGAATAGTTGGCGGTTCATTCCACTGTGGCGACCTCTGATAAATAAGGGACTAAGCCGAAGGAAAATGAATGAATGAATAAATGTATCTAAGTAGATCTGAATGTTTTTCGATAAATTAAGTGTAATCATTAGGACTATTATCAAGAATTACACTGTCTGTCAATCTGCCTGCCTGTCTATCTGTTCTTCTGTCCATCTTTCTATCTTTCTATCTCTCTGTCTGTCATCTGCCAGCAACTAGCTCTCTGAAACTCTCACATGGTCGCCCACTGAAGCTAAGCAGGGCTGTGGCTGGTCAGTACTACATGGGAAAGCTAGGTTGTTGCCTGAAGTGGTGTTAGTGAGGCCAGCAGGGGGCACTCAACCTGCAGTCTGTGTGCGTCCTAACGCCCCAGTATATTGATGGGGACTATAGTGCTCAGTAGCTATGTTTCCATCCACCTTTTTTTATGCGCATTTTGCTTATGCCCATAAAAACGGTTGATGGAAACGCCATGATGTGCGTAAATTTTGAAAATCCGCATAAAGAACATATGCGCATAACTGAGTAGGATAAACTTTTTATTTGATAAGAAAAAATGCGCATAAACTACGATGGAATCACTTTTACCGCACAAATACCACTATGCGCATTAAAAAAGGTCTTGTGACTTTGTTATAAGAGATCATGTGATGATAAAAATGTGTGTAAATGGACAAACCAGCAGGCTGAGCACATTGTAACTCATCTGAAATGTTGTTCTGGTCATTCTGAAACGCCTTACCGTTTAAGTATTAGTGTGTTATTATATTATTAATGACCTCCAGAATCAGGAGTCTTTG